>OZ035964.1:4228894-4828894 GCA_964034945.1 Chrysopilus asiliformis
GCTTTGTTTTTGTTTGTCCGGAGAGGTAAATTTCCATTTAGGTGGGGAAAGCGTTGTAGCCGCACGAGAACCAAAAATTCTTTTCACTTTTTACTAATTTCGATTTTTTTTCCTTTGCTTTGTGCAGTAAAAACCGCTTTTTGCAATAAATTAGATTGCATTTTTCACTAAGTTTGTCGCACTTTCACTGAAACGCCGAAGGATTTTATTCTGCGCGACACTGAAATCGACTGCCAGACAAATCAGAATCACGAACAAATAAAGTTGCGAAATTGTTGCGTTTTTCGATTTCCGGATCGAAAAATTACCGATCCATCGATGGATGATAGGAAATTGCACAAATTTCTATTCTTTCGCGGATAAATCGACGTTAAATGCGTAGTTAAATTCGAAACGACCGAAACCGACGCCACTCGAACCAAGAATTGTCAGACGGGCGCGGGTGTCAAATTAATTAACCATAATTAATTAACCATAATTGAACGAAGCCATTTCCCCTTTTGTTGGCGCAAAATTTCGAATTCTTTTTTTTGAAATTTCCAAATTTTTTTAAAGTAAAACGCATGCAACGCTTTCTGCTAATAAAAAACAAACATTTTCTCAAACTCCAGTTAGAAATTGTTGAAAATTTCACTTTCTTTTGGCGAAAAACTTTTTTCGTGGGTCTAGAGTCCCATTTTTCGGAATTGGTGAAAAAAGTCGGCAAAATAGGAATTGGTAAAAAAAAGTCGGCAAAATAGGAATTTATTGGTAAAAATGTCGGCAAAATCGGAAAAAAGAGATCGTGGAAGGAGATAATCTATAGCAGACCGTTTTATTATCCAATAATACAAGAAAATTGGTAATTTTTTACAAACGTAGTTCCAGAACTCTTACTAGATGGCGCTGTTATTAAACAAAAACCTCTTGATATCTAAAACAAAAAAAATCCTCTGAGTGGTGAAAAATGTTTCATTTGTTTGCCGTAAAATCTATATTTCGCCGTAAAAAAGTATTTTGCCGTAAAATCTGAAATGAAAGCGGCCCGGGGACGAGTAGAATTAGCGATAATCAATGAATAACGGGTATTGGGTGAGGTGAATAAAAAAAAAGCTTTTGTTTTTTAGATAATGCAGATTGCATACAGTTTTTTTGATAATGCAGATTGCATACAGTTTTTTTTTGATAATGCAGATTGCATACAGAATGGAATTTCGTTTCTAATTTCCCTGTTTTCGTTCCATTTAATCGATGAAATTGTATAAAAATTCGCATTTTCCAAAAAAATTTGCATTTTCGTAACAAATTTCAAAAATATTAAAGGAAAACTATTAAAGCTTTTCGAATTAAATCGAGTCTATAATCCAAAACCGACTTCCAAAAAGGAAAAGGTTCTCAATTCCACCTGAATTTTTTTTTTTTTTTTTAAATGTATGTTCACGCCTAACTTTTTACTGGGTGGACCGATTTTGGTCATCCCAAAGAGAAAGTTGTAGAGAAAGTTCCTGGTTGGACCCCGGTTCGTTCACGGGCAAAAATGGACCATTAGGGGGGGGGGGGGGGGGGGGGGGGGTGCCCCCCCCCACCAAACAAACGAAAACGTTTTTTCCGAATATCTCAAAAACGGTGCATCTTATCAAAAAAGTCCAAAAACAAAAATTATTTAGGATATGATTCTACATAAAACTCCCATACATCAAAATCCGATTGGAATAAATTTAAAAAAATCTGATTGGAAAGTTCGACTTCAAAGTGTAATTTTGGTACAACTTTTCGAATTTTGATAAGAATATCACCATACACCAAAAAAGCCGAATTTTAAATACGCTATTAATGGACATAGTTTGAAATTATTTTTTTCTTTTTAGTGCTTTTTTCTCTTTTCAGTTTTTTTTAAAGTCGGTTTTATTTTTTTTAGAAAATTTTTTTTACTGTGGAAATTCGAATAAAAGATTGAGAAACGCTAGAAAAAAACAACACAGACAAGAAGTGAGTGGTGTTTAAGGGGGAACATTTTCCCAATTCTAGGTTTTTGATCTTTTGCGATTGATTTTGATAACAGTAAATTAAAATTGGAGCGAAAAAAAACACAGGAGATTTTTTGTTTACCGAGAATGTCCTGAAGAGCGGAGGGAGAAGGGGTGGGGGGTGCATTCCGCGTCGAACGAGAGGACGTAGAAAAATGTAAGTTGCGGAGGTTTTTTTTACCAAAATATCCATTTGGATTTTGGACTCTCCAAACTCTGAAATCCATCTCAAAATCTTAGACATTTATTAGCTTACAAAAAAAAATATTTATCTCGCTATTATTTCTGATACACAGCACCCAAAAACTTATTTTTTTTTCCTATTTAGTGCATTTTTTTTAAATAAAAGCGTTTTTTAAAATGTTTTTTTATTATTTTTTCCCCTTTTTTAGTCATTTTGTATTTGACTGGTATGACCAAAAATCCAAAATAACTGCCTTTCCTTTCGCCACGCGTGTTTATATTTTACAGTCTTTGAATACATATACTTAATTTTGAGATATTCTGACGGACTTTTTGACTCCAGAATCGAATTCAGCCACCCCAAAAGCCCCCAGGTGAGACTTTTTTCCGGAAAATTTGAGAAAATGGACAATCGAGTTATCTTTTCAGGACCTTCCGTTATCCTTACAAGGACAAAGTGGTGATAATATTGTATTGTCATCGAACTTACGTATGCCTGCAAAATTTCAAGTCAATTGGGTGAGCGGAAGTGGGTCAAAGTTAGATTGCAAGATTTGACCCAGACAGACACAGAGATCCGAAAGCAAGCTAAATAAAAGCTTTTAAAAAACTAAGAAGTTTTTTGTTCTCGAGAATGTCCCGCATGGTGGGAGAGTTGGGGAGGGGTGGAGGGGATGGGAAAGTGTGCTCTGCGTCGAAGGACAGGACGTAGAAAAATATCTGATGTGGTTTGCACATACTTTTCTTTTACTAAAATATCCATTTTTTTTTTGATAGTTTCAGCCAGAGCTTGGGGGAAGACCCTTTAATGCCGAAGCACAGCTGAGGATAATCGGAAGAGCGAAAGGAGATGTCGGTTTATGTTCTCCTTGAACATCTGTGGGTTATAGTCCGGGGGAACACATCGAAATCCTTTTCAAAATCGTAGACATTTATTAGCTCACAAAAAAAGTTGTTGATGCAAAGGCGTTTTTTAAAAAAAGGAGTTGGCGAATAAATGATTTTCCCTATGAAACCATCCCTCCCTTGGCAATACGATAACATTTTCGCGATATGGATTTTCTTTAAAAATACACCCACAAACCATCCTATCCATATCCATGCCCCACGCCCCAATCAACGATGTGACTTTTCCATTTTCTTTGATAATTTTGCACAGGGAAAGGGAAGATGAAACCAAAGGGTTGCTGTTTTAGAAAATCTTGCATTCAATCGCATTCTCCGGTGTATAAACGTCTAAACTCCCCTAGCTTTTCGCTTTGGATTTTTCAATTTCTCTGCCATTTCAACTTCGTACAACTCCCCCCACCACCACCCCCCCCCCCCCCTACACCGCTCCCCCGCTGCGCCCCTCCAACCCCGCCACCTGCCCACCAATCAACGCCCTTAGCGGGCTACTGCTCGTACATTCCACATTAATATTCCGCGAGCACTTGATGTAATTTTTCTCAAGTGGGATCAGCAGCAACCGAATTCATTCAGTTTTATGCAGGGATGCGGATATTCGCCCCACATTTCCTTGGCCAATGTCTTCTAGCGAAAATCTGTACAAGGACGACGCGTTTTTGGGGAGCTTTGGAGATATGGTTTCGGGGGTGGCTGAATTTTTTTATGAAAACTTCTCCGGTTGGCGGTGATAATTTCCTTGAAAGAAACGTCCTGCGCAGAAAAGTTTCCCAAAAATTTTCCCATTATTTTCCTCCGTTTTGGGTCACATATTTCACTTCATTCACCATCAGCCACCACTCGGTGATTACACATATATGCATAGTTAGTCAAAAATATCCTTTTTTTCATTCACTCTTCAAACATCTTAGGTATCTTATATTCTCTTTAAGTGGTTTTACTTTTCTGCATTTCACTCTTTCGCACTTTAGAGATTTTACTAACCTTTCAAGTACAACCAATGAGTTTGCAAAATAAGAATTCAACGAAGGACAGAAATGAGAGAGAAAAAAAAACACAAATTTCATTTACAAAAACAAAAAAAAACAATTGAAATATTACTCTGTATTCAAAAACAAACACATACCAGCACAGACGCGAAATCGTATAAAAGTATGAGGATTTTTCCTTATATGTAGGTGGCAGGGAGCGGGGCTGCGGAAAAAAAACGATAAAACACATCCCTTTCTAGGAAGTAAGATGCCGATTTCCATCCCATTCTTCAGAAGTGGGATATATAAAGAATATCAGCCAAAGAGCATCTCAAATGAATCCTTTGTGAAATGATTTTTAGTTGGTAAGCGAAAAATTTCAACTGCACAACAAGGCATTTTATTTGACGAAACTGAATGCCTTTGCAATTTCGTAAGAAAAAAAGAACTTTTGACATCTCCATATTATATAAACTAGCATGCATTGTTGCCGAGTTCAAGTTTTTTTGTATAAGTTTTAGAATATCAAAAAAAAAAACCATAAAGTACTCAAAAACTCTAGAGAGAAATTTTATCCTTGCACGAGCTTCCATTTCTAACACCAGATGGACACCAGATTTGTGATTAGCGACCCCGAAAGTCCTCTAATTCCAATTTTTCTCGGGAAAAATGGAAAAAAGGAGATTTGCGTCATCCTTACAGGATCTTTCGTTTTGAATTTTGAAATTCTAACACCAGATTCGTGATCAGTGACACCGGAAACTTTCGAGTTACACTTTTCAGCTTTCTAATAAGCAGGAATTATGACGAAAAACCAGGTTTTAAAAAACCCAAATATCAGAAGGACCAGGAGACGAATCAAGAGGAGAGAGGGAGGGGGGGGGGGGGGGTTGATTTACTTTCAGTGCCTCTTTTTAGCGATTTTATTTCACAATCAACAGAAAAACCACAAGATCGAATAAATGATTTTATGTGTTTATGCCGGTAGAAATGGCAAAATTAATTGGAGTTTTGTATTTTGTGACAATTTCCCAACATTTTGTAGTATTTTTTTTTTAATTTCATTTTTAAAATTTTGGAAATTTTTCACAAAAAAATTTAAGGAAATTTCAAATCTAGACAAAAATGTTTTCAAAAAAAAAAAGTTCTACCATTTCAGGAAAACCAAGAAACACAAATTCTTTAGGATCCTTTGAGCTATCAAAAGCCGTTAACCGTGACTCGATAGGCCAAAAATTACGCGAGAAACTAACGGTTTTCCGAGTGTTAAATCCTTAAAAATTATATCCTTTTATCTCGGAAACAGTTGGAAGGATTTTCATTAAATTCGGAATCTTAGAGTTTTCGGGGACGAGGAATCGATATCCGGTGTCCTTTTTGGCGAAAAAAGGATTTTTCAAGGACCTCGTCCTTGTGCCGCCCAAACCCTTGAAAACACCGCAAAAAGGACACCGGATATCGACTCTCCGTCCCCGAGAACCTCTAAATTCTGAATTTCAGCCCGATCGGAGGACTTCAATTTTTCGTCCTTAAAAAAAGTGCAGGGGTCCCCCTTGCGATTTTTTCAAATTTTTGACACGTCTCCGATTTAGCTGAAAAGTGGCACAGGAGTGGTTTTCGCGCCTCTGATTAAGAATCAGTTGTCCGTTGCACGTTTTCCGATATAACTAATGGTTTGGACGGTGGAGGGGGGCGAAGATATTTCGCAAAAAACTGAATTTTCTTAAAGACGGCACCGAATTAGGCTTCCCTCTTTCTCTTTGTAACGAATCCTTACAAAATTAGGCGGGACATCACCAGAAGGAGTAGTAGACGAGCCAAGGGGAGGGGGGAAGGAATGATCCAATTTTGCCCGTTCCAGGACTTAGCCTAGCCATTCACGAGAAATGAAACTATACAAAATTTAAAGTCTTTAGCTCAATCCTTTCGAAAGGAATAATGTTCCCGGACGGACAGGCAGACAGACAGACAGACAGGCGGACATTCGGAAATCAAAATGGTGTAGTTCGCTTTTGTGGTGGACGATTGGTTCAGTGCGTTACAAACGGTAAACTAAATCTAATATCATCAGAATTTCCCGAAATTGCCCGGGGAAATTCTTCAAAAATTAAGAGGACGTTTTTTTGAAATTTTGGGATAAATATATATTAGGGCTTCTGCAGGCGGTTTATGATATATCATATAGGGTATAAAAATCCACCTCTCACTAAAAAAAAAGAATATCTCAACTACTAATGGGAGTAATTTAAATAAATTTCTGCTTTTCTATTGAATCTAAAGTATTTATAAATTTTCCGTTGATTTTAATTGTAGGTAATTTTATTAATGTAATTAATATGGGCTTCACATACGTGTATATCTCATTCCAGGAATGAAAGCAGAGCGTCGACGTGACTTAAATTTTTTAACAGATAATAGAAAATTGTGGATTCCATCATCAATGTGTAATAAAATAAAAGGGATATCGATTTTTGTGAACATATCAGGATTTTTTCTGTTGTCTTTCCGGCACAAATATTCATTAAAAAACCGCCTGCAGAAGCCCTAATATATATTTATCCCAAAATTTCAAAAAAAACGTCCTCTTTTAATTTTTGAAGAATTTCCCCGGGCAATTTCGGGAAATTCAGATGATTTTGGGTTCCTGTAGGAATGTTAAATTTCCAAGACATCCTGAAAATACGTTGCTCAACAGCACTGATGGGTCGGGGTGTGGGATGGGAGAGGAGGAGAGAGGCAGTTAAAATGGAATGAGACACGTTAAAGTAATTCGTAAAATAAGACGCCGCAAAATGTTACAAGAATGGAAATACGGAAAAGAAATGTTAATGAGGTTTTCTTTTTCGTGGGCGAGAGACGTGTTAGAATGGCGGCTGCGGGCGGGCAGACAAGAAACATAAAATGAATGGTTTTATTAAAGTAGCGTGAACAGCAGCAGGAATAAAACGAACGGTTAGTTACTATGGCCAAGGGAAAGGGGTTGTAAAACTACCACCTCCCCCCCTTCCCCCCTTCCCCCCAACCACCCTTCCCACCAACCCTCCCCCCCCCCCCCCCCCCCCCCCCATTTTATGGATCGATTCTTAAAACGTAGATCACACAAAAAGTTGTCTAGCCACTGCCGGTACCTGCGGACGCCCATGTGTAGATTGTATAACTACTGTATATATGTCTGTATGTCTGTCTATCTGTCTGTCTGTACGTTCGGACTTGGCTCGAAAAACATTGGACCGATTTTGATGCAGTTTTTTCTACATGTTGCTTAGACCTCTGGTCAGATTATAGGCTATGTATTATTTTATCCGGTTTTCTTCATTAAATATTTCATCCCTAAAGCAAACTTTTCGCTTACTAAAACAAACTCCCCACCACTGCTGTCTCCTAAACTATGATTTTGTCAATCATTAAACTTTTAAGACTTCCCTCATTGCCGAAACTATGATTTTGTCGCAAAAATCTCCAAATCTTCAATTGTCGTTGGTGAACTTATAAAGTTTAAAATTGATAATAAAGTTGCACAGAATGCTAATTAGATAATTCAAACAAATCTCGTGTTAATCGCCTCTCGACCCCCAACCCCTTTCCACACCATTACCATTGTCTTTAGTTCTGTACAATTTTCCCGTCGCCTTTATGTCACGCAGAATTCCACCAAAAATTTGTGAAATCTGAAATCTCATCCATTTTGGGTACCTAATCACGGAGTATATTCTGGACCAAATGTGAAACTCTAGGTTTCACGATACGCACAGAATAGAAATCTTTTGCGCCATTTGTAAAAACATTTTTTTATTCATTTTTATACTCTATATGATATATCATATAGGAGTATATTAGATTTAGTTTATCGTTTGTAACGCGTCGAACCAATCGTCGGACAGAAATATGAGGCGTTAAAAGCTAGAGTGGACCAACCCACATAATCGAGTTTTTGAAGCTTTTCCACTCTGTACTTATTAACTGAAAATTTTTGGAAAAAAAAAATCTGTGGACTTTATTACTCAATGTTGAAACGTTTTTTGGTGCATCCAAACATTTTTGTCCAAAAACTCACTCGCAATAGTGATTCAAACACAAAAAAATTCACGATTTCGACATGTGGGTTGGTCCACTCTAGCTTTTAACGCCTCATATAAACTACACTATTTTGATGTCCGAATGTCCGTTCGTCTATCTGTCTGTGCGTCTGTTCGTCTGTTTGTCTGTCTGTCTGCCCGTCCGTGAACACCAAAAATTTCGAAAGAATTGAGCTAGAGACTTGAAAGTTTGCACAATTGCGTTTCTAGCAAAAAGCAAGTGAAAATTCAATTTTTCGTGAGACACCTCCACCCCCCGCACCTCACAAACCATTAGTGATATCGGAAAACGAACAACGGATTCTTAATCAGAGGCCCGAAAACCACTTTTATACCAAATTTCAGCGCAATTGGAGACATTTCACAAAATCGAAAAAATCGCAAGGGGGACCCCTACACTTTTTTAAAGGACGAAAAAACGAGGTCCTCCGATCGGGCTGAAATTTAGAATCTAGAGGTTATCGGGGACGGAGAGTCGATATTCAGTGTCCTTTTTGAGGGGGGTGGCACGGTGTGGGCGGTACAAGGACGAGGTCCTTGAAAAATCCTTTTTTCCCCAAAAAGGACACCGGAAATCGATTTCTCGTCGCCGAAAACTCTAAGATTCCAATTTTCATGAAAATCCTTCAAGCGGTTTCCGAGATAAAAGGATACAATTTTTAAGGATTTAACACTCGGAAAACCGTTAGTTTCTCGCGTAATTTTTGGCCTATTGACTCACGGAAAACGGTTTTTGATAGGTAAAAGGATTCTAAAGAATGTGTAGTTTTCGGTTTTCCTGAAACTGTGGAACTTTTTTCTAGAAAAAAATTCTCGAGACTGAAATTTTTTTCGCGTTTTTTTTTCAAATTTCAAAAATTTACAAAATGAAATTTAAAAAAAAAAATACTACAAAATGTTGGAAAATAATCACAAAATAGAAAATTCTAATTGATTTTGCAATTTCTACCAGCATAAATACATAAAATCGTTCTTTCAATTCTGGAGTGGTATTCCGAAACTTGTCTTAATCGTTTGTTTCGAGTTAGAAGAAAAAGCGATATTCGCTATCTCTGTTTCGCCCTGTAATTTATTTTGGTCGAAACAGAGACAGCGAATACTACGTTTTCTTCTAACTCGAAACAAGCGCTTGAAACAAATTACGGAATACCACTCCTGGTTTTTCCATTGATCGTAAAATGGAATCGGCAAAGAAATGCACTGGAAGTAAATAATTTCTTCTATTGGAATTTCTCTGCTTACAGGTCATAAAAATTATAACAAAATGTTGTATTATTTTTGTCGATTTCTTCAACCTGCCCCCTCCCCTTGGCTCGTCCCCTGCTCCTTCTGCTGATGCTCGCCCCCCGCCCCCCGCCACCTCGTAATCCTGTAGAGATTTGATTTAAAAGAAAAATGAGAGCCTAATTCGGTATTCTTTTTGTAAAAATGTCAAATATGTTTTGAATATGATTTTACATAACTTATCTATACATCAGAATCCATTTGAACCACTCCTTTCCCCCTCCCCCTTGCAAATTGAACACTTTCTTCTATTTTCTCGGAAACGGTGAGTCGTATTGCAAAATTTTTAAACGCGAAATCTGTTTTGAATATGATTTTACATAACCGTGCCATACATCAAAATTCAATCGGACCACTACTTTCTCCTTCTACCACACAAATGATTTTTTTTACAATAGATTCTCATATCGAGTATTTGACGATTGGCTTGAAATTGTAGTTTTTCTTATGTTTTTGTCATCGACTCGCTACGAATAAATTTTTCTGAGAAAATCCAAAAACGCCAGCCTACCGTCGCATTAAAGAAATTTGGATATTCAACCCCCGTTCCGCCTTCCACCACCCACTGAAGGCAGTGTAATTTAATACATTTTCCGACCTTTATCCTGTAACTTTGGCCCATAATACACCCTTAGATCGTGCTCCCAGCACTTAATTGACGTCTGCGATAATTTTTCCATATCCCTTTTACTTGGAAGAAAAGCCACATCAGCGAAGAAAATTTTGGGGACATGGAAATGCTTACATGTTAACAATGTAAAAATTATTTGATTATTCGTATGGGGCGATGAATTTTGGTTGTTACGTGAGGTAAAAGCGAATGGGATATTATCATAAATAAATTCAGTTTTATCGCGTAAATATAAATGAAATCTTAAGAAAATTTGCAAGTCTTGTGGGGGGCATATACGAAACATATATTCATTTGCACGACAAGCAATCAAAGGACATGTTCTAGTAAAATTAGATTTTTTTTTTGAGAAAAAATTTCTATTTCGTCAGTATTTGCGTTTTTTATACCAGTGTGTGTGTGTTTTATTTGCAATTTTTTTTATTTCCATTAATTATTTTCTAGAAAATGGGTCGGGTTGGGAAGGCAAGAGAGAGCTTAAATCGTGTTTGCGGTTTAAAATCGACCTGTCAATGACAGGTCCAATGGCTAGTTTTAAATAAAATCGCATTCTAGTCAAAGAAATTGACCTGCGGCGCATTAATTTGAGCTATTTGATGATTTTAAATTTGCTCTTAAATCCGTCATTGCCAGGTTAAAGTTTTTTTTTTGTAAAAGTTTTGGAAATACCACTTCCTTTGATAACTTTGAGAGAAAAATCTGATTTTCAAAATTTTGACGTGATCACCTACCTCGAAAATCCTTCGCGGGAGATTTTTAAGTATTTTAACTGTCTTTTTAAAAAAACTACTTTTTTTAGTCATGATCTTATGCAATGGTAGTACGAGCCAAATTCGCATAAATAACTCGCGGAAATTAGCTTTTTTAGTGACTTAAGAACCTCTTATTTGGCTTTTACGAGCCGAAAGATAAAATCGCTTACAATAAATTTACGATAATTAGGTACAAAATACAATTTGCCGTAATATCAGAATATTACCCAATCCTTCGTGTAGTGAAAATTTTGTTACGTTTTACATGCCAATACTTTTTTTTTTATACCTGCAGCACCTATTCGTGTTTCACGTTTTACCATAAGCACAGTGTAAGAATTTTAGAAATTCGTAATTTTGTCATTTACTCAACGTTCGCTCAACATCTGCCCGATTTACTTATCCTTTTTGGTACTTATAGTTTTATGATGATGAATGGCATCTCGTAGATCTTTGAAAATTTAAATGGAAAATGGAAAATGGAAAAACGCCCGAAAGTTTTCACTTGGAACATCTGTTAGTGCAATTAGCACAGGTTCATGAAGAAATTTTACTGAAATTTAACAAGAGACGAGCCAAGAAGAGGGGCAAGATTGAAGAAATGATTTATTTCCGATGACTTTTTTTTTTACCGATTCCGTTTCACAATCAATGGAAAAATCAAAATTTAATAAACGATTTTATGTTTTTATGCTGGTAGAAATTGCGAAAATAATTGGAATTTTGTGTTTTGTGACCATTTCCCAACATTTTGTGTTTAAATTTCATTTTGTAAATTTTTGAAATTTTTCAAAAAAAATCTCAAGAAAATTCCAAGTCTCGAGGAAATTTTTTTTTTTAAAAAAAGTTCCACAGTTTCAAGAAAAACAAAAACCACACATCCTTCAGGATCTTTTTATCTGTCAAAAACCGTTAACCGTGAGTCGATAGGCCAAAAATTACGGGAGAAACTAACGCTTTTCCGGATGTTAAATCCTTGAAAATTGAATCCTTTTATCTCGGAAACGGCTAAAATGATCTTCATGAAATTTGAAATCTTAGGGTTTTCGGGGACAAGGAATCGATATCCGGTATCCTTTTTGGCGAAAAAAGGATTTTTCAAGGACCTCGTCCTTGTACCGCCCACACCGTGCCACCCCCCTCAAAAAGGATACCGGATATCGATTCTCCGTTCCCGATAACCTCTAAATTCTAAATTTCAGCCCGATCGGAGGACCTCGTTTTTTCGTCCTTTAAAAAAGTGTAGGGGTCCCCCTTGCGATTTTTTCGATTTTTTGACAAGTCTCCGATTTAGCTGAAATTTGGCATAAAAGTGGTTTTTGGGCCTCTGATTAAGAATCCGTGGTCCGTTTTCCGATATAAGTAATAGTTTGGACGGGGAAGAGGGGCGGAGATATCTCGTGAAAAACTGAATTTTCATAAAGACGACACCGAATTTGGTTCCCCTCTTTATCTTTGTAACGAATCCTTACAGGATTAGGCGGGACATCACCAGAAGGAACAGGCCACGAGCTAAGGGGAGGGGAAGGAACAATCCAATCTGTCAGACAGACGGATGGACGAGAAGACAGACGGACAGAGAGATAGACAGATAGACAGATAGACAGATAGACAGATAGACAGATAGACAGATAGACAGATAGACAGATAGACAGATAGACAGATAGACAGATAGACAGATAGACAGATAGACAGATAGACAGATAGACAGATAGACAGATAGACAGATAGACAGATAGACAGATAGACAGATAGACAGATAGACAGACGAACATACAGACGGACAGACAGATAGACAGACAGACAAACGGACAGACAAACGGACAGACAGACAGACAAACGGACAGACAAACGGACAGACAAACGGACAGACAGACGGACATGCGGAATTCAAAATCTTTTGTCATGCCAAACACCCTGTTGTAGTTCGAGAAAATTTGATACAAATGAAGGGTTTGGCTTTGGAAAATCCCGCATTTAAGACAAACCATTCAATATTTTTTAATTTCATAATTTTATTTTTAAACTCAATACCTCGGAATTTTGCATCACCCCTACTCTCGTTTTCTTATTTTTTCAAAAAAATTCCCACGATAATAACACAATAAAGGACTTCCAAAGACTGCCATTTGTTTATCAAATTAAACTGGCGAGAAAAAAAAACCTTGCCACCATCAAATATATCTCTTGTCATTAATCACGTTAGAAGGAAATTAATTTGGCCAAGAGGAGTTTTCCATTATTTTTTTTCGAATTGCCAAAACCCCAATAGAAAGCGCCATTTGAAGGGAACCTTTTTCACCAAGTCAACCTCAAAACATCTCAATAAAACACTGAAATGGTGATGAAAACCAGTTCCCTGATTTACAGGATTTCAAACATTCCACATTCGTGGAGACGAACACAGAAAAAAAACTCCCCGAAAAGCTAAATGTACGAAAAAAACCGTTTTTAACCTAGAAAAATTTTAGGGGGAGAATCGAGAAACAATTAACAGACAGCTAATTGCTGCCGTTATGCCAATTTCATCCTGGTTTACGGTAAAAAAGGAGCAAAAATTCAACCCCATGACGACATAACGCTAGAAAAAGAAGACCATTTATAAAAAAAAAAACTAACCGCATCGAGGTCCGTCCGTTCGGATCAACAGGTCTCGCCTCCGTAACGAGTTTATTTACCCCCATTAACAGGGAATAAAAGCCCCCCAAAAGTCCTTTTATATTACAAATCGCCTATATCAATGCAACAATTTTCATTTGTCCGTTTGTGGCAGAGTGTCGTCGTGCCCCTGCAAAAACGACGGATGGCGCGTGTTTTTCTACTTTTTTTTTGGAACACGACGATTCACACAACGGTCATCAGAGGGCACTTAATTAACTTAGAAACCAAGAACAGCCAGACAAACGCAAATCCTAAAAGCCTGACCAAAGGACATTCCCGTAGGGGAGAAAAAATTTCATCCCTTCAAATTCAGTTCAAGTTCTGAACGTTCAGCGTTCGAACAGGAAAAACCTCTAACGAAGGCGAAAAAAAATCACCGCAACCCTACATCATCACATTTTTTTTTCTAGCATGAGTGGCTCCATCTGGCGTTGGGGGATCGTGAGACCAAAAAAAAAAATAACAGCCCTGACCTAACCTAAACACTGGGGTGGGTTTACTCGACCTAGACTGAGGTGAATTATCTTGAAAGCAGTGAATAATAACACAATACACTCGCGCTAATATGAACATGAGATTTTAAGCTGTTCATATAACAGAGTATTTAATCTCAAATATTTTCTATGCATTTAATACAGTCGTTCATATAATAGAACGTTCATATAATCGCGAGTCTAGTGTAATATAAAAAAATTGAATTAAAAGTTGGCAAAATCGTAAAGTTTTTATCGCAAAATACTGTATGTGGTGTGCTTTAATAATTTCACGCATTGGCAATTTATTTCTGCGCCCGGTAAAGGCTATCACATCAATGTTGACCAACTTAACAAATCGAAAGAGGGTGGGGGGAGTTTCTCAAGTAATTTTAAAAACTAAATTAAAACACTTTTTTTTAAGAAAACCTGTTCTTTAAAAAAAAATGCACTAAAAAGGAAAAAAAAAATTTTTTTAGTACCGTGTAGTAGAAATAAAAGCGAGATAAATATTTTATTTTATTTTTCATGCTTTTATTTCTGAAAAAAAAAATTTTTGGATGTTTCCGAAAGTGCATTTTAAAATGTTTTTTTTTTCAATTTTTTTTATACTATCCTTTTTAGTCATTTTGTATTTGATTAGTAAGACTAAGAATCCAAAATGGCGTCTGTCTTTCGCCACGCTTTGGGATATTTTCACAATTCATAATGCTGGAATCGGATTCAGCGCCCCCAAACCCCCCTAGAGTTTTTTTTCTGGAAAATTTGATAAAAAGAGTAATCCCGGTACCTTTCAGGACTTTCCCTTATCCTTATAAGGACGAATTAGTGAAAATATTGTATTGTCGTCGGATTTGCCGGTATGTGTGCAAAATTTCAAGTCAATCGGATGAGTGGAAGTGGATCAAAATTAAATTGTGGGACAGATATAAAGAATTAAAGCTCAATTACAAAGATGCGCAACATTTTTTTGCTTTTTGGCGTAAACATGAAAGATTTTTAATGAGTACAGTCGAACCTGGATAAATGAGACCTCATTTAGTAGTTTGAGAGATAGCAGGAGAAGGATTCCCGTAGTGAGGGGCGGTTGGGGTTGGGTGTTTTGAGTCCAACGCTGAAATTTATATCGAAATCCCTTCAGCGGTTCAGAAGATAGCGGGTGGGGGGGATAGAGGGAGCCATTTTTTTACATACATCCAGTTTACCGCGTAAACGTGCAGCCATACCGGCCCGCAGTTTAACAGTGATGTCGTCAAATATTCCAAAATGTGAAAATATGTTCATAAATTCTACCCTGTATGCAAAATTTGCGACAAATCTCTAACTTTTCTGTCTACATGTTCATAAAAATTAAATCAATCAAAACACTTAGGCCATCAACACTTCCATTGACACTTACTCCCCCAAAAAAGTCAACAACTTACAACAACAAAACACACTTCATCAAAAAAAAAAAAAAAATTCCACCTTTCTCCCATCACAATTTTTTTGCGTCGCCAAACAGAAATCTCCAGAGCCACAAGTGAGTGCAATAAAAAAAACTTCCTATTCCTCCAAAAATTCCCACGCAATGAAACGTGTTAATTGACACAGAAAAAAAATTCCTGAACGATAAATAAATCCTGAAAGTCCTGTACGTCCTGACGAAAAAAAACGTCCAAAAAAGAAACTGGGACAAAAAAAAGGCCATCCACTGGCTTATGCTGACCTCCACTCAAACCATCGCCCTAACAAATTTTCATCATCTCTGTAATTTATTTTGCTGAGAATTCCCCTAATTTCCTCAGTCGTCTCTCCGATCTGGAAGAATAATCGCCCCCTTAGTATTTTGCCTGCAATTCACTCAACCATCCTATCATATTGAAATCGAATTGAATCCATGCAGAAAATTCAAAAATTAGTTTGTATCCATCCATTAGTCCCTCTGCCACCCTCTCTGCGAGTCCCTTCAGCAACCCCTTGTCTGACCACATCCTTGTCGCAACAAACCTGTAGAACTTTACCTAAACTTCAATTGAAATCCTAGGTAAGGCGAGGACCTTTTTTAAAAACATAAAAACCCAAAAAGGGACAACGGGCAGAAATTTGATATTTTTTTTTACTTTTCCGCAGAACTGTGGTGGTTTTCCAGCTGGACTTACATTTTCTCATATTGGAACAACGCCGGAATGTGAGGATACTAAAAAAGAACGGCCTAAAAAATGAATTCTGTCTTTGCTACCGACATCTATCCGCGTCATCTAAAACTTTCGCTCCTGCCAGCCTGAAAAAAATATTTTAAATGACGGAACTTTCTAGCAGGGATGCAAACCCACAATGAATTTTTTCACGATAAAAGCACTTTTATGGGGGTTTTTCCCGGGAAATTCCACAATAAAACATTTCCCCCTTTTTAACAGTTTTTATTCAGCTTGGATCCGTGTTTGCCTGTCTGTTTGTCTGTCTGTTTGTCTGTCTGACTACCTTCTAAAACTTCGAAAAAACTATTTTCCGGTTAGAAAAGTTCTCGGAAATATTTTTCCTACTAAGAACAAGCCCCTAGATATTGCAGAAAAATATTTCCCGGACAGACAAGGTCCCGGAAATATTTTTCCTACTAAAAGCAAGTCTCTAGAAATTCGAAAAAAATATTTTCCAGTCAGAAAAGGTCTCGGAAATATTTTTCCTACTAAGAACAAGTCTCTAAAAATTCGAAAATAATATTTCTCGGTAAGAAAAGGTTTTGGAAGTATTTTTCCTACTAAAAGCAAGTCTCTAGAAATTCGAAAAAAATATTTTCCAGTCAGAAAAGGTCTCGGAAATATTTTTCCTACGAAGAACAAGTCTCTAAAAATTCGAAAAAAATATTTCTCGGTAAGAAAAGGTTTTGGAAGTATTTTTCCTACTAAAAGCAAGTCTCTAAAAATTCGAAAAAAATATTTGCCGGACGGAAAAGGTCTCGGAAATATTTTTCCTACTCAGAATAAGCCTCCAAAAATTCGAAAAAAATATTTACCGGTTAGAAAAGTTCTCAGAAATATTTTTCCTACTGAGAACAAGTCTCTAAAAATTCGAAAAAAATATTTACCGGATGGAAAAGGTCTCGGAAATATTTTTCCTACTCAGAACAAGCCTCCAAAAATGAACCAGGGCCCAACCAGGAACTTTCTCTACAACTTTCTCTTTGGGATGACCAAAATCGGTCAACCCAGTAAAAAGTTAGGCGTGAACATACATTAAAAAAAATATATATTCAGGTGGAATTGAGAACCTTTTCCTTTTTGGAAGTCGGTTAAAAATAAATCTAACCCGTAGTCAATTCGGGATACTTATTGACACTTGCACGATATGACATTTGGTGGAATTTTCATAAACAACAACAGTAAGAAAAATCGATAAAATTACATTGAGGGAAATTTGCCATTCGATTCATTGAAAAGGCGGTAGATTCAAAGAAAACAAATTTACGCCAACGACTTTTGTATTTGATTTAAATAAAATAAAACAGTTAAATCAAATGACGTTTCTTGATTCCATGGCATATCCGATTTCTCACAGTCTATACGAAATATATTTAGGTCAAAGTCCGAATAGATGTCAACGTTTACGAATTTCCGTTAATTTTGGCAAAGGACGCGTAGTACGACGTATAATTGTGATTTGCCGACTTCTTAATTTCGTGTAAAAGAATGTCTGTTGTGAAAAGCCCACGAGTTTCCTATACAAAAACCGGATGTGAAAAGCAAATGGCTTTCTTATACAAAATCTACATTTCTGGACAATTTACCTGACGAATAAAATTGTGGTTTGTATAAAAATGCAAATTTTTGTTTTACAAAATCTGAAATATCTCGATAACGGCAAAAGCTATCGATTTACGATAACAGGCAAAAATGTAGAGAATTTTACTGCCTTTAATTCTGTATTTAAGTTTTTTTTCTTTCGAAAAACCGTTAGTTTGCCAGCAATTCGGAAAAATGTTTTTTTTAACTTTGAATGGTAATATTTCGTTAACTGTAAACGATAGCGAATAACGGTAAAAGACAAATTTGTGGTAAAAGACAAAATTATGTTTATTGTCATTAATTTTTGGCCGTTTAAAAAAGATTTCCGCTGACAAAAGACTTCCGCTTAAAAAATTTTCTGGATCAAAAAAAGGTTTTGTAAAAAAAAAGCAGAAAAAACTCGACCTTTTTTGCATTTTTCAAAATACTATCACATTTTGAAAACGTATAAAAAAGTCGGCGTCTTTTATCACAAAAAATAATAATAAAAATGATTCAAAACTTACGTTTATTTGGTGATTTCCAGAATGAAAAACAATTTGCCTATCCATTTTGGCTTGTTTTTTTTTTTTCATTAAAGCAGGAAAGCGTAGCTGCCCGAAAAAATTGTTTTTTTTTTTAATTTTACCGTTTTTAGTCATATTTTGCAAAACGAAGTAGTCAAAATATTGTATTTTCATTGCACTTACGTATGTGTGCAAAATTTCAAGTCAATCGGATCAGTGGAAGTGGGTCAAAATTGAATTTCCCGATTTGACCCCGACAGGCGGACAGATACGAAGCTAAATAAAAGCTTTTAAATTTTTTTTTTTTGCAAGAATTCATTTTTAACCCCAATGGCGTCACATATTTTTCGTTAGAGACCTTATTTTTTTAGCTGTCGCTCGCCACCGTTGCCACCTGTAGAGCCCGCCAAAAATTTGTATGAAACAGACAGCACTTTAGCACTAAATTTTATTGCTAATTATTAACACTTTTTTTTATTGATAATTAATCACACTTTCACTAAAAAATCCTGAAATGGCGGAGGATTTTCTCCTTTTTTTTTTTGGTTTACAATCACTGAAATTGAAAGGCAGACAAAATTGTCCCTGTGCACGAATAAAGTTTCGAATTGGTGGCGTTTTTTAATTCCCGAACCGAAAAATAGTCGATCATTCGATGAATCGATCAAAAATGCCGAAATTTTCATTTTTTAAGGGTAAATTATTGAAAAACACGGAAGACATCACAAAACAACCAAAACGAACGCCATAGAACCAACACTGTCAGACGGGTCGCGGGAATCGAACTAAATTGCAACAATTGTAGGAAGACCCCTTTTCCAGGGTCGGATCGGCATTTCAAATTTTCAATGAAATTTGCATTTTCTTTAGTTTTTTGGACGGTAAAAGGGCCGAAAAAGTTTCTGCCTATAAAATTTGAAATCTTTTCTCCATTTCCAGTCTATAATTTTCGAAATTTTCATTGATTTTCATTTAAGCAGAAAACTTTTTCTGAGGTCTTAAAGCGCCGTCACCAAGTGTTTTTGTTTTCAATTTTTCTTCACCAATCTGCAACTAAAAATAAATGAAAATTACCGTTATGACCAAGAAAATTCATTACAAAAAATGTTTTTGTTCGAAAAACAAAAAAAAAATGTTAAATTATTAAACAAAGCTCCTCCCTATGCCTCCAACTAGATTGGGCCGTGAGAAATGCTTCTGTTAGCTAAAAAAAATTCCTCCCATAATGAAAATAATTTAAATATGCAAAATTACAGATTTTAAGTGTAGGAAAATACTTCGTTTTTATGCGGATAGCTTTTGCACGTATTTTCCCGTAAAACTCGTGAAAAATCTGGGAAGACGAGGAAAATTAGGAAATTTCGTTTGTTTTCTTCAATAAAATTGCTTAGAAAATCGCATTTTCAAAGCAATTTTGCATTTTCACATTAAATTCCCACAATTTTAAAAATCTTTCAGAAAACCATAAAGTTTTTCTTTAATAAAATCGAGTTTACATTTGATTTGATGTCCATTTGTTTTTCCCTACGAAAATTTCTTTTTTTGATTTTCAAAACGAATTTTGCTAAAGGCTAGAAATTTTGCACAAATCGTGTCTCATAAAGAGTGGTGAAAAATCAGGCGAAATCGAATCACTCCTTCCCTACTTCCTACTGAAAATTGAAGTTTGTGGCGATTTGACAAAAACGAGAAAAATTTGAAAAATTACTGACTAGAAAAGGCCTCGGAAATATTTTTCCTGCTTAGAACTCGCGTTTGAAAATTCGAAAAAAATATTTCCTGCCTAAAAAAGGCCTCGGAAATATTTTTCCTGTTTAGACCTCGCGTCTAAAAATTCAAAAAAATATTTCCTGCCTAGAAAAGGCCTCGGAAACATTTTTCCTACTCAGAGCAAGCCTCTAAAAATTCGAGAAAAATATTTGCCGGACGGAAAAGGTCTCGGAAATATTTTTCCTACTCAGAATAAGTCTCTAAAAATTCGAAAAAAATATTTACCGGATGGAAAAGGTCTCGGAAATATTTTTCCTAATCAGAAAAAGCCTCTAAAAATTCGAAAGAAATATTTACCGGATCGAAAAGGTCTTGGAAATATTTTTCCTACTGAGAACAAGCCTCGAAAAATTCGAAAAAAATATTTGCCAGATGGAAAAGGTCTCGGAAATATTTTTCCCACTAAGAACAAGCCTCTAAAAATTCGAGAAAAATATTTTCCGGACGGAAAAGGTCTCGGAAATTTTTTTCCTACTCAGAACAAGCGAGTAAAAATTCGAGAAAAATATTTCCCGGATAGAAAAGGTCTCGGAAATATTTTTCCTACTAAGAACAAACCTCTAAAAATTCGAAAAAAATATTTACCGGATGGAAAAGGTCTCGGAAATATTTTTCCTACTCAGAACAAGCCTCTAAAAATTCGAGAAAAATATTTCCCGGATAGAAAAGGTCTCGGAAATATTTTTCTTACTCAAAACAAGCGAGTAAAAATTCGAAAAAAATATTTACCGGATCGAAAAGGTCTTGGAAACATTTTTCTTACTCAGAACAAGCCTCCAAAAATTCGAAAAAAATATTTCCCGGATAGAAAACGTCTCGGAAATATTTTTCCTACTCAGAAAAAGCCTCCAAAAATTCGAAAAAAATATTTACCGGTTAGAAAAGTTCTCAGAAATATTTTTCCTACTCAGAACAAATCTCTAAAAATTCGAAAAAAATATTTACCGGATAGAAAAAGTCTCGCAAATATTTTTCCTACTCAGAAAAAGCCTCTAAAAATTCGAAAAAAATATTTACCGGACGGAAAAGGCCTTGGAAATATTTTTCCTACTCAGAACAAGCCTCCAAAAATTCGAAAAAAATATTTACCGGAGGGAAAACGTCTCGGAAATATTTTTCCTACTCAGAAAAAGCCTCCAAAAATTCGAAAAAAATATTTACCGGATAGAAAAAGTCTCGGAAATATTTTTCCTACTCAGAAAAAGCCTCTAAAAATTCGAAAAAAATATTTACCGGACGGAAAAGGTCTTGGAAATATTTTTCCTACTCAGAACAAGCCTCCAAAAATTCGAAAAAAATATTTACCGGAGGGAAAAGGTCTTGGAAATATTTTTCCTACTCAGAACAAGCCTCCAAAAATTCGAAAAAAATATTTACCGGAGGGAAACCGTCTCGGAAATATTTTTCCTACTCAGAAAAAGCCTCCAAAAATTCGAAAAAAATATTTACCGGCTAGAAAAGTTCTCAGAAATATTTTTCCTACTCAGAACAAGTCTCTAAAAATTCGAAAAAAATATTTTCCGGACGGAAAAGGTCTCGGAAATATTTTTCCTACTCAGAATAAGTCTCTAAAAATTCGAAAAAAACATTTACCGGATGGAAAAGGTCTCGGAAAAATTTTTCCTAATCAGAAAAAGCCTCTAAAAATTCGAAAGAAATATTTACCGGATCGAAAAGGTCTTGGAAATATTTTTCCTACTGAGAACAAGTCTCTAAAAATTCGAAAAAAATATTTACCGGATGGAAAAGGTCTCGGAAATATTTTTCCTACTCAGAACAAGCCTCTAAAAATTCGAAAAAAATATTTACCGGACGGAAAAGGTCTCGGAAATATTTTTCCTACTCAGAAAAAGCCTCTAAAAATTCGAAAAAAATATTTACCGGATGGAAAAGGTCTCGGAAATATTTTTCCTACTCAGAACAAGCCTCTAAAAATTCGAGAAAAATATTTACCGGATAGAAAAGGTATCGGAAATATTTTTCTTACTCAAAACAAGCGAGTAAAAATTCGAAAAAAATATTTACCGGATCGAAAAGGTCTTGGAAACATTTTTCTTACTCAGAACAAGCCTCCAAAAATTCGAAAAAAATATTTACGGGACGGAAAAGGTCTTGCAAATATTTTTCCTACTCAGAAAAAGCCTCTAAAAATTCGAAAAAAATATTTCTCGGTAAGAAAAGGTTTTGGAAGTATTTTTCCTACTAAAAGCAAGTCTCTAGAAATTCGAAAAATTTATTTTCCAGTCAGAAAAGGTCTCGGAAATATTTTTCCTACTAAGAACAAGTCTCTAAAAATTCGGAAAAAATATTTCTCGGTTAGAAAAGGTTTTGGAAGTATTTTTCCTACTAAAAGCAAGTCTCTAGAAATTCGAAAAAAATATTTTCCGTTCAGAAAAGGTCTCGGAAATATTTTTCCTACTCAGAACAAGCGAGTAAAAATTCGAGAAAAATATTTCTCGGATAGAAAAGGTCTCGGAAATATTTTTCCTACTCAGAACAAGTCACTAAAAATTCGAAAAAAATATTTTCCGGCTAGAAAAGGTTTCGGAAATATTTTTCCTACTCAGAACAAGCGAGTAAAAATTCGAGAAAAATATTTCCCGGATAGAAAAGGTCTCGGAAATATTTTTCATACTAAGAACAAGCGTCTAGAAATTCGAGAAAAATATTTCCCGTATAGAAAAGGTCTCGGAAATATTTTTCCTACTAAGAACAAGCGAGTAAAAATTCGAGAAAAATATTTCTCGGTAAGAAAAGGTTTTGGAAGTATTTTTCCTACTAAAAGCAAGTCTCTAGAAATTCGAAAAAAATATTTTCCGTTCAGAAAAGGTCTCGGAAATATTTTTCCTACTCAGAACAAGCGAGTAAAAATTCGAGAAAAATATTTCTCGGTAAGAAAAGGTTTTGGAAGTATTTTTCCTACTAAAAACAAGTCACTAAAAATTCGAAAAAAATATTTTCCGGCTAGAAAAGGTTTCGGAAATATTTTTCCTACTCAGAACAAGCGAGTAAAAATTCGAGAAAAATATTTCCCGGATAGAAAAGGTCTCGGAAATATTTTTCATACTAAGAACAAGCGTCTAGAAATTCGAGAAAAATATTTCCCGTATAGAAAAGGTCTCGGAAATATTTTTCCTACTAAGAACAAGCGAGTAAAAATTCGAGAAAAATATTTTCCGGTTAGAAAAGGTCTCGGAAATATTTTTCCTACTCAGAACAAGCGAGTAAAAATTCGAGAAAAATATTTCCCGGATAGAAAAGGTCTCGGAAATATTTTTCCTACTCAGAACAAGCCTCTAAATATTCGAGAAAAATATTTCCCGGATAGAAAAGGTCTCGGAAATATTTTTCCTACTCAGAACAAGCCTCTAAATATTCGAGAAAAATATTTCCCGGATAGAAAAGGTCTCGGAAATATTTTTCCTACTAAGAACAAGCGAGTAAAAATTCGAGAAAAATATTTCCCGGTTAGAAAAGGTCTCGGAAATATTTTTCCTACTCAGAACAAGCGAGTAAAAACTCGAGAAAAATATTTCCCGGATAGAAAAGGTCTCGGAAATATTTTTCATACTAAGAACAAGCGTCTAGAAATTCGAGAAAAATATTTCCCGTATAGAAAAGGTCTCGGAAATATTTTTCCTACTAAGAACAAGCGAGTAAAAATTCGAGAAAAATATTTCCCGGTTAGAAAAGGTCTCGGAAATATTTTTCCTACTCACAACAAGCGAGTAAAAATTCAAGAAAAATATTTCCCGGATAGAAAAGGTCTCGGAAATATTTTTCCTACTCAGAACAAGCCTCTAAATATTCGAGAAAAATATTTCCCTGATAGAAAAGGTCTCGGAAATATTTTTCCCGCTCAGAAATAGCTTCTAAAAACTCTAAAAAATATTTACGTCAAAGTGATTATATTACCACCTCTCTTTGCTCACCCCCACCTCCCCTTAAATGCGTGACGTATTTTATCTTTTATGCCCGTCCGTATTTTTTGTTTTCTTCATTATTCGCTGAAAATATTAATTAAAACTTCTTCCCATGTAAATCACAGGAAAAAATGCGAATTGGAAAATTTGAGCAATATTTTTTACTACACCATCCGATTTCTAAAAACGATTAAAATTTTCGGATGGTGATCAGACAGATATATATATATTATTTATATTAAATATATAATATGCAGTTTATATATTATATATTAAATATATCAAATATATTAAACATTTTATTTTTCCCGTGAAATGAAAAGCACACCTACCTGGATTTTCAGACTCCTGCAATGTAAAATCAGTCCTTCGATTTTTGATACGCGTATCACTTTCCCCGCCGCCATTACAATAAAACCACCGGAAAGTTCGAGAATTTCATCTTCCGTACGCGACCAGAAACAAAACTGAAACCTACAGCACTTGCGCACGAATTACATATCGGCGTGGTATGATTTTACGATGCCCGGAAAGCGAACGACCGTTCCATCAATGGATTACACAAAAATTAACGAATTTTTAATTTATTACAACTGAATCCGATAAAAAATTATGCGAGACACGAAAAAACAACACTCACGAATATCAGCAAGAAAGAAGTGTCAGGCGGGTGGCGGGCACGAACTCGAATTACTTTGGGTGGAGAAATAGCTTTCCTGTGGCCGCCCTATCACCGCGAATTTTTTGAATTTTTCGGCCAAATGTGAATTTGTTGTATTTTCCTTGTTTTGACTGTAAAATACCAACAGCGATTAATGCGTACCAAGCATAATAAACCTTTTTTCCCATTTTCAGACGGAAATTGTAAAAAGTTTAATTATTTTCATTTTAGTTTTATTATTTTCATTTCAGATTTATGAGAGTTTTCTACAGCAAACAAAAAAGTTCCTATGCCTCCAAGTAGGTTGAGCCGTGAGAAGTGAGTAACATCGGATCTTTTCTGGCACGAATTGATGGCTAACAGCGCCATCTATCGGATGCTTTTTTTTCTTCGATCCGTGATTCGAACCGAATCGCAGCCACAACTGAATCGGAAATTTTCTTTTAGATTCTTTTCAAATTTATTAGCGTAAAGTTGTTTTCGATCTTACTTGACATTTTTCGCTTCTTTTTTTGTAATTTTCCAAACCAAGAAAATTAAAAATGCGAAATCTTGCACAAATGCGTATTTTTCCTTTTGCCTGCTGATAACTAGCTTCTAAAAACTCCAAAATAATATTAGAAAAGGTCTTCCAAAAATTTTAAAAAAATATGCCGTTTAGAAAAGTTTTCGAAAACAGTTTTCCTACTCAGACCAAGCCTCTAAAAATTCGAAAAAAATATTTACGGGATGGAAAAGGTCTTGCAAATATTTTTCCTACTCAGAAAAAGCCTCTAAAAATTCGAAAAAAATATTTACCGGATGGAAAAGGTCTCGGAAATATTTTTCCTAATCAGAAAAAGCCTCTAAAAATTCGAAAGAAATATTTACCGGATCGAAAAGGTCTTGGAAATATTTTTTCTACTGAGAACAAGCCTCGAAAAATTCGAAAAAAATATTTGCCAGATGGAAAAGGTCTCGGAAATATTTTTCCCACTAAGAACAAGCCTCTAAAAATTCGAGAAAAATATTTGCCGGGCGGAAAAGGTCTCGGAAATATTTTTCCTACTCAGAACAAGCCTCTAAAAATTCGAGAAAAATATTTGCCGGACGGAAAAGGTCTCGGAAATATTTTTCCTACTCAGAACAAGCCTCTAAAAATTCGAAAAAAATATTTGCCGGACGGAAAAGGTCTCGGAAATATTTTTCCTACTCAGAATAAGTCTCTAAAAATTCGAAAAAAATATTTACCGGATGGAAAAGGTCTCGGAAATATTTTTCCTAATCAGAAAAAGCCTCTAAAAATTCGAAAGAAATATTTACCGGATCGAAAAGGTCTTGGAAATATTTTTTCTACTGAGAACAAGCCTCGAAAAATTCGAAAAAAATATTTGCCAGATGGAAAAGGTCTCGGAAATATTTTTCCCACTAAGAACAAGCCTCTAAAAATTCGAGAAAAATATTTGCCGGACGGAAAAGGTCTCGGAAATATTTTTCCTACTCAGAACAAGCCTCTAAAAATTCGAAAAAAATATTTGCCGGACGGAAAAGGTCTCGGAAATATTTTTCCTACTCAGAATAAGTCTCTAAAAATTCGAAAAAAATATTTACCGGACGGAAAAGGTCTTGCAAATATTTTTCCTACTCAGAAAAAGCCTCTAAAAATTCGAAAAAAATATTTCTCGGTAAGAAAAGGTTTTGGAAGTATTTTTCCTACTAAAAGCAAGTCTCTAGAAATTCGAAAAAAATATTTTCCAGTCAGAAAAGGTCTCGGAAATATTTTTCCTACTAAGAACAAGTCTCTAAAAATTCGGAAAAAATATTTCTCGGTTAGAAAAGGTTTTGGAAGTATTTTTGCTACTAAAAGCAAGTCTCTAGAAATTCGAAAAAAATATTTTCCGTTCAGAAAAGGTCTCGGAAATATTTTTCCTACTCAGAACAAGCGAGTAAAAATTCGAGAAAAATATTTCTCGGTAAGAAAAGGTTTTGGAAGTATTTTTCCTACTAAAAACAAGTCACTAAAAATTCGAAAAAAATATTTTCCGGCTAGAAAAGGTTTCGGAAATATTTTTCCTACTCAGAACAAGCGAGTAAAAATTCGAGAAAAATATTTCCCGGATAGAAAAGGTCTCGGAAATATTTTTCATACTAAGAACAAGCGTCTAGAAATTCGAGAAAAATATTTCCCGTATAGAAAAGGTCTCGGAAATATTTTTCCTACTAAGAACAAGCGAGTAAAAATTCGAGAAAAATATTTTCCGGTTAGAAAAGGTCTCGGAAATATTTTTCCTACTCAGAACAAGCGAGTAAAAATTCGAGAAAAATATTTCCCGGATAGAAAAGGTCTCGGAAATATTTTTCCTACTCAGAACAAGCCTCTAAATATTCGAGAAAAATATTTCCCGGATAGAAAAGGTCTCGGAAATATTTTTCCTACTCAGAACAAGCCTCTAAATATTCGAGAAAAATATTTCCCGGATAGAAAAGGTCTCGGAAATATTTTTCCTACTCAGAACAAGCCTCTAAATATTCGAGAAAAATATTTCCCGGATAGAAAAGGTCTCGGAAATATTTTTCCTACTAAGAACAAGCGAGTAAAAATTCGAGAAAAATATTTCCCGGTTAGAAAAGGTCTCGGAAATATTTTTCCTACTCAGAACAAGCGAGTAAAAACTCGAGAAAAATATTTCCCGGATAGAAAAGGTCTCGGAAATATTTTTCATACTAAGAACAAGCGTCTAGAAATTCGAGAAAAATATTTCCCGTATAGAAAAGGTCTCGGAAATATTTTTCCTACTAGGAACAAGCGACTAAAAATTTGAGAAAAATATTTTCCGGTAAGAAAAGGTCTCGGAAATATTTTTCTTACTAAGAACAAGCCTCTAGAAATTCGAAAAAAAATATTTTCCGGTTAGAAAAGGTCTCGGAAATATTTTTCCTACTAAGAACAAACCTCTAAAAATTCGAGAAAAATATTTCCCGGTGGAAAAGGTCTCAGAAATATTTTTCCCGCTCAGAAATAGCTTCTAAAAACTCTAAAAAATATTTACGTCAAAGTGATTATATTACCACCTCTCTTTGCTCACCCCCACCTCCCCTTAAATGCGTGACGTATTTTATCTTTTATGCCCGTCCGTATTTTTTGTTTTCTTCATTATTCGCTGAAAATATTAATTGAAACTTCTTCCCATGTAAATCACAGGAAAAAATGCGAATTGGAAAATTTGAGCAATATTTTTTACTACACCATCCGATTTCTAAAAACGATTAAAATTTTCGGATGGTGATCCAGACAGATATATATATATTATTTATATTAAATATATAATATGCAGTTTATATATTATATATTAAATATATCAAATATATTAAACATTTTATTTTTCCCGTGAAATGAAAAGCACACCTACCTGGATTTTCAGACTCCTGCAATGTAAAATCAGTCCTTCGATTTTTGATACGCGTATCACTTTCCCCGCCGCCATTACAATAAAACCACCGGAAAGTTCGAGAATTTCATCTTCCGTACGCGACCAGAAACAAAACTGAAACCTACAGCACTTGCGCACGAATTACATATCGGCGTGGTATGATTTTACGATGCCCGGAAAGCGAACGACCGTTCCATCAATGGATTACACAAAAATTAACGAATTTTTAATTTATTACAACTGAATCCGATAAAAAATTATGCGAGACACCAAAAAGCAACACTCACGAATATCAGCAAGAAAGAAGTGTCAGGCGGGTGGCGGGCACGAACTCGAATTACTTTGGGTGCAGGAATATTCTTCCTGTGGCCGTCCTATCAGC
The DNA here is from genome assembly GCA_964034945.1 of Chrysopilus asiliformis. Classification (NCBI taxonomy): domain Eukaryota; kingdom Metazoa; phylum Arthropoda; class Insecta; order Diptera; family Rhagionidae; genus Chrysopilus; species Chrysopilus asiliformis. The sequence goes on from OZ035964.1 coordinate 4,257,254, forward strand.
GCGAATTTTTTTGAATTTTTCGACCAAATTTGAATTTTTTGTATTTTACCCTGTTTTGACTGTAAAATACCGATTTATGCTACGAAACATTTATGCTACGAAACATAATAAACCTTTTTTCCCATTTTCAGACGGAAAAGTTTTATTATTTTCATTTTCGGAAAAAACTTCTCCTAAGATTTGTTAAAAAAAAGTTCCTATGCCTTCGAGTAGATTAACCCGTGAGAAATTTTTCGACTGATAGCTAAAAACCCGCCATAATGAAAATTATTTAAATATGCAAAATTACAGATTTTAAGTGTAGGAAAATACTTTGTTTTTATGCGGATAGCTTTTGCACGTATTTTCCCGTAAAACTCGTGAAAAATCTGGGAAGACGAGGAAAATTAGGAAATTTCGTTTGTTTTCTTCAATAAAATTGCTTAGAAACTCGCATTTTCAAAGCAATTTTGCATTTTCACATTAAATTCCCACAATTTTAAAAATCTTTCAGAAAACCATAAAATTTTTCTTTAATAAAATCGAGTTTACATTTGATTTGATGTCCATTTGTTTTTCCCTACGAAAATTTCTTTTTTTGATTTTCCAAACGAATTTTGCTAAAGGCTAGAAATTTTGCACAAATCGTGTCTCATAAAGAGTGGTGAAAAATCAGGCGAAATCGAATCACTCCTTCCCTACTTCCTACTGAAAATTGAAGTTTGTGGCGATTTGACAAAAACGAGAAAAATTTGAAAAATTACTGACTAGAAAAGGCCTCGGAAATATTTTTCCTGCTTAGAACTCGCGTTTGAAAATTCGAAAAAAATATTTCCTGCCTAAAAAAGGCCTCGGAAATATTTTTCCTGTTTAGACCTCGCGTCTAAAAATTCAAAAAAATATTTCCTGCCTAGAAAAGGCCTCGGAAACATTTTTCCTACTCAGAGCAAGCCTCTAAAAATTCGAGAAAAATATTTGCCGGACGGAAAAGGTCTCGGAAATATTTTTCCTACTCAGAACAAGCCTCTAAAAATTCGAAAAAAATATTTGCCGGACGGAAAAGGTCTCGGAAATATTTTTCCTACTCAGAATAAGTCTCTAAAAATTCGAAAAAAATATTTACCGGATGGAAAAGGTCTCGGAAATATTTTTCCTAATCAGAAAAAGCCTCTAAAAATTCGAAAGAAATATTTACCGGATCGAAAAGGTCTTGGAAATATTTTTTCTACTGAGAACAAGCCTCGAAAAATTCGAAAAAAATATTTCCCAGATGGAAAAGGTCTCGGAAATATTTTTCCCACTAAGAACAAGCCTCTAAAAATTCGAGAAAAATATTTGCCGGACGGAAAAGGTCTCGGAAATATTTTTCCTACTCAGAACAAGCCTCTAAAAATTCGAAAAAAATATTTGCCGGACGGAAAAGGTCTCGGAAATATTTTTCCTACTCAGAATAAGTCTCTAAAAATTCGAAAAAAATATTTACCGGACGGAAAAGGTCTCGGAAATATTTTTCCTACTCAGAAAAAGCCTCTAAAAATTCGAAAAAAATATTTACCGGATGGAAAAGGTCTCGGAAATATTTTTCCTACTCAGAACAAGCCTCTAAAAATTCGAGAAAAATATTTACCGGATAGAAAAGGTATCGCAAATATTTTTCCTACTCAGAAAAACCTCTAAAAATTCGAAAAAAATATTTACCGGACGGAAAAGGTCTTGGAAATATTTTTCCTACTCAGAACAAGCCTCCAAAAATTCGAAAAAAATATTTACCGGAGGAAAAAGGTCTTGGAAATATTTTTCCTACTCAGAACAAGCCTCCAAAAATTCGAAAAAAATATTTACCGGAGGGAAAACGTCTCGGAAATATTTTTCCTACTCAGAAAAAGCCTCCAAAAATTCGAAAAAAATATTTACCGGTTAGAAAAGTTCTCAGAAATATTTTTCCTACTCAGAACAAGTCTCTAAAAATTCGAAAAAAATATTTACCGGATAGAAAAGGTCTCGGAAATATTTTTCCTATTCAGAAAAAGCCTCTAAAAATTCGAAAAAAATATTTACCGGACGGAAAAGGTCTCGGAAATATTTTTCCTACTCAGAAAAAGCCTCTAAAAATTCGAAAAAAATATTTACCGGATGGAAAAGGTCTCGGAAATATTTTTCCTATTCAGAAAAAGCCTCTAAAAATTCGAAAAAAATATTTACCGGACGGAAAAGGTCTTGCAAATATTTTTCCTACTCAGAAAAAGCCTCTAAAAATTCGAAAAAAATATTTCTCGGTAAGAAAAGGTTTTGGAAGTATTTTTCCTACTAAAAGCAAGTCTCTAGAAATTCGAAAAAATTATTTTCCAGTCAGAAAAGGTCTCGGAAATATTTTTCCTACTAAGAACAAGTCTCTAAAAATTCGGAAAAAATATTTCTCGGTTAGAAAAGGTTTTGGAAGTATTTTTCCTACTAAAAGCAAGTCTCTAGAAATTCGAAAAAAATATTTTCCGTTCAGAAAAGGTCTCGGAAATATTTTTCCTACTAAGAACAAGTCTCTAAAAATTCGAAAAAAATATTTCTCGGTAAGAAAAGGTTTTGGAAGTATTTTTCCTACTAAAAACAAGTCACTAAAAATTCGAAAAAAATATTTTCCGGCTAGAAAAGGTTTCGGAAATATTTTTCCTACTAAGAACAAGTCTCTAGAAATTCGAAAAATTTATTTTCCAGTCAGAAAAGGTCTCGGAAATATTTTTCCTACTAAGAACAAGTCTCTAAAAATTCGGAAAAAATATTTCTCGGTTAGAAAAGGTTTTGGAAGTATTTTTCCTACTAAAAGCAAGTCTCTAGAAATTCGAAAAAAATATTTTCCGTTCAGAAAAGGTCTCGGAAATATTTTTCCTACTCAGAACAAGCGAGTAAAAACTCGAGAAAAATATTTCCCGGATAGAAAAGGTCTCGGAAATATTTTTCATACTAAGAACAAGTCTCTAAAAATTCCAAAAAAATATTTCTCGGTTAGAACAGGTTTTGGAAGTATTTTTCCTACTAAAAACAAGTCTCTAAAAATCCCAAAAAAATATTTTCCGGTTAGAAAAGGTCTCGGAAATATTTTTCCTACTAAGAACAAGTCTCTAAAAATTCGAAAAAAATATTTCCAGGGTAGAAATGGTTTCGGAAGTATTTTTCCTACTAAAAACAAGTCCCTAAAAGTTCCAAAAAAATATTTCTCGGTAAGAAAAGGTTTTGGAAGTATTTTTCCTATTAAAAACAAGTCTCTAAAAATTCGGAAAAAATATTTCTCGGTTAGAAAAGGTTTTGGAAGTATTTTTCCTACTAAAAACAAGCCTCTAAAAATTCGAAAAAAATATTTCTCGGTTAGAAAACGTTTTGGAAGTATTTTTCCTATTAAAAACAAGTCTCTAAAAATTCCAAAAAAATATTTTCCGGTTAGAAAAGGTCTCGAAAATATTTTTCCTACTCAGAACAAGCGAGTAAAAATTCGAGAAAAATATTTCCCGGATAGAAAAGGTCTCGGAAATATTTTTCCTACTCAGAACAAGCGAGTAAAAATTCGAGAAAAATATTTCCCGTATAGAAAAGGTCTCGGAAATATTTTTCCTACTAAGAACAAGCGAGTAAAAATTCGAGAAAAATATTTCCCGGTTAGAAAAGGTCTCGGAAATATTTTTCCTACTCAGAAAAAGCCTCTAAAAATTCGAAAAAAATATTTACCGGAGGGAAAACGTCTCAGAAATATTTTTCCTACTCAGAACAAGTCTCTAAAAATTCGAAAGAAATATTTACCGGATCGAAAAGGTCTTGGAAATATTTTTCCTACTGAGAACAAGTCTCTAAAAATTCGAAAAAAATATTTACCGGATGGAAAAGGTCTCGGAAATATTTTTCCTACTCAGAACAAGCCTCTAAAAATTCGAAAAAAATATTTACCGGACGGAAAAGGTCTCGGAAATATTTTTCCTACTCAGAAAAAGCCTCTAAAAATTCGAAAAAAATATTTACCGGATGGAAAAGGCCTCGGAAATATTTTTCCTACTCAAAACAAGCGAGTAAAAATTCGAAAAAAATATTTACCGGATCGAAGAGGTCTTGGAAACATTTTTCTTACTCAGGACAAGCCTCCAAAAATTCGAAAAAAATATTTACGGGACGGAAAAGGTCTTGCAAATATTTTTCCTACTCAGAAAAAGCCTCTAAAAATTCGAAAAAAATATTTCTCGCTAAGAAAAGGTTTTGGAAGTATTTTTTCTACTAAAAGCAAGTCTCTAGAAATTCGAAAAAAATATTTTCCAGTCAGAAAAGGTCTCGGAAATATTTTTCCTACTAAGAACAAGTCTCTAAAAATTCGAAAAAAATATTTCTCGGTAAGAAAAGGTTTTGGAAGTATTTTTCCTACTAAAAGCAAGTCTCTAGAAATTCGAAAAAAATATTTTCCAGTCAGAAAATGTCTCGGAAATATTTTTCCTACTAAGAACAAGTCTCTAAAAATTCGAAAAAAATATTTCTCGGTAAGAAAAGGTTTTGGAAGTAGTTTTCCTACTAAAAACAAGTCACTAAAAATTCGAAAAAAATATTTTCCGGCTAGAAAAGGTTTTGGAAATATTTTTCCTTCTCAGAACAAGCCTCTAGAAATTCGAGAAAAATATTTCCCGGATAGAAAAGGTCTCGGAAATATTTTTCCTACTCAAAGCAAGCGAGTAAAAATTCGAGAAAAATACTTCCCGTATAGAAAAGGTCTCGGAAATATTTTTCCTACTAAGAACAAGCGAGTAAAAATTCGAGAAAAATATTTCCCGGTTAGAAAAGGTCTCGGAAATATTTTTCCTACTCAGACCAAGCGAGTAAAAATTCGAGGAAGATATTTCCCGGATAGAAAAGGTCTCGGAAATATTTTTCCTACTCAGAACTAGCGAGTAAAAATTCGAGAAAAATATTTCCCGGATAGAAAAGGTCTCGGAAATATTTTTCCTACTCAGAACAAGCGAGTAAAAATTCGAGAAAAATATTTCCCGTATAGAAAAGGTCTCGGAAATATTTTTCCTACTAAGAACAAGCGAGTAAAAATTCGAGAAAAATATTTCCCGTATAGAAAAGGTCTCGGAAATATTTTTCCTACTAAGAACAAGCGAGTAAAAATTCGAGAAAAATATTTCCCGGTTAGAAAAGGTCTCGGAAATATTTTTCCTACTCACAACAAGCGAGTAAAAATTCAAGAAAAATATTTCCCGGGTAGAAAAGGTCTCGGAAATAATTTTCCTACTCAGAACAAGCCTCTAAATATTCGAGAAAAATATTTCCCGGATAGAAAAGGTCTCGGAAATATTTTTCCTACTCAGAACAAGCCTCTAAATATTCGAGAAAAATATTTCCCGGTGGAAAAGGTCTCAGAAATATTTTTCCCGCTCAGAAATAGCTTCTAAAAACTCTAAAAAATATTTACGTCAAAGTGATTATATTACCACCTCTCTTTGCTCACCCCCACCTCCCCTTAAATGCGTGACGTATTTTATCTTTTATGCCCGTCCGTATTTTTTGTTTTCTTCATTATTCGCTGAAAATATTAATTGAAACTTCTTCCCATGTAAATCACAGGAAAAAATGCGAATTGGAAAATTTGAGCAATATTTTTTTACTACACCATCCGATTTCTAAAAACGATTAAAATTTTCGGATGGTGATCCAGACAGATATATATATATTATTTATATTAAATATATAATATGCAGTTTATATATTATATATTAAATATATCAAATATATTAAACATTTTATTTTTCCCGTGAAATGAAAAGCACACCTACCTGGATTTTCAGACTCCTGCAATGTAAAATCAGTCCTTCGATTTTTGATACGCGTATCACTTTCCCCGCCGCCATTACAATAAAACCACCGGAAAGTTCGAGAATTTCATCTTCCGTACGCGACCAGAAACAAAACTGAAACCGACAGCACTTGCGCACGAATTACTTTTCGGCGTGGTATGATTTTACGATGCCCGGAAAGCGAACGACCGTTCCATCAATGGATTACACAAAAATTAACGAATTTTTAATTTATTCCGACTAAATTCGATAAAAAATTATGCGAGACACGAAAAAACAACACTCACGAATATCAGCAAGAAAGAAGTGTCAGGCGGGTGGCGGGCACGAACTCGAATTACTTTGGGTGGAGAAATAGCTTTCCTGTGGCCGCCCTATCACCGCGAATTTTTTGAATTTTTCGGCCATATGTGAATTTGTTGTATTTTCCTTGTTTTGACTGTAAAATACCAACAGCGATTAATGCGTACCAAGCATAATAAACCTTTTTTCCCATTTTCAGACGGAAATTGTGAAAAGTTTTATTATTTTCATTTTCGGAAAAACTTCTCCTAAGATTTTTTAGCGTAGCAAGCACCGTAAAAAAGCGTGCTTGTTTTCAATGTTTTTTTACGAATCTGCGATTAAATCTAAATGAAAATCATGTGCAATTAAACGCTATGGCCAGAAAATTAGTTGCAGAACATTTTTTATTAAAATAGCAAAAAAATGTTGAAAAATGTCAAAAAAAAATTGCTATGCCTCCAAGTAGATTGGGCCGTGAGAAATAATTTTTCGAATGATAGCTAAAAACCCGCCATAATGAAAATTATTTAAATATGCAAAATTACAGATTTTGAGTTTACGAAAATGCTAAGTTTTTATGCGCATCGCTTTTGCATGTATTTTCCCGTAAAACTGATGAAAAATCTGTGAAGACGAGGAAAATCAGGAAATGCTGAAAATCAGTGCTAAACAACGAAAATTTTGCGTTGTTTTTTCATTTATTCAATAAAGTTGCTTATAAATTCGTTCTTTCAAAGCGATTTTGCATTTTCACTTTAAATCTCCACAATTTTGAAAATCTTTCAGAAAACCATAAAATTTTTCTTTAATAAAATCGAGTTTACATTTGATTTGATGTCCATTTGTTTTTCCCTACGAAAATTTCTTTTTTTGATTTTCCAAACGAATTTTGCTAAAGGCTAGAAATTTTGCACAAATCGTGTCTCATAAAGAGTAATAATTGGTGAAAAATCAGCCGAAATCGGATATTCCTTCCCTTCTCCCCCCTAAAAATTGAAGTTTTTGTCGTTTATCGCGAAAAAAATTCACCGTATCGAAAAAGTTTCAAAGAGAAAAGGGTTTAGAATGTAATTTTACATAATTCGTCTATATATTCAAATTAAGTGCGATCACACGTTTCCTGAAAAATGGTCCCAAAAGTATTTCCCTCTTTATCGTACTTGAACGCATCCACTGAACATAAAACAATAAAATAAAAATTTATCTCGCTTTTAAAAAGCTTTTATATTTTTGATACACAGCGTCCAGAAAAATATTTTTTTCTTTTTAGTGCATTCTTTTTTAATAAAAGCTTTTTTTTAAAATTTTTTTTTTATTATTCGGTATAAACAGTTCAAAGAAGACAGAGATGAAAGCCTAGAAGAAGACGATGAGCGGCCCGGACGACCAATCAAAAGAACTTTTGCTCAAAAATCTTGGATTAACATCTAGAGACCCTGTTGATATGGTTGGCATTTCAAATGAACCATTTTAAAATATGTTTTGTGCCTCAGACGTGCCGAATCTCAATTGGTTCTAAAAACTCTCAATTTTTTCGATCGTTTTTGGAACCAATTACGTGAAAAATTCGACCCATATCGTCTCGCAACCACCGTATTATCCTGGTTTAGCACCGTGTGACTTCTGGCTATTCCCTAAACTCAAAAGACCGCTTCGGGGACACCGTTTCGAGATGGTAGAAGATATACAATGTGAATCGCTGCAAGCTTTGAAGGTAATTCCAGAAAGTGACTTTTTGAACTGTTTTGAGAATTGGAAAAAAAAACGTTGGTATAGGGACATTGTATCGTATGGGGATTGCAATAGATTTAGAAGGATAAAGATTTTTCATTTTATAAAACCAATCCCGATACTTTTTTGTTATATTTTTTTTTTTAAATTAACATATGAAGAAAATTGCTAAAATATCCAGTGTAAAAAAACTTCAATGGACCTATAAGTATTTACTTGAGATTTTTATCACTTTTTTTTCGCAGTAAATATTTTTATAGACAAACTATTCAAGTACGCATCTATTTTATAAACTAAATATTTGTATAGCTCTCTGTAATAAATTTTTTTTAGTAAATTGATTGTTTTAAGTAAAAAAAAAGTCCTTTTTAGTTTAAAAGAGATAAAAATTAAACCGCAGCGTGACAATTTGTGATGAATTTACATTCGTATTAATATTATGCCTTACACGCTTTATTTTTTTAAAGTCATTAAAGCACATGTATGTATGTTTCTCGGAGTTAAGTATGACTGTGAAATCTATTAAAGTAACAAATATGGTACAAGTTAAATAAATTCTCAAGTAACTTTATTGCTAGTTTTTCTATAATTTTTAGGGAAATCTAGCAAAAATTGTATGAACTGATGAAATAGCAAAATACACGTCTAAAACCTTAATTTATTTTTAGATTTTTTTATTGATTAAACTTATCCATAAAATACTTTTTTAATTGTAAATAGTATAAAAGCATTAATATAACAACATATATGTATATTCTATGACAAGCTATCGAAAGTGTAAATCTCGTAGTGACAATTCTAATTAATAAAAATATCATTTGGATTGTATTAGTTAACAAAATAAATCGTAAATACTTGCGATGTCAGTAAGCATTATAGTCAAACTAGCATTGTCCCTATGTAATAAATCATAGATTTTTTTTTTTGAAAATGTAAATATTTTAGAGCTTTACTCTGTGCCTTATAATGACCTTTTATTTAAATTATTCTTGTTTGATAATTAAATTTATTAAAATCAATCGATATTTCATGCATAAGGTATCTAAAATTATTCCAAATTACAAAAATAATTTTAGTATAATATAGAATTAGCTTATATCGATAAAACATAAGCAACACAAAAAAAATGTGTAAAATAATTGCATGCCTTTAGATATTACAATTATCACACATTTTTGTTATATCGAGCCCAATAAAATCGCAATTTCTTGTAAAATGATCGGTTTTTTTGGGGGACGAGGAATCGAAATCCGTTATCCATTTTGAGCTAGCTCAATTTTTTGAGGTGCTCAAATTTTTTTTGCGTTTTTTCGAAAAAAATTTTTGTCTCTGATCGGGCTGAAATTTTGTGTGTAGGGGTTTTGGGGGACGAGGAATCGAAATCCGTTATCCATTTTGAGCTAGCTCCATTTTTTGAGGTGCTCAATTTTTTTTTGCGTTTTTTCGAAAATTTTTTTTGTCTCCGATCGGGCTGAAATTTTGTGTGTAGGGGTTTTGGGGGACGAGGAATCGAAATCCGTTATCCATTTTGAGCTAGCTCCATTTTTTGAGGTGCTCAATTTTTTTTTGCGTTTTTTCGAAAAAAATTTTTGTCTCCGATCGGGCTGAAATTTTGTGTGTAGGGGTTTTGGGGGACGCGGAATCGAAATCCGTTGTCCATTTTGAGCTAGCTCAATTTTTGACGTTTTTTTCGAAAATTTTTTTTGTCTCCGATCGGGCTGAAACTTGTAGTGTAGGGGTTTTGGGGGACGAGAAATCGAAATCCGTTATCCATTTTGAGCTAGCTCCATTTTTTGAGGTGCTCAAATTTTTTTTGCGTTTTTTCGAAAAAAATTTTTGTCTCTGATCGGGCTGAAATTTTGTGTGTAGGGGTTTTGGGGGACGAGAAATCGAAATCCGTTGTCCATTTTGAGCTAGCTCCATTTTTTGAGGTGCTCAAATTTTTTTTGCGTTTTTTCGAAAAAAATTTTTGTCTCCGATCGGGCTGAAATTTTGTGTGTAGGGGTTTTGGGGGACGAGAAATCGAAATCCGTTGTCCATTTTGAGCTAGCTCAATTTTTGACGTTTTTTTTCGAAAATTTTTTTTGTCTACGATCGGGCTGAAATTTTGTGTGTAGGGGTTTTGGGGGACGAGGAATCGAAATCCGTTGTCCATTTTGAGCTAGCTCAATTTTTTGAGGTGCTCAATTTTTTTCTGCATTTTTTCGAAAAAATTTTTGGTCTCCGATCGGGCTGAAATTTTGTGTGTAGGGGTTTTGGGGGACGAGGAATCGAAATCCGTTGTCCATTTTGAGCTAGCTCAATTTTTGACGTTTTTTTCGAAAAATTTTTTTGTCTCCGATCGGGCTGAAATTTTGTGTGTAGGGGTTTTGGGGGACGAGAAATCGAAATCCGTTATCCATTTTGAGCTAGCTCAATTTTTTGAGGTGCTCAAATTTTTTTTTGCGTTTTTTCGAAAAAAAATTTTGTCTCTGATCGGGCTGAAACTTGGAGTGTAGGGGTTTTGGGGGACGAGAAATCGAAATCCGTTATCCATTTTGAGCTAGCTCCATTTTTTGAGGTGCTCAAATTTTTTTTGCGTTTTTTCGAAAAAAATTTTTGACTCTGATCGGGCTGAAATTTTGTGTGTAGGGGTTTTGGAGGACGAGGAATCGAAATCCGTTATCCATTTTGAGCTTGCTCAATTTTTTGAGGTGCTCAAATTTTTTTTGCGTATTTTCGAAAAAAATTTTTGTCTACGATCGGGCTGAAATTTTGTGTGTAGGGGTTTTGGGGGACGAGGAATCGAAATCCGTTGTCCATTTTGAGCTAGCTCAATTTTTGACGTTTTTTTTCGAAAAAAATTTTTGTCTCCGATCGGGCTGAAATTTTGTGTGTAGGGGTTTTGGGGGACGAAGAATCGAAATCCGTTATCCATTTTGAGCTAGCTCAATTTTTTGAGGTGCTCAAATTTTTTTGCGTTTTTTCGAAAAAAAATTTTATCTCTGATCGGGCTGAAATTTTGTGTGTAGGGGTTTCGGGGGACGAGGAATCGAAATCCGTTGTCCATTTTGAGCTAGCTCAATTTTTTGAGGTGCTCAAATTTTTTTTGCGTTTTTTCGAAAAAAAAATTTTGTCTCCGATCGGGCTGAAATTTTGTGTCAGGGGTAAAGGGGGGTCGCTGTTCGATTCCTCGTCCCCCAAAACCTCTACACACAAAATTTCAGCCCGATCGGAGACAAAAATTTTTTTCGAAAAAACGCAGAAAAAAATTGAGCACCTCAAAAAATGGAGCTAGCTCAAAATGGATAACGGATTTCGATTCCTCGTCCCCCAAAACCCCTACACACAAAATTTCAGCCCGATCAGAGACAAAAAAATTTTTCGAAAAAAAACGTCAAAAATTGAGCTAGCTCAAAATGGACAACGGATTTCGATTCCTCGTCCCCCAAAACCCCTACACACAAAATTTCAGCCCGATCAGAGACAAAATTTTTTTTCGAAAAAACGCGAAAAAAATTTGAGCACCTCAAAAAATTGAGCTAGCTCAAAATGGATAACGGATTTCGATTTCTCGTCCCCCAAAACCCCTACACACAAAATTTCAGCCCGATCGGAGACAAAAATTTTTTTCGAAAAAACGCAAAAAAAAATTGAGCACCTCAAAAAATGGAGCTAGCTCAAAATGGATAACGGATTTCGATTCCTCGTCCCCCAAAACCCCTACACGCCAAATTTCAGCCCGATCGGAGACAAAAAATTTTTTCGAAAAAACGCAAAAAAAATTTGAGCACCTCAAAAAATTGAGCTAGCTCAAAATGGATAACGGATTTCGATTTATCGTCCCCCAAAACCCCTACACACAAAATTTCAGCCCGATCGGAGACAAAAATTTTTTTCGAAAAAACGCAAAAAAAAATTGAGCACCTCAAAAAATGGAGCTAGCTCAAAATGGATAACGGATTTCGATTCCTCGTCCCCCAAAACCCCTACACGCCAAATTTCAGCCCGATCGGAGACAAAAATTTTTTTCGAAAAAACGCAAAAAAAATTTGAGCACCTCAAAAAATTGAGCTAGCTCAAAATGGATAACGGATTTCGATTTATCGTCCCCCAAAACCCCTACACACAAAATTTCAGCCCGATCGGAGACAAAAAAATTTTTCGAAAAAACGCAAAAAAAAATTTGAGCACCTCAAAAAATGGAGCTAGCTCAAAATGGACAACGGATTTCGATTCCTCGTCCCCCAAAACCCCTACACACAAAATTACAGCCCGATCGGAGACAAAAAATTTTTTCGAAAAAACGCAAAAAAAATTTGAGCACCTCAAAAAATTGAGCTAGCAACGGATTTCGATTCCTCGTCCCCCAAAACCCCTACACACAAAATTTCAGCCGAATTTGCATTTTCACATCAAATCCCACAGTTTGAATTAAAAATCTTTCAAAAAACTATGAAAACTTATTGACAGAAATCAAGTCTACATTCGATGTCCATTTGCTTATTTTTCCTTGTGAAATTTTTTTCGATTTTTTTAACGAAATTTTTTGATTTTCCAAATGACTTTAGCTAGAGATTTGAAATTTTGCACAAATGCGAGACTCGTTAAAAGAAAGAATTGGTAAAAAAATGGGCAAAATCGGATAACTCCTTCCCCTCTTCCCGCTGAAAATTGAAGTTTTTGGCGGTTTTCTCGAAAACGGTTCGTTTTATCAAAAAAGTTGCAAACAGAAAAGTGTTTACAATGTAATTTTACATAATTCGACCATATACCAAAATTCAATCTGACCACTCTTTCCCCCCTTTTTCAATTCTTCAAGTGGTTTTCTGCCACTACGGGTTAGTTTTCGCTTCATAACACGAAAAGAGTTTGAAATACTACCTTTATGTCTTTATTGAAGTGATAGAGAATTGTATTTAGCACCTAACAGTAAAAAGCTTGATTAAAATAAGTCCCCAGATAAGGAGTTTTCTCGAATTTACCGAATCTTTTCCTCGCTGTGCAAAAATTTGTATGAAATATTTTTCTCACGATACTTTATTTAAAAATTTTAGACAATTTCCCTACATTTTGTTGAAAAGAGTATGCATCTACGATAAACAGGTCAAACGATATGAATTTTTGAAAAAAATTGATTTCAGGCAAATCTGAAATTGAAAAAATCTTCTAAGAAAATCGAAAATCTTTGAGCGACATAAAACACCATAAATGTGGGTCGGACGGTTTTATGGTATATGAGTGAATTATGTAGAATTACTTTATAAACACTTTTCTGTTCGCAACTTTTTCGATACGGTGAACCGTTTTCCAGAAAATCGCCAAAAACTTCAATTTTCAGCGGGAAGAGGGGAAGGAGTTATCCGATTTTCCCCATTTTTTTACCAATTCTTTATCTTTACGTTACTTGCATTTGTGCAAAATTTCAGATCTCTAGCTAAAGTCGTTTGGAAAATCAAAAAATTTCGTGAAAAAAATCGAAAAAATTTTCACAGGGAAAGACAAGCAAATGGACATCGAATATTGACTTGATTTCATTCAACAAGATTTTATAGTTTTTTGAAAGATTTTTAATTCAAATTGTGGGATTTGATTAGAAAATGCAAATTCGCTTTGAACATGCCAATTTCTGTGTAATTTTAGCTATTAAATGGGAAGAAAACAGAAAAATTAAAAAAGAAATTTCCCCTTCTGTGGCCAACGTCAGATTTTCGCTGATTTTCGTCGTTCCCAGGCTGTTTTCTTCCAGATCTTTACCCTGTTTTACGGCAAAATACCTGCAAAATATATACGCATAACAACGAGGCATTTTCCTGCTACCAAAATTTGGAATATTGCAAATTTTATTAATTTTCATTTTGGCGGGAAATATTTTAGCTGTCAAGAGGGGAATTTCTTTTGACATAGTCATAATGGCAGCATGGGAACTATAATTGAAAATTTTTTTGATTAGAAAATGTTTTAACCATAGCCAAAATTCGATTAAAAAATATTTCATTATCCAAAATAATTATGTTTTCGTATTTTGAGTTTTTTCTTAAGAATCCGCTGAGATTATTTGATTAAAAATCAGTTTTTTTATTCTATTATATTAAATTTGACTCCTATGTGGTAGCAACAAGGCTGAAAATTGTTCAAAGCTGCTCAAAATTGCTGGTCTAAAAATTCTGTTCTGGCACGATTTTGATGGATAACAGCGCCATCTATTGAGTTTTATTTTCTCAGTCCGTACTTCAAACCGAATTTTAGCCAGAACTCGAACCGAAATTTTCGTTTAAATTATTTGGAATAATATGATCGAGGCGGGGAAGTATTATATTTTCTAACTTTTTGATTTGGGGAAATTCAATTATGGTGTTTTTGTAAATATTTCATTTCAGGTGCATTTTAGGGGATAACATCTTCAACCAAACTTGTAGTAAATTAACAGGGCTACAAAACCTTCATGGAAGATTTTTGCGTCAAACTAGCCGTCTAGGAAATATTAGCGGGAAAAGTTAAATTTATTTTCGTTTTCATATAAACCTCTATGAAGGACTGAAATTTTTTACTGTCAATTGGTCACGATTGACTCTAAATTAAATCAAAAATAGTAGTATTGGGTAAATGTTGGACTATTACATATTTTCAAGAATTTGAAAGTATAAGAAAAGGTAAATGAAACATTAAATTATTCAAACTGGTCAAGCTTCTATCAACTGACATACCAAATCACCTGCTCTACCTTCGCCACATGGCAATTTGTTTATTTTTCCTGTGGATTTTTTGATTTTCTCGAGCAAATTTTTGTGATTTTCCGAGGTAATAAAATTAATGAGGCGAAATGTTACACGTAACAGTAAAAATTCTACAAAAGATGGAACACATCGTAAACCTGCTTCCCTCCATTCCGATTAAAATTTCAATTTCTCACGATTTCCTCGAAAACTACGTGTCCAATCGAAGAAGTTGCACAGAAAAGAGTATTTAAAATACAATTTTACACAACTCGTCCATATATCATAAATAAAACCGACCGACATTTATGGTGTTTTTTGTCACTCAAAGATTTTTCCATTCCAGATTTGCTTGAAACGATGGTTTTATTTCTTTTTTTTTTCACAAATTCATACCTGACGACCTGTTTATCGTAGATGTACGTTCATTATAGCAAAATATAAGGAAATTGTCTGAAATTTTAAAAAAATACTGTTGTGAGAAAGACTTTCCCACAAAATTTTTCACGGCAGAGTAAAATATTGGAAAATTTGGAGGAAAATTCTTTTCGTGGTTACTTTTGTTCATGAAATTTTACTGTTAGATGCTAAATACAATTCTCTAGCACTTCTTCAAAGACACCAAATTATTATTTTTAACTGCTTTCGTGCTATGGACCGGAAACTAACCCGTAGTGACAGAAAATCACTTGAAAAAATCGCCAAAGGCAAACAATTTTGCCGACAAGGCGGAAACGTGTGATCGCACTTAATTTTAATATATAGACGAATTATGTAAAATTACATTCTAAACCATTTTCTCTTTGAAACTTTTTCGATACGGTGAATTTTTTTCGTGAAAAACGACAAAAACTTCAATTTTTAGGGGGGAGAAGGGAAGGAATGATCCGATTTCACCTGATTTTTCACCAATTATTACCCTTTATGAGACACGCATTTGTGCAAAATTTCAAACCTCTAGCATAAGTCGTTTGGAAAATCAAAAAATCTCATTAAAAAAATCAAAGAAAATTTTCGCAGGGGAAAACAAACAAATGGACACCAATTGGAAAATCGATTTTATTGAAAAGAATTTTATATTTTCTGAAAGATTTTCAAAATTGTGGAGATTTAAAGTGAAAATGCAAAATCGCTTTGAAAGAACGAATTTATAAGCAACTTTATTGAATAAATGAAAAAACAACGCAAAATTTTCGTTGTTTAGCACTAATTTTCCGCATTTCCTGATTTTCCTCGTCTTCACAGATTTTTCATCAGTTTTACGGGAAAATACATGCAAAAGCGATGCGCATAAAAACTTAGCATTTTCGTAAACTCAAAATCTGTAATTTTGCATATTTAAATAATTTTCATTATGGCGGGTTTTTAGCTATCAGTCGAAAAATTATTTCTCACGGCCCAATCTACTTGGAGGCATAGCAATTTTTTTTTGACATTTTTCAACATTTTTTTGCTATTTTAATAAAAAATGTTCTGCAACTAATTTTCTGGCCATAGCGTTTAATTGCACATGATTTTCATTTAGATTTAATCGCAGATTCGTAAAAAAACATTGAAAACAAGCACGCTTTTTTACGGTGCTTGCTACGCTAAAAAATCTTAGGAGAAGTTTTTCCGAAAATGAAAATAATAAAACTTTTCACAATTTCCGTCTGAAAATGGGAAAAAAAGGTTTATTATGCTTGGTACGCATTAATCGCTGTTGGTATTTTACAGTCAAAACAAGGAAAATACAACAAATTCACATTTGGCCGAAAAATTCAAAAAATTCGCGGTGATAGGGCGGCCACAGGAAAACTATTTCTCCACCCAAAGTAATTCGAGTTCGTGCCCGCCACCCGCCTGACACTTCTTTCTTGCTGATATTCGTGAGTGTTGTTTTTTCGTGTCTCGCATAATTTTTTATCGAAATTAGTTGTAATAAATTAAAAATTCGTTAATTTTTGTGTAATCCATTGATGGAACGGCCGTTTGCTTTCCGGGCATTGAAAAATCATACCACGCCGATATGTAATTCGTGCGCAAGTGCTGTCGGTTTCAGTTTTGTTTCTGGTCGCGTACGGAAGATGAAATTCTCGAACTTTCCGGTGGTTTTATTGTAATGGCGGCGGGGAAAGTGATACGCGTATCAAAAATCGAAGGACTGATTTTACATTGCAGGAGTCTGAAAATCCAGGTAGGTGTGCTTTTCATTTCACGGAAAAAATAAAATGTTTAATATATTTGATATATTTAATATATAATATATAAACTGCATATTATATATTTAATATAAATAATATATATATATCTGTCTGGATCACCATCCGAAAATTTTAATCGTTTTTAGAAATCGGATGGTGTAGTAAAAAATATTGCTCAAATTTTCCAATTCGCATTTTTTCCTGTGATTTACATGGGAAGAAGTTTCAATTAATATTTTCAGCGAATAATGAAGAAAACAAAAAATACGGACGGGCATAAAAGATAAAATACGTCACGCATTTAAGGGGAGGTGGGGGTGAGCAAAGAGAGGTGGTAATATAATCACTTTGACGTAAATATTTTTTAGAGTTTTTAGAAGCTATTTCTGAGCGGGAAAAATATTTCTGAGACCTTTTCCACCGGGAAATATTTTTCTCGAATTTTTAGAGGTTTGTTCTTAGTAGGAAAAATATTTCCGAGACCTTTTCTATCCGGGAAATATTTTTCTTGAATTTTTACTCGCTTGTTGTGAGTAGGAAAAATATTTCCGAGACCTTTTCTAACCGGGAAATATTTTTCTCGAATTTTTACTCGCTTGTTCTTAGTAGGAAAAATATTTCCGAGACCTTTTCTATCCGGGAAATATTTTTCTCGAATTTTTACTCGCTTGTTCTGAGTAGGAAAAATATTTCCGAGACCTTTTCTATCCGGGAATTATTTTTCTCGAGTTTTTACTCGCTTGTTCTGAGTAGGAAAAATATTTCCGAGACCTTTTCTATCAGTGAAATATTTTTCTCGAATTTTTAGAGACTTGTTCTGAGTAGGAAAAATATTTCTGAGACCTTTTCTATCCGGGAAATATTTTTGTCGGATTTTTAGAGGCCTTTTCTGAGTAGGAAAAATATTTCCAAAAACGTTTCTAACCGGAAAATATTTTTTTCGAATTTTTAGAGACTTGTTTTTAGTAGGAAAAATACTTCCAAAACCTTTTCTGACTGGAAAATATTTTTTTGGAATTTGTAGAAGCTTGTTCTTAGTAGGAAAAATATTTCCGAAACCTCTAGCCGGAAAATATTTTTTTCGAATTTTTAGTGACTTGTTTTTAGTAGGAAAAATACTTCCAAAACCTTTTCTTACCGAGAAATATTTTTTTCGAATTTTTAGAGACTTGTTCTTAGTAGGAAAAATATTTCCGAGACCTTTTCTGACTGGAAAATATTTTTTTCGAATTTCTAGAGACTTGCTTTTAGTAGGAAAAATACTTCCAAAACCTTTTCTTACCGAGAAATATTTTTTTCGAATTTTTAGAGGCTTTTTCTGAGTAGGAAAAATATTTGCAAGACTTTTTCCGTCCCGTAAATATTTTTTTCGAATTTTTGGAGGCTTGTTCTGAGTAGGAAAAATATTTCCAAGACCTTTTCCGTCCGGTAAATATTTTTTTCGAATTTTTAGAGGCTTGTTCTGAGTAGGAAAAATATTTCTGAGACGTTTTCCCTCCGGTAAATATTTTTTTCGAATTTTTAGAGGCTTGTTCTGAGTAGGAAAAATATTTCCAAGACCTTTTCCCTCCGGTAAATATTTTTTTCGAATTTTTGGAGGCTTGTTCTGAGTAGGAAAAATATTTCCAAGACCTTTTCCGTCCGGTAAAAATTTTTTTTCGAATTTTTAGAGGCTTTTTCTGAGTAGGAAAAATATTTCCGAGACTTTTTCTATCCGGTAAATATTTTTTTCGAATTTTTAGAGACTTGTTCTGAGTAGGAAAAATATTTCTGAGAACTTTTCTAACCGGTAAATATTTTTTTCGAATTTTTGGAGGCTTTTTCTGAGTAGGAAAAATATTTCCGAGACGTTTTCCCTCCGGTAAATATTTTTTTCGAATTTTTGGAGGCTTGTTCTGAGTAGGAAAAATATTTCCAAGACCTTTTCCCTCCGGTAAATATTTTTTTCGAATTTTTGGAGGCTTGTTCTGAGTAGGAAAAATATTTCCAAGACCTTTTCCGTCCGGTAAAAATTTTTTTTCGAATTTTTAGAGGCTTTTTCTGAGTAGGAAAAATATTTCCGAGACTTTTTCTATCCGGTAAATATTTTTTTCGAATTTTTAGAGACTTGTTCTGAGTAGGAAAAATATTTCTGAGAACTTTTCTAACCGGTAAATATTTTTTTCGAATTTTTGGAGGCTTTTTCTGAGTAGGAAAAATATTTCCGAGACGTTTTCCCTCCGGTAAATATTTTTTTCGAATTTTTGGAGGCTTGTTCTGAGTAGGAAAAATATTTCCAAGAACTTTTCCCTCCGGTAAATATTTTTTTCGAATTTTTGGAGGCTTTTTCTGAGTAGGAAAAATATTTCCAAGACCTTTTCCGTCCGGTAAATATTTTTTTCGAATTTTTAGAGGCTTTTTCTGAGTAGGAAAAATATTTCCGAGACTTTTTCTATCCGGTAAATATTTTTTTCGAATTTTTAGAGACTTTTTCTGTGTAGGAAAAATATTTCTGAGAACTTTTCTAACCGGTAAATATTTTTTTCGAATTTTTGGAGGCTTTTTCTGAGTAGGAAAAATATTTCCGAGACGTTTTCTATCCGGTAAATATTTTTTTCGAATTTTTAGAGGCTTGTTCTGAGTAGGAAAAATATTTCCAAGACCTTTTCCGTCCGCTAAATATTTTTTTCGAATTTTTAGAGGCTTTTTCTGAGTAGAAAAAATATTTCCGAGACTTTTTCTATCCGGTAAATATTTTTTTCGAATTTTTAGAGACTTGTTCTGAGTAGGAAAAATATTTCCGAGACCTTTTCTACCCGGGAAATATTTTTCTTGAATTTTTACTCGCTTGTTCTGAGTAGGAAAAATATTTCCGAGACCTTTTCTATACGGGAAATATTTTTGTCGAATTTTTAGAGGTTTGTTCTTAGTAGAAAAAATATTTCCGAGACCTTTTCTATCCGGGAAATATTTTTCTTGAATTTTTACTCGCTTGTTGTGAGTAGGAAAAATATTTCCGAGACCTTTTCTAACCGGGAAATATTTTTCTCGAATTTTTACTCGCTTGTTCTTAGTAGGAAAAATATTTCCGAGACCTTTTCTATACGGGAAATATTTTTCTCGAATTTCTAGACGCTTGTTCTTAGTATGAAAAATATTTCCGAGATCTTTTCTATCCGGGAAATATTTTTCTCGAATTTTTACTCGCTTGTTGTGAGTAGGAAAAATATTTCCGAGACCCTTTCTATCCGGGAAATATTTTTCTCGAATTTTTACTCGCTTGTTGTGAGTAGGAAAAATATTTCCGAGACCTTTTCTAACCGGGAAATATTTTTCTCGAATTTTTACTCGCTTGTTCTTAGTAGGAAAAATATTTCCGAGACCTTTTCTATACGGGAAGTATTTTTCTCGAATTTTTACTCGCTTGCTTTGAGTAGGAAAAATATTTCCGAGACCTTTTCTATCCGGGAAATATTTTTCTCGAATTTCTAGAGGCTTGTTCTGAGAAGGAAAAATATTTCCGAGACCTTTTCTATCCGGGAAATATTTTTCTCCAAGTTTTACTCGCTTGTTGTGAGTAGGAAAAATATTTCCGAGACCTTTTCTATCCGGGAAATATTTTTGTCGGATTTTTAGAGGCCTTTTCTGAGTAGGAAAAATATTTCCAAAAACGTTTCTAACCGGAAAATATTTTTTTCGAATTTTTAGAGACTTGTTTTTAGTAGGAAAAATACTTCCAAAACCTTTTCTGACTGGAAAATATTTTTTTGGAATTTGTAGAAGCTTGTTCTTAGTAGGAAAAATATTTCCGAAACCTTTTCTAGCCGGAAAATATTTTTTTCGAATTTTTAGTGACTTGTTTTTAGTAGGAAAAATACTTCCAAAACCTTTTCTTACCGAGAAATATTTTTTTCGAATTTTTAGAGACTTGTTCTTAGTAGGAAAAATATTTCCGAGACCTTTTCTGACTGGAAAATATTTTTTTCGAATTTCTAGAGACTTGCTTTTAGTAGGAAAAATACTTCCAAAACCTTTTCTTACCGAGAAATATTTTTTTCGAATTTTTAGAGACTTGTTCTTAGTAGGAAAAATATTTCCGAGACCTTTTCTGACTGGAAAATATTTTTTTCGAATTTCTAGAGACTTGCTTTTAGTAGAAAAAATACTTCCAAAACCTTTTCTTACCGAGAAATATTTTTTTCGAATTTTTAGAGGCTTTTTCTGAGTAGGAAAAATATTTGCAAGACTTTTTCCGTCCCGTAAATATTTTTTTCGAATTTTTGGAGGCTTGTTCTGAGTAAGAAAAATGTTTCCAAGACCTTTTCGATCCGGTAAATATTTTTCTCGAATTTTTAGAGGCTTGTTCTGAGTAGGAAAAATATTTCCGAGGCCTTTTCCATCCGGTAAATATTTTTTTCGAATTTTTAGAGGCCTTTTCTGAGTAGGAAAAATATTTCCGAGACCTTTTCCGTCCGGTAAATATTTTTTTCGAATTTTTAGAGACTTGTTCTCAGTAGGAAAAATATTTCCAAGACCTTTTCGATCCGGTAAATATTTCTTTCGAATTTTTAGAGACTTGTTCTGAGTAGGAAAAATATTTCTGAGACGTTTTCTATCCGGTAAATATTTTTTTCGAATTTTTAGAGACTTGTTCTGAGTAGGAAAAATATTTCTGAGAACTTTTCTAACCGGTAAATATTTTTTTCGAATTTTTGGAGGCTTTTTCTGAGTAGGAAAAATATTTCCGAGACCTTTTCTATACGGGAAATATTTTTGTCGAATTTTTAGAGGCTTTTTCTGAGTAGGAAAAATATTTCCGAGACTTTTTCTATCCGGTAAATATTTTTTTCGAATTTTTAGAGACTTTTTCTGAGTAGGAAAAATATTTCTGAGAACTTTTCTAACCGGTAAATATTTTTTTCGAATTTTTGGAGGCTTTTTCTGAGTAGGAAAAATATTTCCGAGACGTTTTCTATCCGGTAAATATTTTTTTCGAATTTTTAGAGGCTTGTTCTGAGTAGGAAAAATATTTCCAAGACCTTTTCCGTCCGCTAAATATTTTTTTCGAATTTTTAGAGGCTTTTTCTGAGTAGGAAAAATATTTCCGAGACTTTTTCTATCCGGTAAATATTTTTTTCGAATTTTTAGAGACTTGTTCTGAGTAGGAAAAATATTTCTGAGAACTTTTCTAACCGGTAAATATTTTTTTCGAATTTTTGGAGGCTTTTTCTGAGTAGGAAAAATATTTCCGAGACCTTTTCTATCCGGGAAATATTTTTCTCGGATTTTTACTCGCTTGTTCTGAGTAGGAAAAATATTTCCGAGACCTTTTCTATCCGGGAAATATTTTTCTCGAATTTTTACTCGCTTGTTCTGAGTAGGAAAAATATTTCCGAGACCTTTTCTATCCGGGAAATATTTTTCTCGGATTTTTACTCGCTTTTTCTGAGTAGGAAAAATATTTCCGAGACCTTTTCTATCCGGGAAAGATTTTTCTCGAATTTTTACTCGCTTGTTCTGAGTAGGAAAAATATTTCCGAGACCTTTTCTATCCGGGAAATATTTTTCTCGAATTTTTACTCGCTTGTTCTGAGTAGGAAAAATATTTCCGAGACCTTTTCTATACGGGAAATATTTTTTTCGAATTTTTAGAGGCTTGTTCTGAGTAGGAAAAATACTTCCGAGACCTTTTCTATCCGGGAAATATTTTTGTCGGATTTTTAGAGGCTTGTTCTGAGTAGGAAAAATATTTCCGAGACCTTTTTTATCCGGGAAATATTTTTCTCGATTTTTAAGAGGCTTGTTCTGACTAGGAAAAATATTCCCGAGACCTTTTCTATCCTGGCTATATTTTTCTCGAATTTTTAGTCGCTTGTTCCTAATAGGAAAAATATTTCCGAGACCTTTTCTATCCGGGAAATATTTTTGTCGGATTTCTAGAGGCCTTTTCTGAGTAGAAAAAATATTTCTGAGACCTTTCTATCCGGGAAATATTTTTTCCGGGAAATATTTTTCTCGATTTTTAAGAGGCTTGTTCTGAGTAGGAAAAGTATTCCCGAGACCTTTTCTATACGGGAAATATTTTTCTCGAATTTTTAGAGGCTTGTTCTTAGTAGGAAAAATATTTCCGAGACCTTTTCTATCCGGGAAATATTTTTCTCGAATTTTTACTCGCTTGTTCTGAGTAGGAAAAATATTTCCGAGACCTTTTCTATCCGGGAAATATTTTTCTCGAATTTTTACTCGCTTGTTCTGAGTAGGAAAAATATTTCCGAGACCTTTTCTAACCGGAAAATATTTTTCTCGAATTTTTACTCGCTTGTTCTGAGTAGGAAAAATATTTCTGAGACCTTTTCTGTCCGGGAAATATTTTTCTCGAATTTTTACTCGCTTGTTCTGAGTAGGAAAAATATTTCCGAGACGTTTTCTATCCGGGAAATATTTTTCTCGAATTTTTACTCGCTTGTTCTGAGTAGGAAAAATATTTCCGAGACGTTTTCTATCCGGGAAATATTTTTCTCGAATTTTTACTCGCTTGTTCTGAGTAGGAAAAATATTTCCGAGACCTTTTCTATCCGGGAAATATTTTTCTCGAATTTTTACTCGCTTGTTCTGAGTAGGAAAAATATTTCTGAGACCTTTTCTGTCCGGGAAATATTTTTCTCGAATTTTTACTCGCTTGTTCTGAGTAGGAAAAATATTTCCGAGACCTTTTCTATCCGGAAAATATTTTTCTCGAATTTTTACTCGCTTGTTCTGAGTAGGAAAAATATTTCCGAGACCTTTTCTATCCGGGAAATATTTTTCTCGAATTTTTACTCGCTTGTTCTGAGTAGGAAAAATATTTCCGAGACCTTTTCTAACCGGAAAATATTTTTCTCGAATTTTTACTCGCTTGCTCTGAGTAGGAAAAATATTTCTGAGACCTTTTCTGTCCGCGAAATATTTTTCTCGAATTTTTACTCGCTTGTTCTGAGTAGGAAAAATATTTCTGAGACCTTTTCTGTCCGGGAAATATTTTTCTCGAATTTTTACTCGTTTGTTCTGAGTAGGAAAAATATTTCTGAGACCTTTTCTGTCCGGGAAATATTTTTCTCGAATTTTTACTCGCTGGTTCTGAGTAGGAAAAATATTTCCGAGACCTTTTCTATCCGGAAAATATTTTTCTCGAATTTTTACTCGCTTGTTCTGAGTAGGAAAAATATTTCCGAGACCTTTTCTATCCGGGAAATATTTTTCTCGAATTTTTACTCGCTTGTTCTGACTAGGAAAAATATTTCCGAGACCTTTTCTATCCGGGAAAAATTTTACTCGAATTTTTACTCGCTTGTTCTGAGTAGAAAAAATATTTCCGAGACCTTTTCTATCCGGGAAATATGTTTCTCGAATTTTTATTCGCTTGTTCTGAGTAGGAAAAATATTTCCGAGAACTTTTCTATCCGGGAAATATTTTTCTCGAATTTTTACTCGCTTGTTCTGAGTAGGAAAAATATTTCCGAGACCTTTTCTATCCGGGAAATATTTTTCTCGAATTTTTACTCGCTTGTTCTGAGTAGGAAAAATATTTCTGAGACCTTTTCTGTCCGGGAAATATTTTTCTCGAATTTTTACTCGCTTGTTCTGAGTAGGAAAAATATTTCCGAGACCTTTTCTATCCGGAAAATATTTTTCTCGAATTTTTACTCGCTTGTTCTGAGTAGGAAAAATATTTCCGAGACCTTTTCTATCCGGGAAATATTTTACTCGAATTTTTACTCGCTTGTTCTGAGTAGGAAAAATATTTCCGAGACCTTTTCTATCCGGGAAATATGTTTCTCGAATTTTTATTCGCTTGTTCTGAGTAGGAAAAATATTTCCGAGAACTTTTCTATCCGGGAAATATGTTTCTCGAATTTTTATTCGCTTGTTCTGAGTAGGAAAAATATTTCCGAGAACTTTTCTATCCGGGAAATATTTTTCTCGAATTTTTACTCGCTTGTTCTGAGTAGGAAAAATATTTCCGAGACCTTTTCTATCCGGGAAATATTTTTCTCGAATTTTTACTCGCTTGTTCTGAGTAGGAAAAATATTTCTGAGACCTTTTCTGTCCGGGAAATATTTTTCTCGAATTTTTACTCGCTTGTTCTGAGTAGGAAAAATATTTCCGAGACGTTTTCTATCCGGGAAATATTTTTCTCGAATTTTTACTCGCTTGTTCTGAGTAGGAAAAATATTTCCGAGACCTTTTCTATCCGGGAAATATTTTTCTCGAATTTCTAGAGGCTTGTTCTGAGTAGGAAAAATATTTCCGAGACCTTTTCTAACCGGAAAATATTTTTCTCGAATTTTTACTCGCTTGTTCTGAGTAGGAAAAATATTTCTGAGACCTTTTCTGTCCGGGAAATATTTTTCTCGAATTTTTACTCGCTTGTTCTGAGTAGGAAAAATATTTCCGAGACCTTTTCTATCCGGAAAATATTTTTCTCGAATTTTTACTCGCTTGTTCTGAGTAGGAAAAATATTTCTGAGACCTTTTCTGTCCGGGAAATATTTTTCTCGAATTTTTACTCGCTGGTTCTGAGTAGGAAAAATATTTCCGAGACCTTTTCTATCCGGAAAATATTTTTCTCGAATTTTTACTCGCTTGTTCTGAGTAGGAAAAATATTTCCGAGACCTTTTCTATCCGGGAAATATTTTACTCGAATTTTTACTCGCTTGTTCTGAGTAGGAAAAATATTTCCGAGACCTTTTCTATCCGGGAAATATGTTTCTCGAATTTTTATTCGCTTGTTCTGAGTAGGAAAAATATTTCCGAGAACTTTTCTATCCGGGAAATATGTTTCTCGAATTTTTATTCGCTTGTTCTGAGTAGGAAAAATATTTCCGAGAACTTTTCTATCCGGGAAATATTTTTCTCGAATTTTTACTCGCTTGTTCTGAGTAGGAAAAATATTTCCGAGACCTTTTCTATCCGGGAAATATTTTTCTCGAATTTTTACTCGCTTGTTCTGAGTAGGAAAAATATTTCCGAGACCTTTTCTATCCGGGAAATATTTTTCTCGAATTTCTAGAGGCTTGTTCTGAGTAGGAAAAATATTTCCGAGACCTTTTCCACCCGGGAAATATTTTTCTCGGATTTTTACTCGCTTGTTCTGAGTAGGAAAAATATTTCCGAGATCTTTCTATCCGGGAAATATTTTTCTCGAATTTTTACTCGCTTGTTCTGAGTAGGAAAAATATTTCCGGGACCTTTTCTATCAGTGAAATATTTTTCTCGAATTTTTACTCGTTTGTTCTGAGTAGGAAAAATATTTCCGAGACCTTTTCTATCCGGGAAATATTTTTCTCGAATTTTTACTCGCTTGTTCTGAGTAGGAAAAATATTTCCGAGACCTTTTCTATCCGGGAAATATTTTTCTCGAATTTTTACTCGCTTGTTCTGAGTAGGAAAAATATTTCCGAGACCTTTTCTATCCGGGAAATATTTTTCTCGAATTTTTACTCGCTTGTTCTGAGTAGGAAAAATATTTCCGGGACCTTTTCTATCAGTGAAATATTTTTCTCGAATTTTTACTCGCTTGTTCTGAGTTGGAAAAATATTTCCGAGGCCTTTTCTATCCGGGAAATATTTTTCTCGAATTTTTACTCGCTTGTTCTGAGTAGGAAAAATATTTCCGAGACCTTTTCTATCCGGAAAATATTTTTCTCGAATTTTTACTCGCTTGTTCTGAGTAGGAAAAATATTTCCGAGACCTTTTCTATCCGGGATATATTTTTCTCGAATTTTTACTCGCTTGTTCTGAGTAGGAAAAATATTTCCGAGACCTTTTCTATCCGGAAAATATTTTTCTCGAATTTTTACTCGCTTGCTCTGAGTAGGAAAAATATTTCTGAGACCTTTTCTGTCCGCGAAATATTTTTCTCGAATTTTTACTCGCTTGTTCTGAGTAGGAAAAATATTTTCGAGACCTTTTCTATCCGGGAAATATTTTTCTCGAGTTTTTACTCGCTTGTTCTGAGTAGGAAAAATATTTCCGAGACCTTTTCTATCCGTGAAATATTTTTCTCGAATTTTTACTCGCTTGTTCTGAGTAGGAAAAATATTTCCGAGAACTTTTCTATCCGGGAAATATTTTTCTCGAATTTTTACTCGCTTGTTCTGAGTAGGAAAAATATTTCCGAGACCTTTTCTATCCGGGAAATATTTTTCTCGAATTTTTACTCGCTTGTTCTGAGTAGGAAAAATATTTCCGGGACCTTTTCTATCAGTGAAATATTTTTCTCGAATTTTTACTCGCTTGTTCTGAGTAGGAAAAATATTTCCGAGACCTTTTCTATCCGGGAAATATTTTTCTCGAATTTTTACTCGCTTGTTCTGAGTAGGAAAAATATTTCCGTGACCTTTTCTATCCGGGAAATATTTTTCTCGAATTTTTACTCGCTTGTTCTGAGTAGGAAAAATATTTCCGGGACCTTTTCTATCAGTGAAATATTTTTCTCGAATTTTTACTCGCTTGTTCTGAGTAGGAAAAATATTTCCGAGACCTTTTCTATCCGGGAAATATTTTTCTCGAATTTTTACTCGCTTGTTCTGAGTAGGAAAAATATTTCCGGGACCTTTTCTATCAGTGAAATATTTTTCTCGAATTTTTACTCGCTTGTTCTGAGTTGGAAAAATATTTCCGAGACCTTTTCTATCCGGGAAATATTTTTCTCGAATTTTTACTCGCTTGTTCTGAGTAGGAAAAATATTTCCGAGACCTTTTCTATCCGGGAAATATTTTTCTCGAATTTTTACTCGCTTGTTTGGAAATATTTTTCCGATACGGTGAATTTTTTTTTTGAAGAAAACCCTCAAAAAACTTCAATTTCCATGGGGCAGAAGGGAAGGAATGATCCGATTTTACCAATTATTACTCTTTCTGAGACACGCATTTGTGCAAAATTTCAAACCTCTAGCATAAGTCCTTTGAAAACGAAAAAAAATCGCTAAAAAATAGAAGAAATTTCTGCAGGGAAAAACAAACCAATGGACAGCAGCCCCGATTTAAAAAAAAAAATCATAGTTGTCTGAAAGATTTTTAAAATACCGGGAATTTTATATGAAACTGCAAAATCGCTTTGAAAATATGAATTTCTAAGCTATTTTATTTAATAAATGGAAAGAAAACGCAAAATATGAACGAAATTCCGTTGTTTGGCACTAATTTTCCGCATTTCCTGATTTTACTCGTCTTCACAGATTTTTCATCAGTTTTACGGGAAAATACATGCAAAAGCGATGCGCATAAAAACAAAGCAATTTTCCTACACTCAAAATTTGTAATTTTGCATATTTAAATAATTTTCATTATGGCGGGTTTTTAGCTATCAGTCGAAAAATTATTTCTCACGGCCCAATCTACTTGGAGGCATAGCAATTTTTTTTGACATTTTTCAACATTTTTTTGCTATTTTAATAAAAAATGTTCTGCAACTAATTTTCTGGCCATAGCGTTTAATTGCACATGATTTTCATTTAGATTTAATCGCAGATTCGTAAAAAAACATTGAAAACAAGCACGCTTTTTTACGGTGCTTGCTACGCTAAAAAATCTTAGGAGAAGTTTTTCCGAAAATGAAAATAATAAAACTTTTCACAATTTCCGTCTGAAAATGGGAAAAAAAGGTTTATTATGCTTGGTACGCATTAATCGCTGTTGGTATTTTACAGTCAAAACAAGGAAAATACAACAAATTCACATTTGGCCGAAAAATTCAAAAAATTCGCGGTGATAGGGCGGCCACAGGAAAGCTATTTCTCCACCCAAAGTAATTCGAGTTCGTGCCCGCCACCCGCCTGACACTTCTTTCTTGCTGATATTCGTGAGTGTTGTTTTTTCGTGTCTCGCATAATTTTTTATCGAAATTAGTTGTAATAAATTAAAAATTCGTTAATTTTTGTGTAATCCATTGATGGAACGGCCGTTTGCTTTCCGGGCATTGAAAAATCATACCACGCCGATATGTAATTCGTGCGCAAGTGCTGTCGGTTTCAGTTTTGTTTCTGGTCGCGTACGGAAGATGAAATTCTCGAACTTTCCGGTGGTTTTATTGTAATGGCGGCGGGGAAAGTGATACGCGTATCAAAAATCGAAGGACTGATTTTACATTGTAGGAGTCTGAAAATCCAGGTAGGTGTGCTTTTCATTTCACGGAAAAAATAAAATGTTTAATATATTTGATATATTTAATATATAATATATAAACTGCATATTATATATTTAATATAAATAATATATATATATCTGTCTGGATCACCATCCGAAAATTTTAATCCTTTTTAGAAATCGGATGGTGTAGTGAAAAATATTGTCAAATTTTCCAATTTTTTCCTGTGATTTACATGGGAAGAAGTTTCAATAAACATTTTCGCGAATAATAAAGAAATCAAAAAATACGGACTGGCATAAAAGATAAAATACGTCACGCATTTAAGGGGAGGTGGGGTTGAGCAAAGAGAGGTGGTAATATAATCACTTTGACGTAAATATTTTTTAGAGTTTTTAGAAGCTATTTCTGAGCGGGAAAAATATTTCTGAGACCTTTTCCACCGGGAAATATTTTTCTCGAATTTTTAGAGGTTTGTTCTTAGTAGGAAAAATATTTCCGAGACCTTTTCTAACCGGAAAATATTTTTTTTCGAATTTCTAGAGGCTTGTTCTTAGTAAGAAAAATATTTCCGAGACCTTTTCTAACCGGAAAATATTTTTCTCAAATTTTTAGTCGCTTGTTCCTAGTAGGAAAAATACTTCCAAAACCTTTTCTTACCGAGAAATATTTTTTTGGAATTTTTAGAGACTTGTTTTTAATAGGAAAAATACTTCCAAAACCTTTTCTAACCGAGAAATATTTTTTTCGAATTTTTAGAGACTTGTTCTTAGTAGGAAAAATATTTCCGAGACCTTTTCTAACCGGAAAATATTTTTTTGGAATTTTTAGAGAGTTGTTCTTAGTAGGAAAAATACTTCCAAAACCTTTTCTCACCGAGAAATATTTTTTCGGAATTTTTAGAGACTTTGTTTTAATAGGAAAAATACTTCCAAAACCTTTTCTAACCGAGAAATATTTTTTTCGAATTTTTAGAGATTTGTTCTTAGTAGGAAAAATATTTCCGAGACCTTTTCTAACCGGAAAATATTTTTTTGGGATTTTTAGAGACTTGTTTTTAGTAGGAAAAATACTTCCAAAACCTCTTCTAACCGAGAAATATTTTTTCCGAATTTTTAGAGACTTGTTCTTAGTATGAAAAATATTTCCGAGACCTTTTCTAACCGGAAAATATTTTTTTCGAATTTTTAGAGGCTTGTTTTTAGTAGGAAAAATACTTCCAAAACCTTTTCTAACCGAGAAATATTTTTTCCGAATTTTTAGAGACTTGTTTTTAATAGGAAAAATACTTCCAAAACCTTTTCTTACCGAGAAATATTTTTTTGGAACTTTTAGGGACTTGTTTTTAGTAGGAAAAATACTTCCGATACCATTTCTAACCGAGAAATATTTTTTTCGAATTTTTAGAGACTTGTTCTTAGTAGGAAAAATATTTCCGAGACCTTTTCTAACCGGAAAATATTTTTTTTTGAATTTTTAGAGAGTTGTTCTTAGTAGGAAAAATACTTCCAAAACCTTTTCTTACCGAGAAATATTTTTTCGGAATTTTTAGAGACTTTGTTTTAATAGGAAAAATACTTCCAAAACCTTTTCTAACCGAGAAATATTTTTTTCGAATTTTTAGAGATTTGTTCTTAGTAGGAAAAATATTTCCGAGACCTTTTCTAACCGGAAAATATTTTTTTGGAATTTTTAGAGACTTGTTTTTAATAGGAAAAATACTTCCAAAACCTCTTCTAACCGAGAAATATTTTTTCCGAATTTTTAGAGACTTGTTCTTAGTAGGAAAAATATTTCCGAGACCTTTTCTAACCGGAAAATATTTTTTTCGAATTTTTAGAGGCTTGTTTTTAGTAGGAAAAATACTTCCAAAACCTTTTCTTACCGAGAAATATTTTTTTGGAACTTTTAGGGACTTGTTTTTAGTAGGAAAAATACTTCCGAAACCATTTCTACCCTGGAAATATTTTTTTGGAATTTTTAGAGACTTGTTTTTAATAGGAAAAATACTTCCAAAACCTTTTCTAACCGAGAAATATTTTTTTCGAATTTTTAGAGACTTGTTCTTAGTAGGAAAAATATTTCCGAGACCTTTTCTAACCGGAAAATATTTTTTTTGAAATTTTAGAGACTTGTTTTTAATAGGAAAAATACTTCCAAAACCTTTTCTAACCGAGAAATATTTTTTTCGAATTTTTAGAGACTTGTTCTTAGTAGGAAAAATATTTCCGAGACCTTTTCTAACCGGAAAATATTTTTTTGGAATTTTTAGAGACTTGTTTTTAATAGGAAAAATACTTCCAAAACCTTTTCTAACCGAGAAATATTTTTTTCGAATTTTTAGAGACTTGTTCTTAGTAGGAAAAATATTTCCGAGACCTTTTCTAACCGGAAAATATTTTTTTGGAACTTTTAGGGACTTGTTTTTAGTAGGAAAAATACTTCCGAAACCTTTTCTAACCGAGAAATATTTTTTTCGAATTTTTAGAGACTTGTTCTTAGTAGGAAAAATATTTCCGAGACCTTTTCTAACCGGAAAATATTTTTTTGGGATTTTTAGAGACTTGTTTTTAGTAGGAAAAATACTTCCAAAACCTGTTCTAACCGAGAAATATTTTTTTGGAATTTTTAGAGACTTGTTCTTAGTAGGAAAAATATTTCCGAGACCTTTTCTAACCGGAAAATATTTTTTTGGGATTTTTAGAGACTTGTTTTTAGTAGGAAAAATACTTCCAAAACCTCTTCTAACCGAGAAATATTTTTTCCGAATTTTTAGAGACTTGTTCTTAGTAGGAAAAATATTTCCGAGACCTTTTCTAACCGGAAAATATTTTTTTCGAATTTTTAGAGGCTTGTTTTTAGTAGGAAAAATACTTCCAAAACCTTTTCTAACCGAGAAATATTTTTTCCGAATTTTTAGAGACTTGTTTTTAATAGGAAAAATACTTCCAAAACCTTTTCTTACCGAGAAATATTTTTTTGGAACTTTTAGGGACTTGTTTTTAGTAGGAAAAATACTTCCGATGCCATTTCTAACCGAGAAATATTTTTTTCGAATTTTTAGAGACTTGTTCTTAGTAGGAAAAATACTTGTTCTTGTACTTAGTAGGAAAAATACTTCCGATACCATTTCTACCCTGGAAATATTTTTTTGGAATTTTTAGAGACTTGTTCTTAGTAGGAAAAATATTTCCGAGACTTTTTCTGACTGGTAAATATTTTTTTCGAATTTTTAGAGACTTGTTCTTAGTAGGAAAAATATTTCCGAGACCTTTTTTAACTGGAAAATATTTTTTTGGAATTTTTAGAAGCTTGTTCTTAGTAGGAAAAATATTTCCGAGACCTTTTCTAACCGGAAAATATTTTTTTGGAATTTTTAGAGACTTGTTCTTAGTAGGAAAAATATTTCCGAGACCTTTTCTAACTGGAAAATATTTTTTTGGAATTTTTAGAAGCTTGTTCTTAGTAGGAAAAATATTTCCGAGACCTTTTCTAACCGGAAAATATTTTTTTGGAATTTTTAGAGACTTGTTTTTAGTAGGAAAAATACTTCCAAAACCTTTTCTAACCGAGAAATATTTTTTCTGAATTTTTAGAGACTTGTTCTTAGTAGGAAAAATATTTCCGAGACCTTTTCTAACTGGAAAATATTTTTTTGGAATTTTTAGAAGCTTGTTCTTAGTAGGAAAAATATTTCCGAGACCTTTTCTAACCGGAAATTTTTTTTTTCGAATTTTGAGAGGCTCGAAAACACAGTCATAAGAAGAATTCAAGATATTAAAATTCTCTACATTTTTGCATATTACCATTAATCGATATCTTTTGCCATTATCGAGATATTTCAGGTGTTGTAAAAAAATCATGTTTTCGTCCGGGGAAAAGGAAGGCGGGGTCAAATTTGAAAATATTGAAATTGTTTTTCTTCAAAATTTCGCAACATAAAAAAAAATTCCTTTAGAAACTTTGAATCAGTCATGATAATATTTAAAAATAATGGCGAAGAAACTTCAATTTCAGAATCTTCCTCCGCCATTCCGCCACACTGCTTTTCTTCTATACTTTATAAAATTGACGTTATTTTCTTTAGGCAACGTCTTACATGTCGTTATATACCAGGTATAATGGATGGCATAATATACCATAATATGAAAGGGAGTAACTCTGTCAGCGATTTTCAACGATATATCTCAGAATATAATATATAAATCTATAAAATAGCTTATCTATAAATGAATTTATGTTCCCGTGGTGCTGCTTTTATAAATTAAACATTTCCAATGGAGCCACAGAAAAAGGAAGAGAGAACAGTACAGAAATACGCGCCAAGCCAAACATTTTTCGCCTTCGAAATAAGAAAGTTTTTCATATCTCCTGTACGTCGGTTGGTTTTTCCATAACTCCAAGGAATGTGTGGAGCGACAGAGAGCCGAAGGAGAATTTCGTTACGAAAACGCGATTCTTAAAGGACGAAAGAAGAAAGAAACTGAATTTACTTGCGGTTAATGGGAAAAACGTAAATAAACTTCAAACACATACCGACTCTAAGGCTAAGAAAAAGAATCCTCTCGGGTTGAAGTTTCAAAAATCCACCTCAGGCGGCGCTACTGTTGTACGAGAGAGAGCGAGAGTCATGGTGATTTTTTACCCCATAGGTAGCTACTGCTTGGCTGCCGCCATATCGTACGCTGCTTTCTTATAGTTTTTCCTATTACCCAATAAGAATTCACGATTACTTAAGTTTCACTCTGATTGGCCGATGGCAGTGTAGTTGTAATCATCGTTAAACAACTGAATACCATCGCCCGTATATCCTTGGGTATCCTTTTTCCCTCTAACAATGCGTATTACTCAAAGTTTTATGGGGTGGCTTCCGTTTCTTTTTCTTATATGTTAACATTTCAAAATCCTTTGCCGCTATTCGTGTTTGCGTACGATTCGTCAGTGTATCAACCATTGTGTGCGTGTGCCGGTGTGTGTTTATATTGACATTTGGTAAGAAAATATGGCAAGAAACTTGAAAGTTCCGCGAACGAGCGAAGAAATCACCACCATTTTTTCAACAAATACATAAAGTAAGATATAAGCGGATGAACAACCTCATTTCTTAAATACCCTCTTCCCGTTCCAACGACCCCCCTCCACCTCCTCACCACCCACCATCCAGCCCACGCACCGCATTTCTCAACCGTGGAATTTTCCAACTTCAGACAATAAACGAGTCCTGACTGTGGTTTCCAACGAAACAAAAACTCCTGGGGTAGATAAAAAGGGGTCGCATTCATTATATTCCTCGCACCCTAATGACTTTGCGAATGGTGATTGTGTTGAAACACCGCCTCCTCCCACTCCCCACCATCTGCCCACCCACCACGCTGCCATCTTTTATTTCGAAACTTCTTAGCGGAAGCGTCGTTCATCTTAATAACAAAAGGGTTGAATTTCAGTAAGCAGTTAGATGGGATTTGGGGGGTGGTTTAACATCGCCTGGCAAACAAAGGAACGACAAGCGATTTCAAAGGGTGGGCAAACTATCTAAGGATACAAAATGGAGCCATCATTGGGTGAATCGTAATTAGTTTTAGTTCTGCGAAAAATTAAACATCTCCAAGGACTTGAAGTTTTTGTTTATTTTTTTTTGCTTCTAAAGTTTTATGCTTAACTTTCGTGTTAATAGGAGAAAATGTCTCAACGCAAGAGGAGGGGAAGCAAATTTCACATTTTACTTTATATATAAGGTTTTCTTTTTCTTTAATCATAACTCCTGTGGTGTCCATTAATGACACTGTAGCCTTTAAGTTTACTGGTACAAAAATCTAAAATTAAAAAAAAAACCTTTTAATTAAAAAAATCTGATGTGAACAGAACATGGCTTTCTTACAACATCTATGTTTTTGCACAATTTACCTGATAAAAACATATTAGTTTACAAAAAAAATGAATTTTTATTTTACAAAATCTGAAATACCTCAGTAATTTCGATTTACCATCCAATGTGTCCCTCCCAGACCATCCTGAGCTGTGCTTCGGCATTAAAGAGTCTTCCCCTAAGCTCTGGCTGAAACTATAAAAAAACGGCAATTTTTATAAGTAAAATTAGAGTTTTGTTAACACTCTAACTGCCACGACAGTTTTAAGCCTTTTTCGAATATTTAGTTGTCAGTAAAAAAGGCACTAAGAGAAAAAAAAATTAAACAAAATTATACCTAAATGTTATTTTATTACCATAAAATGTGTGCAACTACAAAAAATCGTTGCGGTTGCAGCGAACACTTTAATAATTTTCATTGTGGCCGTTGTGTACAGTTAGGTGTCAGGTCTTTTTGACTGACCTGGCAGTTAGAGTGTTAAACATCAGAACGTCATCGAATTGCTTGCAAACTAATAGTTTTTCAAAAAACGAATTCTAACACTTGGCGCCACCATTGCGAAATATGAATTTATTTCTTATTTCCGCCGCTTGGTGTCGCATCGGATATTTCACCGCCATTAAACCACGAATGAAAATTTTGTTGATGAAAAATTAAACAAATATCAATTAAATTTCTGTGAAATTGTCAAACAAAATTTAACTCAAAAAACGTTACATTTGAAAACAAAGAACTAGAATCTTCAATTTTATTTGTTATATTACGTTATTTTACTATTTTTTGCTGAAAAAACCATAAAGCTTACGATCTTTAAAAATATTACGGCATAATCGCCGAATATTTCAATAAATTTCGAGGATTATGACTTCGGAAAACCCAACAGCGAACGATTTCACGGGAAGACTTTAACAATTATATGATTTAACCTAATTCCTAAATTAAACTAAGCCAAAGAAATTATTAACCCTCTAGCCGGAATGCCCGCCTTAAAGCGGGCTTCAGGGAATTCGCTTGTTTATAACGGGTAACAATTTTAATCGCCGGAAATCGCCGGAACGTCTTACACTGACTTTTGTAAGTTATCGCTTTACATGCTGGAAAAAATTTAGCCCTGTACGTTGTCTTGGTTACGGTCTGTCGCAAGTTGAAAATCATATTTTAGTGAATTTTTCTCGGTAATATTCCGGTTAGAGGGTTAAACTATTAATAAAAAACAAAATTAAACATTTTAGAAACCCCCCAACTAAGGAAATCTTCAAAAAAGATGAAAAACCACGACATAAAAGGAAAACTTACCGATTAAAAAACCACTTCAAAAGAATTTAAAAATCGTTAAATTAAAAACAAATCCCCCGGCTAAAAAAATCCATAAAAACAAGTGAAAACCACGTAATTAAAAAAAAAACTCCCCGACTAAAAAAATCCTTAAAAAGAATTGAAAAACCACAAAAAA
Organism: Chrysopilus asiliformis; assembly: GCA_964034945.1. NCBI lineage: Eukaryota > Metazoa > Arthropoda > Insecta > Diptera > Rhagionidae > Chrysopilus > Chrysopilus asiliformis. Next base: position 4,293,378 of record OZ035964.1, read on the forward strand.
AACCGTCTAAAAAAAAACCGTCTTTCAAAAAAAAATTGAAAAAAACCCGAAATAAAAAAAAATCCTTTAAAAGGGATCAAATAAAACAATTATTGGAATAAATTTAAAATTGGTCATAAAAAGTAAAAAAATTGAAAACGGCAACATTTTTTTTTTGGGATATTTATCATGATGGCGCAGCCGCTCATTCAGTTGGCAGGTGGCGCAGCCGCTCATTCAATTGATTTCCCAAAATGGCGACCAGTTCAGTGGCACGAAAGTCAAACGGGAAGAGAAAATTAAATTGTTAAAATTAAGTGGAAAGCGGAAAGTGCAGTGAAAAAAAATTGCAGTTAAAATTAAGACAAAAGTGAAGTGAAATAAACAAAATAATTGAAAACCGGGAAATGCTGGGAATTTCAACGAAAGGAGATAACAGTAGACAAGGTCAGGAATCTGCAATTTTTTTTTTCATTTTTTATATTTTCTTTCTCGTATTTTTCGTTTTATTTTAGTTTGCGTTTATTTTATTCGAAAATTATAATTATTTTTGTGATAGATTCAATTTGTTTTGATTTTCAACTAAAACGGTGTTTGTTCTTAAGTGAGTTGGCGAGGGTTTGGGGCGGAGCCCGAAGTGAATCCTGACTGCCAATTTTGTGCGTTTTTTTCTAGTCGGGGGATTTTTTTTTGAATTTCGCGGTTTTTCAATTTTTTTCCCGGCAATTTTTATAAGTTGCTTTGTTGCTATGTTTTCAAATCGTTGGAAGCTTAGATTTCCGACAAAATGCCACCTAAAAAGATGAAATTTTGCCACCTTGCGAAGTTTCGGTGACAATACAATAGTTTTCCTACTTCGTTCTAGTACGGATAACGGAAGGTTCTGTTAAGATAACTTGATTAAAGTTTTCTTCAAATTTTCCGCGCTAAAACGCTATCTAGCGGTTTCTGGCGTCGCTGAATCCAATTCTGGCATTAAGAACTCTGTAAGGATAACGGAAGGTCCTGTAAGTTTAACGTGATTATCATTTTCTTCAAGTTTTCCGGAAAAAATTCTGTCACTCTGTCAGTCTGTGTACAAGATTTCTCAAAAACGAATAGAGCTTGAACCGCAAAATTTTACAGGCATGTTTGACCTTGCAATTGGACGATCCTGTTTACTTTTGATGAAAGTCCGTAAAACCGGAAGTAACCAAAATAATGGCTTTTTAAAAATCGTAATTACGTTTTTCGCGATTTACTCCGAATCTACGCATTTTTCGGTAGCTTTAATAATTGTAGACAATAAAATTTCCTGCAATTTTGTCTTTTACTAGAACTGGATATCTTAAATAGATATCGAGATATACCGTTATTTAAAAAAAATCGGTTTTTTGCGATTCTTTCGAAAACTAAAGGGTTTTCGGTGGTTCAATAATATGAAACGAATTGAAGAGAATAATGTTTTTCATAATTTTGTTTTTCACTGTTATCCGCTATCTTTTACCGTTATGAGGATATTTTCATTAAAAATTAAAGAAATAGATTTCTGCGAATTGCTTGCAAATTAATAGTTTTTCAAAAAAATGATTCAATGAAGAATTGAAGACATTAAAATTCTCAGTTTTTTGCGATTGTATCACCATTATCCGTTATCTTTTACCGTTATTGAGGTATTTTTATTAAAACATAAAAAAAATAGATTTTTACGAAGTACATGCAAAGTAACGGTTTTTCGTAAAAACAGTATTAGAGAGAATTAAAGATATTAAAATTATCAATATTATTGCCTTTCACCATAAATCGATATCTTTTACCGTTATCGAGATATTTCAGATTTTGTAAAATGAAAATGCATATTTTTATATAAACCAATATTTTATTGATCGGGTTTTAGTGTAAATTGCGCAGGGGCGTAGATTTTCATTATAAGAAAGTCATGATATATTAATAGGGCCTCAATGCAATTTTTTTGACCGTCTATTATTTAAAAAAACATTTTTCACCTCAGCAGTGGAATCAATTTTATGATTATGTAATTTATATTCTCAGCATTGGTACATGTTTCGGTCTGGTCAAGCCTGTAACTTGATACCATAATATAACATAAACACAGGGCGGACACAAACCTGTTGTCAATTTGATTCCATGGACTTAGAAAATGTCTTAAAAACCCAAAAGAGATCCGTGTATACGGTATTGTTTGAACGTTCCCAGATTGGACGTATTTCGGGCAGCTAAACCAGTTCAAGTTTTCCTAGGATTTCCAGTTTTTCATAAGACAATTTGTGAGAAAGAAAACTTCCAAGACTGAGCTACGATATGCCGATCCGTTTTTTTTTTGCTTTAATAAAACAGGTTCAAAGTCCCATCAGAACTTTTGGACAATGGGTTTACCTGAGATCGTGTGAATCTTACTTTAAGGTTTGATATTGTAGGGTGGCTTATTTTGAATATTTCTTTAGAAACTTTTACCAAAAAATATCGTTGATTTTTTTCAAAAAGGCAAATCCTTTCACAAAAATTGAGAAATTTTTACGAATTACTAATTTTACAACATCTAAAATCGACCAGCCATTAAAATTCTCACTGCTTATTAAAATATCATTTTTACACATTTGGAATGATGTTCAGTTCATCACTCATTCCAACACTGGTGGGTGGTGGAATTGTAACGTCTTTCCCCCAGATGGTTTACTAAAAGCAACTACAGATAATATCGGTTTGAGGGGGGTTGACTGCGGTATACAGCATTATGACAGCTCTAATTAATGAAAATGGAAAACCAAGAGTTCGCTTGTATATTTGGTAAATAAGAAAACAAGGCTACACACTACCGTATAAAATCGGTTACATATTCAATGTCTTACATAAAATTACGTGTGTTTAAACTGCCTTAACATGCATTGCTTTAGCACAATCTTACTCCACTTTATAAGATTCATCATCTATTTTATGGATATCAAAAAACCTTTTCGAAAAATCAGGAGAAAAATGTCCCGCCTAAAAAACTGAATTTTTTTATTTATTCCACAGCACTTTTATGGTAAAAAACATAACAAAAGCTATAATTGCCAATCTGGCAATCATTGGAGACCCGTGTGGTGATATTCGTATCAAAATTCGAACAGTTATACCAAAATTCCACTTTGAAGTCAAACTTTCCAATAAGATTTTTAAAATTTATTCCAATCGGATTTTGATGTATGGGAGTTTTATGTAGAATCATATCCTAAATAACTTTTGTTCTTGAACTTTTTTGATAAGATACACCGTTTTCGAGATATTTACAAAAACCGGTTTCGTTCGTATGGGGGGTACCCCCCCTAATGGTCCATTTTTGCCCATTACCGAACTTAGCCTTGCATTTTACGAAAAACGTCTCTGTTCAAAATTTCAAGTCTCTAGCTCAATCCGTGCGCCCGCAATCCGCGCCACAGACAGACGGACAGACGGACAGACAGACGGACGGACATGCAAAATTCAATTTTTTTTATCATTCTAAACACACTGGTGTAATTAATTTTTTTGTGCGATGACGGGATCTTGGCGTTACAAACGGTAAGGCAAAGTTAATATACCCTTTGGTTTCACCATACGGGTATAAAAAACTCCTCACACATTTCTTGTAAACCGCATTAAAATTACCTCAAATATATAAAGAACTCTAATTAGGTCTAAAAAAAACATTTCTTTTAAATTTTTTCTTGGAAAAAAGCTTTTTTCTTTAAAAAATGTACTAAAAAAGAAAGAATAATTTTTTCGGCCTTGTGTTTTAGAAATAAAAGCGAGCTAAAATCATAAATTGTAAAAAAATATTCATCTGGCTTTTATTTTTAATACACAGCGTCCACAAATTATTCTTAAAATTATTATGTAGTGCATTTTTTAAATAAATAAAAGCCTTTTTTAAAAAAATCCTTACAGACTTCTTAATGTCAGACCCCAAAAACCTCAAGATGAGATTTTTTTCCGGGAAATTTTAGGAAAAGGATAATCCAGTGGCGGCTCGTGTATATTTGAAATGAGGAGGCAAAGTTAAAGTATGCCAAAAAATTGCGGAATTAAATAGGAAGACCTTTTGTAGGAAGACCTATTCTTCTGGAGGGAAAAAGCGAAACAGATATTGTATGAAAGTATTTGTACGAATCGGAGGCTAGCTAGCCTCTATGAAGAGATTTTGTAGTTTATGTTTTAGAGAATTCGACATTAGAGAATAGGATTTTCTTTTAAATTATTATTTTCTGAACATACATATTTTTATACAGTCCATTATGTTATGAGGAGGCAATGCCTCCGTTGCCTCCCCTATAAAGCCGCCACTGGGATAATCACGTTATCCTTACCGGTCCTCCGCTTGCCATTATAAGGACAAAGTAGTGTAAATATTTTTTGTTGTTATCGGATCTACGTATGTGTGCAAAATTTCGACTCAATCGGATGAGTGGAAGTGAGTCAAAATTAGTATGCATGATTTGACGCAGACAGACAAACAGACAAACAGACAGACAAACAGACAGACAAACAGACAGACAAACAGACAGACAAACAGACAGACAAACAGACAGACAAAGAGACAGACAAACAGACAGACAAACAGACAGACAAACAGACAGACAAACAGACAGACAAACAGACAGACAAACAGACAGACAAACAGACAGACAAACAGACAGACAAACAGACAGACAAACAGACAGACAAACAGACAGACAAACAGACAGACAAACAGACAGACAAACAGACAGACAAACAGACAGACAAACAGACAGACAAACAGACAGACAAACAGACAGACAAACAGACAGACAAACAGACAGACAAACAGACAGACAAACAGACAGACAAACAGACAGACAAACAGACAGACAAACAGACAGACAAACAGACAGACAAACAGACAGACAAACAGACAGACAAACAGACAGACAAACAGACAGACAAACAGACAGACAAACAGACAGACAAACAGACAGACAAACATACAGACAAACAGACAGACAAACAGACAGACAAACAGACAGACAAACAGACAGACAAACAGACAGACAAACAGACAGACAAACAGACAGACAAACAGACAGACAAACAGACAGACAAACAGACAGACAAACAGACAGACAAACAGACAGACAAACAGACAGACAAACAGACAGACAAACAGACAGACAAACAGACAGACAAACAGACAGACAAACAGACAGACAAACAGACAGACAAACAGACAGACAAACAGACAGACAAACAGACAGACAAACAGACAGACAAACAGACAGACAAACAGACAGACAAACAGACAGACAAACAGACAGACAAACAGACAGACAAACAGACAGACAAACAGACAGACAAACAGACAGACAAACAGACAGACAAACAGACAGACAAACAGACAGACAAACAGACAGACAAACAGACAGACAAACAGACAGACAAACAGACAGACAAACAGACAGACAAACAGACAGACAAACAGACAGACAAACAGACAGACAAACAGACAGACAAACAGACAGACAAACAGACAGACAAACAGACAGACAAACAGACAGACAGACAAACAGACAGACAAACAGACAGACAAACAGACAGACAAACAGACAGACAAACAGACAGACAAACAGACAGACAAACAGACACTCACAAGGATACGAAAGCAAGCTAAATAAAAGCTTTTAATTTAAACAAATAATTCAAAACCCTAATTTCGTTAAGATAAAATATAAAAAATCGTCCATATAAGAAGATCTCAAAGCGAAAAGGGTTATTCAAGGAATTTGAAAAGCCTTTTTGAGGTTTGTTTTGTTTTTACGGTACAGAATGAAAACCGATAGAGTGTTATTACATTTACGTCAGTTTATAGGTATAGGTACGTATTTTATATGCCAGTATATACAGATATAGCTGAGATTTCTAAAAGTCAATTTTCTTATGAGATACAGACACCACCATCTTAACTATTAGTAACAGAAAAACACAACTCATCTTGCTTGCTTCTACCGCAGCCATACTTTTAGATACTTTTGAAAGTAAGGTTAATGTGCGTGTCGTAGTTTTTGTATTAGGAAAAACCTTATTTTCCATCTTGCCAACAATAAATCTTTATAAGGCGACCCTTGGAGCAGCCATTCATACACTCTTCCATCCACCCACCGCCTGGAAATTCGTCAGGAGTTTGAGTCCTTTGTAACAGCCAGAATTCACTCCTCCTAAATGAGTTTTCCTGATGGTACTTACGGTCACAGTTAGGCGGGCGACATCAAAAAAGGATTTGAAATCGGTAGGAGAACGGTTTTATGTCCTGATCCGGATTCGTCCGATGGTTTCTTCTGCGACGTTTTATAACTTTCCCTGCGGTCGGGTATTCGTCGTCGTCGTATTCTTGGACCTTTTATTATGAATCTTTTCTCATTTATGTATCAAAAAAGCGATCCCTTTCATACAACGACACGAAATGGGACAGGGAAATTCATATCTTTGTATTGAAATAAGTTTAAAGACTTTAAACAATGGCGCTACCATCAGGGTTTCATCCCTTCATATCTACATTTCTAAATACACAAAATTAACCTCCTCTTCGTCCCTTTCGTGTCCATCACGTGTCTAATCAGGGTTTGCAAGTCGATGGAAATTTGCGTTCTGTACGGAAAACTCTCAAAACTAATATCAATTTTTCCGATACTAAAATTCTTCAAAACACGAAAATCCTGGCACTAAAATGGAATCCACCCACCAAATCGAGAATTTTCCAAAAAATATCGAATGAAACATTCATAATTAGGATAAATTCTAATCTTATTTTTGTTATGGCGAACCTAAAAGTTTAAGTAGCCGCCATCTTAGTTGCAAGTGTGAGTTTTTCAAAATTTTGTGATTTTTTCACAATTTTTTAGAATTTTTCACAATTTTTCACATTTTTTTTCGATTTTTTTTAATTTCTTCACAATTTTTTACAAGTTCTCACAACTTTTCACAATTTTTCACAACTTTTGACAGTTTTTCACAATTTTGTTCTCTCCCGTGATGCATCGAAAATTCCTAACGGTACTCAAGTACCACAAATGGTCGTAAAGTGGTTGTTGCAACCATAAAGTCACAAAATTAAAGTCAGAACCACTATTTTGCGACCTTTCGTGTCTTGTGGTTTTGGAAAATCTATCAACAAACATATGTGAAAAATATCTGATGTGAATAGCGCATGAGTTTCTTATGCAAAATCTACGTTTCTGCAGAATTTACACTAAAACCTGGCAAAAAAAATTTATTTTATATAAAAATCAAAAACTTTATTCTACAAAATTTGAAATATGTCGATAACGGTAAAAGATAGCGGATGATAGTGAAAGACAAAACTGTGACTAATATTATTCTCTTCAATGTATGTGCTACAATGGACCACAAAAACCTCGTTATTTTTCGAGAGAATCGCAAAAAACTGATTTTTTCTTAATAACGACATATCTCGATAACGGCTCGAGACATAAATTTCTAGTAAAAGACAAAAGTGTAAGAAATTTGATTGTCTTCAACTTTTGCTGCATAGAAGGCAGCTGAAAATTGCGTAGTTTCGGAGTAAACAGCAAAAAACGAAATAGCGATTTTTAAAAAGTCGCCATTTTGGTTACTTTTGGTTGAAGGATTTTCACCAAAAGTTGATACGATCGTCCCACACGCCTGTAAAATTTCATGGCCTAGCTCTATTTATTTTTGAGAAACCTTGTATGTAGACTGACAGAGACTGACAGACTAACTTTTATGTCGACGGTTGACATGTATCTTCGCTTATTTAAGTCGCAGTTATGTATTCTGCTGCTGTTATAACGTAACAGACAGAAAGACATTTTTGAAAAAAAAAAAACGTTCCAACCGACTCGTGAGTGCTCGGGAAATGTTTTTGAGGCAAAAAAGGGGCGGGTAGGAGGGCTCATCGATTCGAGATTGCTCGGGAAATGTTTTTGAGGCAAAAAAAGGTGTGGGTAGGTGAACTAATCTACTTGGTAGTGTTCGGAAAATGTTTTTAGGTAAAAAAAGCGGCACCCCGTAGGGGGGCTCATCGATTCGGGAGTGCTCGGGAAATATTTTTTATGCAAAATTAGGAAATCGAAATTTTTCATGAATACAATACATTGTTATACTACGTATAAGAAAGTAAAAATTCATATTTCTTTATAAACAAAAAATGTATTCGTCGGTTTGTAGTGTAAATTGTGCAGAACCGTAGATTCTGTATAAGAAAGTCATGTGCTGTTCATATCAGATATTTTTTTTTACATAAAATAGATTTTTTTTACCTCAGTACACAGAAAATAAAAAGTATGTAAATATTACGAAAACGTTTGTTAATATAACGAAACCATTTGTCCCCCATGGGCCGACAAAATATTTTGTTAATGGTACGATGTCAATTTTGTTAAGTTTTTGTATTTTTGTATTTCGTTTTCACAAAAATTTTGTTAATATTACAAATATTTTGTAAATATTACAAATATTTTGTAAATATTACAAAAACAAATCTCTCTTGTTGATATGGAATCTCTTTCTGTTTTTTGCTTAGTGTGTGTTCATAGAATTTAATATATGCAACTAATGAGCGGAAATTGTTTTAGTGTGATGACTTTAAAAATTAAGAGATGCTTGTTTGTTTCTGATAGTTTCTATATTAAATATTCGTATGGAGGAAATGTTTTATGACGGCCAATATGATACGAAATGGAAATAATTTATTTTGAATGATTTTTCTTACAAAAACTTCAAACGAATGAATTCTCTCGACGAATGTTGTTGTGTTACCTCGAAAAAATACTATTCGCGTTTAGTATTTTTCGAAAATGGGAAAAAATCATCGAAATCTGAAAAAAATTGACATAAAAAATATTTCAAAAAAGCATTCCAACTAATGTCTAAACTAAGAAATGCTTTCCAAAAACTGATTTTTTGCATCAGTTTTATGAAAAATTATTGGAATCGCTTTAAAATCGAGTTTTTAGAACTGGCGAATCGACTAACAAAATCGTCGCCATTTTTTCGTCATGCACAAGTGTGACGCAGTTCTACTAGTACTCTAATTACCTGCTACAGGCATCCAAACATTAACAGCAGGGAATTGGATGCTTACAGCGGCTAATGAGACAACTAATAGAAAAGCTTGTGTATCGTAATGACGCCATGATGCAAATCAGATTTGACAAAATGTACTTCGTAATATTAACAAATTTTAGTAACTATACGAAAAAATATTGATTAATTTTTTCGTAGTATATACAAAACTTCAGTAATATTTACGAATTTTTATACCCGTATGGTGAAACCAAAGGGTATATTAACTTTGCCTTACCGTTTGTAACGAAAAGATCCCGTCATCGCACAAAAAAATGAATTACACCAGTGTGTTTAGAATGATAAAAATATTTAATTTTTGCATGTCCGTCCGTCTGTCTGTCTGTCCGTCCGTCTGTCTGTCTGTCCGTCCGTCTGTCCGTCCGTCCGTCTGTCTGTCTGTGGCGCGGATTGCGGGCGCACGGATTGAGCTAGAGACTTGAAATTTTGAACAGAGACGTTTTTCGTAAAATGCAAGGCTAAGTTCGTTAATGGGCAAAAATGGACCATTAGGGGGGGTACCCCCCATACGAACGAAACCGGTTTTTGTGAATATCTCGAAAACGGTGTATCTTATCAAAAAAGTCCAAGAATAAAAGTTATTTAGGATATGATTCTACATAAAACTCCCATACATCAAAATTCGATTGGAATAAATTTTAAAAATCTTATTGGAAAGTTTGACTTCAAAGTGGAATTTTGGTATAACTGTTCGAATTTTGATACGAATATCACCATACGGGTCTCCAATGATTGCCAGATTGGCAATTATAGCTTTTGTTATGTTTTTTTGTTAGGCTTAACAAAACCCATTTTGTAAATAATACAAAATTATTTCTTTCTGTGTAGCCTCTAATTGCGATAGCCTACAAAGCTTTTTCATGTTTTCTTTCCATTTTATGAATTCGTCATTAATTAAGAAAATAAAATTTGAAGGGGAATATTTTCTGAGGCGACATTGATTTTATCCAGAATATTTCCAATTCCTGTGCGTGTGTGGTACGCACAGGAATAGCATAATAAGGGGGGCCAAGGATAATATACCAAAACGATAACGAAAACCGTAAATAGCATAAAATAAAGACAAGAAATCCAACGATCCAAAAAAGGCCCTGAAAATCTTAAAGGTGGGGAGGTGTGGATTGCTTTTGGAAATTTGCGCTGGCTTATGGGCATTATTTCCCGAAAACCCCTCAAAAGTAATAAAGATCTACTATCGAACGAATAACGCTTAGGGCTGGTGGGGGACGGGAACTCAAAATAAGGAGGTTTTGATGTATTTCGGTTAATTAATGGGGGGTGAAACCCCATTATATAGTATGAAGAAAACTCGTAAAAGGCTTTTATGCAAAGAAAAGATTCCTTCCATCACAGAAGAAAATTTCGACTTTGAACCTTTTTTTGCTGCCCGCATACTATCTGGATAGCCAAACACATATATCCGTTTGCCGCATTCGGATATGGACTTTATCACGGCTCCTTTTGATACTCTAAAGGACATTTTCCCTGGCTATTCTAGGGGGATCGAAACGTTTTCTTATTATTTTGCCATAAAATCATTTTTCTTACATCCATACGACACGCAATTGGTCTACCTTAAACACAAATTCATCTCTCCAAAAAAAAGTGTCCTTTCGATATACTTAATACCATTTCATAATTTTAATATTGAGATATGATTGTATGGGAAAGCTTTTTTTTAATCGTATTTTTAATGTTTTATGTACAACAGAACAATCTATATTTAGCGTCAATCGATTTTTGAACCGAGTCAAAATATCCTCAGTTTTATGTACTATTTTAGTTTGCGCCATAGATTGGTTTTTTAAAATCTTATCTGTATGTATGTATCCACGGACTTGAATCGAATATCATTTAACCAATTTTAATGCGGCCTTTTTTTTGCCAAATGTAGCGATTTTTGTACTCTATATGATATGTCATATAGGAGTATATTAGCCACAAAAAAATTTACTACACCACGGTGTTAGGGATGACAAAAGATTTTTATCTCCGCATGTCCGTTCATCTGTGCGTCTGTCTGTCCGTCTGTCTGCCCGTCTGCCTGTCTGTCTATCTATCCGTCTATCTGTCTATCCATCTGTCTGTCTATCCATCTGTCTGTCCGTCTGTCTATCCGTCTGTCTGTCTATCCATCTTTCTGTCCGTCTGTCTGCCCGTCTGCCTGTTTGTCTGTCGGTCCATCTGTCTGTCTGTCTGTCCGTCTGTCTGTCCATCTTTCCGCTCGTCTTTCCGTCCATCTGTTCCATATGTGCGTCTGCCCATCTGTTTGCCTGTCTGTGAACACCATAACTTTTGAAAAGATTGAGCTAGAGACTTTTGTGCAGTTGCTTTTCTTGTAAATGGCAAGGCTTAGTTCTTGAACGGGATAAATCGGACCATTCATTCCCCCTTCCCTAGGCTCGTCTCTCGCTTCTTCTGCTGATGTCCCGCATAATTCCGAAAGGATTCGTTGCAAAGGAAAAGAGGGTAGCCTAATTCGGCGTCCTTTTTTGTGAAAATTGAATTTTCCGTGAGGCACCTTCGCCCTCCACCGCCCAAACCATTAGTGATATCGGAAAACGGACAACGGATTCTTTATCAGAGGCCCGAAAAACCCCCCTGTGACAAGTTTCAGCAAAATCGGAGACGTGTCAAAAAATTGAGAAAATCGCAAGGGGTACCCCTTCACTTTTTTTAAGGACGAAAAATTCAAGTTCTCCGATCGGGCTGAAATTCAGAATTTAGAGGTTATCGGGGACGGAGAGTCGATATCCGGTGTCCTTTTTGCGATGTTTTCAACGGTTAGGGCGGCACAAGGACGAGATCCTTGAAAAATCCTTTTTTCGCCAAAAAGGACACCGGATATCGATTCCTCGTCCCCGAAAACTCTAAGATTCCAAATTTAATGGAAATCCTTTGAGCCGTTTCCGAGATAAAAGGATACAATTTTTAAGGATATAACCTTCGGAAAACTGTTAGTTTCTCCCGTAATTTTTGGCCTGTCGACTCACCGTTAACGGTTTTTGATAGATGAAGAGATCCTAAAGGATGTGTATTTTTTGTTTTTCCTGAAATTGTAGAACTTTTTTTTTAAGAAATTTTTTTCTCGAGACTTGAAATTTTTGGAGATTGTTTTTGAAAAATTTACAAAATGGAATTTTTCAAAAAAATAAAATTATTACAAAATGTTGGAAAATCGTCACAAAATGAAAAATTCCAATTAGTTTTCCAGCATAAATACATAAAATCATTTATTCAATTCTGGTGAAATGGAATCGACGAAAAAAAGCACCGGAAGTAAATAATTTCTTCTATTGGAAATTTTCTGCTTACAGGCCATAGAAAATGTGACAAAATGTTGTATTATTTTTGTCGATTTCTTCATGCTCCCTCCTCCCCTTCGCTATTCTCGTACTCCTTTTATTGATGTCTCGCCTAATCCTGTAAGGATTCAATTTAAAAAGAAAAAGGAGAGCCTAATTCGGTATTCTTTTTGTGAAAATTCTAAATGATTTTACATAACCGGTCCATACATCAAAATCCAAGCGGACTACTCCTTCCTCCCCGCCTCTCTTGAACAAATGGATTTTTTTGCAATAAAAATTTTGTCTGTCCTCATATAGAGAGTCTTTGACGACCCCCTGTCAATTGCAGCTTTACTTATGTTTTGTAGTCAGAAAACGGTTGCCAAAACAAGTTAAAATTTGGTTAGTAAATTAACGGTTTATTTTGGGTTATTTGGAAAAAGTTTTCCAAAGTTTTTGTAACCCAGGCGTAGCATTCCGCAAACGTTCAGTGCGAATCCACAGCGAAAATGGGGATTTTCGTTTGAATTTTCACAGCACACTTTCGGAATACCGCCCCAGGGGGCCTATTATGGAATACGATCGTAACTGTAACGATTGAGATTGGCCTGTTGGTAGTAGAAAACACTAAAGCCCAATTCAGACTAACGATTGCGATTACGATTGAGCTTCCTCGACTAATGAGATCAAAGCTTTCATTTTCCTATCGTTGCAAGCTTTGATCTCATTGGTCGAGAAGTCTCAATCCTAATCGCAGTCGTTAAGATAGAAATAGCCGCTCCGATGGTCGTACCGACTTGTGTTGGACCGATTTCGGGCCGACGGTTTTATACAGCACACACACGATACGATTTACTTGCGATTTTGATCGAATAATCAGCAAATATCTCTCGAACAACACAGCACAGTTGTGAAATAATATCGTATCGACGGTCGCATGGCAGACCACAAACGATACAATCTGCCGCATGCGACCGCAGGTTTTGGCGTACAACCGTGCGATATCGGGCCCAACCGTCATTTCGTGCGCACACACGATACAAATATCACATGCGACCGCAAGCTGGCCCGACAATTGTACCGACCATCGCAGCGTCTATTTCCAGCTTAAGTCTGAATTGGACACCACAGCAACACCCAAGCTTCGATTGTTATTTTTATAACCTCGATTAGCCATGGCGACTTGGAAGATTTCCCGCCATTTAAAAATACTACAGAATCACTTAAAAATGTAATATATCAATTTTATGATCATAGAGTTTGATATTTTCTTTCAATTTATGTGGAAAAATCTATTCTCAGAAAACTTCCAGGTGATTTTCGTCCGGTTTTCATAGTCCGTTAGAGGTTTTTAGTTTTTCTTGAACCAGTAGATTGGTGGGGTGTTTACAAATGAGGGTTTTCCATTTTCTAAATATTACTGGCACGCATCTGTTTTCTATTTTTAACATGAGAGGTACTGCAGCATTTCACAAACGGCTGATTCCTGATATTAACTCAATGCCAAAAACTAAAAATGGTTCTAAAGTATTTTTAAAAAATAACACCAACAATATTCGTCGATCCCCATGGGAATCAAATTCGACTGCACAATATTTCCAGAATATTAGTTCTTTGAGGGACACAAAAAAAGTCCAACAATTTTCCCACAATATCCAGCAAAAGGACGAAATTCTGTCCCATTCGGGCACAAGATCGTATTTTTCCCATGACTTTTACCAAAGGTGATCCAGAAAAACCTGCTAATCACCTTAAATGGTACAAATATTAAATCAATTCCAGTTAAACCGAACCTGCTTTCCGAAGACCTTCTTCCATCAAAAGTCCAGTTTTCCAAACAAAAATCTTGTCAAGAAATCAGACCAAGCCGATGAGGTTCAAAGAGTTCATGTGAAAAACCAAAGGAATTTTGATAGCGCGAAGGACAATCGGCCGGAGAAACCTGTTCAGAACCTGATCCTTGCAAGGATTCACCCAAGGAATTAAAACTGCTGGCAGCCACCTTACATCGAAGGAGAAAGAAAAAAAAAAACATTACGCACGCACGCAAGGGGGAAAAAACCGTCATGTACCTACTTTGTGTGTGAGTAATGTGCGACCTTTGAAGGATTCAAGCGATGAAGGGATTTCTTAAGGGATCATTCTGGACAAAATTTCTTTATTGATTTTTATTTTTTGGCTGCCTTTTTTTGAGACAGTTTTTAATTGAGAAAAATTAAATTGACGCCGGAAAAATATTAAATTAAAAGGATTTTAGGTCTTATGGCGTATTCGAATGGCTTGAAAATTGCTCGATCTAGATTTTAAATCGAATAAAAAATTTTGAGAAAATTTTTTTAATAAAATTGTATTAAATAAACTCGGTAACTCTTTGACCACAGAGTAGAGCATGCTCCAAAATATCCAAAAAGGTATCCAAAAATCAAAGAAAAACAAAATCTGATATGAACAGCAGATGACTTTCTTATACAAAATCTACGTTTCTGCACAATTTTCTTGTCGAATAAAATATTAGTTTACAGAAAAATATGAATTTCTATTTTACAAAATCTGAAATATCTCGATAGCGGCAAAAGATGACGATTTACAGTAAAAAGAAAAAAATGTGGAGAATTTTATTATCTTTAATTCTGCGTTTTTTCTAGAAAAACCCTTAGTTTACAAGCTGTTGTTAGACTAATTCGCAATGGAGAGTCCTGCAAGGATAAGATTTTTCTCAAAAGTTTTTAAGTTCTTTCCGGTTTTCTTCGTATTCTAAAAACTTAACCCTACAATGACGGGTATGCAAGCTAATATGAAATAAAAAAATAAAGAAAATTATTTAGAAAAAATATTTAGAAAAAAATTAGAAAAAATACACTGAAATGGAAAAAACAATTTTTTCCCACCGTGTATCGGAAATAAAAACGAATAAATTTTATTTTTTATGCTTTTATCTCGATTTTATTTCTGATACACAGCACTCAAAAAATTATTTTTTTCTTTTTAGTGTATTTTGTCTAAATAAAAGCTTTTTTTTTTAAAAAATAATAATAATTTTTTTTTACTTTTTTAAGATTATCTCGAAAATTAACCGTTTTTTGGTGCTTCGTTTTGTGTCAAAAAACACCAAGCTGACATTTTATGGCATACAAGACATTTTCCCAAGATTTTCCTGCTTTATCTAGAAGAGAGAAAAAAATCCGGATAATGTAGCACTTAGGGGTATTAAAATTTTTGTTTAAAAATGGATTAAATTGGCGTCCCATCTTATATCATGTGACGTTTAGCTGTCTGTCAGATTTTCATTCTATTCTATATTTGCCTTGACAACTTAAATGAAAGACGACATTTGCCTAATCTCGAGGGTTTAACCACCACCGCCCTCCAAATACAGAGAAAAAAAACCCCAACACACCACCCCCACTCTTGCCCACTCCACAGCATTTCTACATTATATAATTTAATCCCGATATTCTAGCGGTCCGGATATTTCCTGGAAAATTCTTACTTTTCCCATCTACACGTACCGGATTCCTGTTTCTTTCCATCTCTGCTCACAGTATTTAATGATTATATATTCATCTTACGTTATCTAAACGTTAAAAAGGATACATATAGATGGATGTATGTGTGTGTGTGTGTATGTGTTTCCTTTTAGTTTTTCGCTTTAATATTGCTAAAAGGCATTTAATTAATTTTCACTCGACTGATTTCATTCTATTTTGAAAGTTTTACGTCTTCATGGTCTTATTGCCACCTTTACAAGCCACTTACGATCGGCGTTCATCAAGACCAGCCGCCCATACTCATTTCCTTGAAAGATACGCGCGTCCTCTTTTCCTTGGAAAATCTTTTGCTTTTCCTTTTAGTTTTCATCTCGCATTACTGCATTACTGGTTGTGGTGTTTCTTTCGATTTTCCTCGGTAAGTTTCCCAGAAAGTTTTACATTTTATATAAGTTATGCCGGCGTATCCCCTGCCTCCAGCCTCCTACAAACCCCTCCACCACCCCCTACCCCTCGCATATGATCTAACTCACTGATTCTAAAGGCCCATTTGATTTCATCTACACCCGCATACATTCTGGCGTATCATTTACGATGCCCCCCCCCCTCCCCTCATAGAATCAATCCGGGATGAAACACAGTATCCCTGTGTGGCCCCCAACATCCCGAACAGCAAATGATGATGACTTTGTGTGCGTGCGAGAGTGTGTTGGCTGCTGCCTGCTAATAGAGTCAATATAATTTCAACAGTTTTCTGTACATAAAGATGACGCGCGATTTTCCTTCATTTTCTCAGCGTGAAATTTATAAAATGAACGCCCGCGCGCGCCAGTAATAATTTTCTTTGGCATCGATGTGTCTTCTTATGTAAAATGCTATTCGGTAACGCCTTATGAGAAATTTTCATTCCGTTTATCAAGAAAATATGCTGCTATACAGGCGATAGCTTTAGTACGTATGACATAATTGGATATCGTTACAAACGGAAGGTGGAGCGGTGGGTAGGGGAGGGGGGGTGAGTAGAGGTTCGAGAGTAGATCGAAATACAAATCCCCGACAAATATTCTTATATGATGGAAAAACCATCTTTTTTCTTTAGCGTCTTCCATTTTTCGGTATTCATTATGTATTTTCAGTGTTTATGATTCCCTTCTTGTCCTAAGGATCTAGGCAAGAGCCTAAGATATACCAGAAGGGGGGAGGATGATGAGGGGAGGCAAACAAGTTTTTTTAGTATTTCGCATAAAGTTTGCTACTTCGCAAGGATTCACTCAGAGCAAAAAATCATTATTAAATTAAGCAAATTTTTGTTAAAACCACACAAAAATTGCCAATTGCAACAAATCTGTTTGGTGGGAAATCTTTGTGCAACAAAAAAATTGTTATTTGAACAAAAATAAACTTACAAATGATTTTTTTTGTTAAATGAATAAAGCAATTGTGAAACTAACAATGCCTAATTTGTCAAAATGACAATAAATTGTTATATTTACAAATTTTTGCTTTTCAAACAATTCTTTTATCAATTTAACAAAAAAAAAAATGTCAAGATTCAACAATAGAAATTTTGTCTAGGTTTTTATTATTATTTTTTTGAGTGTACAAAAGTCCTAAAATTAGGCAATAAATTTTTGCCGCACAAAAACTGCCAACCACCAAGATTTTTTTTGTTTGACTACGGCTAGAATGAGCCGGAAAAGCACAAGTACTGTTTCTTGTCAAGTTCGAAATATTCACGTTTGAAATATTCAAAAAAACACTTTCAATCTTCCGTATAAGAAAGTAATAAAATCCTTGTACCTTTTTACAAGCTCCTTGTAAAGATAACGGAAAGTCCTGTAAATCTCTGTAAGGATAACGGAAGGTCCTGTAAGGATAACGTGATTATCGTTTTCCTGAAATTTTCCGGAAAATTTTTATCTGGAACTTTTTGGAGTCGATATTTATGTTTTTTTTTGTTTCATTAAATAAAATTCAATTATTTTTTTCTTGATGGATGTGAATTTCCACTACGCCAACTTTTCTATATACCAACTTATGGAAAATCATTAAATCCTTTTAGCGCATTATGCTTACATAAAACCGCGTAACACGTCCTTAGCAGGGATCCAGAGTAACGTACAAGGTGTAATACGGTGTGAGGGATTCGGGTCTAGAAACTAAAATTTATTGACAAGAACCTGAAAGGTTGTTTTGGACTTCACCCCCGGAAATTCGTGATTTTCGCGTGAAATTCACCTCCCCAAAAACTAATACGCGATCTATTCGCGTCGCATGCGACATCCTCTGCTCGACTGTTATTCGTTGGCGTTGCATACATTTTTGTAAAAAGTCATCCATAAAAAAAGAAGAAAAAAAAATTCAAGGAAAGGTGGCTAGGGTGGTTGACGATGAGTGAAATCATTCACCACCAATGGATGCCATTCGTTATTTCTTGTGAGTTTCTTAGGGAATTTCTTATACGAGTTCTACGCAAAATCGTGTGTCATCTGTTGATGGTAACGCATACCGATACGCCAATCAAATATGTCCCGATAACCCTTTATAACGCATACATATTCGCTATAAAAGAATAAAGAAAAACCACCCCCAAAAAGCAATACGGAGCCGCCGTCACCGTTACCGTCGAATTATATATCTCGTAAGATTGCTTTAATAAAAGGAGAGAAACAAAAAAGAAGAAAACCTAATCCCAAAACGAAAATGTCTTCCGACGCTCGTTCGTACTGTCAGATTCGTATGTGTATTTAAGTAGGGAGACTAGATTCGGTTAGTTCAAAATAAGACACTAAAAACGTCAGATAGAATTGCGGGGGAGCGTACGGATCGAAATATCAATTTTTTTTGTATTCAAAAATCTTATCAAATAACGCCAATCAAGGTATATCAGGGTTTCCAATTTCTTTTTTGACCACCAGCACGCGAAATAAGAAATCTTACAGGCGTGTTTGGTCATGGAATGGGAAGTGCTTTAACACTCTAACTGCCGCGACAGTTTTAAGCCTTTTTCGAAATGTTATTCTAATACCATGAAATGTGTGCAACTACAAAAAATCGTTGCGGTTGTAGCGAACACTTCAATCATTTTCATTGTTTCACTGTACACAACAGTTAGGTGTCAGGTCTTTTTGACTGACATGGCAGTTAGAGTGTTAACCGGAAACAACCAAAATGGCGGTGTTTTAAAAATCGCAATTTCGTTTTTTTTCGGTTTACTCTGAAACTACACGTTTCTCAGTACTCTTATGTATGAGAAAAGTTGAAGACAGTAAAATTTCGTATACTTTCGTCTCCACTGGTGCTCCGTATCGGAAACCGTTATCGAGATATACCATTATTTCAAAAGAAATCAGTTTTTTACGAATATCTCGAAAAATAACGGCTTTTTGCTAGTTCCTTATATGAGATGAATTAATAAGAATGACATTCTCTATAATTTTCTCCCTCACTGTTATCCGTTATCTTTTACCGTTATTGAGATATTCACCCTTGTTCTGAAATACGGCGTTACGTTAGTTTGCTCGATATTTACTCGATCAGCACTCGATATCCCATTTTCGGTGTTCTGAAATACGCAACGTTTCGTTTGAGTTCAACGCGGAGTAACGCCTCGCAACGTATTCGATTTTCGTTGTTCTGAGATTCGCCGGGAGCTGACATTTGAGGTTAAATTGCTCACTTCAGTTTTCTCGCGTTTGGTGGATATTTCAGGCAGTTTTAGGGCTTCTTTTGCGATCAATTAAAATGTTAGTAGAAAATAATGGAAATATATATTTAAGTATGAAATTACAAGTTTATTTGTCAAATAGGAGTGGAAATAAAAATTCAACAAATACTGCCCAATTCAACTATTTAATTGATGTAATGAAGGAGCACCCTGCCTGATATAGCGAGGGGCTACTCACGAAGACCAGTGGCAGAGGTTCAGGCTATCTGGCAATCGATATCAGATAAATTATCCAGCTTGGGACCACCAAAAAAGGATTTCCTCAGAATATATAAAAATGATGTTTTGCTCAGCCGAAAATCCTTCCTAAAGCTAGGAAAATAATTTATATGAATTCAAAGTTACACTTTTTCTATGTACTCACACTCCTTCAGATAAATTCATGACGTTCGAAGAACTTCTCGGAAAAATTCTTTGCTCCCGCAAGGAGTTTATCTCCTCCTGCCTCAATAATAAATAAATTGGCACCGTGAAATCCATGTTTTACTTTCAAAACTTGCACTGAAATGGCTATCAACCCAGATACAAACATAACCAGCTGATTTTTGACACTTCGTTTGCATGCGATGTTTGCCGTATTTTTAAACAGCAAACGCCGTTTTTCAGAACACCGATCGCGTAGCGAATCGAATCGAATGCGTTACGTTTAGCGGGCTAACGCCGTATCTCAGAACGAGGGTGATTTTAATTAAAATGAAAAGAGTAGATTTAAAAAAAACCGTCAAAAGAAGAATTAAAGACTTTAAAATTCTTTACATTTTTGTCCGTTATCGTAAATTGATGTCTTTTACCGTTATCGAGATATTTCAGATTTCGTAAAATAAAAATTCATTTTTTTATAGTGCAAATTTCGCAAGAACGTAGATTTTGTATAAAAAAGTCATGTGCTATTCACATCAGATTTTTTTTCGTTGGCGATTTCCAAGACAAGGTGAAGTTTTTTTTAAATCGATTTAACGGTTTTTGCCGCTTTCGGGACAATTGGGCTGATTTTAAATTCCAGCAGATGTGTGGTCTAATTTTTTTGTTAATACATAAGAAAAACTACAATTGCCAAGGTGGCGAATCGTGAAATACTCTATATGAGGACAGATAAAATTTTTCTTGTGAAAAAATCCATTTACTCCAAGGAGTGGCCCGATTGGGTTTTTGATGTATGGACCGGTTATGTTAAACTATTTAGAATTTTTACAAAAATATTACCGAATCAGGCTCTCCTTTTTCCTATTAAATCAAGTCCTTACAGGATTAAACGAGACACCAACAGAAGGAGTAGGAGAATAGCGAAGGGGAGGGGGGAAGATGAAGAAATCGACAAAAATAATCCAACATTTTGTCACATTTTTTATGACCTGTAAGCAGAAAATTTCCAATAGAATAAATTATTTACTTCCGGTGCTTTTTTTACCAATTCCATTTCACCAGAATTGAATAAATGATTTTATGTAGGGGAGACCGGGGCTATTCCGAACACAGCATTTGAGTGTGCGCGCGTTTGTGATGAGCTAGAGAGCGGAAATTTTAGGTGAAGCTGGCTCTCGGCACGGTAAACGAACGTCAGTAGTTGCGCACCATTCTCGGCAATGCGACGCCATATTTGTTTGTTTTTGTTTTTTCGTGCGTTCGCTGAAAATATTTTCTGCGCAGAAAGTTTCGATTTCTGAGAGTTATTTCAAAGTTTTCATTGTGAATTTTTGTACACAAGGTAAGTTATTAGTGCTCTTTCGGAATGAAATATAGTTTAGTCGATCGGTTCGTGTATTTCTGTTGAGCGCGTTTCTGACTGCGAAAAATGGGTGTGGGGCTATTCTGTACATTTTCGGTGGGGCTAATTCGAACGCGATTTTTTACATGTGTTTCGGTGTTTTCTTTGTTTATTTTTTCGTTTTGATGATTTTGATTGCAGTTTTTACGATTTGTTTTAGGATGGTGCGTACATATAAACGTAAGAAGGAAGAAAGGCGCGAAGGCACGGAAAAAGCCAGCGGCCGTTCCGAGAAATCAACGCAAAAATTAATACGAACATATTAATACGTTTCTATGTGATGGTAATGAAGTCGCAAAAATTAAAAATTAATACGCAAAAATTAATACGTTTCTATGTGATGGTAATGAAGTCATAAATAAAAACAAATGAGTTTTTTAACAAAATTTCCTTTTTTTTATTTTTTATTCACCTCTTTTCTACATTTCTCGCCTTGAAAACCGCCTCAAAACACTAATCTCGCTTTTGTGCGAATTAGCCCCACCGTGGGGCTGATTCGAACGAAAATTCATATTTCATTAATCGACCAAAAAAGCCTATTTGCGATGCTCCGACGGGTTAATAATGTTCTTGGAAGTTGTAGAGCACAGAATTTTCTATAAGATAGATAATTTTTCGAAATTGAAATCGCCGACATCCAGCCACCAGGACGGCCGAAACACAAAACGTTCGGAATAGCCCCGGTCACCCCTACTTATGCTGCAAAATTAATTGGAATTTTTCATTTTGTGACGATTTTCCAACATTTTGTAGTAATTTTATTTTTTTGAAAAATTCCATTTTGTAAATTTTTAAAAAAAATTTCAAGTCTCGAGAAAAAAATTTCTTAAAAAAAAAATTCTACAGTTTTAGAAAAACCAAAAAACACACATCCTTTAGGATCCTTTTATCTATCAAAAACCGTTTTCCATGATTCGATAGGCCAAAAATTACGGGAGAAACTAACGGTTTTCCGAAGGTTATATCCTTAAAAATTGTATCCTTTTATCTCGGAAACGGCTCAAAGGACTTACATGAAATTCGAAATTTTAGAGTTTTGGGGGACGGGGAATCTATAGCCGGTGTTCTTTTTGGGGAAAAAAGGATTTTTCAAGGACCTCGCCCTTGTACCACTCAAACCGTACCGCCACCCCCAAAAAGGACACCGGATATCGATTCTCCGTCCCCGATAACCTGTAGATTCTGAATTTCAGCCTGATCGCAGGACTTGAATTTTTCGTCCTTAAAAAAGTGCAGGGGTCCCCCTTGCGATTTTTTTCAATTTTTTGAAACGTCTCAAATTTCGCTAAAATGTGGCATAGGAGTGGTTTTTGGGCCTCTGATTAAGAATCCGTTATCCGTTTGGCGATATCACTAATGGTTTGGGTTGTGCAGTGGTCAGAGTGTCTCTCGGAAAACGGAATTTTCATGAAAATGACATTGAATTAGGCTCGCCTCTTTCCATTTGGAACGAATCCTTGCAGGATTAGGCGGGACATTAGCAGGAGGGGCAGGAGACGGGCCAAGGGGAGGGTGGAAGAAATGGTTCGATTTTGCCTGTTCAAGAACTAAGCCTTCCCATTTACTAGAAACGCAACTCTCTCGCTCAATTTCAAGTCTATCGCTCAATCCTGTCGAAAGTTATGGTGTTCACAGACGGACAGACAGACGGACCGACAGACGGCCAGACAGACGGACCGACAGACGGACAGACAGACGGACAGACAGACGGACAAACAGACGGCCAAACAGACGAACGGCATGCGGAAATCAAAATATCATGTAGAGTATAAAAAGTTAGCAGAGGTTCGGAAAATTTAGGAAAAGAGTTGAAAAAAAAATCCCCAGTAACTTATGGTACAGCTGGATTCGTACTTGTTGTAAAAATCTAAATGCTGACCAGAATTACCACAAACATCCACTTCTTCTAAAAAAAATTTAAATTTAAAAAAAAAACGACTGAAAAAGCCTCCTGGGTAAAAAAAAGTTTGGAAGTTGCCTAAAAATAATTGTCGAACGGAATTTTACAGAAATCTAAGAATGCCTGCCATAGCGGTTGGTAAAATCTGCCCCCTTTCCCTCACCCAAGAAACCGGGAAAATCGATAGTACGATATTCTGGTAGAAAAAAACAAGAAAATCTACCAAGAAACCTCCACCGCCCCCACCACCATGGAAAACTAAATTTTATTTTAAAATCCTGGAAGGCGACTTTATCCCTTTTGGGAAAAATTTTTCGAACGCGGATTGGTGAAAGTTTTCCACTTTTCCACTAACGCTCCCTCACCTTACATTTTGTTTATTTACTGAAAATCTTTCTTACGTAGCGTAAGAATCCGTCGCGCGCTTTTCTGTATCTTAGCTGGGCGGAATTTTCCTCGCAAAATTCTGTGTCTGTAGTAAAGTTTCTTAAGATATTCACTCCGGTTTTGTACTAATTTTCATTCCACGCCCTCTTATTATTTTCTTATTTCAAAGAAGAAAATTTTCTTCTCCAAGGACTCGACTCCTTCGTTCCCGCTGGATAGATCCTTTTTCGGTTTTCCATCGTTTTCTATATCCGGACGGCAGCGTCTTTCGGGCGTCATTTCCCAACCCCCGCCTGAAGGTTTTTCCTTTTCAGTTACAACAGATACGCGCCCATATGCAAAATTTCGATGGGGAGAGGGCGGATGGAAGTAGATTTTCTATCAATGGGAAAGTGGTGCGGCACGAAGAGGGTGGGCAGTGGGTTGAATAGAAATAGAAACAGCTTTTAAAACCAGACACGACGATTTCCCTACGTTTGAATTACTTTGCAACGGAAGACTTATAACAAAAGTTTTATTTCACCCCTACGTTCTAATTTCAATTCATGCTAGATTTTCTACAACCCCCAAAAGAACCCAAAAAAAAAACAAACAAAAAAAATACAACATCGACATTTTCGCAAAGTTAAATTTTCAAGATGTGAATTTAAGATGCTTTTCCTTTTTGTACACGTGCGCCTGTAATAATGATGATTGGCGGTGATGGGGGTGCCAGTTTATCTCGATGTATGTGTATATACATTTTCTTTAATATTATTAACAACGTTTTACATACGAGTAGTTTTTTTTCTGATTTAATGGGAACTGATGTCTTGAAATCCCGTCAAGTTTAATTACCTTTCGTCCTACCCTCGGCTTTTCCGCATTTTCCATCAGGGCTTTTATAATTTGCATGTTTGAAAATTTTATACCATAGTATTTTCGATTTCACATCCCTCCATTAAAACCACAACGGATTGTCGCAATTTCCATTGGAAGTTTTTCATGACTTCTAAATATTTTACTTTCTTTAAAATTCTAATTACTAATATGAAGAAAAACAATTCACGGTTTAACAAAAAAAAAAACAAAATTCGGGTCTCTTACTTAAAAATATCATTTCAAAAAAAAATCCTCACAAAAACAAAGTGGAAATTAATTCAAATTTGAATTTTTAATCGTTCAATATTTTGTTTTTAACCGCACAATATTTCCTCAAAAACCGATGCGAAAGAAATATCGTCTTTTCGATAATTTTAATATTATAGTTTTTACCGCCATCGCTCAGAGCTTTTTAAATCTGAGGTTCTAGAGGTCTATTTCATATGCAGGGCAGGCAATGAATAGATTTAAAAAAAATCTCAAACGGATGACGAGTTTTATGGTTTAGAAGGGAAATCTCTGTTGAAAAATAACTGGAAAAACAGTAAAGGAAAACAACTAGAAAAATAAATAGTGTTCCATTTGCTGGTTATTAATTTTTCAACTGGGACTTTCTTTATAAAAAATGAGACTCGATATAGTTTTACGATAATTCAAAAACTATTAATTAAAAAAAATAGCAAGGCAACGAATTTGTGATTTTTTCATTAAAGCCCACGGTTTTTGATTAAAGCTGCAAGTAACACGGCAAAAATTGCCCTGTATATGAAAAAGACGCAATTTTTAGTGCGAAATCGGCTAAAAATTTGTTTAAAACTCACAAAAAAAAACTCCAGAGGTTTGACCCTTTCGCAGCTGTTGGTACACATATGTCCCAGTAAATTATAGAGAATGAGAATGGGACATATATGCCCCACCCCCTTCAGCCCTCACCTTTAATATTTTTGTATTTGAAGAAAATCATTTGAAAATTAAGACCGATAGTTCATGTGAAAGAGTTAAGTCATTTTTTATAATTTCTTTTATCTTTCAAAACTTTTTTTTATAAAAAAAATGACTCAGTTTTTACTGCGCTACTTTTACTGCGCTATTTTTACTGCGCAGCATGACCGAAAATTGCGCTATTTGCGGCGCGCTGCAATGTTTGAAGCCATCTGCAACCCAGAAAACTGTGCAGCTTAGTCGTAGTATTTTCGAATGCTGCGCAACCTAAAAAGCAACTACGTGTGAAGACTAAAATTAATAGGAAACAATGCAAGAAAAAGTTTCATGTGGCTGAAACTTTTGCGGCGCAACTTTGTTAGAACCAGATTTTCCAGAAGAGATTGAAACTTTGAATCGATTTTTCACATTTTGTGACCGTTGATTAAAAATCAGTTACAAGTGTCGTCTTATTTTTTAAATAAATATTTTATAAGATTTCTCACAGTTTCTTTAGATTCATCACTTTTGACGTATGTCGCAGGATAGAAGAAAAGTTAAAAGAAAGAGTTTCTATGGGGAAATATCCATACAGCCTTAATCAATTTATAGTTTAATGTCACGATGAGATTGCATTTTAATACGTAATTCGGTATGTACACCATATTTAATCAAAGAGCCTGTATTTAAAATGAAGGAAGGTGTCTAGAATTTTCAGTGCCTACCATCGATCCATTCGTCCGCCATTGAACGGCTAATGGGTATTAATAAATCTCCATTTCAAAACCGGCATCCCTTTTTCGAATGGTAAACTTTCACAAAACATCCTTAAGATTATGTTGTGTAATTTTGTTAACAAAAGCGGAAACACCAAAAGAAGTTGCAAAATTGAAATTAATTTTGTTAAAACAAAACCTACGCCTTTGGATGGGCTAAAATACGGTGTATTTCGGGTGAAATGAGTCTTGGTAGGGGGGGGGGGGGGGGGCAGAGAATTGTTACGCATATATAATAAAGGAATCGAGGGTTAAGGATGTTTTTTTTAATGTTTTGTGGAGAGATTCCTTTCATAGCCGAAAGCCATTAAACAATTAATGGCCACTACGGATTGAAGAAAATTTTGAATGCAAAATTAACGTAAATCTCAACAAAAAGCGGACTTTTGTTAATCAAAAACGGAGGAAAAGGTCCGTTCCACCTTTTTTTCTGCTATTTATCCCATACAGAATGAAATCTCATGGAATTTCTGCCGTTCCGATGGCCCAAGGAAGCTCTAAGAAACCGAACCAAAGCTTTCAAACTATACCCAATGATGATAAAGGATTCAAGAATTTCGGTTTCAGGTAAAACTAATCGAAATGAGCAGAACGTACGGTTGATTTTCCCTTCACAGATCAATAGTATTTTCAGAAAGGAGGGGGGTTGATGTGTAACTAAACCCAGAAATGACTTGAAAGATCTTGGAATGAAAAACAATACCCAAAAACTGAGTTTGATGCGAAACACATAAATCACATAAAATTCAAAAACAACTTCTCGACCCAATCTTAAGTGATTTGGAATCTTTTTCTTTTCTTATTTTCGTGTCGAAGCCAGTCAGGAAAATTTTTCGTAGAGATTTAAAAGAAAATTCTGAGAAAACTATAGAATTTGGTAGCCTTTGTTTCTACTGATTTTTCCATAAAACTTATGTGATAAAATTGCTTATAAATACTATAATTAAGTCAATACGCACGCTTTTCAGTTATTTTCTGTCTGACAAAAGTTAAAGACAGTAAAATTTCCTACATTTTTGTCATTTACTAAAACTTTGTACCTCAAATCGTTATCGAGATATACCGTTATTTAAAAAAAATCAGTTTTTAACGATTATTTCGAGAAATAATGGTTTTTTGCTAGTTCCATGTATGAGATGAATTAATTAGAATCACATTTTCACAATTTTACCTTTCACCATTGTCCCTTATCTTTTACCGTTATTGAAATATTTTCATAAAAAAAATCACATTTCTGCGAAATGTTTGCAAACGAAAGGTTTTTCGAAAAAAAAAACATTTCAAAGAAGAATTAAAGATATTAAAATTTTCCACATTTTTTTTTTCGTTTACCTTGAATGAGGAAATCCAGCCCCTGATTCTCAGGAACGAAACCTGATGTTTCCTTTCGAAAAAATCGGACTCAGCGACCTCAAAGACCCCCAAAAGCGATTTTTCCCGGAAAATTTTAGGAAAAGGATAATTACGTTATCCTTACAGGACTTTCCATTGTCCTTACGGACTTTTTAATGTCAGAATCGGACTCAGCGACCTCAAAAAACCCCCAAATTTTAAAAATTTTAGGAAAAGGATATTCACGTTATCTTTATAGGACCTTCAGCTATCCTTATAAGGACGAAGTAGTAAAAATATTGGATTGGTCCCGCAGCTACGTATGTATGCAAAATTTCAAGTCAATCGGTTGAGTGGAAGTTGGTCAAAATCATCTAGCAAAATTTGACTCTGACAGACAAACACACAAACAGGCAAACAGCCAAACAGGCAAACACACAAACAGGTAAACACACAAAACGACCAACACACAAACACATAAACAGACAAACACACAAACAGACAGAAACGACTGGAAGCTAAATAAAAGCTCAATATAAAAATGAAAATTTGAGCGAAAAATTCAAAATTTCGCGCCAACCAATAGCGAAAAAAATCACCAAAAAAAGTTTTGCCGCAATTTTCGATCAGCGCGGCCGTCTGACAGTTCCCAACTCTGTGTTGTTTGTCTTGATCTTTTCGTGACAGGTTCCGTGTTTTTTGTCGATTGCGCCGGGGAAAAATTTAAACTTCGACAATTGCGTGTTATTTATGGAAAGATCGGTGATTAATTTATTCGGAATTCGAAAAACGCCTCAATTTTGGAATATGATAAAAAACAAACAAGAAAATGAAATCCTCCGGCCGGCGCTCCGGGACTTTTAGTGAAAGTGAAGAAATTCTTGTAAAAGGCAATTAAAAAAAATCTAGCGCAAAAGCTGTGAAAAATGTATTGAAAAGTGGGAAAGAAAATCAAAAGGAAAACAAAAAGGAGGCAAAAAAGTGAAATTATTTTTTTTGTGAAAGTGATTTTTTTTTGTAGGGCGTTTTTTTTTTGTTCATTTGTTTTGTCAGTTTGTTCGGATTAAATCTTGTAATCTAATTTTGATCAACTTGCGCTCATCCGATTGACTTGTAATTTTGCTCTCATACGTAACTACAATTACAATACAAAATGTGTGTATGCATGTGCACAAAACATTTTCAGAAAGAAACAAAATCGCGACTAAGACGGATAAAAAGAAATTCTGAGGATGAAAAAAGTCTGTCAACCTGTCTCTCTTTAAGCCAGTGTACAAGATTTCTCAAAAACTACTAGAACTGGAGGCATGAAAATTGTTTTTGAATGGAATGGGACGATCCTATCAACTTTTCGTGGAAATCCGTTACCCGGAAGTAACCAAAATGTCGGCTTCGCAAAAATCGCAATTTCGTTTGTTGCGATTTACTCCGAAACTACGCGTGTTTGAGTAGTCTGATGTATGACCAACGTTGGAGAAAATTAAATTTTCCACATTTTTGTCTTTTCCTAGAACCGCATATCTCAAGCCGTTATCAAGATATGCCGTTATTTAAAAAAAAAATCAGTTTTTTGCAATTATCTCGAAAAATAACTGGTTTCTGGCTGGTCAATGTATGAGATAATTGGAAGAGAATAACATTCCCGACTATTTTGTCGGTAGCCATTAGCCGCTATTTTCTACGGTTATCGAGATATTATCATTAAAGTTAAAAAATGGATTTTTGCGAAATGCTTGGAAACTAACGGTTATGTGAAAACAAAACTCTCTAAAGCAGAATTAAAGGTATTAAAATTCTCCACATTTTTGATTTTTAACGTAAATCGTTATCTTTTACCGTTACGGAGATATTTCAAATTTTGTGAAATAAAAATTCATATTTTTATATAAACTAATATTTTATTCGTTAGATTATAGTGTAAATTGTGCAGAAACGTAGATTTTGTATAAGAAACTCATGTTCAAATATATTAAAAATATATATTTTTTTGGTTTTTCAGATTTTTCTTTCAATGTTTCCTGTTTTGAGACGTAAATTATATCCAGAGGAATTCCGTACGGAACAACGCCCATAAAGAAAAAAATTACTGGTGAGATTTTTCACATTTTTACTTTAATTTTAAGTGAATTTAATTGAAAATCGTAATCAGTCTGTCAGTCTGTCAGTCTGTCAGTCTGTCAGTCTGTCAGTCTGTCAGTCTGTCAGTCTGTCAGTCTGTCAGTCTGTCAGTCTGTCAGTCTGTCAGTCTGTCAGTCTGTCAGTCTGTCAGTCTGTCAGTCTGTCAGTCTGTCAGTCTGTCAGTCTGTCAGTCTGTCAGTCTGTCAGTCTGTCAGTCTGTCAGTCTGTCAGTCTGTCAGTCTGTCAGTCTGTCAGTCTGTCAGTCTGTGAGTCTGTCAGTCTGTCAGTCTGTCAGTCTGTCAGTCTGTCAGTCTGTCAGTCTGTCAGTCTGTCAGTCTGTCAGTCTGTCAGTCTGTCAGTCTGTCAGTCTGTCAGTCTGTCAGTCTGTCAGTCTGTCAGTCTGTCAGTCTGTCAGTCTGTCAGTCTGTCAGTCTGTCAGTCTGTCAGTCTGTCAGTCTGTCAGTCTGTCAGTCTGTCAGTCTGTCAGTCTGTCAGTCTGTCAGTCTGTCAGTCTGTCAGTCTGTCAGTCTGTCAGTCTGTCAGTCTGTCAGTCTGTCAGTCTGTCAGTCTGTCAGTCTGTCAGTCTGTCAGTCTGTCAGTCTGTCAGTCTGTCAGTCTGTCAGTCTGTCAGTCTGTCAGTCTGTCAGTCTGTCAGTCTGTCAGTCTGTCAGTCTGTCAGTCTGTCAGTCTGTCAGTCTGTCAGTCTGTCAGTCTGTCAGTCTGTCAGTCTGTCAGTCTGTCAGTCTGTCAGTCTGTCAGTCTGTCAGTCTGTCAGCAGTCTGAAATTTTTCAAAAAGACACCTACCGACTCGGGTAATGTTTTTTAGGCAAAATTAAGAGGTCAAAATTGTTCATAAATACAATACTTTAAATTACAACGTATAAGAAAGTGAAAAAAAAAATCCAATCTGAAGAAAGGATTATTTGTAAGGGTGGAAACAGAATTTTTTCTGGGTTCATTTTGTGTGTGTTTTTGTGCCATTTCGACTCACGAGTTTCGTCGTGATTTAAGAAAACGCGCCGCGCCATACATGCGTAAGGATATCGTAAGCGATTGATGTGTAAGTGTGTACAGCGACTTGTGTTGAGAAAAAAGGACGTGTTGTGCCATGAGCTAAGAAATCTGACGATAACGTATACGCCGGCAACGGCCATTTTTATACAAAAATGCTTTAGCCGGAGAGGGTAATTTTGGGTGACGACGTGACATACGAGAGTGTGGCGTGATTTCAAAGAAAATGGCATCAAATTAAAACCACGCCTCAAAGTCTCAGGAAACGCCTTAATTTCGGCAGAGTTCTTATCTTTCAGCTTCAGACGTGCACATTTTTATGAATACCACGCCATGTTGTTTTTCTCGGCATCTTTTGCACATATTTATTATTTTTTTAAAATGTAAATACGGGTAGGCATTTCAGGCGTTTTCCACCTCGCAGGTTGGTAGGGCTGGCTTCTTCTTGTCGGATTAGTGCCAGTTTTTGGGGCACTTGAGCTGTAAGGACGACGAGAGATTTGGGAGCCAAATGGTTTTCTATAATTGTTAGCTTCGTATGGAAGGCAAAGTTCGTGTTTTCTTTATTCCCTTCGCGGCCACTTTCTCTCGTCCTAAAGATTTCAATATTTTATAGAAAAGGATACTCGGTTTTTCTTTTCATTTTAGATTCTATCCTTCACGTATGCATCAATAAACTATTTGAAGGGAACATCGTAGGTAGAAATATGCTCCCTTTTTTATACAACTTCAAAGAAAAACAAAGGCAATGGATATTTAAAATGTTTTTACCCATTATTTATGCATAACACATAAAGGGTATTTTTTGTTACAGTGAAAATGCTTTTTAAAAAAGCTTTTATCTAAAAAAAATGCACTAAAAAGGAAAACAATAATATTTTGGGCGTTGTGTATCAGAAATAAAAGCGAGATAAATGTTTATTTTACTTTTCATGGTTTTATTAAATTTGAATCAAAACAATCGGCTAAGATTTTTTTGAAAGGAAGCATCAAGTTTCGATGCTAAGAATCAATGGTTGGATCTCATGATTTACTGTAAAACAAAAAAAAGAATCTTTAATTCTTATTTGAAATGTTTTTTTTTGCGAAAACCTTTGGTTGGCAAGTAATTCGAAAGAATCCAATTTTTTACTTTTAATGGAAATATTTCACTATCGGTAAAAGATAACGGATAACCTCTGGAGCCTAATGAACGCAACGCGAACGCAGCTGCAACGCTGTGAACTGTCACGCAGCGCAACATTTCAGCGGCAGAGCGCGGCAGAGCCCAATGGCATCTTTAATTTATCTCACAACCCGTTAGTTTTCGAGAAAAAATCGTGTTTTTGTAAGAACAGTATATCTTGGTACCGGTTTGAGATATCGAATTCTAGTGAAAGAAAAAAAGTCCAGGAAATTTCACTATCGTTAATTATTGTCAGACATAAAGGTGCCGCTCCACATGAGAGTAAATACGGGAGTAACTCTCAAAAACTCTCGAGAGTTACTCGCAGGAGGTTGTCAATTTGAGAGTTAATTTCGGCGATTTTTCTCTTTTCAAGACCGATATCTTGATTTTTTTTGACATCTTGCTTTGGCGAGTTCTCGGGAGCTACTAGCGAAATTCAAACGCTGTTCATATCTGGCGACCAACTCCCCGAGAGTTCAGTGGGTGCAGGTCGACTAGAGAATAGAATCTCTTTTGACAGCTCGCAGAAACTAGCTCGCGATTTTTTGCAGGTTTCTACGAGCGACTCTCAGAGACGTGTCCATTTGCGAGTAGCTGCTATCGAGAGGTTCTCGCCGGCATTTACTCTCATGTGGAGTGGCACCTTAAGACTCTAAAAATGCGTAGTTTCAGAGTAAATCGCGAAAAACGGAATTGACAGACTGACAAACTGACAGATTGACAAACTGACAGATTGACAAACTGACAGCCTGACAGACTGACAGACTGACAGACTGACAGACTGACAGACTGACAGACTGACAGACTGACAGACTGACAGACTGACAGACTGACAGACTGACAGACTGACAGACTGACAGACTGACAGACTGACAGACTGACAGACTGACAGACTGACAGACTGACAGACTGACAGACTGACAGACTGACAGACTGACAGACTGACAGACTGACAGACTGACAGACTGACAGACTGACAGACTGACAGACTGACAGACTGACAGACTGACAGACTGACAGACTGACAGACTGACAGACTGACAGACTGACAGACTGACAGACTGACAGACTGACAGACTGACAGACTGACAGACTGACAGACTGACAGACTGACAGACTGACAGACTGACAGACTGACAGACTGACAGACTGACAGACTGACAGACTGACAGACTGACAGACTGACAGACTGACAGACTGACAGACTGACAGACTGACAGACTGACAGACTGACAGACTGACAGACTGACAGACTGACAGACTGACAGACTGACAGACTGACAGACTGACAGACTGACAGACTGACAGACTGACAGACTGACAGACTGACAGACTGACAGACTGACAGACTGACAGACTGACAGACTGACAGACTGACAGACTGACAGACTGACAGACTGACAGACTGACAGACTGACAGACTGACAGACTGACAGACTGACAGACTGACAGACTGACAGACTGACAGACTGACAGACTGACAGACTGACAGACTGACAGACTGACAGACTGACAGACTGACAGACTGACAGACTGACAGACTGACAGACTGACAGACTGACAGACTGACAGACTGACAGACTGACAGACTGACAGACTGACAGACTGACAGACTGACAGACTGACAGACTGACAGACTGACAGACTGACAGACTGACAGACTGACAGACTGACAGACTGACAGACTGACAGACTCACAGACTGACAGACTGACAGACTGACAGACTGACAGACTGACAGACTGACAGACTGACAGACTGACAGACTGACAGACTGACAGACTGACAGACTGACAGACTGACAGACTGACAGACTGACAGACTGACAGACTGACAGACTGACAGACTGACAGACTGACAGACTGACAGACTGACAGACTGACAGACTGACAGACTGACAGACTGACAGACTGACAGACTGACAGACTGACAGACTGACAGACTGACAGACTGACAGACTGACAGACTGACAGACTGACAGACTGACAGACTGACAGACTGACAGACTGACAGACTGACAGAAAGAGATGTTTGAAAAAAGGCTCCCATCGAATCAGAAGTGCTCGGGAAATGTTCTTGAGCCAAAATTAAGAGAGAGGTCGAAATTTTGCGAAATCACAATTTTTTATTATACTTCGTATAAGAAAGTAAAACACAAGAGAAACTACAATTGCCAAAGGGCCAATCGTCAAATACGCTAAATGTCTATTTAAAAAAAAATCCATTAGGGGGGGGGATGCCCCGATTGAATTTTGACGTGTGGATTGGTTATGTTAAATCATTTGGAATTTTCGCAAAAAGATACCGAATTAGGCTCTGCTTTTTCTTTTTGAATCGAATGCTAACAAGATCAGGCGGGAGATCAGCAGAAGGAGCAGTGGGTTAAGGGGAGGCTGAAGAAATTATTTACTTCCGGAGCCTTTTTTCATCGATTCCATTTCACAATTACTGGAAAAACCAGAATTAAATAAATTCTTTTATGTATTTATGCTGGTATAAATGGCAAAATTTATTGGAATTTTGTATTTTATGACGATTTCCCAACATTTTGTAGTATTTTTTTTTAAATTTCATTTTGTAAATTTTTGAAATTTTTCAAAAAAAAATCTCCAAAAAATTTCAAGTCTCGAGAAAAAAATTTCTTTAAAAAAAAGTTCTACAGTTTCAGCAAAAACAAAAATCACACATCCTTGAGGATCCTTTAATCTATCAAAAACCGTTAACCGTGAGTCGATAGGCCCAAAATTACCGAAGAAACTAACGGTTTTCCGAAGGTTATATCCTTAAAAATTGAATCCTTTTATCTCGGAAACGGCTCGAAGGATTTTCCCGAAATTCGAAATTTTATTGTTTTTGGGGACGAGGATTCGATATCCGTTGTCGTTTTTGGGGAAAAAAGGATTTTTCAAGGACCTCGTCCTTGTACCGCCCAAACCGTTGAAAGCACTGCCAAAAGGACACCGGATATCGGCTCTACGTCCCCAATAACGTCTAAGTTCTGAATTTCAGCCCGATCGGAGGACTTGAATTTTTCGTCCTTAAAAAAAGTGTAGGGGTCCCCCTTACGATTTTTTTAATTTTTTGACACGTCTCCGATTTCGCTGAAATTTAGCATAGGAGTGGTTTTTGGGCCTCTGATTAAGAATCCGTTATCCGTTTTTCGATATCATTAATAGTTTGGGTGGTCCAGGGGGCGAAGTGTCTCACGAAAAACAGAATTTTCATGAAAATGACATTAAATTAGGCTCCCCTCTTTCCATTTGGAACGAATCCTTACAGGATTAGGCAGGAGAATCAGGAGACGGGCCAAGGGGAGGGGGAAGGAATGGTCTGTTTTTTCCCGTTCAAGAACTAAGCCTTGAAATTTACTAGACACGCAACTGTACAAAATTTCAAGTGTCTAGCTCAATTCTTTTGAAATTTATGGTGTTCACGGAACGGACGAACGGAAGAACAAACGGACGGACGGACGGACAGACAGCCGGACAGACATACATACATACAGACAGTCAGACAGACACACCAGCAGACAGACGGACAGGCAGACAGACTGATAAACAAACAGACAGCGGAAATCCCAATCTTGATATTTGTATAAAAATTTACAATTGAAAAAAAACATTTCTCCTGAAACCCTAAAATGTTAGTTGTTTTGTACTTCTTAGTGTACTTTTAAAGTGTGTAGCATTAGAAAAATTGTTTTTAAATTGTTTTTTTTTCTGTTGGATTTTCCATAAAAACTTAACCTCAATTCAATATTTTAAAATAAACGTAGATTTTTTGGCCTTGTCTCGAAAAATAAAAAAAACATTCTTTAGATGTTAAAAATCGAGACTGAAAACCGTACAACTCGAGACATCTTTTGGTGAACTTTACAATAAAACCATATTTTCCAGGCGATTCTCAAAGCTCTCAAGGATATTAAGTTTTATAAAGCCATCTAAGAGTTCCATCTATTAACCGCTAGAGTTCAGGACTTTCGGTCGCGCGTTATTCCAATTTTCCATCCTCTTAAACCACATCGTCTGTTCCGCTCATGAAAGGAGTTGGAAAAATATGAGAATAAACAACAGAAAAAAACTCCAAGGGGTTGCGTTATTTTAGTCCCAAAAATCTCAGAACGCTTTTTGCCTACCCACGGAAGAGAGAAATTCCTGATTTTAGAATCTTTGAATACCCCTGGGGAATTTTTTTCCCTATCTGTGTTAGAGAACAGGGAAATTATTGTTGTATCACCCCTTGCTTGGCGGAGAAAATACTTATCTGTGGAGAAATCTTAGCCCCTTGACTACCCCTTAGTTTTACATAAGAAAACTTCTCCACTTTGCATAGTCTTTGTTGTGTTTGTTAAGTATCTTATAAAGGGGTAGGCATTTAAGATGTTTCGGCGGAGAAAATCTTGCAAGAATTTTACACGTTGCTCAATGAGTGTCACTTGCGGTAGAGTTGTTTTTTTTTCTTCAAAAGTAAAATTAAGAGACCAAAAATTTTCATGATCAACAATACTTAATTGTTGTACGTATAAGAAAGTAAAAAGCGGGATAACAAATTTATTATAGACTTTCATCTTTATGGCGAATTCAATGAAATAATTCCGGATAATCTGAATTTGAAGGAAAACCCCTTAATTCTATAAAATCTCGAATTATTTTATTGTCATGACAGTAAATCGCCGATTTATCATTTACGGTCCAATCATTAGAAATCAGGCAAAGAAAATCTAGAAATCATCTTTTAATCGTCTTTTGGGGTTAAAAATTGTTAATTTAATATAAGTAGGGACGCGTGAAATTATTTTCAACCCTTAAATTTGATGAAATTGGGTTGGTCTGCTGCCTTGGGCCATATTCAAAACGGAATAGAATGATTTTGATTTATTAATTCAGTTTAAAATAGTATGTTGCAATATTGCCTTATACGGCACTTTCTATGCCTTATACGGCACTTTCTATGCCTTTTTAGGCAATTTCTTTCGCTTACAGAAAAAAACTTAAGCTTTGATAACTTGCTGATTGTTTTAAGATTATTGTTCGGTACAAACTTTAAAGCGATTTAGCTATGTGGTGACCCTGAAAATATCCTTATTGCCTTTTCGCAAAAAAATCCGTTTCCGTGGGTCTTGGAGGTATCGTCCGATTAATAAAAATTATGTCAAATGACTAAAAACCCTTGGTACGAAATTTGAGGTATTTACTGTCATAAGTTTTACGGGCCGAAGCCAAATTTTACAACAAGCTAATTGAATCCTTTTCTAAATAACTACTATTGGATCATTTTAACTTGCGCCTGAACATTGATTCTCACTCTTACAATTTGTTGTAAAAAAAAATCGAAAAAAAAAACTTTTATTTAGAAAAAATGCACTAAAAAGGAAACAATATTTTTTTGGGTGCTGTGTATCAAAAATATAAATCGCTTTTATTGCTGACACACAACGCCCAAAAAAACATTTTTTCCTATTTAGTGCATTTTGTTTCATTTAAATTAAAAATAAAGACCAAATTTAGCAATTTTTTTTATTTGATTCAACTGCTTTTTCGTTGAATCCAATGATAATTTTAATAAATGTTTTTCTATCACGGTATTCACAGTCCTCTTTTAAATTGCGAGTAATTTTACCGCTCGGTAATTCAATCAAATTTAACAGATTTTTACCGAGACGGTAATTTGGTTCATGTAAAAATGAATTACCGGATTCGGTAATTGTAGACATGCCTTGAGTCGTGTTTTCCAGCCCTGTTATTCGGTATTAAGAATCAACCGCGAGTGGCGCTAGTAATGTTTTTAATTGTCAAATTTTCTCGCTGGTTATCTCATCGGACTGCAAATTTTTTCAATTTTGATAGCCGTTGCCACAATAGAAATTCATTAAAAAACATTAAACATGGATTTAAAGGTATGTGACATATTTTACAATCAAATTCGCAGTTCATGATTTGGTCACGTATCAAATAAAAGCGCTGTTCTCAAATCTGTGCTGTGGGATGTTCACAGCAGAATATTTTCAGTCTTTTAATATTACCGAAAATACCGAAAATTAAAAGGGGACTGTGAATGTAAATTTTCTTTTATTTTTAATTTATTTGATCCTTTTTAGTCATTTTGTATTTGATTAGTGTGATTAAAAATCCAAAATGACGTCTTTTTGAACCTTTTTATCTTCGAATATATATACTTGCCTTTGAGATATCCTTACAGAATTCTTAACGTCAGAATAGAATTCATCGACCCCAAAAACCCCAAGATAAGTATTTTCTCTGGGAAATTTGTGATAGAGGATAATCATATTATCCTTACAGGAGCTTCAGTTATCCTTACAGATTTTTTTATGCCAGAATTGGATTCAGCGACCCCAAAAACCACCAGATGAGGTTTTTTCCCGGGAAATAGTTAATTACGTTGTCCTTACAGCACCTTCCATTATTCTTACAAGGACGAAGTAGTGAAAATATTGTATTGTCATCGGACTTACGTATGTGTGTAAAATTTCCAGTCAATTGGATAAGTGGAAGTGGGTCAAAATGCAAGATTTGCAAGATTTGACCTTGACAGACAAACATACAGACACACAGCAGACAAACAGACAGACAAACAGACAGACAGATAAACAGTCAGACAAACAGACAATCAGACAAACAGACAGATACGAAGGCAAGCTAAATAAAAGATTTTAAAAATCGTCGGCTGAGAATTTAAATGTCGTATGTAATTTTCGTTGATTTTGAATGAATTGAGTTTAAACTATCATAACTCTTTTTCCAGCGGACCGATTTTTTTCAAATTTAAATCGAATACAGAATTAGTATTTGTCTTTAAGAAAATTAAAAATGAATTGCACCAAATTTAAAAGCAGCTTTGAAAAACTCAGAAACTGACCCCAATTCCAAACTCGAAAAAAACTACATACGACACTTAAATTCTCAGGCGACGAAATGGGTAAAAAAAGACTATATTTTAACACTTTTTTTTGTTCATTGCAGGCGTGTCAAGTGGATTTGGTTAAATACCATAAATACTTTTCATCAGTACCTACTGCAAGATCCTACAGTTTCGGTAAGTGTTTTTTATTAATTTTTTTTAAACACAAAGCGGCGCAGTGAATTAAATCAAGAGCTACAGAGTAGGGATGTCAAAAAAGAACCGGTTAAACCGTTTACCCGGTGTTTTTGCTTCGGTTAACCGGTTTTTTTCGGTGTTTTTTTTTGCACGGTTATACCCGGTGTTTTTTTTAAAGCCAAAAACCGTTCAAAAAAACCGATCATTTTTTTTTGTACGGAAAAAAAATTTTAAACCAATTTTCGTGCAACTGATTTGTTAGAAACACTTCTTTTTAGGCACTCTGAACCAAATACAATATTATATTGTGCCATTTATGGCCTCTGAATGGATTATATGGCACTTCACATCTTTTGTTTGTATTGTAGTGCATTTGTTGTCTCTAAGACCTAATCTACCCAATTTGAACAAAACGGTTTTTCGGTGTTTTAATAACCGGTTTTTTGGACCCGGTTAATCCGGCCCGGTTTAAACCGAAGTCTTAAAAACCGGTTTAACCGAAAACCGGTGTTTTTCAAAAATTTGACATCCCTACTACAGAGTACTAAGCAAGAATTAACTTAATTTTTCGCGCTGTTTACGTTGACATTGTAAATGCCACGACAAGAGTGAAATAATCGCAATGGAAATTATAAAAATACCAATAAAGCAAAACCCGCCTCAGGCAAAATCTTTCGCACGTCGTTTGTGGAAAAATAAATGTACACGGGATTTTTTTTTTACAAAATCTTCGAAATAAATTCAAAATTTGACAACTTTTGTTAAGTGCAATTATTCTGCGATAGATGAACAAAATTCGCGGAATTAATTCTGAATAAAATTCGCGGAATTCATTCTGAATGAAATTCGCGGAGACGTTCAAGAAAAATAGTAGGTGTAAACGGGGCCTTAGCTCTATTCACTGTGGGAAATTGAGCCTGTAGTAGAATCAAGAACCGTCATTTGATTTAACAGATTTTCATTTATCCTGTTTTGTCTTTTAATTGAAATAAAAAACATTTCATTTAAAATTTTCATTTTAAATCAAATGTTTTTTATTTCAATTAAAAGACAAAACAGTAAAAACAAGTACCAAAACATTTATTTAAAATGCAAATATTTGATTTAAATGTATCTAAAAAAATTTAAATGAAAAGTATTAAAAACAAAAACTCAATCATTTAATTTAACTGGTTGAGAAGAAGAACGCTTTCTTACGTTAGCGTTTTTTTACGTTAGCGCTTTTTTACGTTAGCGCTTTTTTACGTTAGCGCTTTCTTAAGTTAGCGCTTTCTTAAGTTAGCGCTTTCTTATGTTGGCGCTTTCTTATGTTGGCGCTTTCTTACGTTAGCGCTTTTTTACGTCATTCAATAAAAACAAATAATCGAGCATTTGTTTTGAATGCATAGGCAGCTATTAACAATGCCGACTAGAAAAGAGAACGAGAGAGAATCATCATCGTCCTTGACAGCACACACAAATGCACATTTTCTTTGTTTTTATGCACGCAGAATGTGAAAGATGACGATATGATTTTTCTGAAAATTATGCCGAAAAGTTTTTTGCTTTATTCCTTATCAACCTGAATAAAAACAGTTTAATAATAAAACAGTTTAAGGATAATATGTTCATCTAGAAATTAGTTTGAGTTATTTTTTGGTTTTCAAAAATCGCTCTTTTGCAAATTGTGACAAGGGGAGTTTGTTTTTTCGAGATATGACTATCATATTCATCAAAAGAATTCATTCGTTGGTAGTTTTTGATCTAAAAATCATCAAAATTCCGCCATTTTATGTTACCTGTAAATTTTTAATAGAACATAAAATAAAATATTTCCATCTTGAAATGAATATTAAGTGCTACCACCAGGGTTATGAAAAATCCCGGTTTTTTTATAAGCCTAGCCCACTTGGCTTTTTTTGGGTTTTATTGGGGTTCTCGGGATTTTTTGGGGGTTTTTTTTTGGGTTTTATTGGGTTTTTAATGGTGTTTTGGTGTAATTTCTCGAGTTTTTTTTTGGGTTGGCCTTTTGACCCAGTGGGGGTTTTTTTGGGCTAGGAAAAATAATAACAACCCTGGCAGCCACAGATAAACATAAATCCGTCCTATCAACATACACTCATAATAAAGAGAGAGATAATAAACAATAAGAGCGGTTACTTTGTTGTTGCATCGCTGCTTTCTCTGGCAAAAAAATGATCATTTAGTTCAAACACTTTTCATTTCCAATATAAACACCGTTGGCACAAATTTAGCAATTTTTTTTATTTGATTCAACTGCTTTTTCGTTGAATCTAATGACAATTTTCCCTTAGGTCGGATCTTCTATTCAAAGGCTTCAATCTTTGTTTTGCTCATTTTTGTGATTTTTCCATTCGGTGAGTTTGCCTGACACTGTTTGTGATTTTTATACTATTACTTATTTTTTTCAACGGTTTACCTTTTGCTGTTGCACCGGGAGAGGTTGTTGTTTTTTTTCTTCTGAATAAATGGCCCCAATTAGTTGTAGTGTACGTTAGGT
The DNA here is from genome assembly GCA_964034945.1 of Chrysopilus asiliformis. Lineage (NCBI taxonomy): Eukaryota > Metazoa > Arthropoda > Insecta > Diptera > Rhagionidae > Chrysopilus > Chrysopilus asiliformis. The sequence goes on from OZ035964.1 coordinate 4,334,750, forward strand.
TACAGTTGTATGCGAACAGATAGTTTTTCTGAGCGCGTCCCAACTTTAAAATTCTCAAAACAATCCCTAGTTTTACATAACTTTCGCTAAAAATTGAAAAACGGTCGAGAGTATTTTTTTTCAAATTTAAATTTAAGTTCCAAAATACGTTAAACGTTCATAAGAAATGTGTGGTTAATTGAAAAGACGAGCAACTTTGAAATATGCTAATACAAATGAATCCCATTAAAATTTTGGGGTGAAATTCTAAGATCCACTCGTAAATTTCTTTGAATTGAACGAAAAAAACATTTTTTTTTATTATTATTTTGCTGCCGCTGCTGCGTTCATATTTCTAGGACGACTGGCTGTTGGTCGTTTCAAGTACCTTCCACCCTCGTCGATTTTAAATTTCATGTAAATTTCCATCTAGAGGCCATCCATCCGTCTTTCACCCAACCGTTAGAAATCAACTTCAGCCTTTTTATACAAGAAAGAAATCGCGATTCAAAGGGAAAAGTTTTACCATTTAAAAATCTAAGAAGAGTCGTCACCATCCCCCAATTTTAGCCTGACTGAATTCACCCCAGCAATTTTTAACTTTTCTATCCAACCCCCATTGTAGCAATTTCAAAAGTCTTCTTCGTCCTACTTTTTCCCTGTTGTACCCTTTTTTCTTCCTTCTAATTATGATTTTCTTTCCTTAACGATTATAAAAACAGCAACAAAAACGGCTACGAAAAACGCTCAACAATACACGACCCGACCCGGCCATCCCCCAAAAAATTATGATGACGAGATGAAAATTCGTACAACAATAAAGCAACGAGCAGTCATTTTCCCTCTTTTCTTATTTTCTTTTCTTCAAAACAAAAAAAAAAAAAAAGAAAAACTCAACGTTTTTTCCCGCTTTCTACTCTCAAACGCGCAATTTTAATGGACAGCATGGCATCATCACAGAAGCAGCGGCGTTACCAGCAGTACAAACATAAAAATTTGTTTTTTTGACAACAAAAAAGCAAAAGCAAAAAACAAAAAAAAACATTCTAAAACTTTTTCGTATACCCGCTTTTTGTACATTTATTAATGCTAAGAGAACGTCCTTCTCACGGTCGGCCACCCCGGAATAATGGGAAAAAGTCCTTCTTTGTACCGAAACTTGATGAAATGAATCGACCCCCATTCATCCAATTCCATCCAGAAATCGGCCCCGGCATCCCACACCCTCCGCCCCCCCCCCCCACCGCCCCCTTCCTCGGCAGTCACCACCCCTTCGGCCGGTCGCTTTTATTTATATCAAGTCCCTGTGAAAGAAAAATTCCTCCATCTGCCGTGCTTTGCCATCAAAATAAAACAAAACAAAAAGAAAGGGAAAAAAAAAAACAAAAAAACGGAGAAAAAGGGGGACAAATAACCCTTTACGGGTTTCTTTTCTTTGTTGAAACTTTTCACTGGAATCGGAGATCCCTGGGGATCGCAAATATTCAAATTTTTCACATAAAATGGTCGAAAATTTATCAGAGAAGTGGCTAAAAATTTTCTGAATACAAAAGAAATCGATTTGGATGACGGTATACCGGATATAACGATCGAATGCGGACTTCCACCAACGAATTATCAAAAAATCAGGAGCTTCTGAAAAAGTGTTTTTTCTTTCTTCCTCGTTTTATTATCTGCCTCCCTGTCAATTCAAATTGCTCTGGTGATTTTTTCGCTTCTGCGAGCATGGTTTGATTGAACAGTTTTCCGGGAAAATCGACAAATAATAGCCTAGGCCATAGTGGCCTAATTTTGAAAGAATACCTGCAATCGATGTAGGGGGTTACTTTTGAAAAGTCCTAAACATCAGTCTCTGAAAACAAAATGTCTTCTAATTTTCATTCTCCGTAGACATTTTCAATTTCTTACATGAAGTAGAATTCATGCAAAAATTCCGAACTCTTTATTTTGCCAAAAAAGAAAACTTTTCTCGAGCACTCCCGAGTTGATAAGCTCCCCCGCTCCAATCCTTTTTTGACTGAAAAAAAACATTTCCCGGGCATTCCAGAGGCGATTCGCCCCCCTCCCCCCAACCGTTTTTTGCCTAAAAATATTTCTTGAGCACTCTTGCGTCGATTGGAGGCAGCGGGACATCGCTGCTACATGTCTGCGACTAAGCCAAGAATACATCCAAAAGTTTCCAAAAATTACAGTTTTGTTTTTTGCTGTTTACACTGTAACTACGCATTTGTCAGTAGTCTTATATATGACAAGAGTTAAAGGCAATAAAATCTCCTACATTTTTTTCTTTTACTGGAACTATGTATCTTAAGCCGTTATCGAGATATAGGTACCGTTATTTAAAAAAAAATCAATTAGCGATTATTTCGGAAAAAACGGGTGGTTTAAAGTATGAAATAGGAGAGAATAACATTTGCCATAATTTTGTTTTTTACCGTTATTCGGTATCTTTGACCGTTATTGAGAAATTTTCATTAAAATGTGAAAAATAGATTTTTGCGAATTACTAGTAAACTAACGGTTTTTTGGAAATGGACGTTAAGACAAACATTAAAGATATTAAGATATGGTACTTTCTTTCCTTGTACCGTACATCGATATCTTTTGCCGTTATCGAGATTTTTCAGATTTCGTAAAATTCAAATTCATATTTTCATGCAAACTAAAATTTTTTTTCATCGGGTTTTAGTGTAAATTGCCCAAGATCGTAGATTTTGTATAAGAAAGTCATGTGCTGTTCACATCAGATATTTTTTAAAAAAATTTGATTTTGACCGACCGAGAATTGCAAGCTTTTAAAGATTTAGAAACACTAAAGATTTTTAAATTCAAAAATGATGTGTGATAGTAGCTAGTAAATTTCTACTTTGTCCTTGTCCTTATAAGGATAACGGAAGGTTCTGTAAGGACAACGCAGTTATCCTTTTCCTCAAATTTTCCGGCAAAAAAATCTCATCTGAGGGGTTTTGGGGCAGCTGAGTCCTGTAAGGATAACGTGATTATCTTTTTTCGCCATTTTCCCGGAGAAAATCTCATTCGGAGAGTTGTGGGGCCGATGAATCCGTTTTTGGGATCAAAAAGTCTGTAAGAATATCTCAAAGGCAAGGATATATGAGGCGTTAAAAGCTAGAGTTGACCAACCCACATAATCGAGTTTTTGAAGCTTTTCCACTTTTGTACAATTATTGACTGTAAATTTTTGGAAAAAAAAATTGTGTGGACTTTATTACTCAATGATGAAATGTTCTTTTGTGCATCCAAACATTTTTATCTAAAAACTCACTCGCAATAGTGATTAAAACACAAAAAAATTCACGATTTCGACATGTGGGTTGGTCCACTCTAGCTTTTAACGCCTCATATTCGAAGGGTAAAAAGTATAAGCAAGCGTGGAAAAATACATTTGAATTAAAAAAACCTGTAATTTTTTAAAAAAATGCACTAAAAAGGGAAAAAATAGTTTTTTGGGCAAGGTGTATCAGAAATAAAAGCGAGATAAAAGTATAAAAAATAAATTAAAATAAATATTTATCTCGTTTTTACTTCTTATACAAGGTGGCAATAAATTGTTTTTCTCCTTTTTAGTGCCTTTTTTTAAATAAAAGCTTTTTTTTTAAAAAAAAAATATTTGAATTCGATTTAAATATGCTGATTTTAAAAAAGTTGAAAATCCCTAGAGAAATATTTGAAAAAATAAATCGAACAGATGTCATTACAATAAAAAATATCCAGCTCTTTATTTCTATGCTTTTTCCACTTTATGGAATCTCCCCCTTAAATTTTTATTTGCCGTCGCAATTATTCTGATCTCTCTCTCGTTCTCTTTGTCTCTTTATCTGTCCGACAGACATATCCTTTTAATCATTTTTCTTTTCATTTTTAAAAGGTATGCAAGCTATTGGAAGTAGTAAAACAGGGTGGCGTCCCCTGATTGTCCAACCCCTAATTTATGATCAAAGGCGAATACATCGCGATTAATAACAAGGATATATTTTTTTATGATGCGAGGGTTCTCTAAGGATTATCTGAAAATTTTAAATAATTCGATAAAGAAAACAGCAATTTTTATAGCTTTTGAAAATTTATTTCAAAATAATTTCCTGAAATTTTTTTTTTCTATTTTTTATTGAAATTTCATCACTTTTCGTTGGCCTTCTTTTTGGATTCTTACCCTAATTATTACCTGGAGTGTTGCTAATTAAAAAAAAAAAGAAATTCTCTTGGAAAATTAAAACAAAAGTAGATTTTAATAATAGAGAGGAAATAGTTGTGGATTTAAAAGTGTTTTTCCTTTACGGAAACAGAAATCTTTCTGGAATCTTTCTGAAAACAGAAATCTTTCTGGCCGAAAAAAGTATTTTTCCTTTACGGAAACAGAAATCTTTCGGAAAATCATGTGTTTTCGCATGATGATTTCCCAAAGCAGTAATAATGCAACTTAATTATTCAAGTGGGCACCAAAATAGAAAGAAATACTTATTTTTACTATACTTAATGTTGGTAAGTAAAAGTTGGAAAATCACAACTTTAACACAGCGTCTATTCGGATACTGGGGCTGTGTCTGTTAAAATCTGCATCTGGACGGAAAATTTTTCCTACACCAATCGCCTCAAATCGTCTTAATCCGCCTCTGGTCACCTTTAACGTCACGGTTGACATAAATGCCGCGTCGCCTGACACAAAGGAAGCCTCTCCTACATGTGAACCTCGCTTATTTGCCCCTTTTCTCTCCTTTGAAGACAAATAAACCAAAATTTGAGTTTAATCATTGAAATTAAAAGTTTCAAGTTAAAGCTTGTGAAAACCAGTCATCGTTGAACTGGCCCGGTTAGCTGTCGGGCATCCTCCGGTCGGTCTTCATACATAATACGGACTGTGCAAACAAAATAAAAGATAGTATTTTAAAAATATTAAATTTTCCTTACAAATACCGCCTATATAAATATATGTACCATACAAACATTTTCTTTTTTTGGAGTGTTTTTCAAGGTTTTCGTCAGCGGCGCATTTTGTAAAATATGTTTTTCTTTGAAAAAAAAATGTGATTTCTCAAAATGTCTAGAGCAAATACAAAAGTTAACGTTTTCTGTTAAAATGTCCATCTAATAATGGCTTAGTTCGGCTCTGTCTACAAGACATGGTGTAAATCTGACTCGGTTAGTCTGTCAGTATTCCAAAAAAAAAATCCCTGTTTAGAAAAGGCCTCGGAAATAGTTTTCCTCCTTACAACTAGCCTCGGAAAATTCTAAAAAAAATATCTTCCCTTTACACTCAGAAAAATGTCAGGTCAACTTTTAGTCAGGTTAACTCTGACCTCTAGCTGGCTGACAGAGGTTTCCATTACATGACATTACACCCTCGAAATGCCTATCTAAGGTCAACTCGTGCAGCTCCCAATGTCCTACTTCACCTGCTCGTGGCTTAATTTCAGAATTTCTCCGGCCACAGGTCAACACAAGTTTTACTTTCCCTCATGCAGGCGAACGCGCGCCTCGCATAGGCTAAATTTTCTCGCCCGAGGCCAATTACGCCGTATATAGGTCGTCGATTTAGCCTCCATTTTTCTGAGTGTAGAAAAGGCCTCGGAAATAGTTCTCCTCCTTACAACTAGCCTCGGAAAATTCTAAAAAAATATTTCCTGCCTAGAAAACGTCTCGAAAATATTTTTTCTGCTAAGAAAAAGACCCGGCAAATTAAAAAAAAAATTTCTTGCCCAAAAACGGTCTCGGAAATATCTTCCCTCAGGCATAGAAAATTCGAGAGAAATATTTTCTGCCTAAAAAAATATACGGTCTAGGAAATATTTTTTCTGTTCAGATAATCCTCGGAAAATTCGACAAACAAAATTTCCTGGCTAGAAGCGGTCGCGGAAATATTTTTCCTGCTCAGAACTGTCCTTTAAAAATTCGAAAAAAATGTTTTCTACCACAAAAAGTCTCCGAAATATTTTTCCTGCTTAGAAATTGCTTCTAGAATTTTGAAACAAAATATTTCTTATCTAGAAAAGACTTCGGAAATATTCTGCCTGCTTAGAATTATCCCTTAAAAATTCGAAAAAAATGTTTTGAGCCTAGAAAAGTGTCCGAAATATTTTTCCTGCTTAGAAAAAGCTTCTACAAATCCGAAAAAAATATTTGCTGCTTAAAAAAGGTTTCGGGAATATTTTCCTGATTAGAACTATTCTTTAAAAATTCGAAAAAAAAAATTTCCCGTCGGAAAATTCGAAAAAAAAACCCAAATTCTTGCCTAGAAAAGGCCTCGGAAATAGTTTTCCTACTAAGAACAAACGTTTAAATATTCGAAACAAATATTTAGCGAATGAAAAAGGTCCGGAAATTATTTTTTCTACTAAGAACAAGCCTTTAAAAATTCGAAAAAAATATTTAGCGAATGAAAAAGGTCTGGAAATATTTTTACCTACACAAATATAGTTTCTGAAAGTAAAAAAAAGATTCGCCGGCTAGAAAAGTGTCTAGAATATTTTTTCTACATAAAAATATGCTCTAAAAATTGTTTCTTGAAATTCAAAAAAAAAAAATTCTTGACTAGAAAAGACTTCGGAAATAGTTTTCCTGCTTAGAACTATCCTTTAAAAATTATAAAAAAAATATTTTCCGGTTGGAAAAGGACCCGGAAATAATTTGCCCGCTTAGAAATAACCTTTAAAATTTCGAAAGAAAAAAATTCCTGTCAAAGTTTGGAAAATGCCTCTCCTAAAAAGCGGCCCTCCCGCTTTGCTACTGCTTGAGCCCCCTTTCAAAGTGGAATATCTTGGCTAATTTCTTCTGTACAGCACACACAGTTTTCCTGTGGATCTTCGACATAGAATTGCACCATTTGTAAGGTTTTACTTGCAAGGATACGTTGCTAGCCACAAATTTTCATCAGTAATAAACAATTTTATGGTGAAAAAGCGAAAATCAACTGTTGAAAAATCAAAAAAAAAATCTTTACATTTTATGTTTTTTTTTCAGCCATAAAATTTTCTTTGTTTTCACATTTTATATCGAACGATACACAGCCATTAATTTTCCACTTTTTCATGTAATTTTCCTAAAATACTCCAACCGGAAGAAATGCAAAGAACCGAACGCCTTACTCTTTCATTTGTTTCTATAAATTATTATAATTTTTTGGGCTCTCTTTTGCTTTTATTTATTTATTTTTCTTCATCTTGAAAATTTCCACCCTCTTTTAAAATGGTTTCTACGAAACAAGAGGGTATAGAAAAAAAAACGGCAATTCCATCCTTGGCTGTTAATTCATCCCTTTAAACAGAATCCTATTCTCTAACCGTTCACGACCTGTTCTTTACCTACTATAGACCTCCTTCTCATCATCTCCTCGTTTCTGCCATTCCATCCCCTCTGCCGCATTCACTCGTATTCAATAAGAACCAATTGAATCTTCTTCCTTCCACCAAACAATTCACAAGGAAAAAATTCGAACCGAACAAAAAATAAAAGGGCAGCTTATTTTTCAGCCAGAGCTTGATTTCCCGTAGTTTTCATCTAACATAGCTTCGCGCTGTACAAACCCATCTCCCACAGCCCAACCCCCTTTCCTATCACATTCCCGTTGCGTTCTAAAAAATATCGGGAATCAAAACAGGCCAAGTTTTCTATTTCTACTTAGCGCTGTTTTTGTTAAAGTTTCTTACCTCTCGCAGTGTCCCGCCACCCGAAATGAAATTCTGGTGCGAATCTCTTAACCTTCGAATGAATCCAACCCCACCCACTCCTACTAGCCAGACCCGATGCCTTCAGCGCTTCAGCGAGTTTTTTGTTTGGCGATTTCTTTTCCGCGCAGTAAAATTGCCAGAACTTGGAATTTTTCCCCCTATTTTTATTTACCTTCCATCATTTCAAAGCCATCCCCCGATACCACTCTCCGTCCTCATCATTCTTGACAGCACGGACTTTTGTATTTTCGACGGTTTTTCTCAATTTATTCGCGCCCGCCATCCCGCATCGCAAGTCACAAGTGGTGGCTTTTTTTTTGTTGCTGAAATTTCGGCCGCTATTTTTCGAGAGTTCTTCAAGAAAAAGAAAGCTCCACAAGGACTTCGGAATACTCTCGCGTGAAAGAAGTGGCGGGAATGAGGAAGCGATGTGGGGTGTAGATACCGAACTTGAAAAAAGGATAAAAGTTCTGATGAACGCAACGATGGACAGGGAAAAATTGATGGTGTTGGGTTGGAAAACTAATTTTCTGAAGGGCAGAGATCGACGCGATGAAAAAAGGAGGGATTTCCGATACGAAAGAAAAACGAGACACGCAATGGGGATACAATTAAATGTGTTATAGAAAAAAATCATGATTCGGGAAGTCTAAGAAAGGCAGGGAAATCGGCGGCGCCATCAGGAGACGAAAATGTTTTTCTTGATTAGAAAAAGGTTCTAAATATTCGAAAAAATTATTCCTGCCTAGAAAAGGTCTCGGAAATATTTTTCCTGCTTAGAAATGACTTCTAGAAATTCAAAAATAATATTTCTTGCCTAGAAAAGGTCTCGGAAACATTTTTCCTGCTTATGAAAAGCCTCGGAAAATTTGAAAAAGAATATTTCCTGCTAAAAAAGATCTCCGAAATATCTTTCCTGCTTAGAAAAAGCTTCTAAAAATTCAAAAAAAAAAAATTCCAGCTAAAAAAGATCTCCGAAACATTTTTCCTGCTTAGAAATGTCTTCTAGGCATTCGAAAAAAACAATTTCTTGCCTAGGAAAGACCTCAGAAAAATTTCCTGCCTAGGGAAAACCTCAGAAAAAATTTCCTGATTAGAACTATCTTTTTAAAATTCGAAAAAAATATTTCCTGCTTAAAAAACGTCTTGCAAATATTTTTTCTACACAAATATAGTTTCTGAAAGTAAAAAAAAAAATTACCGCCTAGAAAAGTGTACAAGATATTTTTCCTACTTAAAAATATGCTCTAAAAAATCGAAAAAAAAATCCGAAAAAATATAAGGCAGGGAAATTTGATAAGATGAAAAATTTCTGCTGTATAAGAAAGATTTGTTTATTGACGACGAAGTACCAGTGGTTTTTTTTGCCACATTTTGTTTGAAAGTCGAAATTTTATTTTATTTGTTAAAACTTCGTTCTGGTCGCGGCGTTCCTTCTGTCAATAAAAATTCAAAAAAGAAATACAGAAAAATTCAACCGTCCATTTTCAATAAGGCTAAAATTGTACTACAGGATTTCCCCTAGAATTCAATTGCTCATGCTTCCCAGCTCAGCCCATTCCTTTTCCTCCTACTCCTTCTCCTCCTCCCCCTCGATGACTATCTCAAAACCGTTCACTTACGAAAGACTTTGCATTTAACAACGAGTGAAAAAGACAACGAATTTAAGATCGCTCAAATGGACACCAGAAAAAATAAAAAAATTTACAAAAGAGCCCATCGTCCTTTTCGACCCCCCACCCGCCCATCATCTCTCTCCCTCTGCCCCTTCAACGCCTTTACAGTCCATGGATCCATTTTTGCTTCCTGCCGCCTCATTTCTGAATTCGTTTGTCCACCAATCTTTGTCCGTGGATATCTTTAAGATAAATTGCGAGGCGATAAAGAAAATAGAAAAACGACTAAAGGGAAAAACTCAATGATTTTATCGTTTCACCTTCACCCGCATTTCATTCTTCTTCCCCCCAATTTGAAAATTCAAATTACAGAAAATAAAATAAAATACTTTTTCTCTTCATTATTTTCACTGGATGGCCACCATTTCGTATAGCTAGCAGGCAATGTGGAAATTCGGTGCGAAAATTCGGGGGAAAAAATTTTCATTTTAGTGTTGGTTTTACGCTCGGGTTACACGTAAGACTAAAAACGGTATGCGTAAAAATTCGAAAACAAAAAACATTTCCAGCTTAAAAAAGGTCTCGGAAATATTTTTCCTACTTTAAAATAGGCTAGGGTGTTAGGGATGACAAAAGATTTTGATTTCTGCATGCCCGACCGTCTGTCTGTCCGTCTGTCTGTCTGTCCGTCTGTCCGTCTGTCCATCTGTCTGTCCGTTTGTCTTTTGCACGTCTGTCTGCACGTCTGTCTGCACGTCTGTCTGCACGTCTGTCTGCACGTCTGTCTGTACGCCTGTCTGTCAGTCTATCCGCCTGTCCATATGTCCGTCTGTCCGTCTGTTCGTCTGTCTGTCTGCAAGTCTATCTGCACGTCTGTCTGTCTGTCAGTCCGTCTGTCTGTCTAGACTAGGATCGAGCTAGAGACTTGAAATTTTGTATGGTTACGTTTCTGGTAAATGGCTAGGGCAAGTTCTTGAACGGACAAAATTGGAAAATTGTGTTTAGGAATTTTGTCGAAAACTGTGAGTCATATTGAAAGATTTATTAAGGTAGAATGGGTTTAGAATATGATTTTACATAACCGTTCCATACATCAAAGTCCAATCCGACCACTCCTTTCCCCCTCTCCTATACAAATGGATTTTTTTAAATAAACATTTTGTCTGTCATATACTCTATATTGAAATACTCAAATACTCTAAATTTGACGATTCGCCTCTGGCAATTGTAACTTTTCTTATGTTCATATGAGTGGCGTCTACGGGAGAGATTTTTATTAGATAAGATATCGCATACGACTTTTAGTCTTACGTGTAATCCGGAGGTTTGAAACATTTGCGACCAACCAACCATCATTATCGCCGCCGCTAGCGCCTTTCATCGTCACATCATCAGGGCCAGCGTTGGAAAAGCTTTGATCTCATTCCATTTAACTCGAAAACCATTCGACCGATTGAGCTGCAATTTCAGCTCATGTTTTGCATGGTGTGATGACTGAGAGGAATGTGGGCCGTGCATTTTACAAGACCTAGCGTAATATTTTAAAAAGTTTTCTGAAACATCTCGAGCTGGTCCTGACTATCACCATCCGATTGGACCACTTAAAGACTCTCTTCTCATCCAAGTAAACAAACAATCTAAGATTCTTCACTTAGCATTTCTCCCACATTTTCCCCACAGCCCCCCTGAAAAAACCGTGTTACACCGTTAAATATTTTATAGACTTTTGTAATGGGTCGCGATATTCAATGTTAGGCACTGGAAGTTTTGTTGTCACTTCCCGCTTTTTATTTGAATCACAAATAAGGGGGAAAAAATGGGACCAGAATCAAAACATCGCGTAATACAGGTCTAACGGATCCGTTGGACTGGGAGCGGTAGAAGCAAAATACAATTTCTGGAGCGACGCGATAAAAACAAAATGAAAAACGAGTAACGGTCCAAGGATCCAAGGCGGATAGAGCAAAAAAATCCCTTTTTCTTCCACGAATGTCGTTTTCTATCTAAATTTGAATTCAAAGACAGAGAAACGACAATAGAAGCAACGCCACGCCAAATCATACGGGGTTGATGCCGCCCACTAACAGTCCCTAATTTGCTAAAAAAAAAAAAAAAAAAAAAAAACAACATCAAAATAAATAAAGAAAATAATGGAAAAAGAGGAAAAAGCGCTGGAAAAGCGAAAAATATAGAAAATCAAATACTGTGGGGGTAAAAATACAGCAAGCGATGAAAAACGATTTTCCCCTTTACCCGCCAGAAGCATCCATCAACCCCCCCGCCCCCCCCTTTCTTCCACCCGTACCACAATTTACTGATCGTCCTGTTTAGGCTACAAAATCGTAGGGACATTTTCTAGAGCCGAGCCTTTTTATATCGCATAGCAATCGTATCTTGTCAGCTGTCCTGCCCACCAGCAGCACCAGTCGTCGTTCAACCCGAAATTCTCAAACGCCTGTCGCAATTTCCCACCCTCCCCCCTACCCCTATAATCCTTTCTCTGCGTGTCGATTGTGCCCAACATCGCTTCGCATCGCGCTTTCGTCTTTTTAAAAGTGTAATGTTTTCCCAGTGAAAAGGACTTTTTCTTTACGTTTCGGAGCGATAAGTTGATGCGCTGGTAGGAGGACTGGGACGGCACACTAAGCTGGGCAGCTTTTTCATGACAACCCCGCAATCATGCTGGCAGAAGCAAGGGCCGAAGGGCGCCATGTTGGAGGGAAAAAAAATTCCCGATGCTTTCTTTCGATCTTTTCTTTCCTTTATTCGGTGCCGGTTAAAAAGTTGCTGGGGAGATGAAGAATTTTCTTTTCCATTGCTTTGGAAAGTGGAATAAGGATAACTTTTTGGAGAATAAGAAATGCCCATTCTTTTTGCTTTTGTGCTCGAGTTCTTGACGATTCATTTACCAATAAACGGCCCTCACCGATGCCTGTAAGAAATGCCTGCTTATTTATGTATTAACAGTGAATAATTGGCTATAACGCTGGTCATTAGGACCGACACCGATAGTAAAAACCTTGCTTGGGAGAAAGAGAATAGGGCGATTTTTCCGAGCGCAGGTCTGTCCGGTCTGTCGGATCTGTCTGTCCGGTCTGTCGGATCTGTCTGTCTGTCGGATCTGTCTGTCTGTCGGATCTGTCTGTCTGTCGGGTCTGTCTATCTATCCGTCTGTCGGTCTGTCCGTCTTAATTATCTTAAATATCTCGAGAACGCGTTGAGCTAGCGACTTGAAATTTTTGTAAATAAGTTTTACGAAAATCGTAGTTTTCTATCAACTTTTGGAAAAATTATGGTAGCTATAACGGGTATATCCCATACAATTCTTTTGAAAAAATACAGTTTTTTGAAAATTTCTCGAAATCTATAAGCTTTTGAGCAACAATGAGCATAGCAAAATTTAAAGGATTTAAAATTTAACACATTTTCTGCTTCAATGGTATTTCTAACGGTTCTGCATATAATCAAATTTATAGAAAATTAAATTTTCCATATTTTTTTGCTTTGATGGTTTATACGTACCTATCTCCAACGCTTCTCAACATATTTCAAAAAAATTAATTTTTTTTGAAGATTTCTCAGTTTTTTTCAAAATTTTTCGAAAACTATGCGCTTTTATAAAAAAAATCCATATAACCAGATTCAAAGGAAAAAATAATTACTGCATTTTTTCCTTCAACGGTGTTTACGTTGCTTTAACGGTTCTCAAGATATTTGAAAATATATTATAATCAAAATAATTTTTTTCCTGAAACTAAATATTGCAGAGGAAAGTTTTGTGTTGAACACAACCGATATTTTTAATTCGGGACCACATAATGCAGCCCCGGAAATGTCTGGATAAAAACGGCACAACTAAAATAGATTACAAAATTAAAATCGATCGTTTTGAACAGCCCCCCCCCCCCCTCACTATGGTGGCGCTATTTCTTGTACGAAAAATTTCAAAACTTTATTTTAGGCCTCGATTCGACATAAATTGCGATTTTTTCATGGCCTACCATAAAAATTACACTATAGACATTATTTCCGACCATTTTGACCCAATATATCAAAAACATAAAAAAATCTAACAAATGTTGTCTCCAAGGGACATTTCAATGAAAAAATCGCGCAATGTTTGTCTTTTCTCCGAGAACAAAATGTAGTTACGATTCTTTAGAAAAATAAAAAAAGGGGAAATTTAAAAGATGGACCCAAGATGATGATGAGGAAGATGGGAGTTGACAAAAAACATCCAATAGTCACCAAACGGGTGGACTTAAATACAAACGCGACCACTGGATGCAGATAAGGAAACTTAAACCCACGACGATGAATAGCACGAGTATTCCTAGAAGCACTTGAGAAATGCTTAAGAAAGTGATTTAATGCCTGAATTCATAGAAGAATTTCACTCCCCGATCTCCAAATCCCAAACCAAGCATTCACACCTCATTTATCAGCTGATCGCCCACCCTCCAGCCCACGTTTCCCAACAGGAGCGATTTTCTTTAAAATCCGTTAAATACGAATATCAAATGAACAACAAAACGCAGTAAATTAAAGACTAAATAAGCGGCGGATGCCCCCGAAAGTCCTAGCGAAAAAGTGTGAAAAGAGAGAAAGAATAATGCCCAGGATGTTATCCGGATATGCTGTAAAAAATAATGAGATTTTCGTATAGAATTACAATTGGTAGTCCTTTTTTTGCTACTAGCACTAGCGGACAAAATATCCTTGCGTTCTTCATCATTAGCAGCAGCAGGACTTCTTTTTTATACTATCGTGAATTTCCCAAGGAGTTTCCGAAATACAAGCATAGGGAGGGGAAGGGAAAGGGGGTGCAGTCGATTTTTACACGTTCTGAGGCCGATTCTACGTAGGATAACCCAAATATTGTCTTTCAGCGTGTGACACAACGTCAAAAAAAAATCTTATTTGAATAGGACACGAATTTCTTATACGAATATGAAATTTGCAATAAAGTTCTATGGTAAGATGGCCTCCTAATAAATTATCAATTGACATAAAAACGAAAACGTAAACCGAGGAAAACCACCGATTTTCATACACTTGGGGAAAAAGCCAAACTATTCTCCGCAGGAGACAACTAAAAAATTGGTTTGTCTTTCAGAAATAAACTATTGGCTTTGACTTGCATGTCGCTTACTAAATGCAAATAATGGCACAATTAATATTTTCCAGTTTCGAGTTATATGCGATTAAAAACCATAAAACCATACCTTTCTTCCGATTTGGTAGAAAAGCAAGGAAAGTTTAATAGCACTATGGCCATATTTCGAAATTGAGACGAGATATCGATGTGCCGATTGTACAGAAATGTGGAGCGTTGAATTTCTATCATAATAGCGTTCACAGTGGAAATTTGTTTTTTTTACTTGTGCCATTATTCCATTTTGTGAGCGATATGTTCATATGTCACAAGGTGTCACAAAAAATTTACCTCCAGCGGAGAAACTGATTTGCTGTCAGGAAGCAAAGTTTTCTTTAAAAGCTAATTTCTTTCGCGATATACAGCTGGTAGCCACCCCGGATAAACCACTTATTTAGTTTGCTTGTCATTGCGGGGGGGGGGGGGGGGGGCTCCATTTCACAATCAATTTTTCCATTGATTCCATTTCACAATTACTGGAAAAACCAGAATTGAATAAATGGTTTTATGTATTTATTCTGGTAGAAATGGCAAAATTAATTGCAATTTTGAATTTTGTGATGGTTTCCCAACATTTTGAAGTAATTTTTTTTGAAAAATTTCATTTTGTAAATTTTTGAAATTTTTCAAAAAAGTCTCCAAAAAATTTCAAGTTCCGAGAATTTTTTTTTTTTAAAAAAAGTTCTACTTTTTGGGAAAAATTAAAAAAATAATACACATCCTTTAGCATCCTTTTATCTATCAAAAACCGTTTCGATAGGCCAAAAATTACGCGAGGGACAGACGGTTTTCCAAATGTCGGATCCTTAAAAATTGTATCCTTTTATCTCGGAAACGGCTCTAAGGATTTTCATGAAATTCAAAATCTTGAGGTTTTCGGGGACGAGGAATCGATATCCGGTGTTATTTTTGGGGAAAAAAGGATTTTTCAAGGACCTCGTCCTTGTACCGCCCAAACCGTACCGCCACCCTCAAAAAGGACACCGGATTTCGATTTTCCGTCCCCGATAACCTTTAAGTTCTGAATTTCAGCCCGATCGGAGGACTTGAATTTTTCGTCCTTAAAAAAAGTGAAGGAGTGAAGGGGTCCCCCTTACGATTTTTTCAAATTTTTGACACGTCTCCGATTTTGCTGAAATTTGGCATAAGAGTGATTTTTGGGCCTCTGATTAAGAAACCGTTGTCCGTTTTCCGATATCACTAATGGTTTGGGCGGTGCGGGTGAAGGACGTGTTTCACGAAAAATGGAATTTTCATAAAAACGACACCGAATTAGGCTTTCCTCTTTCCCTTTAAAACGAATCCTTGCCAGATTAGGCAGGGCATCAAAAGAACGAGCAGGATACGATCCAAAGGGAGAGGGGCGGAATGGTTTACTTCCGGTAGCTTTTTTTTTACCGATTCCGTTTCACAATCAATGGAAAAACCTGAATAGAATAAATTATTTTTTGTATTTATGCTGGTAAAAATGGCAAAATTCATTGAGATTTTGTATTTTGTAATCATTTCAAAACATCAAAACATTTTGTGGTAGTCATCTCAAAAAGGACACCCGAAATCGATTTCGAACTTGTGAAAAATGCAAGAAGGTAGTAAAAAATTATGACAAACTTCAGCCTAGACTAAGGTTGCCGTCTCATCCTCTTGTCTCCAGATATTGTCCGCTTTTTAAGGTGTCTGGCGGAGGTTTTCAAAGGTGTCTGGCGGAGGTTTTCAAAGGTGTCCGGGGGAGTTTTTTAAAGGTGTCCGGGGCACTGTTCTTTCTATGGTTCGATTTTGCAACCCTGGGCGCATTTAAAAAAATAACAAAAAAAACCCTCGCACGCCCTTAAATATAGTAGGGCGTCCGGAGATGAAGAGGGCGGGATGGCAACCGTAGCCTAGACAAAATAGATGCACAAAATTTTCACAGAAAATCACCAACAGTATGTGAAGAAATCACCACCGAAAAAATCGTTTTGGAGTGGAAAATTTTTAAATCTGCTTCTAGGATCACCAACCCCAGTTTCGTCACTATTTTTACAAATACTTTTGGTGTTTTTTTTTAAAACTATCAAGTCTTAAACTTCTATAATATCGACACAAATTTAACACAATTCGGCTGAAAAGAAAAACTGCTAGTTTTTGATATTTTTCGCGAGTCTTTTCCATTTTTCATCACATTTTCAAACGACATTCAAAAATTACATTCCAAAAATGTCCTTCTAGTGCCCATTCTAAGAATGTGTTAAATATTAACTGAATGGAAAATAGTGTTTTTTTTGCAATAAAATAACTTCACTAATTAACTTCTAAAATTTAAAATCCACTTGGGGAAAATTATTAATCTTAGATTAGATTTTCGTACAATACAAGGGACGTCTTCAAGATAGATATCAGGAACACGAAATGTTTTAGAAATATTATTGTTTCTTTTTTTTGGAAAATTCAAATGGAAAAACGTGCGTCCGAAATTCAGCTCAAATACAAACTGACCAATTTTCGATTTGTTGACCGCATCTTTGGCCCAGAAATTATTCGAGCTTTCCGTTGAAACGCACCGGACCCCTCCCAGCGTAGTAATTCGGTGTAATTGGGAAAAAGGACTTTCGCTCCATATGCTTTTTAACAGTAATGCGAATAAAATACAGGACGATGCATGGTTAAAAAAGGGTACACGCTATCCATTCTGAAAATTGAAAGGGAACACAAAAATCCTGGACTTGCTTCGTGTCCAGCTGATAGTCGGGAAACATCCGTACAGGACATGTGTTTACTATACCGGTTTTATGTTCACATGTAAGGACAATATACGAATATATATATTGCAAAAAGGGTTGTCGGATAACCTCACAGGACGAATAACCGGTCCGGTCCAGCATATTATGATTTTTTTTGTTGTTGTTGTTGTTGTAAAGATTTATTTGGATTCCGACATTAAATAAAAACCGGTCCAGCTCAGGTCAAGTCTGTTGGCGATCAGGTTTTTAACTGCCAGGCATTGCATCTAAGGGGGATGAATTGGGCACGAAAGACCATAGCAGAAGGACATTTCCATTTGAAAGAACGAGTAAAGAAGGGTTGGTCGGTCGGTCCGTTTCGATCAGCCTTAATGATGATACGTCGAGATATCCGAAAAAAAAAACGTAGACACGTTATGGAAATTTGCATAAAATCCGTATCTGTTTGTTGAAAGAAAATACATCGCATCTATTGCTACTACCCTCTGGATGACCTTTTCTGGAAAACCGGTCTGACCAGTTTTTCCCATGATTTAAAATGCATGCACGCATAATAAAAGGTCGCCGAACCATCATCTCAACCCATCCTCATGATTTGTCCTGCATTGTCCTGTCCGTTTCGTACCCTCCTATCACCCCATCCGTAATTTCTTACCCTATCTTAACCCTCTTGAGTTCCAGTCTAATTCCTTTTGCACGTTGAATGTCCTTCGATTATGAGATCATCCTTTTTTTACATAATTCCACTGAAGACTTTATGATTAAAATTTAAGGAGAAAACATTCTTCTCAGGATTCCTATGCGAGTGGCCGTGAAGGGATTCAAGAAAGTTTTTCTTTAACTTTTTTTTCTTAAAAATTAAAACCCGACAATGATAAGAAAATATCAACAGCACATGAATTTCTTTTACAAAATCTTCGTTTCTGCATGATTAACAATAAAATCCGATGAATAAAATATTCGTTTATATAAACTCAGTGTTCATATGGATAAAATCATTGTTAAATCAACAAAAAATTTTATCCTATATCAGTCAACAAAATAATTTTGTTAAATTAACAAATAGGAATTGTTTATACAGCCTCTGCATACGTCTTGCGAGAGCAGACGAAATGTTGGGACATTAAATAGACTTGAAACAACAAATTTGGTTGTGCCTCGGAGTTGATTTTTCTGCTCGGAAATCCTCAGAATTAATGTTTCTGCTAAAAAAAGGCCTCGGAATTAATTTCCCTGCTCGGAAAAGCCTCAGAAATAATTTTCCTGCTAAACAAAGGCATTGGAATTGATTTTCCTGCTCGGAAAGGCATCAGAATTGATTTTCCTGCTCGGAAAGGCCTCAGAATTAATTTTCCTACTAAATAAAGGCCTCGGAATTTAAATCCCTGCTCGGAAAAGCCTTAGAACTGATTTTCCTGCTAAAGAAAAGCCTCAGAATTAATTTACCTGCTCGGATAAGCCTCAGAAATAATTTTCCTGCTAAACAAAGGCCTTGGAATTGATTTTCCTGCTCGAAAAGGCCTCAGAATTCATTTTTCTGCTCAGAAAGACGTCAGAATTAATTTTCCTGCTAAAGAAAGGCCTCGGAATATATTTCCCTGCTCGCAAAAGCCTTGGAATTAATTTTGCTGTAAAAAAAATCCATTTACTTGTCGATAAAAAGGTAAAATTTTACTTTTATGTTAAACTCTTAATGGCTACTAAAATTTGTCAATTAAATAAGTCACGCTAATTTTGGGACTTTCAAAACCCCTCCATACCACCCTCCTACCTTCATCATCATGTTTTTTTTTTCGCGATTTTTGGTATGGAGTTTACTTTGGCCGTCACATTACTACAGGACGCTGATTTTGACTAAGCGTAATAAGATTAATAGGAATGGTTAGATTATTTAGTAAAAACAAATAAAAAACATTTTTTAAAACAATCACAAAATAGCGACAATTTTATTAATATTTATAAAAATAAAAAAAAATTGAATATGGTCACACTTATTTGTTAGGGATATTCGTCATAGCAAGATGGCGCGCGCAGCCAGCCACCAATTCAGCTTAACAAAAGTGAAGTTGCCGGTCAGTTAAGTGCAACGGAAGCTAAACGTAAAAGAAAAAAAACTAAACCGGTTAAATTAAGTGGGCAACGGAAAATTAAAATACGAATAAAAGTGAAGTGAAATAAATCAAATTCAAGGGAAAACCAGAAAATGCATGGAATGTCCAGTAAAGGAGACGGGATAAAGGTCAGTAATCTGGAATTTTTTATGAGTTTTTTGCATTTTTTAGCTTGCGATTATTCGCTACTTATTTTTGCGACATATTGAATTTTTTAATTCCAACTTAAATAGTTGTTTGGTCTTACGAAGAGCAAAATTTTTTTTGTGTGACTTCCGGAAAAATTACTGGTTGAGAGCGGTGGGAGGAGAAGTGCTGCGAAATGTTTAATGCCTCGAATTTAATCGTGAACTTTAAAAAAAACTCAATTTTTGGAGGTAGTTTTGATTTTTGTTTGCGATTATAAAAACTTCTGTGGGTGTTTCAAGTTTTAATACTACAACAAAAATTGCACCGGAAGAAAAACTTCCTGAATCAAAATCAGGCTATGAAAAATTATTGAATTAAATGCGCCGCATTCGATTTTTTTTTTGTGAAAAATGTACTAAAGCGAGTCATCGCAAAGGAAATTGCACTGCAAGCGGAAATTTTTGGGTTTCGAAGTAATTTTTTCGCATAATTCCGGAGAAAAGTTTAGTTTCCGGGACGCCGGGACATCATGCTTAAATTCGGAACTGTCATGGCCATTCCAGGACGTTTGGTAAATCTAGTCTTACGGGAGCTGACGGGGGCTGGACGCGGAGTAAAATATTTTCCATTCGGGAAATATTTTTTTCGAATTTTTATAGGTTTGTTCTTAGGAGGAAAAATATTTTCGAGACCTTTTCCATCCGGGAAATATTTTTTTCGAATTTTTAGAAGTTTGTTCTTAGCAGGAAAGATATATCCGCGACCTTTTCTGTGCGGAAAATTTTTTTTCCGAATTTTTAAAGGCTTGTTCTTAGTAGGAAAAATATTTCCGAGACCTTTTTCATTCGCTAAATATTTTTTTCGAATTTTTAGACGCTTGTTCTTAGTAGGAAAAATAATTTCCAGACCTTTTTCATTCGCTAAATATTTTTTTTCGAATTTTTAAAGGCTTGTTCTTAGTAGCAAAAATATTTCCGATACCTTTTTCATTCGCTAAATATTTTTTACGAATTTTTAGAGGCTTGTTCTTAGTAGAAAAAATTTTTCCGAGACCTTTTTCATTCGCTAAATATTTTTTTACGAATTTTTAGAGGCTTGTTCTTAGTAGGAAAAATATTTTCGAGACCTTTTTCATTCGCTAAATATTTTTTTCGAATTTTTAGAGGCTTGTTCTTAGTGGGAAAAATATTTCCGAGATGTTTTTCATTCGCTAAATATTTTTTTCGAATTTTTAGACGCTTGTTCTTGGTAGGAACAATAATTTCCAGACCTTTTTCATTCGCTAAATATTTTTTTCGAATTTTTAAAAGCTTGTTCTTAGTAGGAAAAATATTTCCGAGATGTTTTTCATTCTCTAAATATTTTTTTTCGAATTTTTAGAGGCTTGTTCTTAGTAGGAAAAATATTTCCGAGATGTTTTTCATTCTCTAAATATTTTTTACGAATTTTTAGAGGCTTGTTCTTAGTAGGAAAAATATTTCCGAGATGTTTTTCATTCGCTAAATAATTTTTTCGAATTGTTAGAGGCTTGTTCTTAGTAGGAAAAATGTTTCCGAGATGTTTTTCATTCGCTAAATAATTTTTTCGAATTGTTAGAGGCTTGTTCTTAGTAGGAAAAATGTTTCCGAGATGTTTCTCATTCGGTAAATATTTTTTTCGAATTTTTAGAGGCTTGTTCTTAGTAGGAAAAATATTTCCGAGATGTTTTTCATTCTCTAAATATTTTTTACGAATTTTTAGAGGCTTGTTCTTAGTAGGAAAAATATTTCCGAAATGTTTTTCATTCGCTAAATAATTTTTTCGAATTGTTAGAGGCTTGTTCTTAGTAGGAAAAATGTTTCCGAGATGTTTCTCATTCGGTAAATATTTTTTTCGAATTTTTAGAGGCTTGTTCTTAGTAGGAAAAATATTTCCGAGATGTTTTTCATTCTCTAAATATTTTTTTCGAATTTTTAAAGGCTTGTTCTTAGTAGGAAAAATATTTTCGAGACCTTTTTGATTCGCTAAATATTTTTTTTCGAATTTTTAGAGGCTTGTTCTTAGTAGGAAAAATATTTCCGAGATGTTTTTCATTCTCTAAATATTTTTTACGAATTTTTAGAGGCTTGTTCTTAGTAGGAAAAATATTTCCGAGATGTTTTTCATTCGCTAAATAATTTTTTCGAATTGTTAGAGGCTTGTTCTTAGTAGGAAAAATGTTTCCGAGATGTTTCTCATTCGGTAAATATTTTTTTCGAATTTTTAGAGGCTTGTTCTTAGTAGGAAAAATATTTCCGAGATGTTTTTCATTCTCTAAATATTTTTTTCGAATTTTTAAAGGCTTGTTCTTAGTAGGAAAAATATTTCCGAGACCTTTTTCATTCGCTAAATATTTTTTTCGAATTTTTAGACGCTTGTTCTTAGTAGGAAAAATAATTTCCAGACCTTTTTCATTCGCTAAATATTTTTTTTCGAATTTTTAAAGGCTTGTTCTTAGTAGCAAAAATATTTCCGATACCTTTTTCATTCGCTAAATATTTTTTACGAATTTTTAGAGGCTTGTTCTTAGTAGAAAAAATTTTTCCGAGACCTTTTTCATTCGCTAAATATTTTTTTACGAATTTTTAGAGGCTTGTTCTTAGTAGGAAAAATATTTTCGAGACCTTTTTCATTCGCTAAATATTTTTTTCGAATTTTTAGAGGCTTGTTCTTAGTGGGAAAAATATTTCCGAGATGTTTTTCATTCGCTAAATATTTTTTTCGAATTTTTAGACGCTTGTTCTTGGTAGGAACAATAATTTCCAGACCTTTTTCATTCGCTAAATATTTTTTTCGAATTTTTAAAAGCTTGTTCTTAGTAGGAAAAATATTTCCGAGATGTTTTTCATTCTCTAAATATTTTTTTTCGAATTTTTAGAGGCTTGTTCTTAGTAGGAAAAACATTTCCGGGATGTTTTTCATCCGCTAAATATTTTTTTCGAATTGTTAGAAGCTTGTTCTTAGTAGGAAAAATATTTCCGAGATGTTTTTCATTCGCTAAATAATTTTTTCGAATTGTTAGAGGCTTGTTCTTAGTAGGAAAAATGTTTCCGAGATGTTTCTCATTCGGTAAATATTTTTTTCGAATTTTTAAAGGCTTGTTCTTAGTAGGAAAAATATTTTCGAGACCTTTTTGATTCGCTAAATATTTTTTTCGAATTTTTAAAGGCTTGTTCTTAGTAGGAAAAATATTTCCGAGACCTTTTTGATTCGCTAAATATTTTTTTCGAATTTTTAAAAGCTTGTTCTTAGTAGGAAAAATATTTCCGAGACCTTTTTCATTCTCTAATTATTTTTTCGAATTTTTAGACGCTTGTTCTTATTAGGAAAAATATTTCCGAGATGTTTTTCATTCTCTAAATATTTTTTTCGAATTTTTAGAGGCTTGTTCTTAGTAAGAAAAATATTTCCGAGACCTTTTTGATTCGCTAAATATTTTTTTCGAATTTTTAGAGGCTTGTTCTTAGTAGGAAAAATATTTCCGAGATGTTTTTCATTCGCTAAATATTTTTTTTCGAATTTTTAAAGGCTTGTTCTTAGTAGGAAAAATATTTTCGAGACCTTTTTGATTCGCTAAATATTTTTTTCGAATTTTTAAAGGCTTGTTCTTAGTAGGAAAAATATTTCCGAGACCTTTTTCATTCTCTAATTATTTTTTCGAATTTTTAGACGCTTGTTCTTAGTAGGAAAAATATTTCCGAGATGTTTTTCATTCTCTAAATATTTTTTTCGAATTTTTAGAGGCTTGTTCTTATTAAGAAAAATATTTCCGAGACCTTTTTGATTCGCTAAATATTTTTTTCGAATTTTTAGACGCTTGTTCTTAGTAGGAAAAATATTTCCGAGACCTTTTTCATTCTCTAATTATTTTTTTCGAATTTTTAGAGGCTTGTTCTTAGTAGGAAAAATATTTCCGAGATGTTTCTCATTCGCTAAATATTTTTTTCGAATTTTTAGAGGCTTGTTCTTAGTAAGAAAAATATTTCCGAGATCTTTTTGATTCGCTAAATATTTTTTTCGAATTTTAAGACGCTTGTTTTTAGTAGGAAAAATATTTCCGAGACCTTTTTCATTCTCTAATTATTTTTTTCGAATTTTTAGAGGCTTGTTCTTAGTAGGAAAAATATTTCCGAGATGTTTTTCATTCTCTAAATATTTTTTTCGAATTTTTAGAGGCTTGTTCTTAGTAGCAAAAATATTTCCGATACCTTTTTCATTCGCTAAATATTTTTTTCGAATTTTTAGAGGCTTGTTCTTAGTAGGAAAAATATTTCCGAGATGTTTTTCATCCGCTAAATATTTTTTTCGAATTTTTAAAAACTTGTTCTTAGTAGGAAAAATATTTCCGAGACCTTTTTGATTCGCTAAATATTTTTTTTTGAATTTTTAGACGCTTGTTCTTAGTAGGAAAAATAATTTCCAGAGCCTTTTTCATTCGCTAAATATTTTTTTCGAATTTTTAAAGGCTTGTTCTTAGTAAGAAAAATATTTCCGAGATCTTTTTGATTCGCTAAATATTTTTTTCGAATTTTTAGACGCTTGTTCTTAGTAGGAAAAATATTTCCGAGACCTTTTTCATTCTCTAATTATTTTTTTCGAATTTTTAGAGGCTTGTTCTTAGTAGGAAAAATATTTCCGAGATGTTTTTCATCCGCTAAATATTTTTTACGAATTTTTAGAGGCTTGTTCTTAGTAGGAAAAATATTTCCGAGACCTTTTTCATTCACTAAATATTTTTTTTCGAATTTTTTGAGGCTTGTTCTTAGTAGGAAAAATATTTCCGAGATGTTTTTCATTCTCTAAATTTTTTTTTTCGAATTTTTAGAGGCTTGTTCTTAGTAGCAAAAATATTTCCGAGACCTTTTTCATTCTCTAAATATTTTTTTCGAATTTTTAGACGCTTGTTCTTAGTAAGAAAAATATTTCCGAGACCTTTTTCATTCTCTAAATATTTTTTTCGAATTTTTAGACGCTTGTTCTTAGTAGGAAAAATAATTTCCAGACCTTTTCCATTCGCTAAATATTTTTTTCGAATTTTTAAAGGCTTGTTCTTAGTAGGAAAAATATTTCCGAGATGTTTTTCATTCGCTAAATATTTTTTACGAATTTTTAGAGGCTTGGTCTTAGTAGGAAAAATATTTCCGAGACCTTTTTCATTCGCTAAATATTTTTTTCGAATTTTTAGAGGCTTGTTCTTAGTAGGAAAAACATTTCCGGGATGTTTTTCATCCGCTAAATATTTTTTTCGAATTGTTAGAAGCTTGTTCTTAGTAGGAAAAATATTTCCGAGATGTTTTTCATTCGCTAAATATTTTTTTCGAATTGTTAGAGGCTTGTTCTTAGTAGGAAAAATATTTCCGAGATGTTTCTCATTCGCTAAATATTTTTTTCGAATTTTTAGAGGCTTGTTCTTAGTAGGAAAAATATTTCTGAGACCTTTTTCATTCTTTAATTATTTTTTTCGAATTTTTAGAGGCTTGTTCTTAGTAGGAAAAATATTTCCGAGATGTTTTTCATTCTCTAAATATTTTTTTCGAATTTTTAGAGGCTTGTTCTTAGTAGCAAAAATATTTCCGATACCTTTTTCATTCGCTAAATATTTTTTACGAATTTTTAGAGGCTTGTTCTTAGTAGGAAAAATATTTCCGAGACCTTTTTCGTTCGCTAAATATTTTTTTCGAATTTTTAGAGGCTTGTTCTTAGTAGGAAAAATATTTCCGGGATGTTTTTCATCCGCTAAATATTTTTTCGAATTGTTAGAAGCTTGTTCTTAGTAGGAAAAATATTTTCGAGATGTTTTTCATCCGCTAAATATTTTTTTCGAATTTTTAGAGGCTTGTTTTTAGTAGGAAAAATACTTTCAAAACCTTTTCTAACCGAGAAATATTTTTTCCGAATTTTTAGAGACTTGTTCTTAGTAGGAAAAATATTTCCGAGACCTTTTCTAACCGGAAAATATTTTTTTCGAATTTTTAGAGACTCGTTTTTAATAGGAAAAATACTTCCAAAACCTTTTCTTACCGAGAAATTTTTTTTTTGGAACTTTTAGAGACTTGTTTTTGGTAAGAAAAATACTTCCGATACCATTTCTACCCTGGAAATATTTTTTTGGAATTTTTAGAGACTTGTTTTTAATAGGAAAAATACTTCCAAAACCTTTTCTAACCGAGAAATATTTTTTTCGAATTTTTAAAGGCTTGTTCTTAGTAGAAAAAATATTTCTGAGATGTTTTTCATTCGCTAAATATTTTTTTCGAATTTTTAAAAGCTTGTTCTTAGTAGGAAAAATAATTTCCAGACTTTTTCATTCGTTAAATATTTTTTTCGAATTTTTAGACGCTTGTTCTTAGTAGGAAAAATATTTCCGAGATGTTTTTCATTCGCTAAATTTTTTTTTCGAGTTTTTAGATGCTAGTTCTTAGTAGGAAAAATATTTCCGAGATGTTTTTCATTCGCTAAATATTTTTTTCGAATTTTTAAAGGCTTGTTCTTGTTAGAAAAAATACGGGGCGGGCAGGCGCCACAACAAGAACAGATAACAAGACCGTTGAACATTTTTCGCAATATGTATATATGTTTTTTTGCGAATCCAACACAAATGAGAAGCATTCCTGATAATCACAAAAATTTATTTTTATCAAGAAGTTCATAAAAAAAATTTTTGTGATTTGACACTGAAAAACAGACATGAAAGCAAGCTAAAGAAAAGCTTGTAAAAAGAAGAAATCCATTAATGTATATTTTTAACCGGTTTAGGAAGGAAAAAACCACCTGTTTACATCGCGCTAATATTTTCTTCCCCATCCCCCCTTTCCACCCATTTATTTTAACCAATCCATCACATATTTCTATAAAACTTTATATGATTTTTCCTAACGATTTTGCGTTGAGTTTTTCATAAAATTTTCCATACAGTGTTATGCGTCACCATGAAATCTTTCCGTCTTTGCCCCCCCCCCCCCCCCCCCCCCCGCCTACCCTTCCGATTTCTCACTGGCCTAGATACATCCGATAAGTCCACCCCAAGGACTGTTCAAGAGCACTCCGGATTTCGCTGGCCGCCATCCCTCTACCCCGCGACAAACAACACAAATTGCCTGCCTTCTTTCTTATCGAATCCCTCAGCAGCACAGAGCAATCTAATGGTCCGGTGATTTTTTTTCTTTCCTGCGTTGCCTGTCGTTTATTTATGCTCCGATCCCCCCTCAACATCCTGCTGCCCGCCACCATGGAATTAAATCGAGGGCGGAAAATACGCCATCAAAAATGAAACAAAACAAGAAAAATTTATGCGGAAAAAGAGGGAAAAACGGCTTCGTGGCAAAAAACGGCCGAAGAAAAATTGAAATGAAAAGAAATAACGGAAAATTAAAGCCTATGTACAAAAAAAGGGTTGCTTCAGCAAACCACCATCACCATCAATGGCAACGGGACCAGGGATAGCGGTCCCCCTTCGCCGAAATGGAAATAATGGCACACAAAAAGAAAATCCCTTGAAGAAAAATGGAAATGATGAGCAAAGAGTAGAGGAAAAAAAATATCCTGAGATGGCATCAGCAAGCAATAACGGTGTTTCTGATGATTATTTAAAGTGGGCGAGGATATAGGGTGGGAAGGAGATTTCTGCTAGCATACACACGGTACAGGACACACCGACCGACTCGAGAATAATTTTTTTTCTTCTTCTTCGTCTTCTTTTGTATTTCGAGAGTTGGGGGAGAAGGGATTGTGTCCGTCTACGTGTTGGGAAGCATAGAGTGCCGCGCGTACAAAAAGGACGACCGCCTTCCATTCTGACAGCGGACCGTACGCAACAAGGCAGGATAACAAATCGCGCCCGGCCTAAAAAATGTTCCGGGGGAAAAATGAAAGAAAATAAATGAATGCCTCGACGTTAAACTTTTCCCAAACAGTTTTTTTTTCATTTTTTTTTCTCGTTTGCCCGCCTGCCTGCCTGCTACGCACTTCTTTGCATCAATTTCCCAACCCCCTTTTAATTTTCTTAGCCATTTTTGTTTGATAAATAAAACTGCGAGGGAAAACTCGAAGAAAAACGCGCTTTTTCAGATGTTAGTGAGTGAGAGTGGGTTTTCCGGCTTTCTTTTTTTTTGTGCGTTTTTAGGAACGGTAAGGCGGGCGGAAACGGACTTGTGAAGAGATTAGAATGGCGGATCTTTTCTGAATGCCCGCAATTCGCTTTAAGCGTTTTAAATAAAACGACACTTCAACTGTTGTAGGAAAGAACAAAATTCAAATTCAAATTTGATAAAAATCAAATGATAAAAAAGTGCTTTGAACGTAATCGAAATGAGCCGATTTAAAATTACGAGGGGTTGGTTTTTATCTTGCATGTTAATTTGAAAAAAGATTTAAAATTTTCTTTACAAAAAGCTTTTATTTAAAAAAATGTATTAAAAAGGAAAAGAAATAGTTTTTGGATGCTGTGTATCAGAAATAAAATCGAGATAAATATTTATTTTATTTTTTTATACTTTCATCTCTTTTTTTCTGATACACAGTGCCCAAAAAATTATTTTTTTCCTTTTCAGTGCAATTTTTTAAATAAAATCCTTTTTTTATTATTTTTTAAAGAAAATCTCTTTTTGAGTTGATATTACTTAAAATGGTCATTCTATCTTTCGCCACGCTTATAAAATAGTTTTTAGTCTTCGAATATATATGAGGCGTTAAAAGCTAGAGTGGACCAAGCCACATAATCGAGTTTTTGAAGCTTTTCCACTTTTGTACTATTATTGACTGTAAATTTTTGGAAAAAAAAAATCTCTGGACTTTATTACTCAATGTTGAAATGTTCTTTTGTTCATCCAAACATTTTTATCTAAAAAGTCACTCGCAATAGTGATTCAAACACAAAAAAATTCACGATTTCGACATGTGGGTTGGTCCACTCTAAGTTTTAACACCTCATAAATCCTTGACTTTGAGATATCCCTACAGACTTGCTAACATCGAAATCGGATTTAGCGGCTCCAAAAACCTCCGAATGAGATTTTTTCCGAAGTATTTTGGGAAAAGGATAATCACGTTAACCTTACAGGACCTTCTTTACAGACTTTACAGAGTTTTTAATTTACATCCCTCTTCTATAGATGGAAAATAATGTGTTCATAACAGTTATCGACTCGAGAACGGGGGCAAATAGAAAATTTCTGATCAGTACGAAAATTTCTGAGCAGGAAGGATGATGGAACCCCAACGAAAAAACAAAATTTTATTGAAAGAAAATCTTTATTTGGACGAACATCAAGTATCCTATAATATAATACGAGGAATGTCTGTCTGCACAATGATCTCGAAAACCCGCCTAACGGTTTTCACGAAACTTGGGGGTTAGGGATTTTCGGGGACAAGAAATCGATTTAGATAGGTCTGACCTCTGTGAAAATTCGCTTTTCCCCTCCCCTTGATAGCCCTCGCCTGGTATTTTCGAATTGGGTGGTCCGATCTTAATGAAACTTTACAGTATTACTAAGGGGGCTAAGCGCTTTCGATTTGTCCACTACAAACCTGATGTTTTGATATAAAAAAAATCAACATCATACCCAATTATATTCATCATATAAAGTTTAATTATGTAAAGGCCTGTGTCCACATGGAAGTTTATTTGCAGAAGTCGCTTCCAGAAGAGATTTCTGGTGTCACAACTTCTGGAAGTTCACTTGCAGTTAGTGTTTCCACGGGAAAAACTTCCAGAACTCTCTGCTAGAAGCGACTTCTGCAAATAAACTTCCATGTGGACACAGACCTTTAGAAAGGTATCGTCTCACCGTTAGGTGGATTAGGCTGTGTGTTTTTCTAACATATTGCGTGTGTTTTTCTAACATATTGCGTGTGTTTTTCTAACAGAGGTGAGACCTATCTAGATCGATAGGTCTCACCTCTCCAAAATTTCAGCAAAAGGACGACTTTGATGTGGCCGAGCTCAGTTTTCCTGGTACTAAAGGATTAATAAATGTGCGCTGCAGGCGAACTTTTTTCAACAAAGTGCGGCGCAAAGATTTAAATCCAGTAGCTACATAGTCCAAAGTGAAAATCAAAAATTAACTTCTTTTTTGTCGCGTTGTTTACATTCCATAAATAATGGCGGCGGAAATTGTAAAACCAGCAATGAAGACTCCTTGGTTCGTCTCCTGCTCCTTCTGCTGATGTCACGCCTAATCCTTCAAGGATTCGATTTAAAAAGGAAGGAGAGCCTAATTCCGTGTCGTTTTTATGAAAAATCAGTTTTTCGTAAAATAACCCCGCCCCCGCACCGCCCAAAACATTAGTTATAACGGAAAACGGACAACGGATTCTTAATCAGAGGCCCAAAAACCACTCTTATGCCAAATTTCAGCAAAATCGGAGACGTGCCAAAAATTTGAAAAAAATCGCTAGGGGTACCCTTGCATTTTTTTTAAGGACGAAAAATTCAAGTACTCCGATCGGGCTGAAATTCAGAATTTAGAGGTTATCGGGGACGGAGAATCGATATCCGGTGTCGTTTTTGAGGGGGGCGGGACGGTTTATGCGGTACAAAGACGAGGTCCTTGAAAAATCCTTTTTTCTACAAAAAGAATACCGAATATCGATTCCTCATTCCCTAAAACTATAAAATTTCAAATTTCATGAAAATCCTTTTAGCCGTTTCCGAGATAAAAGGATTCAATTTTTAAGAATTTAACATTAGGAAAACCGCTTGTTTCTCTCGTAATTTTTGGCCTATCGACTCACGGAAAACGGTTTTTGATAGATAAAAGGATGCTAAAGGATGTGTATTTTTTGATTTTCCCCACAAAGTAGAACTTTTTTTCAAAAACAAATTTTCTCAAAACTGGACATTTTTTGGAGATTTTTTTGAAAAATTTCAAAAATTTACAAAATGAAATTTTTCAAAGAAAATTACTACAAAATGTTGGAAAATTGCTACAAAATACAAAATTCCATTAAATTTTGCCATTCCTGCCAGCATAAATTCAAGTACATAAAATCGTTTATTCAATTTTGGTTTTTCCAGTGATTGTGAAATGGAATCGACGAAAAAAGACACCGGAAGTAAATAATTTCTTCTATTGGAATTTCTCGGATTACATGTCATAAAAAATGTAACAAAATGTTGTATTATTTTTGTGGATTTCTTCAACCTCCCCCTCCCCTTGGCTCGTCCCGTGCTCCTTCTGCTTTTATCCCGCCTAATAAGGACTCGATTTAAAAAGAAAAAGGAGATTGTGAAAATCCCAATTGATTTTACATAACCGCTCCATACATCAAAATCCAATCGGGCCACTCCTCCCCCCTCTCTCGGGTTTTTTAAATAAAAATTTGTATCTCTTCATTTAGAGTATTTGACGATTGGCCGCCTTGGCAATTGTAGTTTTAAATATTTTATTTGAATAATTGAAGGGCTTGGGGCAAAAAGGGGTTTTTTTTGTAGTTTTTCGCAATAAAACGTTTCAAAAATTAAATTCTCAGACTACATAAAAAAAATTCCCACTTATGGTGTATGGCTTTACACATGTTTTACCACCATAATCATACAATAATACCAACTCGGAACGGGAGAAACTTATTTTAAATGTTGGAGTTACTTCCTTTTTCCGAAAGTGGAGTTACCCCGTTCTTGCTGCAAGCCCTTGAATTTTTCCTGCAACACTAATTTTTATCAAAAAGCTATAACTTTTGGCAGGAAAATCTATTGAAATCATCTTTTGGGGAAAAATATTGTATGTTTTGCGTGTAGAATTAAGACGAATATGGGCGCATTTAGAACGGTGCTACGTTGACAGTTTTTTTCAATAAAGCACCGGTGTAAATGCGTTCTACTTCAGAAATGCCTGTTAGCTTAGAAGCGGTATTTTAGCACTGCTAACTCTTAGCGCTGACATATAATTGCAAAATTAACTTATTTGTAAGTTAAATTTTTACTTTAACCCTAATCCTCCTAGGTTGAGTCTTTGGGACTCATTTCAACTTTGCTTTGGATGCCACCAAATGGAAATCAAGTCCGTTTACATCTGGACCAACGTGCTCACATAAACATTATGTGAAAAAAAAAATTCTAATACTGTGGCCTTTTCCATTGTGGCCTTTTCTATAGCATGTACACAAATGCAAAAAATGTACATAAATGCAAAAATGGTACATAAATGGAAAAAATTGACAGCCCACGCAATATACAATTCAAGTTTAGCATCGCCAGCTCGGTCTAAACGTGCCTTATCACTTGCTTATCGCAAATTCGTCGGTGTCCTCTAGTTTTGTTTATCAAACCGCTGATAGAAAATTGCCATTAGATTCAACGAAAAAGCAGTTGAATCAAATAAAAAATTTCGTTAAAGTTGCGCTAACAGTTTTTCACTCCTACGCTTCCATCAATTTTACTGTCGTCCATCAAGTTTTTATTTTTAGTTTCTGGGCAATTCAAATAAGGGGAGATGAATTGTTCAAGTTTTTACGATGTGATGAAGCAAAAGATTCGGTATATTATTTAATAGCAAGAAAAAGAGGCTAAAAACGAAAGAATGATTCGATGACGTGAATTTCTGTTATTGTAATGGCCTCACGGCATCGGGAAAACTGGAATCCCACCCCAACATTCCCAATACTAGACCTAGAGAGACTTTCTAAGATAAAAAGGGATGGATAGAATGGAACAATGAGAGATTGGCCGATGGTGTAGGGAATTGTGAGAAGAAGGGTGGAAGGGTTGGTTTTTAGTGTGAATTATAGCGAACCGAAATGTCGAGGCAGTTTAGGGGTGGGTATGACTGAGGGTAAAATTTACATAAACATAAATTGCTATCAATTTAAATACAGCTTCACATCAACGGGGATGATGAAGGCGGTGGCGCTGGTCGATGCGAAGATAAACGTCGTATCGGTGGTAAGGCAAGCATTTTTAGGAGATGAAAACGTAAACGGGTGACAAAAATATAGACAAGAAAGCTCCTAAGACGCCAGTTAGATACAAAAAAAAGAACTACCACCCAAAAGAATTGAAAAAGTGGAAAAATTAAATGAAAAGTGTCTGCCAAAGAAAAATTAACGAGAGACTTCGTAAGGAAAAGGGTGTCGGTTAGGAAGAGTTCATAATAAAATGGTGGGGGGGTGTAGTGGGTAGGGGGGGGGGGGGGGGGGGGGATAGAAAAAGTCAGGTTGACTTTGGAAAAACATTGGCAAAAGAATTTTCGGTGAATTTATTTTCAACGAATGTACGGCCAATGTCCTCCATTAACCGCCCTCACTCCTAACCCCCCCCCCCCCTCGCTAGCCTTGTCTTACTCCAGAACGGCAGAAGAGATTGATGTAGCGAAAAAGAAGTAAGATGAAGCGAAAAGACGACCATGAAGCTAACGAAGGAAATGATGATGATGGGAAACGAAAGAAAATAAATAACAAAAATTAAAATCAACATTGCAGGGGGGCGGGTAGACTGAGTAATTGTGTGACGTGAATAGAAAAACTGAGCGAGTGGGTATGGGGGGGTTCATACTGTTAACGTGAGATAGAAAAATTTGATCGAAAATGTTTTCTTTTCAGAGTGGGAGTGGGTGGTGGCACATTGATTCAGTCATTCATGAAAAAGAGTTGGACATAATGTGCAACGTAATTTGCTCACTTGTTTTAAAATTATAAAAAAAACTCTCCTCTAATGGGAAAATATTCGAGTGTAGCCCAACCTCCCCTCTCTCTCCTGCTGTCTTCCTACCACCCTTAAATTTGTAACATATTTTATGGACAGGGCGAGAAGATCATCCACAAAAACTGCATTAGTTCGTTTCTGCAGGCGAGATATTTTTAAAGATTTCAATAGTGGCATGATTTTTCCTCCATGTTTTTATTATTACGCGGAAAAACTACGAAGTCGATTGGCCTGAAATTCTGCATAGATGTTCCTATGGGTCCAGCTTCAACATATCCCCATTAAAAAGTAGCTGGGATGACGGGGGAGTAAGGCAAGGTGGTAAAATGATTCCGAATGCTGGAATTTGTCTTTTTGTTAATTTTTGAAAACCATTTTCCGAAGAGAAAAAACTTTTAAGAAAAGCACGGACCGCCCTACTTTAGGCTATCTAATTTATAAACAAGTAAATTTTGTTTTCCTAGGTTTTGTTCTACTCACGCTCTTAGCCGGACGACGCCGGATCCAAATTCTAGTTTAAGAATAAAGTTAAGTGCAACGGAAAAAAGAATTTCCTCGCACCAACAAAAATGTGTGCCGTCTTTAATTACCCGAACTAAGAAACTGTACAAGCCATTCGATATTCGTGATTATAACATTTTCAAGACACATATTAGGCAACCAACATATATATGTCCAGGTGGTTTAGCAGCTAATCAAATTTAATCCTTTTTATTTGTTTTCTATTTTGTCCTGAGATGGCCCTCTGCTCAGTAACGTATGAGGATATCCGGTTTGGACCAACGGTCGTTGTCGGTTGTCCTCCTATAATTCCTATGCAAATTCGAATCATGGGAAAATTTCGTCGGAACCAGTTTTCCTCGAATCTCACACACACACACACACACATACTCAATACGTGGCAGGACAACTTACCTGGCCGGTAACTCAAAAAAGGTGCACAAAAAAAGGTTCACCCCGTTCTATTACAGCATTGCATTGCCCAAAAGAGGACTTTGTCCCGTTCGATGTCCTGCCATTCCCGTTTAAAGATCGTCAGTCTTAAAGGGGCATCGCACAGCGTCTTGCAAGTGAGTACACGGATTCCGGTTTGAACTCAACCCTTTTCGCGGCTCATCTTAATGGGATTTTTTTCCCTTTTCACAACGTTTTTTTTTCTATACGGTTTGTCATTTGTTGCTGCTATTATTGCCTCGATAAGATAATATTTTCACGTCCAGTGGAATAATTTCCATAAACGATTCGTCACAACACTTTACCGTATGGTCCCTTCTATTGATATGGCATAGGACCCTCTTCCAATTCACCTGGTTTGGTCGTAAGGAAACAAAACGTAACGCCGGCCGCTCCTGTTTCGGTTTCTTGAAAAAAAAAATTTCACTATCTTGAGTGTCTTCTTGATGTGCGATGTGTTTTCTTAATAATATTACAAAACGATGGTGGTTATGTGTCCATCCCATATAGTTTAAAACATATCTTATGTGAACGGCACATGAATTACTTATATAAAATGTACTTGACAGCGCAATTTACATTATCTCTTATTTAAAAGTCAACGTATTTCTTTCTGTCTATATGTCCGGACTTGGCTCGAAAACCACTGGACCGATTTTGATGGGATTTTCTCATATATGTTGCTTAAACCTCTGGTCAAGTTATAGGGTATATATTATTTTGCTACAGTCCCCCCCACCTATAATCATTTATCACCACCACAAACCTGTTTTTAAGTTATTCAAGGGAATAATGCGTAAACCACTGGATCGAGTTTAATGAAAATTTACACAGGGCTGCTAGTATACTTCGGCATTATTGATAACCTTTGCGACCTCCAAATATTCTTCTCCCCTCTGATCCCTTCTTCTGATTTCTCCTAAACGACTGAATGGATATTGATGCGGTCTTTTTCATTAGAATGGTTATCCTGGGCAAGTCAGATTCGTTGCCGGAGGTCGGATCTCTGATAACGGTAAAAGATATCGTTGCACGGTGAAAGGCAAAAATGTAAAGAATTTTAATTTGTTTAATTCTTCTTCGGCTAGTTTTTTCGAAAAACCGGTAGTTTGCAAGCAATTCATAAATATATTTTTTTTACCTTTTAATGAAAATATCTCGATAACGGTGAAAGATAGCGCATTACAATTAAGGGAAAAATTTTGGCAAATCTCCTATTGAGGCATGAAAAATCCGGTGTTTTGGCGAGATAATCACAAAAAACGGGTTTTTTTTAGAAATAACAGCATATCTCGATAACGTCTTGAGATCTGCAGTTCTAGTGAAACCCAAAAATGTGGCAAATTTTATTGTCTACAACTTGTGTCATACATAACACCACTAAAAAAATGCGCAATTTCGGAAAAATTTGTGAAAAATGAAATTGCGATTTTTAAAAGGTCGCCTCTTTCCCCCGCACCGTCCAAACCATTAGTGCGATTCGAAAACGGATAACGGATTCTTAATCAGAGGCCATAAAAACCCCCCTGTGTCAAATTTCAGCAAAATCGGAGACGTGTCAAAAATTTGAAAAAATCGCAAGGGGGACCCCTTCACTTTTTTTAAGGACGAAAAATTGAGGTCCTCCGATCGGGCTGAAATTTAGAACTTAGAGGTTGTCGGGGACGGAGAGTCGATATCCGGTGTCCGTTTTGAGAGGGGCGGTGGGGTTTGTGGGGTACAAGGACGAGGTCCTTGAAAAATCCTTTTTTCTCCAAAAATGGCAACGGATATCGATTCCTGGTCCCCGAAAACTGTGAGATTCCAATTTTCATAAAAATCCTTTGAGCCGTTTCCGAGATAAAAGGATACAATTTTTAGGGATTTGACATTAGGAAAACCGTTTGTCTCTCGCGTAATTTTTGGCCTATCGACTCACGGTTAACGGTTTTTTTTTATAGATTAAAGGGTCCTAAAGGATGTGTGTTTTTTTGTTTTCAAAAACTTTTTTTTTAAATATTTTTTTTCTCAAAACTTTAAATTTTCTTGAGATTTTTAAAAAAAAATTCAAAAATTTACAACTGAAATTTTCAAAAAAAAAAAAAAAAAAAATACTATAAAATGTTGGGAAATGGCCACAAAATTCCAATAAATTTTGCCAGCATAAATAAATAAAATCGTTTATTCAATTCTGGTTTTTCCAAAGATTTGGAAATGGAATCTGTAAAAAAGACACCTTCTTCCCCTTGGCTCGTCTCTTGATCCTTCTGGTGATGTCCCAGCTAATCCAATAAGGATTCGATTTAAAAGGAAACATTTTTTTTTATCGTCGGATTATTCGTGCAAATTGTGCATAGATTTTGTGTAGGAAAGTCATGTGCTTTTCACATCAGATATTTTCCAAAATTTTCAAAGAATTTTCAGCAAAAAAAAATTTCCCAAAATAACAGATGTATTGTTTTTCTTATTTCAAGGTCATGAAATACATTTTCAAAAAAACATAACTCGAAGCTTATTTAAATATTTGAATTATCCTAAATAAAAGACATTCCTTTCATCAAATGTTGTTTTTTTTTCCGGCGATTTCATAAATATTTTAGATAAAGTCATTTAGCTCCGAAAATCTCTTAGTGGACCTTTGATTTCGTTGATTTCTTCAGGAAGACTGCTTAAGAAATTTTCTATTTTCTTGACTTTTATCTTGTCTGCTGATGAGATCAAAGTGAGATTCGGGGATTTTCTTTAACATTTGTGTCCCACAGTTGCAGAATATTTGCAAACATTTTTTTCGCACAAAAACGAAAAACAATCATCAGTAGCGGAAAATATTTCGACGGACGTTTTATGCAAAAATGAAAAACTGGCAAACACTGAAAGACAGTAATAGGATATTTTAAGCATCATTAATTTACAATTTCCATTAACGAGGCGCCTCTTTCAAATATTGTTATTTCTTTGTAATATTTCGATCATGGATGACGGAATGTTTTCAGTTAAATAATTCCAGAAGGAATTTTTTTTAGATTACTGGCAATTTTTTTTGGCGTAGACAGACAAACATACTGACAAACAGATAGACAAAGAGACAGATAAACAGACAGACAAACAGACAGACAAACAGACAGACAAACAGACAGACAAACAGACAGACAAACAGACAGACAAACAGACAGACAAACAGACAGACAAACAGACAGACAAACAGACAGACAAACAGACAGACAAACAGACAGACAAACAGACAGACAAACAGACAGACAAACAGACAGACAAACAGACAGACAAACAGACAGACAAACAGACAGACAAACAGACAGACAAACAGACAGACAAACAGACAGACAAACAGACAGACAAACAGACAGACAAACAGACAGACAAACAGACAGACAAACAGACAGACAAACAGAGAGACAAACAGACAGACAAACAGACAGACAAACAGACAGACAAACAGACAGACAAACAGACAGACAAACAGACAGACAAACAGACAGACAAACAAACAGACAGACAAACAGACAGACAAACAGACAGACAAACAGACAGACAAACAGACAGACAAACAGACAGACAAACAGACAGACAAACAGACAGACAAACAGACAGACAAACAGACAGACAAACAGACAGACAAACAGACAGACAAACAGACAGACAAACAGACAGACAAACAGACAGACAAACAGACAGACAAACAGACAGACAAACAGACAGACAAACAGACAGACAAACAGACAGACAAACAGACAGACAAACAGACAGACAAACAGACAGACAAACAGACAGACAAACAGACAGACAAACAGACAGACAAACAGACAGACAAACAGACAGACAAACAGACAGACAAACAGACAGACAAACAGACAGACTCACACGAAAGCAAGCTAAATAAAAGATTTTAAAAATGGTACGATAACGTTTTCCATCCCTTATAAAAAATTGTGTAGCCAAGGGCAGATTCACTATGACTACCCGTCTATCTCCTTTGGACATTTCTAGCCAAAGGATCTCTCGGAAATAAACACAAATGTTTGAGGTTAAATACGAACGATTTTTTCTACCGCCAGCA
Source organism: Chrysopilus asiliformis (assembly GCA_964034945.1). Lineage (NCBI taxonomy): Eukaryota > Metazoa > Arthropoda > Insecta > Diptera > Rhagionidae > Chrysopilus > Chrysopilus asiliformis. Next base: position 4,372,810 of record OZ035964.1, read on the forward strand.
AAAGTTTGATAACATTGAGGTTGATAATTTTCAAATTGCTTTGCGAAAAAAAGCTTTTTTCACCAATTTCGAATTTATCACAAACTAAAGACGAATTTAATTCAATTTGGATTGCTTTTCCAATAATATTGAGATTTATTCAGTTTCTATGATATTCTTTGATGAAGAAATGTCCAAATTCATCCCCAAAAACGTAAAAAACAAAAAGAAAAAACTGCTAACCGGCCTGTTTGTATGTTTTATGTGATATCAACATAACTTATCTTCTATGAAAATACGGAATACGGTTGGCAAAAAGGGTGTAAAAAGGGTGTAAAATGGGTGTAAAAAGGGTGTAAAAAGGGTGTAAAAAGTGAGGTGTAAAAAGTGATTGTCAAATGGAGCGCTAAGACTATTTAATAGGGTTGAATTTGAGCTAAAAACAAATCCGAGTGCACCACCTCTAAGCAGACTTTTGAAAAAGCTTTTATCTAATACAGCATCCCATTCTGTAGTCCACAAAGTTTCCGTCTAGAAAAAAAAACAAATTATTTTGTACAAATATCCTTTTGTCGAAGTAGGATTTCTTTTAAATTCGTTGTTCATAGAGAGCAGAAAATTTACACCACAGCACAAGAAAGAACTTTAATAGTAAAACAACATAACTTTGTGGAAAAAATATATTTATTTTTAAATCAATATTTACAAATATTTTCTTTTCATTCGTATTTATGTCTTGCGTTTTTTTTTGACATTAAACAACATAAAAACTGGATTACAAGACAAAAGAAAATTCTCTCAAAATCTATTGCTTAATACTGACACAATTATTCGTCATTTTTATTATATATATATTAAAAATATAATTAAAAAAAAACTAAAAATAAACAAAAGATAACAAAATATTGAAAATATAAAATAATAAAAAAATATCATGTTTTTGGTAATAGAAAAATTAACAATAGTTGATTCAGAGCATAGAAATGTGCTGTGAACTTAAATTTAAAAAAAAAGGAAACCTATTTACACATTTAAATAGAGGCTGTAAGTTAATTTACAAAATTCTGCCGTAAGAGGTCGTCGTAGTTTAATTATTTTTTTAAATATGTAATGTGTATATGTTTATATGTTTAATTATTGACTTGGCTCGAATTGATATCCCTTAAAGTTTAGTGTAATAGAAATGATTTCTTTCTGATGCGAATTTTCGCTTGAAACATCTCTGCGGAATCGACTGGCCGACCCTTTTTCAACATTTGAACTCTCATCGCTTTCTTCTACTTCGAAAACGTTATTATCGGAAATGGCTAAATGATTGATTTCGTTGAGGATTGAGTCTTTCGATTGCCTGATACTTCGGTCCCGGCCGGGATCATCGAGTGGTGGCAAATATGTTGCCGGAGGTCGAGTATTTGCTGGCCGTGGAGGCTGCGGACACCGAGGATCAGGTGAACCTGGATAGCAATAGGAAGGAGTTGTTAGTGTCGGTGGGCAAGATGGATCCGTAGATCCAGGGTAACATCTGGGATTTTCAGTTGTAGTTTGTAGGCATTTCGGATCAGTTGATCCGAAATAACAGTCCGGTTCCGTTGGTGGTTTAGGTGAAGGGGTTTTTTGTTGTGGGCAACGCGGATCAGTTGATCCAGGATAGCAATTTGCTTGTGAGGGTGTTGGCTGGAATGTCGGAATAACTGGTCGCGGTGTCGTCTGTCCAGGAGTTGGTTTTGTTGGAACTGTTGAGGGACAATTTGGATCATTTGATCCTGGAAGGCATTTAGGTTTAGGCGGCTGTGGGCAGAGGGGATCTGGCGATCCAGGATAGCAATTTGGTTTAGGTCTCTTTGTTGTATTTGGTGGCAAATACGTTGATGGCTGTCGAGTCGGATTAGCTGGTGTAGTACTTACTTGGGGACAACGGGGATCACTTGAGCCCGGATAGCATGAGGGTTTTGGGGAAGGCGTAGGCGCCTTAGATGGTTTCGTGCATCGCGGATCTAAGGAACCTGGATAACAGTTTGGAACTTCAATAGGTTTATAGGTGGTCGAACTGGGCCGAGGTGAAAATGGTGCCGGACATCGCGGATCATTGGAACCTGGATAACAGTTTGGTGGGCCAGTGGGTTCCGTGGGGGTTCTTGATGTTGTTAGAGGAGTAAATGGACCGGGACAACGGGGATCAGTGGATCCAGGGTAACACTTCGGAGTTTCAGGAGTGCTAGGCTGCGGACAGCGAAAATCTGATGAACCTGGATAGCATCGCACTGCAGATTCTGTTGTGGTTGCTAAACATTCAGGATTTTTCGATCCAGGGAAACATGTTTGACTAGATTTCGTTGTTGGAACTGGAGATTTTGTTGTCAGCTTGGAACATCTAGGATCGCTTGAGCCGGGATAGCACTGAGGAGGTTTCTGAGTAGTTACTTTTGGACATCGAGGGTCGCGGGAACCGGGATAGCAATTCGGCTTACGTTCAGTCGTGGTTCCGGGAGGGAGATATGTTGGGGGTGTCCTGGAAGGTTGAGTGCATTTTGGATCCCTTGACCCAGGATAACATTTCGGGCCCGGGGTTGGTGTTTTCTTGCAACGTGGGTCGCTTGATCCTGGATAGCACTTCGGTGATGCTTCAGTTGTGACTTTTGGACACCGAGGGTCGTTTGATCCTTGGTAGCAGTTAGGAGGTCTCTCTGATGTCACTTTGGGACAACGAGGATCAGTAGAGCCAGGATAGCAGTTAGGCTTGCGTTCAGTTGTGGTATCAGGGGGAAGATAAGTTGGGGGTGTTTTAGTTGGAGGTGTGGACTGGCATTTTGGATCTGAAGAACCCGGATAGCACCTTCCAGAAGGAGTAGTTTTGGGGCATCTGGGATCAGTGGATCCTGGGTAACATTGCGGTGGTTTCTCGGTCGAGACTTTCGGACAACGTGGGTCACTGGTGCCTGGGTAGCAATTCGGTGATGCTTCAGTTGTGACTTTTGGACATCGAGGGTCGTTTGATCCTTGGTAGCAGTTAGGAGGTCTCTCTGTTGTCACTTTGGGACAACGAGGATCAGTAGAGCCAGGATAGCAGTTAGGCTTGCGTTCAGTTGTGGTATCAGGGGGAAGATAAGTTGGGGGTGTTTTAGTTGGAGGTGTGGACTGGCATTTTGGATCTGAAGAACCCGGATAGCACCTTCCAGAAGGAGTAGTTTTGGGGCATCTGGGATCAGTGGATCCTGGGTAACATTGCGGTGGTTTCTCGGTCGAAACTTTCGGACAACGTGGGTCACTGGAGCCTGGGTAGCAATTCGGTGATGCTTCAGTTGTGACTTTTGGACATCGAGGGTCGTTTGATCCTTGGTAGCAGTTAGGAGGTCTCTCTGATGTCACTTTGGGGCAACGAGGATCAGTAGAGCCAGGGTAGCAGTTAGGCTTGCGCTCAGTTGTGGTGTCAGGGGGAAGATAAGTTGGGGGTGTTTTAGTTGGAGGTGTGGACTGGCATTTTGGATCTGAAGAACCCGGATAGCACCTTCCAGAAGGAGTAGTTTTGGGGCATCTGGGATCAGTGGATCCTGGGTAACATTGCGGTGGTTTCTCGGTCGAGACTTTCGGACAACGTGGGTCACTGGAGCCTGGGTAGCAATTCGGTGATGCTTCAGTTGTGACTTTTGGACACCGAGGGTCGTTTGATCCTTGGTAGCAGTTAGGAGGTCTCTCTGTTGTCACTTTGGGACAACGAGGATCAGTAGAGCCAGGATAGCAGTTAGGCGTGCGTTCAGTTGTGGTATCAGGGGGAAGATAAGTTGGGGGTGTTTTAGTTGGAGGTGTGGACTGGCATTTTGGATCTGAAGAACCCGGATAGCACCTTCCAGAAGGAGTAGTTTTGGGGCATCTGGGATCAGTGGATCCTGGGTAACATTGCGGTGGTTTCTCGGTCGAGACTTTCGGACAACGTGGGTCACTGGAGCCTGGGTAGCAATTCGGTGATGCTTCAGTTGTGACTTTTGGACATCGAGGGTCGTTTGATCCTTGGTAGCAGTTCGGAGGTCTCTCTGATGTCACTTTGGGGCAACGAGGATCAGTAGAGCCAGGATAGCAGTTAGGCTTGCGTTCAGTTGTTGTATCAGGGGGAAGATAAGTTGGGGGTGTTTTAGTTGGAGGTGTGGACTGGCATTTTGGATCTGAAGAACCCGGATAGCATCTTCCAGAAGGAGTAGTTTTGGGGCATCTGGGATCAGTGGATCCTGGGTAACATTGCGGTGGTTTCTCGGTCGAGACTTTCGGACAACGTGGGTCACTGGAGCCTGGGTAGCAATTCGGAGATGCTTCAGTTGTGACTTTTGGACATCGAGGGTCGTTTGATCCTTGGTAGCAGTTAGGAGGTCTCTCTGATGTCACTTTGGGACAACGAGGATCAGTAGAGCCAGGGTAGCAGTTAGGCTTGCGTTCAGTTGTGGTATCAGGGGGAAGATAAGTTGGTGGTGTTTTAGTTGGGGGTGTGGACTGGCATTTTGGATCTGAAGAACCCGGATAGCACCTTCCAGAAGGAGTAGTTTTGGGGCATCTGGGATCAGTGGATCCTGGGTAACATTGCGGTGGTTTCTCGGTCGAGACTTTCGGACAACGTGGGTCACTGGAGCCTGGGTAGCAATTCGGTGATGCTTCAGTTGTGACTTTTGGACATCGAGGGTCATTTGATCCTTGGTAGCAGTTTGGAGGTCTCTCTGATGTCACTTTGGGACAACGAGGATCAGTAGAGCCAGGATAGCAGTTAGGCTTGCGTTCAGTTGTGGTATCAGGGGGAAGATAAGTTGGGGGTGTTTTAGTTGGAGGTGTGGACTGGCATTTTGGATCTGAAGAACCCGGATAGCACCTTCCAGAAGGAGTAGTTTTGGGGCATCTGGGGTCAGTGGATCCTGGGTAACATTGCGGTGGTTTCTCGGTCGAGACTCTCGGACAACGTGGGTCACTGGAGCCTGGGTAGCAATTCGGTGATGCTTCAGTTGTGACTTTTGGACATCGAGGGTCATTTGATCCTTGGTAGCAGTTTGGAGGTCTCTCTGATGTCACTTTGGGACAACGAGGATCAGTAGAGCCAGGATAGCAGTTAGGCTTGCGTTCAGTTGTGGTATCAGGGGGAAGATAAGTTGGGGGTGTTTTAGTTGGAGGTGTGGACTGGCATTTTGGATCTGAAGAACCCGGATAGCACCTTCCAGAAGGAGTAGTTTTGGGGCATCTGGGGTCAGTGGATCCTGGGTAACATTGCGGTGGTTTCTCGGTCGAGACTCTCGGACAACGTGGGTCACTGGAGCCTGGGTAGCAATTCGGTGATGCTTCAGTTGTGACTTTTGGACACCGAGGGTCGTTTGATCCTTGGTAGCAGTTAGGAGGTCTCTCTGATGTCACTTTGGGACAACGAGGATCAGTAGAGCCAGGGTAGCAGTTAGGCTTGCGTTCAGTTGTTGTATCAGGGGGAAGATAAGTTGGGGGTGTTTTAGTTGGAGGTGTGGACTGGCATTTTGGATCTGAAGAACCCGGATAGCACCTTCCAGAAGGAGTAGTTTTGGGGCATCTGGGATCAGTGGATCCTGGGTAACATTGCGGTGGTTTCTCAGTCGAGACTTTCGGACAACGTGGGTCACTGGAGCCTGGGTAGCAATTCGGTGATGCTTCAGTTGTGACTTTTGGGCACCGAGGGTCGTTTGATCCTTGGTAGCAGTTAGGAGGTGTCTCTGATGTCACTTTGGGACAACGAGGATCAGTAGAGCCAGGATAGCAGTTAGGCTTGCGTTCAGTTGTTGTATCAGGGGGAAGATAAGTTGGGGGTGTTTTAGTTGGAGGTGTGGACTTGCATTTTGGATCTGAAGAACCCGGATAGCACCTTCCAGAAGGAGTAGTTTTGGGGCATCTGGGATCAGTGGATCCTGGGTAACATTGCGGTGGTTTCTCGGTCGAGACTTTCGGACAACGTGGGTCACTGGAGCCTGGGTAGCAATTCGGTGATGCTTCAGTTGTGACTTTTGGACACCGAGGGTCGTTTGACCCTTGGTAGCAGTTAGGAGGTCTCTCTGTTGTCACTTTGGGACAACGAGGATCAGTAGAGCCAGGATAGCAGTTAGGCTTGCGTTCAGTTGTGGTATCAGGGGGAAGATAAGTTGGGGGTGTTTTAGTTGGAGGTGTGGACTGGCATTTTGGATCTGAAGAACCCGGATAGCACCTTCCAGAAGGAGTAGTTTTGGGGCATCTGGGATCAGTGGATCCTGGGTAACATTGCGGTGGTTTCTCGGTCGAGACTTTCGGACAACGTGGGTCACTGGAGCCTGGGTAGCAATTCGGTGATGCTTCAGTTGTGACTTTTGGACATCGAGGGTCATTTGATCCTTGGTAGCAGTTAGGAGGTCTCTCTGATGTCACTTTGGGACAACGAGGATCAGTAGAGCCAGGATAGCAGTTAGGCTTGCGTTCAGTTGTTGTATCAGGGGGAAGATAAGTTGGGGGTGTTTTAGTTGGAGGTGTGGACTTGCATTTTGGATCTGAAGAACCCGGATAGCACCTTCCAGAAGGAGTAGTTTTGGGGCATCTGGGATCAGTGGATCCTGGGTAACATTGCGGTGGTTTCTCGGTCGAGACTTTCGGACAACGTGGGTCACTGGAGCCTGGGTAGCAATTCGGTGATGCTTCAGTTGTGACTTTTGGACACCGAGGGTCGTTTGATCCTTGGTAGCAGTTAGGAGGTCTCTCTGATGTCACTTTGGGACAACGAGGATCAGTAGAGCCAGGATAGCAGTTAGGCTTGCGTTCTGTTGTGGTATCAGGGGGAAGATAAGTTGGGGGTGTTTTAGTTGGAGGTGTGGACTGGCATTTTGGATCTAAAGAACCCGGATAGCACCTTCCAGAAGGAGTAGTTTTGGGGCATCTGGGGTCAGTGGATCCTGGGTAACATTGTGGTGGTTTCTCGGTCGAGACTTTCGGACAACGTGGGTCACTGGAGCCTGGGTAGCAATTCGGTGATGCTTCAGTTGTGACTTTTGGACATCGAGGGTCATTTGATCCTTGGTAGCAGTTAGGAGGTCTCTCTGATGTCACTTTGGGACAACGAGGATCAGTAGAGCCAGGATAGCAGTTAGGCTTGCGTTCAGTTGTGGTATCAGGGGGAAGATAAGTTGGGGGTGTTTTAGTTGGAGGTGTGGACTGGCATTTTGGATCTGAAGAACCCGGATAGCACCTTCCAGAAGGAGTAGTTTTGGGGCATCTGGCATCAGTGGATCCTGGGTAACATTGCGGTGGTTTCTCGGTCGAGACTTTCGGACAACGTGGGTCACTGGAGCCTGGGTAGCAATTCGGTGATGCTTCAGTTGTGACTTTTGGACATCGAGGGTCATTTGATCCTTGGTAGCAGTTAGGAGGTCTCTCTGATGTCACTTTGGGACAACGAGGATCAGTAGAGCCAGGATAGCAGTTAGGCTTGCGTTCAGTTGTTGTATCAGGGGGAAGATAAGTTGGGGGTGTTTTAGTTGGAGGTGTGGACTTGCATTTTGGATCTGAAGAACCCGGATAGCACCTTCCAGAAGGAGTAGTTTTGGGGCATCTGGGGTCAGTGGATCCTGGGTAACATTGCGGTGGTTTCTCGGTCGAGACTCTCGGACAACGTGGGTCACTGGAGCCTGGGTAGCAATTCGGTGATGCTTCAGTTGTGACTTTTGGACACCGAGGGTCGTTTGATCCTTGGTAGCAGTTAGGAGGTCTCTCTGATGTCACTTTGGGACAACGAGGATCAGTAGAGCCAGGATAGCAGTTAGGCTTGCGTTCAGTTGTTGTATCAGGGGGAAGATAAGTTGGGGGTGTTTTAGTTGGAGGTGTGGACTGGCATTTTGGATCTGAAGAACCCGGATAGCACCTTCCAGAAGGAGTAGTTTTGGGGCATCTGGGATCAGTGGATCCTGGGTAACATTGCGGTGGTTTCTCGGTCGAGACTTTCGGACAACGTGGGTCACTGGAGCCTGGGTAGCAATTCGGTGATGCTTCAGTTGTGACTTTTGGGCACCGAGGGTCGTTTGATCCTTGGTAGCAGTTAGGAGGTCTCTCTGATGTCACTTTGGGACAACGAGGATCAGTAGAGCCAGGATAGCAGTTAGGCTTGCGTTCAGTTGTTGTATCAGGGGGAAGATAAGTTGGGGGTGTTTTAGTTGGGGGTGTGGACTGGCATTTTGGATCTGAAGAACCCGGATAGCATCTTCCAGAAGGAGTAGTTTTGGGGCATCTGGGATCAGTGGATCCTGGGTAACATTGCGGTGGTTTCTCGGTCGAGACTTTCGGACAACGTGGGTCACTGGAGCCTGGGTAGCAATTCGGTGATGCTTCAGTTGTGACTTTTGGACACCGAGGGTCGTTTGATCCTTGGTAGCAGTTCGGAGGTCTCTCTGATGTCACTTTGGGACAACGAGGATCAGTAGAGCCAGGATAGCAGTTAGGCTTGCGTTCAGTTGTTGTATCAGGGGGAAGATAAGTTGGGGGTGTTCTAGTTGGAGGTATGGACTGGCATTTTGGATCTGGAGAGCCCGGATAGCAATTAACAGTTTCTTTGGTCGTTGTTTCTGGAGAGATATATGTAGGAGTTGATTCAGTAGATGAAGTCCCTTGACATTCTATGTCGTTTGAGCCTGGGTAGCAGCGTGGCGCATTTGTCGGTGGACGAGGGCATCGTGGGTCAGGAGATCCTGGGTAGCATTGTGGTCTAGATACCTCGATTACTGGTATTTTAGTCGTTTTCAATGGTCTTGGACATTTGGGATGTGTTGGGTACTGTATGCAATCAGGTGCTGGAGATGTCGTAGGAACTATAGTTGATGGGAGACAGCTTGGATCTTTGGAGCCAAAGAAACATTTTTCGTTTGGTTTGGGAGTGGTATTACATTCCGGATCTCTAGAACCGGGGAAACAATTTGGACGAGGATTTGTGTGACAAAGTGGATTGCTCGAGCCCGGTCGACAATCGGGTAATGATGGTTGTGTCGTTGTGGGTACAGTCGAACATAAAGGATCTCTTGACCGGCCAAAACAGTCAGGTAAAGTTTTAGGAGTGATATCCGTTGGCCTTGGAGTCACCAAGGAATTTTGACACAATGGATCATCTTTAGACCGACCTAAGCAATCAGGCAAATCTTTAGGGGTAGTTTCGGGCAAGCAGTCAGGATCATTCGATCCCTGATAACATTTTGAATGAATTAATGGTGGTTTAGTTGTTAAACATTGTGGATCTCTTGATCCCGGATGGCAATTAAATGGCACGGGTGTTAGAGGTATTCGAGGACAACGGGGATCTCTTGAGCCCGGTGTGCAGCTAAAATCTATTGGTGGCGGTGTTGTGAGAACATTTTGACACAACGGATCGTCACGTGATCGTCCTAAGCAGTCGGGTAGACTTTTAGGTGTTGTTGTTGGTGGTGCTATTGTAGATAACGAGCTGCAATCGGGATCGGTGGATCCTGGATAGCATTTTATTGACGAATCTGTTGTGGAAATGGCTGGACGATATGTAGTAATTCTAGTTGGAGGCAATGGTGTCGATGTATGTTGATGGCAACGGGGATCTGATGAACCGGGATAGCAATTTAATGGTGTGCTATCAATCGGGACACTGGGTGTCACTAAATTATCATCGCAAATAACCTCATCACATTTATCGCGACATATTTCAACGTCACATTTCAAAAATACTTGCATCTTATCAGGAAATTTAAATGCATAAAGGGAATTATGAATAACAAGTGTTGCTCGACTATCGCCGGTACTTGTAGTTTTTTCCCATGTTCCAAAAAGTTTTGGTTTTCTATATAAAAATGTTTAAAAAAATTTTTTCCTTTCAATATTTGTAATAATAAATATGTACCTGGAACAACCGCTTTTATCAGACAACTGAAGTCGATTTGTCGTTCGTGCATCATAGTCTTCATTATCGAAGGCATAGCAATCACGTACCATTATATCGTATTCCTTTTGTGGATCTCGTAAGTAGACAATTACGGATAGAGCTTCACCAATTTTTATTACGCCGGAAACGGGAGTAATGCGCGGATATTCACCGCGCTGTATGTCCATCCAACATTCAACACCACCGGTGGATGTTGGTACCGAAACTACTTCCAGCATATCGACAACAAATGGCTTAAAAATAATAGTCTTCTCCTGTTCATCCGTTCTACTACACGAAATCTTACGGGCTGTGTCCCAGATTTCCTTTATGAAAAACACAAAAAAAAATTGAAAAAATAAACAAGTACATTTACATATATTTATATGCAAGAGGCTGCACCTCAAACGACTTGGCGGTTCATCCCCCTTTCACTATCCGCCACCGTCGCCGGTCCGGGGCCACGAATCTTACGCGACCGTCGACCGCTTGTTAGTTTTAGAATTGTAGGAGTTAGCTGGTGAGAGGGTTTACAAAGAGGGGAAGGAGGTAGTTATTAGTGGGCGAAAATTTTTCACGAGGGCTGATCTCTCTAGTGGTGAAAACTGGGTCCAAATAGTGGTGAAAACAATATCAAAATATTTCTCGGATAGAAAAGGTCTCGGAAATATTTTTACTACTCAGAACAAGCGACTAAAAATTCGAAAAAAATATTTCCCGGATAGAAAAGGTCTCGAAAATATTTTCCCTATTCAGAACAAGTTTCTAAAAGTTCGAAAAAAATATTTCCCGGGTGAAAATTTCTTGAAAATTATGTGCTTTTGGGAAAAATTTAAAGAAAATACAATTTCCCGAATTTCGTCCTTTAACTATTTAACGGGTTTCGAAATATTTGAAAAAAAAAATATCTTACGTACTTTTTCGCTAACTAAATGTTGCAGAGGAAAGTTTTGTGTTGATCACTCCTGCTATTTTTTTAAGTAAATAAGTTTTTTTAATATTATAAAAAACTGATTTTATAAAAAAAGCAACATCGCAACCTTTCTAAAAACCTTTGGTTACCCTTCGCGTTGTTCGACCCAGCGGTTAAGAAACTGTTAGTGGGTTACAAAACAAGAGGGGGGGGGGGGGGGGGGGGGGAGGTGAACTTTCAAATGTAAACCCAATCACCTGCACTTAAACTTTTTTTTAAATGTTTTTGTAAACGAAAATAAAAAAAAATTACCTGTACTGCCTCGTCACTTTGTATCACAAGAATATTGTCGACCGATGAGCACACGGTGCAAGATGGTTTACTACCACAACTATCAAATGGAACTAAAAAAGAGTAGCTACGCTGATTACTGCCGGCATTTATGTACCTAAAAAACATAAATTTCGTTTCGTGATGTAAAAATTATAAAATTGAGAGCTTTTTAACCGTTTTGTAACTAGCCATAGAACCGGCTATCGGCTACCGAATCAAATAACCCAATAATTGTTTAAGATATCGACTTAAGCGTGATCATACGTCGCGGACTAGCTGGGGCAAAAAACCCCGGATTTCGGCATCTTACTTTGGCCGGCATACCGGAAACTAAACTATTGTTCCGAATTTTTCAACTAATTGTTACAATAGTGTTATAATAACAATTTTCGTATGTATTTAAAAAATTTCACCTGCGGCGCTTTTGTTTTCTTTGCTGGTTTTACAATATCCGCTGCCATTATTTATGGAATGCAAAGACCGCGAAAAATTAAGTAAATTTTAGCTTGGAACTATGTGGCTCTTGATTTAAATCTTTGTGCGGCACAATTTGTTTAAAAAAATTCACCTGCGGCGCATATTTATTAATCCTTTATCATTGGTGTTAGTCAGTATAAAAGTTTTCTTCCGATAAAACTTTGTTGCTCCATTGGTATTCCGATTCAGTCATCCTACCCCCCTGCTCCTCCCCCGCCGACCCATCGGTCTTGTCCGAAAAGGACCCAAAAAAAAATATGGTCACCTTTGTTATAGGGAGTTCCCACTCAAATAAACGATAAAAAATGGGGATTTTTGGGTGATTCTTCCCGGCAGTGATTCAGGTGATAAAATCTGGTTAATCACATAACGGTTACGACACGACATACCTGCATTTTGGTTCATTGTAATATCCTTGACTGTAGACGATACCATTGAACGGTTCCTCAAATTCGATAGTGACAGCCATACCCAATCCAGTGTCGCATTTAACGTCTATTAAATCGATATGTGTGTGATCACGTTTTGATGGCACAATCGCATTGCTATCAAATTGGCCAGCAACCTCAGATAAAACCTGGAAACAAAAACAAACAGCATTAATTTTCACTGTGAATACAAAATATAACTTAAAATTTTCCCCCAACTTTCTCGCAGAGGTTTTCAAATGTGCAGGGAGACCATACATCCCGGAATGGCCGGAGAACAGTACCGGATTTTGACCTTTTGTCCTGGCATCCCGGAAACTAAACTCTTGTCCTGGAATTATGCAATCTATTGTTGTAATTCCTTGATCACTAAAGAAACCCGAAAGAATGTCGAGTACGACGCGGTTTTATTAGAAATTACTGCCTTTTCCTTAAAAAAAATCGCCAGCGGCGCATTTATTTAAATAAGTGGGATGTGTGTGTCTAACAGTATTGCTTGTGGTGCATTTCGCAATTTTTGTTGTATTTTGAAAATATAAAACACCCATAAAAAATTTTTACTCTAGTTAGAAACAAAAAAATATTTGACGTGAATAGCACAGGACTTTCTTATACAAAATTTACGTTTCTGCAGAATTTACACTATAACACGACGAGTAAATTTTTAGTTAACAAAAAAAAATGAATTTTTATGTTACAAAGTCTATTCGCTTCAATTCATCTCAGATATTTAACCACCAGAAACCCGATATTTTTCGAGGGAATCTCAAAAAACTGATTTTTTCGAGATAACGGTATAGTCTCGATAACGGATTGAGATATTAAGTTTTAGTAAAAGACAAAAATGTGGGAAATTTTATTGTCTCCAAGTTTTATTGAATGTAAGACTACTGAAAAATGCATAATTTCGGAGTAAATCGCAAAAAACGAAATTGGGATTTTTAAATAGCCGCCATTTTGGTTACTTCTGGTTGTCCCGTTCCAGGACCAACTATTCATGCAGAATTTCATGGCTCTAGCTCCAGTTGTTTTTGAGAAATCTAGTACACAGACTGACAGACTAACAACTGACAGATTGACAAACTGACAGACTGACAGACAGACTGACTTCGCATAGGAAAGTAACAAAAGATGAAGCAGACCCTCTTCCCTCTGATCGAGCTTTAAAAAAAAAATCACAATTAATTTCGAAGCATTGTGTAGCCACCCCCGTCCCCGCTCTCCACCGGTAATCTGTACCGGATTCACCCGAAAAAAAATATTGTCACCCTATAAATGTGGGAAAACTTTTCGAAGACGGAAAAGGGAAATTTTCTGCACGGCAAATTTGGATTTTGTCTCAAGGATTTTTCAATACCAAGAAATAGATTCACAAATTACGAAGCGGGGGTTTTTTTTATGGAAGAAATTGATTCTTTTTTTTTTGGAGATCTTCCGTTGGGCGTTGCTGAGGCTGTCGAAAAACTGTTAGATAGCCTTTGTGACCAAATGGCGGCGCGTTCGTGTTGCTCGATTATGTAAGAAAAAGCACGCGACCCAATCGCCGGCCGCTCTCCACAGCACGTTAATAAATTTTACAGAAAACATAAAAAAAAATAGTAGGTCAAAACATTATGTTACCGTCCATCATACTTTTATGTACAAGAAACAAAAAAAATGATTGACCCTTTCTATCATATGGAATGCGTGCCGGCAGACATCAAGCAGAGAAAACTGGGCAAAAACTGGACACACAAAAAGAAGACACGGGTTACCTGTTTGTTACCTCAATCGGTCGAGCATTATTGTCAGGAATAGCCGTACATTTACCAAATAAGAAGAAATTCAATCTTCTTGTCTAATGACTTGACTTTGAACTTTTTTTTGTTTGATGCTACATGATTTTTTTTCTCTCTGCTAATATCCATTTAATAAGAAAAGGTCTTAAGTGACAAAACTTCATGAAATGAGTTATGAACATAACAGCATGTAGCCTCGGTCAGCACTTCTTTCTGGAACCAAGAAAAACTCCCTCAATAATAAGGAAAAACGCTAATAATCATATTGAATGATGCATACTATTCAGTTAATATTGGGCAAAGATTTTTACCCGTATTTTTTAACAGTGACATCCCCGCATTATCCTTGCAGGGTCTTCCGTATCTAATTTCAAAATTTCGGTCTCGAATTGCTGCTTATGACCACAAAAACAGAAAATCAGGCTCCTCCGGGAGGTTTTCACCTAGAATGCCGTGGTTTGGCCGGTTTTGTTGCAAGGAGTGGTCCGATTGGATTTTGATGTATGGACCGGTTATGTAAAATCATATCCTAAACACATTTGGAGTTTTCACAAAGAGATTTCCGAATTAGGCTACCCGTTTTTCCTTTTAAATCGAATCCTTACAGGATTGGGCAGTAGAAGGATTAGCAGGCGGGCCAAGGAATTTTTCCAACGCATTTTCCAAGCAAGTAATTTTTCTGCAATTTCCCGAGGCCATTTATGTTAAAGAAATATTTTTTCAACGCATTTTCTAAGAATTTTTTCCCAAATTTTCCGGGACCTTCGTTTGTTAAGAAAAAAATTTTCACGGTACTTTCTTAGTAGGATAAAGTTCCACAATTTTCGGAGACTTTATGTTAAAGAAATATTTTTCTACCGTTTGTCGAGGCCTCTTTTGTTCAAGAATTATTTTTCAAAGCATTTTGTAAGAAGAAAAATTTTCCAGTAATTTCTTGAGGTTGTTTTATATTAAAAAGTATTTTTTTAAAGCATTTTCTAGGCAGGGAAATTTTTTTCACGCTTTCCGGAGAATTTTTGGTCAAGGAAATTTTTTTCAAATCATTTTCTAGGCAGGAAAATTTTCCACTTTCCGATTTTACCACTTTCCGAGGTATTTTTTTTAAAGAATTTTTTTTCAAAACATTTTCTAGGCAGGAAAATTTTTCCATGATTTTTCCAGGCTGTTTTTTACCAAAGGGTATATTAACTTTGTTTTACCGTTTGTAACGCCAAGATCCCGTCATCGCACAAAAAAATGAATTACACCAGTGTGTTTAGAATGATGAAAAAAGTTGAATTTAGCATGTCCGTCCGTCTGTCCGTCTGTCCGTCTGTCTGTCCGTCCGTCTGTGGCGCGGATTGCGGGCGCACGGATTGAGCTACAGACTTGAAATTTGGCACAGGTCCGTTTTTCGTAAAATGCGAGGCTAAGTTCGTTAATGGGCAAAAATGGACCATTAGGGGGGTACCCACCATACGAACGAAAACGGTTTTTGTGAATATCTCAAAAACGGTGCATCTTATCAAAAAAGTGCAAGAACTAAAGTTATTTAGGATATGATTCTACATAAAACTCCCATACATCAAAATCCGATTGGAATAAATTTTAAAAAATCTTATTGGAAAGTTTGACTTCAAAGTGGAATTTTGGTATAACTGTTCGAATTTTGATACGAATATCACCATACGGGTCTCCAATGATTGCCAGATTGGCAATTATAGCTTTTGTTATGTTTTTATCAAGGATTTTATTCCCAAAGCAGGAAAATGTTCCCCAATTTTCTGGGGCCTTTTTTGTCAACGTTTTCAAAGTAGGAAAATTTTTACCAAAATTTCCGGATAGCTTTTTTGCTCAAGCAATATTTTTTCAAAGCATTGTCTAGGCAAGGAAAGTTTTCTAACAATTTTCCGAGGCCATTTTTTGATATATATTTTTTTTTTCAAAACGTTTTAAGGCAGGAAAGTTTTTTCACAACTTTCCGAAGCGTTTTTTTGTTACGGGAATTTTTTCAAAGCATTTTTTAGGCAGAGAAAATTTTCCCACAATTTTGCGAGGCAATTTCTTGTTAAAGATTTTTTTTTTAAACGTTTTCAAAGCAGGAAAGTTTTTCCACAATTTTCCGAAGCCCTTTTTTGTTACGGGAATTTTTTCAAAGCATTTTTTTAGGCAGAGAAAATTTTCCCACAATTTTGCGAGACAATTTCTTGTTAAAGATTTTTTTTAAAAAACGTTTTCAAAGCAGGAAAGTTTTTCCACAATTTTCCGAAGCCGTTTTTTGTTGCGGGAATTTTTTTCAAAACATTTTCTAACGTTTTCCGATGTTTTTCACATTTTTTTTACATTGAAATTGAGGTTTCTTACGCGTAATTTTTCACATGTAGAAAACTGTGTAAATTACTTTACGTAAAAAACCGACACAATACTGGTGGTAAATCGAATGTACACACAATTAAGGTACGAAGGCTTGTAAAAATGAAATCAATTTTTAACGACGGTTTTTTTTAATTTAAATATTTGGTAATCCCTCGATTTATTACGAAATTTAAAGCAAATTTAATATTCGTGAATGTCAAATTTTCTTATCTAATCTATTCCGTGAACCGTACAAAAGAAAAATCTGCATTTGAAATTCATTCAGTGTGGAATTTTTATGATTAAAATTGCTATTGCGATAATTTCGGAAATCCACACTTTTCTCATAACACCAAGGAGGCCTTTTTAATGTTGTTTGGCGAAGAAAAAAAAACTTTTTTTTGTTACAAGAAAATGAGACGACAGACGTTGAATGCACCGGACAAACACCAGAAAGATAATCGTAGGTAGCTAAATGTTATACGGTGTCATTATTAGATACGAATACCATAGCGGATCATTATTAATGGTTATGCGTTAATCATAGATACCGACGATTTTGTTGATGATGACAGGATTGGCCGTTTGTTGTTGTAACCGAACCGAACCCAGCCATCAGCATATTTGAATTTTCCACGCGGCAAAAGACGGGCGATAATCTGAGATTTTTGTGCGTCTCAGTATCATTGAATTGTTGGTTCATGTGATCAACTCCCCCTGCCGCTCGTCTGATAAATAAAAATCACCGACTGTTCTCACATTTTCCCATTATTTTGTCGACTTGAATTAATTACTAGATAGACACAAATGTAGACACAGGAAAATTTGGCGGTGTTTCCTTCCATTTTTTAAACACTCAAGTGGAGTTTTCCACCCTCCAACGGAAGGGCGAGGGGTGAGAATTTTTCCATTTGTTTGCCCTTCCCTCATGACTTTTAATCCACTCAACCGATTTCGATCCCATTTTTGGCATCCGATGGGAAATAAATGGTAATATTTCAGTGCCGGATCGGATCGTGTCTAGTCTCAAATCAAATCAAATGTACGTGATTTCATCTCTTCATCTTTAAATTTAGCCCACTTTCTTCTTGTTGTGCTGCTAATCGAGTTTCCACCTTTTTAAGTTATCGTCGTCTCAAGTGATTTGGAGTTGATTATCTAACAGCTGATAGCACGGTTAACGGTAATGGTAACAATTTTATTACTTAATTTTCAACCGTCTTAAAAAATGGGTTACAAAAGACATTTTTTTTGACTCTCAGGAAATTTTTTTTATGTAAAAATATTTTTCCAAAGCTCTGCAAAGAAGGAATATTTTCCCACCATTTTCCCATGTCGTTTCTCGTCAAAAAAATTTTTTTTGAAAGCATCTGCAAATCAGGCAAATTGTCCCACGATTTTCCGAGGCCGTTTTTGGCAAAGAATTTTTTTTTGAAAGCATTTTAGAGGCAGAGAAAATTTTCCACCATCCTCGAAAATCTTTTTTGGTCAAGAAATATTTTTGCAAAGCATTTCCAAAGCATTTTGCAATTTTCCGAGGTCTTTTTTGCCAGGGTAATTTTCTTCAAAGCATTTTCTAGGCAGGGACATTTTACTACAATATTCCCAAGCCTTTTTTGTTAAAAATAAAAAATTCAAGGCATTTTCTGAGCAGGAAAATTTTTACGCGATTTTGCAATGCCTTTCTTGTCAGAAATTTTTTTCTCAAAGCATTTTATAGGCAGGGAAAATTATTCCGTAATTTTCCGAGGCCTTTCTTGTCAGACAATTTTTTTCCAAAGCATTTTATAGGCAGGGAAAATTATTCCGTAATTTTCCGAGTCCTTTCTTGTCAGACAATTTTTTCCCAAAGCATTTTATTGGCAGGGAAAATTATTCCGTAATTTTCCGAGGCCTTTCTTGTCAGACAATTTTTTCCCAAAGCATTTGAAAAGTAGGAAAATTTTTCCACAATTTTTCCGACACTTTTTTGACAGGGAAATTTTTTTCGAAGCATTTTCTAGTCAGGGAAAATTTTCCCACAATTTTCCGATGTCAGACATTTTTTTTCAAGCCAAGAAAATTTTCGCACAATTTCCCGTGGCCTTGTTTTGCTAAAAAAAAAATTTTTTCAAAGCATTTTCTTAGCAGAAAAATTCTTCCACAATTTTCCGAGGCCTTTTTTTTTGTTAATAAAGAATTTGTTTAAGGCATGTTCTAAGCAGAAAAACTTTCCTTCAATTTTTCAAAGCCTTGTTTTGTTAAAGATTTTTTTTCAACGTTTTTTTTAAGCCGGAAAATTTTTCTTCAATTTTCCGAAGCTTCGTTTTGTTAAGGATTTTTGTTCAAAGCATTTCCTAAGCAGAAAAATTCCCAAAATTTCTCGGGGCCACAATTTCCCGACGCCTTTTTTGGTTGGTATTGTTTTTAAAGAGTTTTGTAACCAGAAAATTTTTACAAAATTTTCCAAGGCCTTTTTTGTCACAATTTTTTTTTCAAAATATTTTCTAAGCAAGAAAATTTTCCCACAATTTTCCGATGACTTTTTTGTTAAAGAATTTTTTTGCTAAGCCTTTTCTAGGCAGGGAAAATTTTCCTACAATTTACCGAGGCCTTTTTTTGCTAAATAAGTTTTTTTTCAAGTTATTTTCTAAACAAGAATTTTTTTTTCACGGTTTTCCGAGGCATTTTTTGTTCGACAATTTTTTTTTTCAATGCATTTTCTAGGCATGAAAAATTTCGCCATAATTTTGCGAGGCATGTTTTTGTTTGCGTTAAGTTCCATCTTCGGGAAAATTCGTTAAGGTCCTGTAAGCATTACGGGAATATGGTTTTTTTTTTCTTTCTTCTTTTTGATATTTTTTTCCGGGGAAATTTACATTAGGGGGCTTTTGGGATCGCCGAGTATGGCTCGGTCTTTCTGGTTGGGTTTTTCAATTACCTGAAATGCTAGCACCAACTGATATAATTTCCAAAAATAGATGCTAGTTTTCGCCATTATTGTTGGTCATTGATTGGAATTTACAAGCGAGCTCCCGTAAGAAGTATAATTTATTGTTTGTGATTCCCAATCTGAAAAGAAAAAAAAAATTAAATGTTAATTAAAATATATAAAAAGGATGACATTTAAACAAGACGTTTTTTTCATACCGAATGTCTAGACTTATGCTAAATTAAATGATTCGTAAAAAACGAAATAACGAATATTTTTCATTGCACAAATATTTGAAAACTCAAAGTGCAATCACATAACAATCATAACGTTGTTTTAACGTTGTATAAAAAATAATTTATCGATAAAAGGATTTTAAAAAATTGAAAAACGACAACACTCTAATTCTTTGCAGATGGCGCGTGTGTGCGGAGTCAGTGTTGAGACAAGATGGCGGTGCAGTGTCGCAAAAGTTAAATGGAAACGGTGAAAAGTGAAGTAAAAAATAACTTAAACTGGAGAGGAAAGAAAACAATAGAAATCTAATCGGGAAACTGAAAGGTGCTAGGAAAATTGAAAGGGTAAGTCAATATAAATTATATTCTTTTTTGTATAACTCGCTTTTATTTACTAATTGCGATATTCGGCAGACGTTCAAAACTTCAACGTTGTGTGGTGCTTTAATTTAGATTTGAAAAGAAAAATCTTTGTAAACTTGACACATAATTTATATTTTAAAAGTCCTGATAACATATTTAATAAATCAGAAGCTGAATTCTTGTATACTGAAACATTCCTTTCATTATTTCCAACCCAATAGCGAAAACGCCATCAAAATCGGTTCAGTGGATCAAAAGATGCAAGGAATGGGGGTTTAAGGTTGTGGAAAAAGGTGGATTTTTGTACACCGCAATATAAAATACGGCGCAGAAATTTTTTTTAGAAATGAACATCCCACTATTGAAAATTACTTAACAAAATGTGTCGCAGGCGATTTTTTTTAAAGAAAAATACGCTAGTAGCAGTAATCTCTGAGGAAACTGCACCGCAGGCTAAAAAGGCCACAAGCCTGTCCGTCCGTCTGTCCTTCCGTTCGGCCGTCTGTCTGTCCGTCTATCTGTCTGTCCGTCTGTCCGTTCGTATCTTCGTTCGACCGTTTGTCCGTGTGTCTGTCCGTCCGTCTATATGTCTGTATGCCACGACTTGGCTCGAAAACCACTCAGCCGATTTAGATGCGATTTTTTGCTAAATGTACCTTCGACATCTAGGAAGGTTTCATCCTATTGGAATTTCTCGGCTTATAGGTATGCAAAAACAAAAAATAATATAAAAATATTATATTGTTTTTGTGGGTGTTTTCACATCCAATTTTCGCCCCAATAGGTCAGGCATGTCTGCCCTAAAAACCCATCAGGAGCCTGTTTTCTGGTATGGAAGCTGGCTCACCGTCATCACAGCCTGTTTTACCAGCTTCCACGCAGGCCTACAGGAGTTTAGTCGAATAAAACTCGATTCGGTTTCGTTTCCCTCACCCCTTTTGACCACTCGGCAATTTTTGTACAATTTTTTTCATATTCAAAAGTTTTCAAAAGCTTTTTTTTTGCAAATTTGTAGTTAAATTTGTAGTTGCTGTGCTGTAGCACCGCCTGCCTAAACATAGCCTTTTCATATTGATCCCTGGTAATCATTGAAGCCTGCTATCAATTAACGTTGATAGAGAAGTGTGTAAAAGTTGAAGGTCCAATGATTGCGGAAAATCCGTTTCTTAGAATTTCCTTATTGACCACCCACCTATGTCAATCCACATCATACGGGATTCTGTTAGTCACTGGTGATGCTTCCTACCGCTTTCTTACCTGCAGAAGAAGACAGGTACAATTACAGACTCCAACCATGAGAAAATCTTCATCTGCTGAACCCACTAAGAATTATGTTTTTATGTTGTTTTTACATATCAATCTCCATATCCCATTGATATATCAATTTGATGGGAGCGGCGGGAGGGGGAAGTGTGGATTCTTCTTCTTTTCGTACTTTCTAGCCAGTCATTGTTGTATTTTTTTACGAGAAAACATTTCAAATTCGAGGTCGTGACGGTGCGGCAATGGCCGATAATAATGTCGGTATATTTGATGGGTCATACAGAGAATATACCTTGAGATGAAATAATTTGAGTTAACAAATTTATCAAAAGGAATACATGTTCCCAGCAGGTAAAATTGTTTCTAATTTTTGACACGCATTAATTGATATAACATGAGGTCTGGAAGGTGTTTTTTTTTAAATTATAAAATTTCAACTCATTTTAGTGTCAGTTTGGTTTTACGATCTTCGAAATATTTTAAAGGTTTTCTAATGGTCGTACATAAATCTTACATATCACAAAATTTACTTATTTTTTTTTTAAATAATTAAAATTTGATCTTGTAATGGAAAATCTACGTTTGTGTACAATTCACACTAGAATCTGACGAATAAAATATTAGTTTATATAAAAATCCTTAAAAAAAATTGAAAAACTCCGAAAATTTAAAAATTCCTAAAAAAAAATTGGAAAATCCCGAGATGTCGTTTCTTTCTCTGATTAAGAAATTCCAACGCTAGATTGAACAATTCCAGGGGTGACTTCATGTAACTCTTTTTCGATCGACTAACTAGTCGAAGGAAATCTTTAGTCGACCAAAAATGATTAAACAAGCAAACACTAACTCTGGTGCACACGATATAACAGTATTTTCTGGATAATTTGGGGTCGCTGAATCCGAATCTGGCAGTAGTTTGGCTGTACCAGCTCTACTTTTTCAAATATGAAGGAAAAAATAATTGTTGACTTCCAGATTATAAATATTTAAACCATTTAATAAGTTACCCACCATATCGGAAAAAGTACAGCTGGTACAGTCAAATTACTATCAGATTCGGATTCGGCGACCCCAAATTACCCAGAAAAGACTCTTATATCGTGTTCATCAGAGTGAGTGTCCGCCTGTTTAATCAGTTTTGGTCGACGGAAAATTTCCTTCGACTAATTAGTCGATCGAAAATAAGTTACATGAAGCCACCCCAGGTGAGAAAGGTTTGGCTTTCGGGACGCCTAAATTCGGGACTGTTCCCCGGTCATTCCGGGACGTATGATCAGCTTTTTTTTAAAAAAAGGATAAAATCATAATTTGAGTAAATTTAAAATTTTTATGCATTGAGAAAGCCTATTTGTCGTTGGATTTGTGTAGCAAGGTTGTCCCGACGTGCATCAATTTTTATTTTACTCCAATAATTATTTGATCCTTTTTTTAAAAAAAATTCTAGGTGTTGGAGGAGGTTTTTTTCGATTTTTTAACAATTTTGTTTTTTCTTTCTTTCTAAAGATGAGTGTGAGAAAAAAAACTTTTAATACCCAATTGAATTTCAAGTTTTTCTGCAAATAGTTTACATTTTTATTATACTCTACATAGTATATTAGATTTAGTATACCGTCTGTAACGCCTGTTCGTTCGTCTGTCTGCCTGCCCGTGAACAACATAACTTTTGAAAGAATTGAGCTAGAGACTTGAATTTTTATATAGTTGCGTTTTTCGTAAATGGCAAGACTTAGTTATTGAATGGGCAAAATCAGCCCATTCCTTCCCCCTCCCATTGGCTCGTCTCTTGCTTCTTCCGCTGATGCCCTGCCTAATCCTGCAAGGCTTCTGTCCAAAGGGAAAGAGAAGTGTCGTTTTAATCAAAAATCAGTTTTTCGTGAGACGTCTCCGCCCTCCCTGCACCCCCCAAACCATTTGTGATATCGAAAAATGGACAACGGATTCTTAATCAGAGGCCCAAAAAACCCCCCTCGGCCAATTTTTAGCGAAATCGGTGACGTGTCAAAAAATTGAAAAAATCAGAAGGGGGACCCCTGTACTTTTTTTAAGGACGAAAAATCTAAGTCCTCCGATCGGGCTGAAATTCAGAATTTAGAGGTTATCGGAGATGCAGAATCGATATCCGGTATCCTTTTTGAGGGGAGCGGTACGGTTTGGACGGTACAAGGACGAGGTCCTTGAAAAATCGACTTGTCCTCAAAAAGGACACCGGATATCGATTCCTCGTCCCGAAAAACTATAAAATTCCGAATTGCATAAAAATCCTTTAAGCCGTTTCCGAGATAAAAGGATTCAATTTTTAAAGATTTGTCTTTAGGAAAACCGTTTGTCCCTCGCGTAATTTTTGGCCTATCGACTCGCGGTTAACGGTTTTTGATAGCTTAAAGGATTCTAAAGAATGTGTGATTTTTGGTTTTCCTGAAACCGAAGCACTTTTTTTAAAAAATAATTTTTGCTTGAGACTTGAAATTTTCTTGAGACTTTTTTAAAAAATTTCAAAAATTTACAGCTGAAATTTTCAAAAAAAAAATTACTACAAAATGTTGGAAAATTGCTACAAAATACAAAATTCCAATAAATTTTGCCATTTATACCAGCATAAATTCAAGTACGTAAAATCGTTGATTCAATTCTGGTTTTTCCATTGATTGTGAAATGGGATCGGTAAGAAAAGGCACCGGAAGTAAATAATGGAATGGATTTTTTTTTGTGATATCTGCCAAAAGATAGAACCGAAATCGGTTGAGTTGAACAAAAGTTATGAGGGAGGAACGAACAAACAAACTTCCACCCCAAAATCGTATACCCTTTCCGTTTCCTTCGTGAGGTGAAAGATAGGAATGATGAAAACTAGCAAAGCCACTTGAAATGGAAAAATCTTAACAAGCAATAAAAAAAAAAGTTTTCTTTTCGGTTAAATAATTTGAAGGAAAATCCACTCTTATGAATCAAATGACTTTCCGAATAACCCCGCGTCAAACCAGCTTGGAGTGAAATGCAAGCCCGTCTCGTCTTGATTAATTGCGGTCACAAAGCGCATGTAGTTCTCAAGTAATTCATTGGATAATCGTTTGAAATTTGAATTGAGCTGCGAAAATAACGAGAAAACTTTTACGATTCAATGTTGAAATTGGAATAAAAAACGCACTTGAAATTTGAAGTGAACTTGAAGTGAGAAACGAGAATAAATAATAGCGAAACAAATGAAAATAAAGGCAGTAAAATGATTGCTATAGCTAAAAGTGTTGAATTTTAATTAGTAATGGTCATTTATTCACAGAGAAAATCTAAAATTAAATCAAAGCGTTTAATTTCAATGCTTTGGCGCCATTTTTAAATACCAATGAATGTTATTGAAATCATATCGGAATTTCCAAGTAATTCAACGTCACTTTTTGCACCTGTCTATTCAGCAATAGGTCGGGTTACCATATTTTGCTTTTGTGTGAATCAGATACAGATTATTGGTAGGGAGCGGCAAGGAAGGGGGGTGGGGAAAGGATAGCGACATTGTGTAAGGAATTTTTCAGTGCTACGAATATAAACGGCAAAACTTTTGAAAGCTCGATCAAAGGGAAGAGGGTTTCTTTAAATGTTTGTTATTTCGACCTCTTAATTTAGCCTAAAAGACATTTCCCGAGCACTCCCGAGTCGATTGGAGTCGTATTACAAAAATCTGTTTCTGTCTGCCAGTTTTCAATCTATCAGTCTCTTAATCTGTCAGTCTCTCAATCTGTCTGTCTCTCAATCTGTCAGTCTCTCAATCTGTCTGTCTCTCAATCTGTCAGTCTCTAAATCTGTCAGTCTCTCAATCTGCCAGTCTCTCAATCTGTCTGTCTCTCAATCTGTCAGTCTCTCAATCTGTCTGTCTCTCAATCTGTCAGTCTCTAAATCTGTCAGTCTCTCAATCTGCCAGTCTCTCAATCTGTCCGTCTCTCAATCTGTCAGTCTCTCAATCTGTCATGCTACATTTACACGAATGACAAATTTGTCATTTTTTTCTTGTCATTATGTTAATTCCCGTGTAAATGGCATAATTTTTGTAATTTTTTCTGTCAGAAAATGTCAATCTCTCATAAAAGAATGAACTTGTCCATTCTTTTATGCCAGATTGTCATTCGTGCAAACGCAATATTAGTTATGACAAAAGTTGAATACTACAGTTGTCATAACTAATATTGCGTTTGCACGAATGACAATCTGGCATAAAAGAATGGACAAGTTCATTCTTTTATGAGAGATTGACATTTTCTGACAGAAAAAATTACAAAAATTATGCCATTTACACGGGAATTAACATAATGACAAGAAAAAAATGACAAATCTGTCATCCGTGTAAACGTAGCATCAGTCTCTAAATCTGTCAGTCTCTCAATCTGCCAGTCTCTAAATCTGTCAGTCTCTCAATCTGCCAGTCTCTCAATCTGTCTGTCTCTCAATCTGTCAGTCTCTAAATCTGTCAGTCTCTCAATCTGCCAGTCTCTCAATCTGTCTGTCTCTCAATCTGTCAGTCTCTCAATCTGCCAGTCTCTAAATCTGTCAGTCTCTCAACCTGTCAGTTCTGCCAGTTCTGCCAGTTCTGTCCGTTCGTCTCTCTCTCTCTCTCTCTCTCTATCTCTGTCTGACAGTTTTGTGAGTTCTCTTTGTCTGTCAGTTCTCTCAGTCTGTATCAGAAAATAATAGAGCTAGACCTATTACATGGGTGTCCTTGGTCCTAGAGTGGAGTGATCCCGGAAATCCGTTAACCGCAAATAAACAAAATGGCGGCTTTTTAATAATCGCAATTTAGTTTTTTGTGATTTATTTCGAAACTACTCTTTTTTCATCAGTCTTATGTATGATAAAAGTTAAACACAGTAAAGTTTCCTACACCTTTGCCTTTTACTAGATCTCAATATTTTAAATCGGTATCGAGATATACCGTTATTCAAATAAATCAGTTTTTTTGCGATTTTCTCCAAAACTAATAATTTCTGAGTAAACTGCGTTGCAGGCAAAAATTGTTGGGTTTTAAGACGGTTTTTTTAGCCTGTGTCTTTTTGTCCTCCTAAAAGTAAGCAATTTTTGAGTTTTCGATTTTTTTATAGAAAAAATGATCCGATCGCAACGAACCAGACACGAAAATTAATTATTTCGACGAGTAGAATAAAATTCGTCTCGATCGGTCCAGTACTTCTGTCAAAAAGTTTAAAAAATCCTTGAAAAGGAATTGCATACTTTTAGGCGACCAAAAAACTCAGAGGGATGCCTTTTTTGCACAAAGTCTGGGTCGCTGATTACGAATCCGTTGAAGATCCAGGATGGCTTACGAAAGGCATTGAAAAATCGCAATAATTTCGGGGAAATTTTTTGTTGGCCTTTATTTTGTTTGGGAATTTTTTTTGTGTGAATTTTTTTTTCTTTGAAAATTTGCTAGTGTGAAAGTTTTTACAAATGTTGATCAAAATGGAACCACAATGTGGTGTTGGTGGTATTCTCGAAGTGGTCGCTTTTTATTAGACAACTTTTGGTTAAAATATGGTTGGTTTTGCGATTTATTGAAGCCTGGAAATTTGATAAGTGACAGCCACTATTACTTGGCACCTGACTCCATTCCATCCCAGTCAAATTTGTCGTCTTCATAAAATCTCTCGCGGTCACTACATTTGCTCGCTTCGCATTGCATCGCATTGCGGGGCATTGGGAATTCTGCGTCGCGGCGATCGGTTTTGGTTCGGGGTCTATTGACTCATGAAAGTGAAATTCGGTGTTCAGTTGATGATTCGTGTTTTATAATCAATGCCACCTTTCGGTTTCGGTTAACAATGTGATGCTTCACCTGGGAAAATTATCATCAAAGTTCTTCGGATCTTTTTCTTCCATTCAATGTGAGGTTTTTTTTCTTTCTTCTATTTTTATGGTTTTTTTTCTGTGTCACTTCTTTGGGATTATTTCACTTTTTCATTTCAATTAACTCAAGAATTTACGTCGATATTTCAAAAAGGAACGAAAAATAATGAATCGCCTTGAAAATGCCATAAGAAACCGGTAAAAAAAAGTGGCAAAACACAAAAACGTGACAAAATTCTATGATGTAATATTATTTATGAAAAAAAATGCTAATTTAACCTGCCCGACCATATTTTACGCATTTATCGAGCTTAACTTGTTTCTAAATCTGGTTTTTAATTTTTTATAATTATTATTAGTTATTTTATTTTGAATTTAATTCTTTTGATATTCTCTGTTCTTATAGATGGTTTTTTTTAATATCCGATATTTATCACATTTTTAAACTCTATATAGGAATATATTAGATTTAGTATACCGTTTGCAACGCATCGAACCAATCGTCGGACACAAAAATCAACTACGCCATTTTAATTTCCATATGCCTGTCCGTCTGCCAGTCTGTCTTTTTGTCAGTTTGTCTGTCTTCCAGTTTGTCTATCTGTCTGTGAACACCATAACCTTCAAAAGAATTAAGCTGAAATTTTGTACAGTTGCGATCCTCATAAATAGTAAGTGAAAATTCCATTTTTCGTGACACATCTCCACCTCTGCACCGTCCAAACCATTAGCGATATCGGAAAACGAACAACGGATTCTTAAACTTGTCCCACAATTGGCGTGGTGCGGCAGCGGCGCGGCGCGGCGCGGTTAGCTCAGAGCGGCAGGGCGACAGCCGCAGTCATTTTTAAACCGAAATTACGCGGCGCGGTTGCAGCTCTATTTGTGTTCTCATAACCTCAAAATCGCAGAAAATTTGAAGATTATTAATTTTTCCGTTTCATTTTCCGTTTCGAATGCGTTTTCAAAGTTCTTTTCCATCTTTTTACTTGATAAAAATATTTGCAACAACACTCAGAAAACATAAACAACTGTCACCGCTTCCAACCGCGTCCGAAAGTAGAAACTAGACCTACTCTTCGCGGTGCCGCGCGGCTGCCGCGCTTGGTCACCGCGCAATTATAAACCAACTCATATAAACCTATAGTTTCTACTACCATCTGTCACCGCGCCGCGTCGCGCCGCTTTGCGCGTAATTGTGGGACAAGCTTTAATCAGAGGTCAGAAAAACCCCCCTGTGCCAAGTTTCAAAAAAATCGGAGGAATGTCAGAAAATTGAAGAAATCACAAGGGGTACCCCTATACTTTTTTTAAGGACGAAAAATTGAAGTCCTCCGATCGGGATGAAATTCAGAATTCAGGGGTTACCGAAAATTTTTGGGTTTCGAGATGAATTCTTCTTAAGTGAATAAGAAAATACAACAGTAGATTGCGGAATTCCGGGACAAAAATTCAGTTTCCTGGACGCCAGATCGATCTCCGTTTATGTTTCACTGAAGAGTTTCATTTTTTTTGGTTGTCAAGAAAGCCGATTTCTAACCGGAATAAAAACGAAGATCACGAAAGCGGCCATTATTCGAGAACGAAAAATAAAATCAGCTCAAATTCTAAAATTTTGAGGGGGGCCTAAATTTTGCCAATCTTCCAACAAGATGCAGAAATTATAGCCAATACTCTTGCAAATTGAAAACAGAATTGAATTTTCTTTAAGATTATGGAAATATAAAAATCCACACGCAAATGTCGTTGCATCTGCCGTTAGTTAAAAGCCTGGCATGACTTTGACATGGGATCGGGTTACATCAACGAGCATTCATTGAAATCCATCGGTAGATTGAATCCCCCCACCGCCTCCACCAATCGCGCTTTTTTTGTGGACCTTTTTCACCTTTTCTGCTGTTGGGTAATTTTTCTAATATTGCTGATGCATCTTCGGTTAAACCTGAGATGCACTTTGATATTTTTTGTTGTTGCTATTTTGCTTTTTTTAACAAAATAAAATAAATGTCAGCCGATGAATTTCTAATTCCTCTCTTTATCCGATCGTGCATCGTCTTTATAGTTGATCAAATATCAAATTGACAGGCGATTCAAGAATAAGTTTTTATTATTTTACTCTCTTATACGCAGTGCAGGAGTTTAAAACGTATTGTAATAGTAAGAAAAAATGCCCTGCAAAGAATGAGTGGGGCAAAAAGTGCCACAGAATCAACAAACATCAAAAACTATATTATTTTTCACATAGCATGGCTTTCTTATACAAAATCTATATCTCTCTACGTCTAAATTTACCATGATAATCCAAAAAAAAAATTTAAAAAAGAATCAGGGTATTCACAATCCTCTTTTAATTTTCGGTATTCGGTATTTTCGGTAATATTAAAAGACTGAAAATACTCTGCTGTGAACATCCCACAGCACAGATTTGAGAACAGCGCTTTTATTTGATACGTGACCAAATCATGAACTGCAAATTTGATTGTAAAATATGTCACATACCTTTAAATCCATGTTTGATGTATTCTTTTGAATTTCTATTGTGGCAACGGCTATCAAAATTGAAAAAAATTGCAGTCCGATGAGATAACCAGCGAAAAAATTTGACAACTAAAAACATTACTAGCGCCACTCGCGGTTGATTCTTGATACCGAATACCGAGGCTGAAAAACACGACTCGAGGCATCTCTACAATTACCGAATCCGGTAATTCATTTTTACATGAACCAAGTTACCATCTCGGTAAAAATCTGTTAAATTTGACTGAATTACCGAGCGGTAAATTTACCCGCAATTTAAAAGACGACTGTGAATACCCTGATTATTTTGATGGCGGTAAAAGATAGCGGACAAAGTAAGACACAATTTTTCGGAAAATGTTGTTCTCTTTAATTAATATCATATAGTGAGCTCCAGAAAAACCGTTAGTTTTCTAGAAAATCCAAAAAAAAAAATACTTTTTTGAAATAACGGTATATTTCGATGACGGTTTGAGCAATTCGATAACTATTTCAAGACAAATGTGTAGGAAATTTTATAGTCTTCAACTTTTAGTCAATTGTTTTTCTCAATGCTTTTTAAAAGCTTTTATTTAGCTTTCTTTCATATTTGTCTGTCTGGCTATCTGTCTGTCAGGATCAAATCTTGTAATCTAATTTTGACCCACTTCCACTTACCCGTTTGACTTGAAATTTTGCACACATACGTAAGTCCGATGACAATACAATATTTTCTTTACTTCGTCCTTGTACGGATAAAAGAAGGTCCTGTACGGATAACGTGGAGGAAAACCACAAATTTTCCGGGTAAAAATCTCACCTGGTGGTTTTTGGGGTCGCTGAATCCGATTCTGGCATTAGAAAATCCGTAAGGATAACGGAAAGTTCTGTTAGGACAACGTGATTATCCTTTTCTTCAAATTCTCCCCGAAAAAAATCTCATCTGGGGATTTGAAAAAGACTGTAAGGATATCTTAAAAGGCAAGTACTTATCTTCAAAGATCAGAAAGCATATAAGCGTGATGAAAAACCAGACATTTTGGATTTTTAGTCATGCTAATCAAATACAAAATGACTAAAAAGGATAAAGTTGAAAAAAAAAAACTTAAAAAAACAATTTTTAAAAAAAAGCTTTTATTTGGAAAAAATGTACTAAAAAGGAAAAAAATAATTTTTGGTTGGTGTGTATCAGAAATAAAAGCGAGATAAATATTTTTTTGATGCACAAGTTTTTTTTTACTTTTTTAGTACATTTTTTTAAATAAAATCTTTTTAGAAATATATCAGATTTTTAAGAAAGTCGATTTCTAACCGGAATAACAACGAAGCTCACGAAAGCGACCATTAGTCGATCACGAAAAATAAAATTGGTAATATAAAAAATAAAATTAGTAATTCTAACATTTTGAGGAGGCCTAAATCTCGCCAATTTTCCAACAAGATGCAGAAATGACTCTTACAAATTGAACATAGAATTGATTTTCTTTGAGATTATGGGAATATAAATATTTTTACTTTCTTCTACGGAGTATAATAAAGTATTGTATTCATGAAAAATTTCGACCTCTTAATTTTGCCAAAAAACATTTCCCGATCACTCCTGAGTCGATTGGAGCATTATTACAAAAATGTCTTTCTGTCTGTCAGTCTGTCAGTCTGTCAGTCTGTCAGTCTGTCTGTCAGTCTGTCTGTCAGTCTGTCTGTCAGTCTGTCTGTCAGTCTGTCTGTCAGTCTGTCTGTCAGTCTGTCTGTCTGTCAGTCTGTCTGTCAGTCTGTCTGTCAGTCTGTGTACAAGATTTCTCAAAAACTAATAGAGCTAGCGCCATGAAATTTTATAGGCATATTGGGTCCTGAAATGGGACGATCCTATCAACTTTTGGTGGAAATCCGTTAACCGGAAGTATCCAAAATGGCGGTTTTTCAAAAATCGCAATTTCGTTTTTCTACGCGTTTTTTAGTGGCCTTAAGTATGACAAAACTTGGAGAAAATAAAATTTCCCACACTTTTGTCTTTAGCTATAATTCGATATCTCCACCTGTTATCGAGATAAACTGTTATTTCCAAAAAAAACAGTTTTTTGCGATTATCTCGAAAACTAACGGGTTTTTGCTGACTGAATGTATGAAGTGAATTAATGAGAATGGCATTCTGCACAATTTTGTTTCTTACCGTTATCCGTTATCTTTTACCGTTATTGAGATATTTTCATTAATATGTAGAAAATCATATTTTTGCGAATAATTTGCAAACTAACGGTTTTTCGACAAATCAGTTAAAAGAATAATTAAAGACGTTAACATTTTCTACATTTTTGCCATTTACCGTAAATTGATATCTTTTACCGTTCTCAAGTTATCTCAAATTTTGTACGTTTTTGATATTTTTGAATAAATCAAGAATTTATTGGGAGGTCGTCTTAGGTTGACAACGGGACAGGGCACTAGCGTAAATTGCGCAGGGTCGTAGATTTTGTAGAAGAAAGTTTTGTGTTGACCACAACTGATATTTTTTGATACAAAAGCACCCAAAAAAATAAGAGCTTTTAAGAAAAATATTTCTTTCTCGATTATTTTTCAAGTTTATTCTGTGGATTTTCGTTAAAAAAAAACTTGTGCACAAAAAACGTTAATCCGGCAACGACGGGCATGCTACATAGCTAGTTTTTTTATTAAAATAATAAAATCCCATCAAACATACATAATTGCGTGTTGCATTTTGCATGATTTTAAATCTTGTTTGAAAAAAAAAATACTTGCCACAGTCGAGGCACTTTGAACTCAGCAAGTTTGGACCTTCGCCCAACGATGCTGTCTGTCAGCGATCTTTTCATGCCGCCATAGTCGTGCGTTTAGTTTTTTTCTACCCCGCCAGGGGTCAATTAATTTAGGCTGTTAAGGCGGTTACCAAACATCTCTGGTTCACCGTACGCCGAAAGCCACGACGATCGATAAATGATGATTATGTCAAGGAACTAATTTTGTTTTATTATTAAAAAAAAAATATTCAACAAAAAAAAATTTAACGAATAATTTGGTTTTGTTTTTTGATTGGTTTTTCCGTAATCGATTGTGATTTTTAGTTTCATTGAATGTGATTTTTTTAAATATTGTTTTTGAAAATGAAAACCGTATGTTTTGTCGTCGTCTTCCGAAATAAATCCATGTGACAGACATTACACCATGGCCATCAGATGAAATTCAAAACAAATAAATTCATGTCAATGACTTATGTTTGACGATCATAAAAATATATTCATCGCTTTTGTCACTATAAAAATAGTTGTGCGGAAGAGATTTCCTCTAGATTTTTATCTGCACGGTCGGTGTTTATAAAAATTATGTCTTAGCAATAATGTGTCTTATAGAATACATCTACGAACTAACATATTCACCGAAATATTTTTGACATTGCTAAAAACTCTTCACCATCTCCACTTGCAATTCCAAATTTGCAAAAACAAACTCTACTGCGGCTGGGATTTGCTGTAGATTCCGTGTTGGGGATGCTATGTTTTCAAAATACAAGAAAAAATGCGCCGCAGGCAAATTTTTTTGAAATAAACATTTCACTATTGAAAATTATGTACTGAAATGTGCCGCAGGCGAATTTTCCCCAATAAAACTACGCTAGGGGCAGTAATTTTTTGGAAAAATGCATTATAGGCAGTCATTGCTGAGAAAACTGCGCCGCAGGCGAAAATGTTTGAGCTTTGAGATGATTTTTTTTGGTGATTAAGAAATTATAACTCTAGATTGCACAATTCCTTGGGAGAAAAGTTTAGTTTCCGGGACGGTGGCTGGGCCAATATGCCTAGAACCGGGACTGTCCCCATGCAATTCCGGGACGTATGGCCACCGTATCTTACCGAAACTTTAAATGGTGTTTACAGTAGAAATTCAAATATGGTTCACATGAGTTAATTCTCTTCAAATTTACGCATTTTACCAAAGGTGTACTTAAGTGGCAGATGATTGTGTGCTTAAATTACACAAGAAATCGCATCTAGTGTTAATCAAAGAGAAATTTCTTCTGCTCCGCTGCGCGCGCTTACAACAATTTGATCAAACATTACCCTAAATCGTTTATGAATTTTTTTTTTCTTCTTCTTCCATGTATCTATGAGTGTATCTATCGATTTTACACATTTTTTTTTATTCACCAAACTGTCGTTGGCTTCAGTTCGCGATTATTTAACTTTAATTGCTTTGCATAAATAATTTTTGAGGAATCGTGTTTAATATCCACGATCGACTACTCCCCGATGACTTTGTCAACATTTTATATATTTTTTAAACTGGACTTTATTTAAATAATAAACAAGAAAAGTAGAAAAAAATCGCATATCAAATTGCAATTTAAATGAAGACTTTCTCGTAACTAATAAAATTATGTGTATGTGTAAAAAATTATTTAATGTACATAATTTCTGCCTTGGGGGGGTTGAAAACCATCAAATATTATGCGATTAAATCCCTTGAGTGCGATGAAAATTAATAAATTTTTTGTTCAAAAAATTAACATTTTATTCGCATCTTTTCGGGGCAAAACTGTATCTGTTTGGGCATTTTTTTTTTAAATAAGAGACTGCTTTTTGTTTGGCGAAAAAAACTCACGTTTGCATCTGCAATAATCGAATTTTTATATTGGAAAGGAGACCAAAATCAATTTTACAAATTTCAATTAGAAAATCATCCAGGCAGGGGGGTTTTTTTTGTCTCTCCGCCGAAACTTTGACATGTTTTTTTTTGAATTTTACAATTTTAACACATGGCTTACGTATACGCACTATATTAGGTTGTCGATAAGTTATAGTAGAATGAGGAAATAAATATCGTCGTCAGAAGTGCTGCGTGAAAGGACGTAAAAAACAGTTTTATGTGAACAACGTAAAAAACGTAAAAAATGTAAAGCACGTCAACAACGTAAAAAACGTGTAGAAAAGCGGTAAGACCTGGGTCATCGCTTTCAATTAGGCACACCGCTATTACCGCTAGTATTCAGTAAATTTTGTTAAATCTGGTCCATCAGAGTCAAAGGTCATCGCATCACTAGCGCCAGTTGGTGAAAACGGGAATTTGGCGACGGCCAGATCAGCCAGCCTAGAGAGCCTGTAATCTATAGAGTGGACAATCGCATTGAATTAACTGTCCTACTGAGTATTGAGTGAGG
This sequence comes from Chrysopilus asiliformis, assembly GCA_964034945.1. Lineage (NCBI taxonomy): Eukaryota > Metazoa > Arthropoda > Insecta > Diptera > Rhagionidae > Chrysopilus > Chrysopilus asiliformis. The sequence continues at coordinate 4,407,203 of OZ035964.1, forward strand.
ACAGTCTATTTACTTCGATTAGAACAGTATATTAGGCCAGTTAGAACAGTTTTCTCTCTTCACAAGACTAGACCAGTCGGTAAACTTATTTTTTTCAATCTATTAAAGCAACTATTAGTTTCCCATTTCTTTTTTTTGATACCTCAGACATGAGTTTTTTATTTATTTTAACTAATTTCAGCGATTTTGGCAATTTTCAAAGATTTTCACGCCCTTTTATCAGTCAAAAACAGTTTTTGAACTCGGATCTCAATCCTTTTCACTTTCAATAGTGAATTGTTATTTGTAGATGCTTTTGAATACCTAGAATTTTGTCATTTTTGCACATGCGTGTAAAATAAAAAGTATATAAAGTAAATTATATGAGAGGAAAGATAAAATTTTCATTAAAAAGCCATTTGAATGGGGGAAGGAGGAAGGAGGAAGGAGGAAGGAGGAAGGAATGGTCCGATTTTGCCCATTTAAGAATTTAGCCTTGCTACAAGAAACTCAACTATAAAAAATTTCATGTCTGTAGCTCAATCCTTTCGGTAGTTATGGTGTTCACGGACAGACAGATGGTCAAACGGACAGACGAATGGATGGACAGACGAATGGATGGACAGACAGACAGGCTGCTGACGGACGGGCAGACGCACGAACAGACGGACGGATAAACGAATGAACGGACGGACAGACGGACGGGCTAACGGAGGGACAGACATACAGGCGAAAATCGAAATCTTTTGTCACATAAAACACCCTGGTGTAATTTGGTGCTTTCCAAAAGTTATACTAATTTTAATATGACTCTTACATAGACGAGAAAAAAATTAATAGAAAAAAGTCCATCTTATGTAGTAAAAATGACGTTCGCGTTATCCGTCTTACTCAGGTTCATTTTGTATAGGGTTGCCATCCCGTCCTCTTTTCCCCCGAACGCCGTCCTATTTAAGGGCGCCCGGAGGTATTTTTGTTTTTACGAATGAGCCAGGAAAATATTGCCCTATGGAGAAAAGCAGTGTCCCAGACACATTCGAAAAATTCCTCCGCGGACGTCTTAAATGTACCAAATATCTGGATAAAAGAGGACGGGATAGCAATCCTAATTTTGTAACAAAAGCATCTTCAAAATCACTTGATTTTTTAAAGTGTTCGACTTATACAGGTTTCATTGTATAATATAATATTTTTAAAATGAAAAGTCGAATTTATAAATTTCTCACAAATTTAAACGAAAAATTCACTCGCATCGCCAGAAATGTGTTTTTTGTGTGTCCCCAAATGATGCCGGCTATCCCGTATTGGGAACCACTGATTACTGGTCCTTTGCATCAACGAAATTTAAGAAGTAAAGCTCGACCTAAGTTTTTTTTAATTCCAAGAAGAATTTTTAGAGTTAAGCTGGATTAGCCTAATTTTTTTTTTTTAAATAGTGCAAACTGGCCTTAAGTCCTATTCAGACTCACGATTTCGATTACGATTGAACTTCCTCAACCAATGAGATCAAAGCTCTCAGCGATAGGGATATGAAAGCTTTGTTCTCATTGATCGAGAAAGCTCAATCGTAATTGCAAACGATTCTTAGAGGATTAAAATTTATTGACCAAAATGAATATTCTTAGATGATTTTTGGGAACCGAGGCCGTTTGTAGAATGCATTAGGAACGAATGTCAAAATGGAGATTGTTTTAGTCTTGCTTGGGTCAGAAAAAGATTAGAAATTTTTACCGTTTGAAACAATGGCGATGGTTGCTCATTCTCTATCACAATAAAATATTAATTAAATGTTTTTAAAAAAATATATTTTCATGTTTTTTTATTCTTTTTAATCTATTTTTTGTTTATTTTTTTGTTTAAGTCAATTGGGATCCCTAATAAAATCATATTCCCAACTCAAATTTTTACTAAAACAAAAAGTTTTTTTTTTTAATTCTTTACCTTATTATTATATTGAGATGAAATGCAATTTCTAATCCTTTGGATGATCGTTTTTATTCCTTATAGCGACGATTTGTTTTTACACACAATCAACGGGTAAATAATAATATTTTATTCGAGTTTTGTTTACTTTGCTCACAGCCGGAATAAAATAAACATAATTTTTAATTTTGAGAACGTTTTCACAAGAATTTTCACTCTTTCTAATTGATCGATGGTTCGTCTTGAGACTTTTTTTCTATTTCAGTTTTGCTTAAAGCACACAAAATCGATAGCACTTTAGTTTCTTAGAGGATTCGAAATTCTTTTGGCAAGGATTGTCGTAAGGCACCAGGTTTAAGGCTTTAGGCCATTTATACAAAAAAAAATATTATCAATATGATCTTTTTCTCCTTCTTCTTCGAAGCACTCGAAAGACGTTACGAAAATTGTGGCCACTGTGACTTTTAACGGTTGTCACTAGGAACTAAATGGAAAAATCTTTTAATCAAAGCTTAAATACTTGAGTCCGAGATAAATAATTTTCGTGTTTTAATTTTGTTAATATCACACGTTTTCTATAGTATTATTTATCCATTTATCGCCGTATTTTGATTATTAGTGGTGGTGGTGATGGTGTTTTATTATGGAAAGGTGGACAAAAAAAAAAGAGATCCAATCGTCGAAAAATAGTAAAAGTATTTGTTTGTCTCCAAAGATATTGAGAAGATGGCACCAAATCTTTCAGCCTGCATCAGGAATAAGGTGGCAGCAGCCTCATCGGACTAAGCTGGTAGGGATCGCGTGGTGGTGGACTATGGCCCAGGGAAGGGGAATTTTTTTTTGTTTTTAAAAATTGATGGAATGAATCTGCATTTGAAGGGGGAATTTTGAATTTAACCGCCAAAAGATGATCAGATCACCGATCGCAAGAGATTTCCACCAGAGGCAGATCGTTGCAGATTTCTCACCCTCAACAAAATGATGACCATTAGGTGATATATGAGATTCTCTATGTAAGACCATACAGAGTTTCGCTCCCTTCCCCATCGCGATCCATCACTCAAAAAGTGATCGTGATGGGTTTGTGCTGGGATACAATCACTGATCGTTCACCTCTCCCGTCCATACCACTCTTCCCCAGTGAACAATCAATACTCAGGTGTCCAAGAGTCAGTTATGGGATTCATTCACGTAGATTGAAGCATCTTTTCACAAAAGAAGTAGCAGCAGCAAAACACTCTCCCTCTCAACGGTGGTAGAAGAAGGAGAACTGGAGGCCAGTGTTATCTCGTCATCGATTACAAAACACGGCTCAGGTGAGCTTCAGAATGACCAGAGGGTGTATGGGGGACGAAGGCGGCTGGTAACAGATAGTGGACAGTAAGAAGGGGAAACGAGGCGATTTAGCAAAAAAAAAACCACCCTCCACCTCCTTCTCCACCGACCAACACCAACTGGACCATAATCTGAACGAACTAACACTAAAAGAGATGCTGCAAACATTTTATCAAAAAAAAAAAAAGAAAAACAAACTCCCCTACAATTAACTATCGTTAGGTTACCGGTTTATCATCGGCGCACACAAATATTTTATAGTGTATTGTTTATGGACATCTCCGCTATTCATATCCATTTCTATTACGACCTATAACCTTCTGCCTACCACCCCTTTTCCACAAACACACACGAAACGTGTGTAAAAGTGATTTTCCCATTGGGTGTCGTTGTGTTTTTCCACCTCATTCGCTCATCGTTTTGCCATTTAACACAAAAAAAAACTAAAGCCGGTAAGGTCGGCAATAGCGGCAAAGAGACCACGAAAAACATCTTTAGTAGTCGTCATGCCAGATCAACAGTCAGAGCATATGAAGAAGCTACCACGATCGCGCCCATTATAAACCACCGATCGCCATCATCGATTTATTGCGGTTGACATGGAAAAATATAGAGTGGAGATCCCATACTATGTTCACTATTGAAAATGTATGTTCACTATTGAAGAAAAGCTATAATTATTTTTTTGTGTAAGTCAAGGGGCCAATCGTCAAATACTCTATATCAGGACAAAGAAAATTTTCACCATAAAAAAATCCATTTGTGCGGGAGAGGGAGGAAGGAGTATTCAGATTAGATTTTGATGTATGGACCGGTCATACATATAAAATTATATTCTTAAAGTTTTCATGAAAAAAATACGGAATTAGGCTCTCCTTTTCCTCTTTAAATCGAATCCTTACAGGATTTGGCGGGAAATCAGCAGAAGGGGCAGGAGAAGAGTCAAGGGGAAGGCGGGAATGATTTACTTATGGTGCCTTTTTCCTCACCGATTCCATTTCACAATCAATGGAAAAATCAGAATTTAATAAATGATTTTATGTTTTGCTGAAGTTGAAATAGCAAAATTAATTGGGATTTTGTATTTTGTGACAATTTCCCAACATTTTGTAAAAAAAAATCCTAAAAATTTCATTTCATAAATTTATGAAATGAAAAAAACATTTTTCAATTTTTTTTTTCGTTAAATTTCAATAAATTCGGCAAATAATTAATTTTCAATTATTTTTCTACTTCGGTTTTGGAACGCAACCCTAAAATTCGATAATACAAAGGACAATGACACGATCTGTAGAATTGATTCGTGTCGCTGTGCGCATACGGCTGAAATTGGTATATCCCACAGCAGCCGGGATTTCTATCGATGGGGAAATTGCAAAATCGAGGAAGGACCGGCCATTTTGATAACTCGCGTAGATCGGAAACATCTTCGAAATAAAATCTTATTTTTCGGTGTTAAAAATCGGGAATCGGGATATAAATAAAGTGGAAAATTAAGTTATAGGAAATTTTCGATTTAATTCGCTCAAAGTAAAGTCGAAATTAGCCTTTTTTATATGAAAATCGGAAAGTGAAAATCGTGACAAAGAAAGCGGAGCCGAATTGTGGCAAAATGGAATTTAGCGATCGGAATTTCAAGTGATAAAAAGTGTTTTGGTGTTAAAAAACGGCAATCGTTGCGTAACTAAAGTGCCAAAAACGAGCCGTTAAGGAAATTATCAAAACACTTAAAAATTTTAGAATTGTCGTTCGATTTTCGATATCATTTCCGGCTTTGTATGCGGATGAGCCGGGGCGTCGCTAATGGAGTCTGACTCGATACGGTCAATAATTGCGGACAAATCTCGTTTTTTTAAATTACTTATCGGCTTAAAGACATTTTTCAACTGGGATTTTTGTTTCCTTGAGCTTCTGATATCTTAAGTAAGTTAAAAAATTAAAAATTTTCGATATTTTTGCACAAAAAATATAAATTCTTTTGATTTTCGTGATTTAAAATGTCCCTTTCCGTCTTCAAATGTATCTTTCCGTCTTAAAATTCCCGTTTGTCAAGTGAATTATGTACTTGAAGTAAATTGTGCAGAAGGAGCAGACGAACTAAAATGGTGAGTGGTGGGGGAGGGGTTAAAGAAACTATTTATTTCCATTTCCATATCACAACCAATGGAAAATCATCTGAGCAGCACTAGACTCGCCGATTTTGCTGAAACTCGGCATAGGGGGGTTTTTAGAGCCTCTGTTTAAGAATGCATTGTCCGTTTTCTGATATCACTAATGGTTTAGGTGGTGGAGGGGGAGGGGTGTCCCACGAAAAATTGAGTTTTCACTAAAAGGACACCGAATTAGGCGTTATTTCCTTTTAAATTGAATCCTGACAGTATTAGGAGGGACGTCAGGAGAAGGAGCAAGAGATGGCCAAGGGGAGTGAGGAAGTTGCAGGTGTTTCCCGAAAAATTGATTTTTCACTCTCTGGGTTGATGTTGTGGGTTGATTTTTCTGAAATCGTTCTGCCTAAGTTGTATTTTAGGTCTATGGGGTCTTCCATTTCAAGGTGGCGATTTTTGTTTCGCTCTTTTAGGTGAGTTTAGATGTGAGTTTGGGTTACCTTAAGCTATATATTATGCTACTATTGAAATTTCAAATAATTGTTTTGATTTTTTCGTTCAAGAATTCTAACTGCCCAGTTTGTACGCGTATATCGGCGTTAAAATCTAGAAGAGACGCGTAATAATGCCAAATTATGTTAAGTCATGGTCACATATTGTAGATTGTACGCTAAATTTTTATTGGATTGGGAGATTCCAATGACTTGGATGCAAGTATCTGATGAAGATGCTTCTTCTTCGCTTTCTTGTGGCATAATTAATATTTAACGAGCGTTGAGTGGTTTGAGAACGTGGATTTTTCTCTCCTTGTCGAATCCACTTTCGATTTCTACCATCGCTCGTCTACTTGGGAGCATTTCTTCTTATTCAACTTAAGACTAGTCGCCACCGCCGCGCCGCACCATCGATGACATAAGAAAATTGCGGGAACTTTACTCTCACTCTTAACATAAGCCTCTCTCTGCCTCTCATGTATTGTCGTAATATATTTAGGTGAATCTTATATATTGTTTAAATCTCATCTCCCTTCTTGCTTTCCATCTTTTCTTGTGGACATCTTCGTGCTCAAAACTTTTGTCAATGTCCGTCCATCACGAATACTTGATCAACACTGACTGATGATTGACCAACGCCTGCCGCACCCACCCCATCCGGGTGTGAAATTACTTAATAACCATGGATACGACGCGCCAAGCTATGATTATTCAATGCGTCTAACGGATCAGATTACGTTATCATAATTGAGTCTCAATGTATCTAACGAAGATTTCAGAGACATTTTATTCAATTTCGATTGCCTGTTAATTATTTTGCAGCGTTTTAAACGTTGTTGGTGATACGAAAAGAGTTTAACAGTTTTTTCGTCTAATTAGCTACGAAAATTTTGGGGAAATTTTCAAATTGCGGAAATTAATTTTCCTGATAAGAAAACTTAATTAAAGATTTTGAAACACCACCGGCTATAACAAAAATCTTTTCAAAATAGAGTAATAAAGTTTTTTTTCGGTTAATTCGGGACAGGATTAGCGTATCGTGGTGGGGAAGGCGGGGCTGGGAAGACGGAACACCAACGAAAAAACCAATTTTATTTCGAAAATAACACTTAATTTATATGAAAACCAAAGAAAAATAAATGTGCGCCGCAGACGAAATTTTTCAAACAGAATGCGGAGCAATAACTTTGATCAAAATCTGCACAACTCCAAGCGAAAACTGACTTAATTGTTCGTGCTCTTTCCGTTCCATAAATAATCGCGTAAACATACCAATAAACAGAAATGTGCCGCAGGCAAAACAATTTTTAGTTTCCTTGACGCCGAGTAGACATACCTAAATCCGGGATTGTCTCCAGGCGATGTTGGGACATCTTATTGTCACCATATTTATAACGGATGAAACAATCATTGGAGTAAATATAGTAGGGTTGGTACACCTTTGTCCAACTTTTGAGTAGAGTGACCAAGGGTCGTGAAATTACCGGGGGAGAATACCGGATTTAGGCATATTGTCCTGGCTGTCGCCCGGAAACTAATCTTTTGTGCCCAGGAATTTTACAATCTAGTGTTGGAATTACTGAATCACTAAAAAAAATGACATCGGAACCTGAAAATTTTTATCTGTGCCGCAGATTTTTCAGACAATATCGCTTCTAGCGCATTTTTATTGAAAAAAAAATCGCCCTTGTCGCATTTTATTAAATAATTTTCAATTCTGGGATATTTGTTTCGAAAAGTTTTGCCTGCTTTAGTTGTATTTTGGAAATATCCGTAACACTTTTAATATAACTACTAAGAATAAAGGAAAAATTGAGAAAAACAAAATCAGAATCAAGTTTTTGGTATTTTAGAATCCAGAACCAAATTTTCAAAATTTTTGAACCAAAACCAAAACTGAAAACCAGAAATTTAATTCACCCTTGAACCAAAACCGAACCACATTCAGAATAGCTTTGGTTTGCATGTTTGCCACACTCAAAAAAATAATAACAAAATTCTTGATAAAATCTCAACAAATGTTTTTTGTTAAATTTATAAAAGAATTGTTTGAAAAACAAGAAATTCGTAAATATGACAATTTTTTGTCATTTTGACAAATTTGGCGTTGTTAATTTCACAATTGTTTTATTGATTTAACAAAAAATCATTTGTAAGTTTATTTTTTGTTAAAATAACAATTTTTTGTTGAACAAAGAATTACCTCCAAAAATATTTGTTCCAATTGACAATTTTTTTGTAATTTTAACAAAAAATTTGTTAATTTAACAACGATTTTATCCAATTTTTTCTGATTGCAGGGGCTTACTGGGATTTTTCCTGAGATCGGGTGTTCGAAGGTAATTTTGTAGGTACTAACCATTCCTCCTTCATCTCATTCCCCCCTCTCCTTCATCCCCCCCATTCTCCGCCGGTAATCTATCCTAGATTCACATAAAAAAATAATTTTTAAGTGATTTCTTGAATATTACTTTTCTTAAATGGAACAAGTGAATCAGTTATAATGAAATAAAAATTTTTATCGCGCGTTTCAATAGGGGCTAAGGTCGAATGGACTTAAAAATCAAGAAAGACCTATTTTGGAATTACTTAAATTCCAAAAAAAGCTTCTGTTTGTTTCTTCCACATGTGTGCCACTTTTATCTGCTACCTGACCATTTTATAAAATGGATATTGATTCCATTTAATCGTTTATTAACTCATCTTCCATCCATCGGTGGTTTATGCGTGTGTGTGTGTGTGTTTTTTTTTCTTAAAAAACTATGAACACCAGCTGATCGTCTTCGACACCCTATATGTCCCATCGTAAGGCACATGCGATCGGGGGGGTTATGTTTTTGTTGTGTTTTTATTGATATTTCGTACAAAAGCATCTCATGTTGTTGTTTGTCCAATTACACAATGCTGAAAAAAAATTCATTCATGACTAGAGCGAAACTCTAAGGAATTCAGACTGAAGTAAGCGTCTTCAAGTTTTCAAATTTATTTTTATGCAATACTCTACAAACATGATTAACGCGACATCAGGAAAGTTCAAATTACATAAAAACACTAGAATTTGGAGCCGGTCAAAAGTGTGAGTAGGACAAAACCTAGGAACACAAAATTCAGTTGGCTATAAATTAGATAGCCTAGAGTAGGACAGTCCGTGCTTTGCTTTAAAGTTTTTTCTCTTCGGAAAATCGTTTTCAAAATGAAAAAAAAGACAAAATCCAGCATTCGGATTCAGGTTCACTCTACCCCCGCCCCGTACTGCCCCCATCCCTCGGGCTACTTTTAAATGGGACTTTAGACTCACTTTACCCCCTTCCCTTACTCTCCCCCCCCCCCCTTCTCTCCCCCCAACCACTCGGGGTACTTTCCCATCGGCCTATGTTGGAAGCTGGCCTACAGCGAATCTCTGTACCAAATTTCAGGTCAATCGAACCAGCCATTTCCACGTGAAAGAAGAATAAACAGACGCCAACTCATTTTTATATATCAGTACTAGGGGCTGCGCCCCGAACCGCTTCGCGGTTCACCCCCACCCACAGGTCGGCCTTCGGCCTCCAATCATACGCGGTCTACCGCCGCGCGTTTAACACTTGGGAGCTAACTTTCGAGATCACGTTACCCACTCCCCTTACTCACCCACCTCTCGAGCTACTTTTTAATGGGTCTATGTTGGTGCAGGACCCCCGACGAACAGCTATACAAAATTTCAGGCCAATCGGTTCAGTAGTTTCCCCGCGAAAGAGTAAAATAGCGCAAAAACTAAGTTTCGAAATCACTTTACCGCCTCCCCTTACTCCCCCCTACCCTTACTTCCCCCACCCCTCGCGCTACTTTTCCGTAAGCCTATGTTGGAACGAAAACTACCACAGACACTCATCCCAAATTTCAAGTCAATCGGTCCAGGCGTTTTTGCGTGAAAGAGGAACAGACAGACAGACAGACAGACAGACAGACAGACAGACAGACAGACCAACAGACAAACATCCATTTTTATATATATAGATGACCAGTTTGCCTATCTGTCATCGCCGGGTTAAAGTTTTTCTGTGTTTTAAATTTTTATAACTTTCGGTTTCGAGTTTTAAAATGTCAGATTCGAAAATCCCCAAGTAATATTTTTCAGGATTTGTTCCAAAATTATGGTAAACATACGTCCTGGGCTGCCCGGGCTAATCCGGTATTCAGAGGCATTTTGTCCCAACGCCCCCCAAAATTAAATTTTTGTTCCGGATTTTACAATTTGCTGTTAAAATTTTATCAAAATGTACAAAACGTACTCTATTTCGGTTGAATGGTTGCTCCAAAGTACGTTTTTTTCGCCTGCGGTGCATTTTTTCCGCAATTTCCTACAAATGGCCGCATTATCTGAAGTGGTTTTCGCTGCAGCGCATATTTCTTTATTGATATTTTTACAATTTCGTAAAGAGTACGAGATTTCGTAAGAGATTATCGATTTCGACTAGGCAGCTCTTGATTCACATAATTACGCCGCATTCGATTGATTTGAAAGAAAAACAATTAAGAATTTTATTGACGACCATCGGCAACATTTTCCTTAACTCGGATTTGCGAAATCCAGCCAAATATCTAGGTCTGTTAAATCTGCAAATGTATGAAAAACGTTCGGTTAAGAACACACCTTATATAAGAAAGGCATATTCTCTTCGCTAGTTAGTTAAAGTCATGTTTTTGACTGAGATTTTCTATTTAATTTTTGTTCTTTTTTTATTTAAAAAAAAAACAGGTTCTGACACTGATGTCGCTTGAAAAGGTGTTAATTTTCTTCGTTTTTATATATCTGGGAAAATTTGGAAGCAAATACTTTTCGCAAGAAAATTTCCGGGTCTTAAATTACTTTTATTGTATTTACCGAGTAGCAAACAGATTATTGAGCATAAATCATTATCTGAGGTCTTAAATCTGACCTGGTCTGCCATTGTTCCAAATTTCATACAACTTTTTCTCTGTTTAAACAAAAAAAAATTTAAATGGCGGTGAATTTTAAATACGCATCACGTAAGTGAAAAATCTGTATTCATGGATCGTAGATTTTGTCATCAATTCACTCCCCCATTTGACCGACTTTTGCTATAAAGGGGGCAGGGGCTCCCTCGTGTAATATTATTTAATAACCCACCTGTTAATGAAACACAAAAGGGTCACGAATTCGTGTAGGACCGGACCCGAACTGTGTTCCATTTTACACATATTTGATCTCATATGCGGCTATGTCGGCATTTATCTCATCTCCGTAACAGCTCAGGTGTTACACAAAAAACCCGTACAGGTATCGGAAGCGTAAACGAAACACCTACCGAATTTCTATATTACATATGTATATTATAATTTTTTTCTTTTTTTTTTCAAACAATTTGTAAAACATCCATATTTTCATATAAACAAATCGCTATTGCGTTGCGCAGAAAAAAAAAATACTGATGGGGACATGGTTTGATTTTCGTTAGCGAAATAATATTGTTCACGGAGAAATTAGAATGAATTCTATAAATTGCTGTATTTCGAATTTTGGCATTATTTTCTACTGTTTAAATTTCTAATACTGTTTAAATTCCTTTAAAACACCCGTACATATGCGACAATAGGTACATTCTGCCACCTAAGCTCCGTAGTTGTCAAAATATTTGATGTTATAAGGAGATTGACAGACTGACAGAACTGACAGAATTGACAGAACTGAAAGAACTGAAAGAACTGAAAGAACTGAAAGAACTGACAGAACTGACAGAACTGACAGACAGAACTGACAGAATTGACAGAACTGGCAAAACTGATAGAACTGATAGAAATAACAGACTGACTGACAGAAAGATATTTTTGTAATATGACTCTAATTCATTATACTTCGTATAAGAATGTAAAAAAGTTGAGTATTTTTGTTAGAGAACATTTTTGTAAGATTTTTATAAGTATAGAGAAAAGATTTTACTTGCGAAAATTAAAGGCAATAAAATTCATTTTAATTTTTTTTTGTCTTTTAGTGATCATTGTGGGAGGCAGCACTTGAACGGAAAAGTCATTCGAAGTTTGTTTTGTCCTGTTAGGCGATCAATCGCCAAAAAAGTGTAAAGTTTTTTTTTTAAATTAAAAATCCGGCCATAAATCGTCTCGCCATCTAACTCGGCTGTTGCTGGCAGTGTTCGTGCCTGAATCGCTGTGTTTCGGTCTGGTTTGAAGAAAGAAATTCGCCGCAGATGAATTTTTGCACGAAGCGTTTTTGCAGCAAAGGATAATTCCGATTTCCAGTCAAACAGTGAGTAGGATTTTTTTTGACATCTTGTAAATTATGCAATTTATAATAATAATAATATAAGGTTTATTTGACAAAATATTTGCTTATGTAATTTTGCTTTTAAGCCCAATTCAGACTAACGATTGCGATTACAATTACGATTAAACCTTCTCGACCAATGAGATCAAAGCTTTCAGTGTTAGGGACATGAAAGCTTTTATCTGATTGGTCGAGGAAGTTCAATTCAATCGTAATCGTAATCCCAATTGTAATCGCAATCGTTAGTCTGAATTGGGCTTTAGAAAATTTTTTGTTTGGATGCACTGTTGTCGAGAAAATCGCGAAAAACTTTTTCATTAATATGGCGGACGGAGGGCAAGGGGTATGGCAAATCATAATTTTTTTTTCATACGAACCATCTCCAAGAATAGGGTAACCTTTGTGCCAAATATGGCGATAGTAGCTTATTATACTACGTATAAGAAAGTAAAATGGCAAAAGCTTTCTAGGCTTCAACACCAAATCAAGTAACCGGAGACAAAAATTCAGTTTCCGGGAAGCCGCGCCGGGACAAAATGCCTAAGTCCGGATCTTTCCCGGCCACACCCTAGGGACACCCTAGTTAATAGAGAACAGATTTTTTTTGTGGTGTTCTCCAAAATTATTAACCAAATTCATTATCTATACTATTTATGTTAATGCTTTTTGCTTTCGTCTCATAAAATCTCATAAAATTGATGTATTTTCGTTTTCATATTATCTCACTTCCTTCTACTGATCGTCAAAAGGTTTTTTTTTTATAAATTTTACAATTGCAAGAATGATTTTTTTCTTACTTGGGGTTTTTTTTTCTTTTCTTCTTTTTTTTTGTGGCTTTGTTCACTTTTAGCAGAAGTATTAGACAGAAATTATGTTGAAAAGGTTACGAAGATCAATCAAAAAATAAGAAAAATCTCTCATAATACCGCCGGGTTCACGAGTGTCAAAGCGATTATTGCCAATTATGAAAAAACTCAACAAAAAAAAATTATTAACTCTAGTAGGAATTTTTCATTCATACTGAAGCCGTAATCCATCAGATCCCTGACATGTTGTCCATTTGACAGCCGCACACTACAGTATTTCCGGTTCATTTTATTATTTCGTCTTTTCCAAAAGAAAAAAAATCTTATTAATATTACCAATAATATTCTTTGGTAATTATTGCCGTTTTTGTATTCGTTCTTCAATTTCATGGCTGTTATTTTCATACTAATATAAAAAAAACCACAAAAATTGATTTTTTTTAAACCAAAATTTTGCCTGTCCTCATATAGAGAGTATTTGACGAATTGGCCCTTGGCAATTTTAGCTTTTCTTATGTTTTCCGTTATAATTCAATAGAAGCTGCCGTATGAGGCATTCCGCTGTTTTAAGGGTTTAAATAAATACAAACAAAAAAAGTTGCGCCGCGGGCGAAAATTTTCGGTTTGAAGACAGAGGGTTTAAATAAATACAAACAAAAAAAAAGTTGCGCCGCAGGCAAAATATTTAGAGAAAAATATTCGTAATAATCAAAAATTGTATAATAAAATGAGCCGCCAACAAGTTTTTTTTTGTTAAATAAAGACACGTTAGAGGTAGAAACTTATGAGAAATTGCGCCGCGGGCGAAAATTTTCGGTTTGAAGACTGAATCGAATGATCCGAGACAGCAGTTTAAGGTGTAAACAGAATTGCTTCAGCTTCGGCTTCAGCTTTGACAGTTCTGTAGACTCAATGCTTTTCAACGGAATGGAACACAATAGCAAAGTTGCAAAGCCGGTGAAGCCGAAGTCGAAGTCGTAGTAGCTCTACTCTCTACTCTTGGTCGGCTTTGACAACTTTAACCTAACTTTTTCCGAGTAAATTGATTGTTATCGAAAATGTTCGAAGAAAAGTTAATTAATTTAGTGCAGGAAAATGAAATTCTGTATAATAATAATTGAACGATGCTGCAAACTATTTTTCGCTCGAAGTGAACACAACGAATTAACCAAAACAAATGTGAATCTCTAGCTATCAAAGTTGCAATTGTGTTCGAATAAAAGTTGAAGCCGACGAAGCCAACAAAGTCCAAAGCTGAAGCCGAAGCCCAAAGCCCAAAAAGCCGCAATTCTGTTTACACCTTTAGATTCCGAGATACCTGGAGTGATATTCCGTAACTTGTTTGAAGCGTTTGTTTCGAGTTAGAAGAACAAAAAGGATTCGCTGTCTCTGTTTTGACCGAAATAAATGTCAGAGAGAAACCGAGATAGCAAATACAACTTTTTCTTCTAACTCGAAACAAACGCCTGAATCAAGTTACGGAATGCCACTCCTGAATCCAAGACTATAACATGCAGATCCGGGACGTATGGCCATCCTATTTATATCCCACTGGAAAGGGTAGAAAACAATGCAATTATGTTGTGATCTTACAATCCTAGAAAGTTAAAACACAATTTTATGCAATTAGGGACCCAGATAAGTGCACAATTTCGTACAGTAAAAATGGTCCCGCATAGGTGCACAATTTTTTCTGTTACAGGAGTATCGGATAAGCGTAAACACTCGCAACTGCACAATAAATCCAGAGGCCCTATCGCCGAACACGATACGATTGGTTCGAATCGTAAATTCAATGTAGTTGTTAGTGTTTTACACGAACAACAACATGGAGTTTACGACTCGAACCAATCGTATCGTGTTCGGCGATAGGGCCTCAGGATTTTTCCAATCCAGGATCTAAAGATCTAAAATTTTCAGAGTGAGTGTGTAGAAAAGGTCACCAAACCACGGTACATATTCTTTAGTTACGGGAAGTGCTTTAAAAAGAGCAAAAAAAAATTTGGTTGAACAACAGAAAACATTTTTGAATTGTGTACCATCAAGTTACAAAATTTACAATCAATTGATGTGTGCAATGACAGTTATACGATTATTATTATTACAGAAGATGACGACTCTTAATCGTAATCGTGTTTCTTAGCCGTAATACGGGTAGGTAAAATGAAAATCTCCGTTTATATCGAAATCGAAGAGATTTTAGTGGCATTGGGAATCGGTTACAACTCAATTGGGTTTTGTGTCATCACTAAGAAGAGATTAATTTACGATCCAATCAAACGGGCTGGTCATTAATACAACGTATTGCCAGATAACGTAACATAACCTCACCTAACATAACCTAACTAAATGGACAAAACATAAAGATTTGTTCGTTTTTTTCTTTTAGTTATGTTTTTGTTTTGTTGTTAACTAAGTAAAAACAAAACGAAACACTGGAGACACAAAACGATTTCGTGGCTTTTTCTTTCTTTTATGCTAGAAAATTAATGGGCGAGGTCCGGCCAAGCATCACTGGAGGATGCTCGAAGTTGGGAAAAAAGATGATACAGGATACATGATAGACATTACCTGAAATTGGTGACACGTAGATGGGCTCGGCTCATACATAATTGACACCCATCGGAGTGCAACTTTGTTATTGCTATTTTTTTTACTTTCTTATACGAAGTATGATAAAGTATAGTATTTATAAAAAATTTTGACCATCTAATTTTGCCTAAAAATCATTTCTGCCAGTTCTGTCAGTTTTGTCAGTTTTGACAGTTCTGTCAATTCTGTCAATTCTGTCAGTTCTGTCAATTCTGTCAGTTCTGTTAGTCTGTCAGTTCTGTCAGTTCTGTAAATTCTGTCACTTCTGTCAGTTCTGTCAGTTCTGTCAGTTCTGTCAGTTCTGTCACTTTTGTCAGTCTAAAATTCTCTACATTTTGGCTTTTTACCACAACTCGATATCTTTTACCGTTATCGAGATATTTCCGATTTTGTAAAATAAAAATTCATTGTTTTATGTAAACTAAAATTTTATTCGTCGGGTTTTATAATAAAAATTGCGCAGACTTTGTATAAGAAAATCATGTGATGTTCACATCAGATATTTTTTTAAATGCCAAATGAATATTAGCAAATGATATAAAATACTTTTTACTCGATCGGTTGTTATTTGCGGCTTAAAAATGCTTGAAACAAACTTTTTTTGTGTGAAAAAAAAACTCCATTGACATAAATTAATAAAGTGCTAGCGGAACAAGTGAAAAATATTTGAAAGGTGCTAAAATAAAACAAGAAAATTTTCGTTAAAAATCATTCGCTATTCAAGGTTACTGATGTTTTATGTTTACAAGTTTTTTTCTTTAAGATTTGCGAGGTTTATTCATTTTTTTTCTTTTCAACTTTTTTTTGTTTACGTTTTGATTTTCTTTAAGGATGATTTCTCCTATAAAACTTCTATAATATAAGATTTTTTTTTGTGTCATCAGGGTGACCATATATATATTTTTTTTGCAATCCGGGACAAGATAAGAGCGGCCTGGTGAGGAAACCCCCCCCCCCCCCCCCGAACCACCCTCCCCCCTTCCGGGGGTTAAGGACTGAATCGAAATTTTAACGAAACAACAAAGTTTTGCAGAAGAAAATCTCTACTAGAAAGAAATCTCGAAAACCATGGATCAAGGATAGATAAATGTGCGCCGCAGGCAACATTTTTTAACCAAAGTGCGGCGCAGAGATTTAAATCACAAACTGCACAGGCCCAAGATGGGATTAGCCTAATTTTTTGCGCTTTTCATGTTTCAAAAATAATTGCGACGGAAATTATAAAAGACAAAAGTGCCGCAGGCGAAATTCACAATTGGTGAAAATCGTTATAATAATTCTATTATAACACCTAATTGAAAAATCCGGGACAAAAGTTTTGTTTCCGGGGTACCGGGCCAATATTCCTGATTCCGGGATTGTTTTAGCCATACCGAGGCGTATGGTCACCCTAATTACAATGGACTTTTGTATGTACGGAATAAAATTTTTACTTGCTTTTTTAGTAGAGTAATAAATACAAATGTATGTGAGGGTGGGTGGGAGGGAGGGAGGAGGCGGGGGGCAAACAATATAGCCTCTTGTGTAGTTTATTGTTTTTTTGTCCGACAATTGGTTCGATTTGTTACAAACGGTACACTAAATCTTCAAAAAAGAAAAATGTATGAATCGGGGGACAGGTGTACCGTGTCCTACCTACTATATGATTCCCATATGTGGTATAAGAACTCCTCAAGTGGAAAGTAAATTTGTATGACGAAACAAATCGCATTTTTTTTTTGGCGAAAAAAACAAAAATCTTTGTACCATTGGAGGTTGGAGTTCAAATGATATTTAATTGATTTCCAAACTATAAATACCTGTGCATCATGGGCTCCAAAAATGGCTAAACGGACCGCGCCATACACCGGACGGGACCTTGAATTAAACTGTTTTGATAAATGATTCGTTCACTGCACCATAAAACAACGTCCATTCAGCAACATCCATTGAACAACGAAAAAAATGACCCCCCCCCCCCCAGACCCTCCCGCCACATTAGAAAATTTATTTCTGTTCAAATGAATTGAAAAGGATCTCCGGCCAGCTATTCATCTAATTAATCAAATCGGCTTTAATTTTTGTGAACTTACAATCTTAACTAAATAATATTTCTTTGTTACTTTCTTATACCTAGTGGGCAGTATAATAAGTGATTAGAAGAAAATTTGGCCTCTTAATTTTGCGATGGGAAAAAATAAACAAGGAAAAGCAAATTAAGAAGTATGAGCCGCAAGTGAAATTTAAATCTAGATCCGAACAGTACCATGCGAAAATTGATTGCATTTTTCTCGCTCTTTCAATTTCGTTCTTTAATATGAGCCGCAGGTGAAATTTAAATCTAAAGCCGAACAGTACCATGCGAACGTCAATTGCGTTTTTCGCGCTCTTTCAATTCGATAAATAATCGCAACGGAAATCGTAAAAATACCAATACAGATAAAAGCACATGCACTTTTTGTGGAAAATCGTTCAAAAATACGCCGCAGGCAAAAAAAAGTGGGTAATTTAAAGCAATTCCAAGTCAAAGTAATCAATTTTTTGCCTGTTTAATGATGGTTTTTACTAGCGTTTGATAAATTTAAATATTTTGTAAGATCCGGGACAAAAGTTTAGTTTCTAGGACGCGCTGGGACCCCAATCCGGAACTGTTCGGCCATTTCGGAGCGTATGGTCAAGCCAGTCAAATTACAAAAATATCAGTCTGTCAGTCGGTCAATCAGCTGTCAGTCGGTCAGCACGTCTGTCAGTGTGTCAGTCGGTCAATCTATCAGCATGTCAATCAGTGTCAGTCTGTCTGTAGATTTTGTACAAGAAAATCATGTGCTGTTCACATCAGAAATTCTCAAGCAAAAAAAAAAATTCTAACAAAAAAAAAAATAAATAAAAAACGCAAAAAAATGTCAGCATTAGAATATCTAACCGGTTCGTGGTCCGGTTGCCCGGCCCTCTTCCGGTGACCTTCACTCCTCAATTGGTTTATGTACGGTTAGCTAAAAACGGCATAAGACCTCATAATCGCAAGAAGGCGTGATCAATTGGCATTTAATGTATTTTTTTTTATTCGTGTCTCTTGTTTTAAGTGGTTATAAAACATCGATAAAAGATTTTCTGTGTTTGTTTATTATTAAAAAACTTTTATCATTTATTAGCATTAATTTGATCAATTTGACTGTAATTTTTATAAATTTTTATGTTTATCTTGTGGACATTTGAAAACTTGATTTTTACTTAACTTTAATTTAAGTAAGACACTGAATTTGCATGAGCAAATAAATAAAACGATTCATTAATACAAACTTTTATTAACCTGTACTTAAAAAAAGAACCAACTTAAAAAAAATCAAAAAAAAAAAATCAAAAAAAAAATAACATTTATAATTGTGGATCTCAAATTTGACCAACAAAAAAATTATACAATAATATTTTAAAAAAAATTCTCCCGCTCAATTTTGACAGTATTTGAGTTCTACAACGTTTGTAACGCATCGATCCAATCATCGGACACAAAATCAAACTACACCGCATGACCGTCTGTCTGTTAGTCTGTCCGTCCACCTATCTGCCTGTCTGTTTGTCCATTTGTCTGTCTGTCTACCCATCTCTGAACACTATAACGTTCGAAAGGATTGCGCAAGAGACTTGAAATTCCGCACAGTTGCATTTTTAAGTAAACCGCAAGTGAAAACTCAATTTTTCGTGAAACGCCTCTTCCCCCCGCACCGCCCAAACCATTAGCGATATCGAAAAACGGACAACGGTTTCTTAATCAGAGGCCCAAAAACCACTCCTATGCTAAATTTCAGCGAAATCGGAGACGTGTCAAAAAATTAAAAAAATCGTAAGGGGGACCCCTACACTTTTTTTAAGGACGAAAAATTGAAGTCCTCCGATTAGGCTGAAATTAAGAACTTAGAGGTTATCGGGGATGGAGAATCGATATCCGGTGTACTTTTTGAGGGGGGTGGTACGGTTTGGGCGGTACAAGGACGAGGTCCTTGAAAAATCCTTTTTTCCCCAAAAATGCCAACGGATATCGATTCCTCATCCCCTAAAACTATAAAATTTCAAATTTCATGAAAATCCTTGTAGCCGTTTCCGAGATAAAAGGATTCAATTTTTAAGGATTTAACTTTAGGAAAACCGTTTGTTTCTCACGTAATTTTTGGCCTATCGACTCACGGTTAACGGTTTTTGATAGACAAAAGGATCCTTAAGAATGCGTGGTTTTTGTTTTTCCGGAAACTGCAGAGTTTTTTCCAAAAAAGATTTTTTTCTTCAGACTTGAAATTTTCTTGGACTTTTTTTTTTGGAAAATTCGAAAGTTTTACAAGATGAAATTTTAAAAAAAAACTACAAAATGTTGGAAAATTGCTACAAAATACAAAATTCCAATAAATTTTGCCATTTTTTCTAGCATAAATTCAACTACGTAAAATCGTTTATTCAATTCTGGTTTTTCCAGAATTCTGATGAAATGGAATCGATGAAAAAAGGCACCGGAATTAAATACTATCTTCTATTGGAATTTCTCGGCTTACAGGTGAAAAAAAATGTGACAAATTGTTGTAATATTTTTGTGGATTTCTTGAACTTCTCTCCTCCACTGCTCCTCCTGCTGATGGCCCGCCTAATCCTGTAAGGATTTGATTTAAGAGAAAAAAGGAGAGCCTAATTCGGTTTTCTTTTTGTGAAAACTCCAAACAATTTTACATAACCGGTCCATACATCAATATCCAATCGGAGCACTTCTTCCTCCCTCTCCCAACCAAACGGATTTTTTCACAATAAAAATTTTGTCTGTCCTCATATAGAGAGTAGTACCAGGAAAATCGAGCCATGCTCGGCCACCTCAAACTCGCCCTTTTGCTGAAATTTTGGAGAGGTGAGACCTATCGATCTAGATAGGTCTAGAGGGAAAAGTCGGGTTTGTAGTGGAAAAATCGAAAGCCCTTAGCCCACTTAGTAATACTGTAAAGTTTCATTAAGATCGGACCACCCAATTCGAAGATACCAGGCGAGGGGTATTGAGGGGAATTTTCTCAGAGGGGAGACCTATCTAGATCGATTCGTTGTCCCCGAATATTCCTAACCACTAAGTTTCGTGAAAATCGTTAGGCGGGTTTTCGAGATCGTTTGTGCAGACCGACAGACAGACAGACATTCCTCGTATTATATTTTAGGCCCCCTTGGCAACTGCAGTTTTTCTTATGTTTTATTTTAATTTTTCTAAATTTTCTGCCAACTTATAAATTTTGCTAAAATTTATAAAAAATTTTAATTAAATAATTTCTTTATTTTGCTTCTAGAAATTCAATCAGCATATTTTTTTAATTTTAACTTTCAGATGCTTTTCCGAATTTGTTGGCTCCTAAAAAGTGAGGTTAGAAGATCTTTATGCAGTCAGAAAACATCGACACCATGTGCCGTCGCCATTTTGTGAGTCTTTTTTACTTTTTTTTAAACTATTTTTATTACATTCTTAAATGTTGTATAATAAAGTACCTATTGTATTTATAAAAAGTTTCGACATCCTAATTTTGCGTAAAAGACATTTCCCGAGCACTCTTGAGTCGATAGGAGCATGTCTGTCTGTCTGTCTGCCAGTAATAAACTTTCGAAACTTTAAAAGATGCGAAGTTCGTTTTATAAATCAACATAAAAATGTAATAAAAAAAATAACCAACATGAATTTACCCAGAACTATTATAAGATTCAGAATCAGTGACGTTAAATTATTCTAAAATCTTGAAAAAAAAAAACCATCGAAATTCTTAGAAAAAACGGTTTTTTTCTTCTTCTCTCTTTCCAATTAGTTTTTATTAAATGGAAATTATTAATTTACTAGAACCGCATAATGTCCGGTTGAAATTAGAATTTTCAATCATGGTCACATTTTAATACCTGAGCGATCACATAGCATAAATTGCTGAAAAAAGTCATTCGATTGAAAGTCGATTTGCTAGTCTTTTACCATCGAAGGCTTCTTCTTAACTATTGTTTTTGAGTTCCTGGTCTTTTTCAAACTAGTTTCCATTACACGATTTGCTTTCTTAGCATTTAACAGCATAAAATGCTAAATCCGGAATGGTTATAGCGGTTTTTGTGCCACTTGTATACCTGGCCACGATCGACAAGTTGGAACGTTTTGCATTTAGTCGATGCAAAAATACCAAACAAAAGTCAACAGAACTCATTAAGTCAACCTGTAACCTCTCTAGTTTTTAGAATAACACCACAAAATCGTAAATCGAGGTAAACTTTAGAAGAAGAGAAGAAAAAAAAAAAACGAAAATCTAAAAATAAATTCTGACAGATTGTCGAATGTCAGGTGAATAATGAGTTGGAGGCAATACACAAAAAATGCTTGCGCGACAGCGACGGTCTCCGCGTCAAAATGTCAAAGGTCGACATTAGCTTGTCTTGAGAGTTAGTTAGCTGTGCTACTAAAAGAAACAAAAAAAAAATAGACGGTTCCTGAAATACTTGCCAGAGAATGGCCGGGGAATATGTAGGTCACTTCGACGAAGAAGAGACGAAAAAAATGGTTTTGTTGTAATCACTCTGTGAAAATTACTGGCGAGTACCTGCTTTCCACTGTTGTCCCGAGCAAATCTCGCATGTAATTCGGATTCAAAGTATCCTCGAGGTGGCCGAAGTTTGCTACGTTTGCCAAAATATCCACCAGGGGCTGAAATTCGTTACGTTTATCCGAGTTAACGGGATCCAAGGTCCCACGAATCCAAGGTTCCAGGGTTTCTGTGTTCCAAACTAAGGTTCCAAAATTCCACGGCCCAAAATTCCAAGGTTTCATGGTTTCCAGAGCCCAAAGTTTCAAGGTTCCACTGTTCCATGGTTCCAGGGTGCCAATATTTCGGGGCGTAAAGTTTCAAGATTCCAGAATTCCACGGTTCCAAGGTTTCTGAGTTCAAAACTAAGGTACCAAAATTCCAGGGCCCAGAGTTCCAAGGTTAAACTAATGCCCCAATATTTCAGGGCGCAAAGTTTCAAGATTCCAGAATTCCACGGTTCCGGGGTTCCACGGTTCCCCGGTTCCACGGTTCCAAAATTCCAAGGTTCCAAAGTAAAATTTCAAGGTTTGAGGGGTCCACGGTTCCAGGATTTCCAAGATGTCTATGATCCGGCGTTTAGATTTTTCTTGGATAATATCCTAAAATTTAAGAATTTGATTCTGATTTTGGTTTCTAAAACTTGAAAAATTTGGATTTGTCTTCTGAAAATCCAAAAAATTTGATCCTAGTTTTAGTTTTATTACATAAACTTCCAAAAATTTGGTACTGCTGGTGGTTTTGGTTTCTAAAACTTGAAAAATTCGGCTCTGCTTTTGGTTCTTAAAATTCCAAAAATCTGAATCTGTTTGTGGTTTTAGGTTACCCAAAATTTCAATGGTTCAGTGGTTTTTTTGCTAGGTTTAAAAAACATAGTCACTCTACATTGATTAGTCATGTTTTAGGTCGGTTAATTCCTAATAAATTCTTTTAAAATTACTTGACAGCAAATTCGTATAACTTTCTGGTTATTAACTTTAAAATCCGCAAAAATTTAAGCACCCAATAAAAATTTTCTTGCAGATTCTAAATGGGATTTCCCCGCTGCTGTACGATGAGTATATTTTACGGCACTTGTTTAAATGACACCTGGTCTGGGCGTGTATCAATTTTTTTTCCGATTGCAAAATTTACACATTCAACGCGACAGCCAAGGCCGAATTAAGCCACAGAAGACTGGATTAACATTGCTGGACCGCAGCGCCGCGCTAGCCCGCTCGCCGTTCTGCCAACCCTTTGATTAATCAGTAGAGGACCAGCTGAAATGTTCACCTTGACCCCTAAAACCAACTAAATTAAATGACAGATTTTTGTCATCGTTTTGCAGGTATTTTTTTTTTGGTTCCGCGATAATCGGTGACCTGTTCACCGACCAACCGAATTCATCCATTGTTGCCATTTGTGCATTTCTTCTACACAACTTGAGTCCATCTGAATGTCACTATAGTCACAAATCATTGGCCATTTCGATTTAAACACGATAATAAAATAATTCATATTATGCTCAACGATTAAAATATCATCTGTGGTATTTCGGTCATCGGATAAAGTTGTTTTCCAATCTTTTTATCTTTGTGTGCAGACAAAATGTAAAAAAAAATCTTGCCACCCGGGAAATCGAGGCACTATGGATTTGAAAAGTTTTTTCAAGAATTTGTTTTTTTTTTCTTCAATTTAGTAAAAACCAAATTTAATACAGATATAAGAAGAACACAACTTTTGTTCTGTTTTTTGATAGCTATTTCAAACCATCTTTTGGATTTCTGTCGATGCCGGATTGAAGTTTCTTTTTGTCGAATTTCCGAAATACCACAAAAATCTTGATATCACCTCCTTGAGAAATAAAAATAAACAGGAACATAAAATGTTTGACGTGATTAGCGACCTCAAAAGTCGTTGAAAAAAAATGGGTAAAAATGGTATTTGTGTTTACCCTATAGGATCGTCCGTTCCGAATTTCGAAGTTCTCACACGACCACGAAAATCAGCGATTACGAAAATCCTCGAGGGAGTTTCCAAGCGGGGGTGGAATTTCGCAAAATCCCACAACAGCGGACCAACCAATCAGTCAGTCTTTTTACATTCCCCAAAATATTTTCTGCCTAAAAAAGGTTGTAAAATAATTTTTCTTGCTAAGAAATAGCTTCTAAAATTTTTTTACAAAAAACTCCTGCTCAAAAAAGGTCTCGGAAATAAGTTCCCTGCTACGAAATAGCTTCCAAAAAATTCAAAAATTATTTTCTACTTAAAAAGAGCCTCGGAAATATTTTTCCTGCTCAGAAAAAGCACATAGAAATAAAAAAAAATGTTTCCTGCTTAGAAAAGGTCTCGGACATATTTTTCCTGCTTAGAATTAGCGACCAAAAAATCGAAAAAATATTTTCCACATGGAAAAGGTCTCAGAAGTATTTTTCCTGCTTAGAATTAGCTTCCAAAAATTCAAAAAAAAATTCCAGCTAAGAAAAGGTCTCGGAAATATTTTTCCTGCTTAGAATTAGCGACCAAAAATTCGAAAAAAATATTTTCAACGTGGAAAAGGTCTCGGAAGTATTTTTCCTGCTTAGAATTAGCTTCCAAAAATTCGAAAAAAATATTTCCCGCTTAGAAAAGGTATCGGAAATATTTTTCCTGCTTAGAACTAGCGTCCAAAAATTCGAAAAAATATTTTCCACATGGAAAAGGTCTCGGAAGTATTTTTCCTGCTTAGAATTAGCTTCCAAAAATTCAAAAAAAAAATTCCAGCTAAGAAAAGGTCTCGGAAATATTTTTCCTGCTTAGAATTAGCGACCAAAAATTCGAAAAAAAATATTTTCCACGTGGAAAAGGTCTCGGAAGTATTTTTCCTGCTTAGAATTAGCTTGCAAAAATTCAAAAAAAAATTTCCAGCTTAGAAAAGGTCTCGGAAATATTTTTCCTGCTTAGAATTAGCGACCAAAAATTCGAAAAAAATATTTTCAACGTGGAAAAGGTCTCGGAAGTATTTTTCCTGCTTAGAATTAGCTTCCAAAAATTCAAAAAAAAAATTCCAGCTTAGAAAAGGTCTCGGAAATATTTTTCCTGCTTAGAATTAGCGACCAAAAAATCGAAAAAATATTTTCAACATGGAAAAGGTCTCGGAAGTATTTTTCCTGCTTAGAATTAGCTTCCAAAAATTCAAAAAAAAAATTCCAGCTTAGAAAAGGTCTCGGAAATATTTTTCCTGCTTAGAATTAGCGACCAAAAATTCGAAAAAAATATTTTCAACGTGGAAAAGGTCTCGGAAGTATTTTTCCTGCTTAGAATTAGCTTCCAAAAATTCAAAAAAAAATTTCCAGCTTAGAAAAGGTCTCGGAAATATTTTTCCTGCTTAGAATTAGCGACCAAAAAATCGAAAAAATATTTTCCACATGGAAAAGGTCTCGGAAGTATTTTTCCTGCTTAGAATTAGCTTCCAAAAATTCAAAAAAAAAATTTCCAGCTTAGAAAAGGTCTCGGAAATATTTTTCTTGCTTAGAATTAGCGACCAAAAATTCGAAAAAAATATTTTCCACGTGGAAAAGGTTTCGGAAGTATTTTTTCTACTTAGAATTAGCTTCCAAAAATTCGAAAAAAATATTTCCCGCTTAGAAAAGGTCTCGGAAATATTTTTCCTGCTTAGAATTAGCGACCAAAAATTCGAAAAAATATTTTCCACATGGAAAAGGTCTCGGAAGTATTTTTTCTGCTTAGAATTAGCTTCCAAAAATGCAAAAAAAAAAATTCCAGCTAAGAAAAGGTCTCGGAAATATTTTTCCTGCTTAGAATTAGCGACCAAAAATTCGAAAAAAATATTTTCCACGTGGAAAAGGTCTCGGAAGTATTTTTCCTGCTTAGAATTAGCTTCCAAAAATTCAAAAAAAAATTTCCAGCTTAGAAAAGGTCTCGGAAATATTTTTCCTGCTTAGAATTAGCGACCAAAAATTCGAAAAAAATATTTTCAACGTGGAAAAGGTCTCGGAAGTATTTTTCCTGCTTAGAATTAGCTTCCAAAAATTCGAAAAAAATATTTCCTTCTTAAAAAGGTCTTCGGAAATATTTTTCCTGCTCAGAAATAGCTTCAAAAAAATTCAAAAATATTTCCTTCTTAAAAAGAGCCTCGGAAATATTTTTCCTGCTCAGAAAAAGCACCTAGAAATTCAAAATAAATGTTTCCTGCTTAGAAAAGGTCTCGGAAATATTTTTCCTGGTCAGAAAAAGCACCTAGAAATTCGAAAAAAATGTTTCCTGCTTAGAAAAGGCATTAAAAATAATTTCTTTGCTCAGAAATAGCTTCTAAAAAATTCGAAAAAATATTTCCTGGTTAGAAAAGGTCTCAGAAATAATTTTCCCGCTCAGAATTAGCTTCTTAAAAGTTAAAAAAAGTTTTTTAAAATATTTTTCTTGCTCAAAAAAGGGATTTGAAAGAGCAAAAAAAATATTTCATGCTTAAAAAAGTCTTCGGAAATATTTCCGCTGCTCACACAGAGCCTCTAAAAATTAAAAAAAAAATATTTCCTGCTCAAAAAATGTCTTGGAAATATTTTTCCTTCTTAGAAATTTTGTCATATATTCGTCTGTCTTTTGTTTGGAATTTGATTGTGAAGCGAACAATTCATTTCCTTCCTCTCTGCTTATACTTGTGTGTGTGGGTTTTTTTTTAAATTCCTACATATTTCTTTTGGCGCCCTAATAATCAGTAGTGCCTCGATGTGAATAATTTGATTGGCCCGAGAAGCAACGAAAAAACATTGGAGGTCAGAGAAGAGATCTTTTCGGATTTCTCGAGTAAATTGCAAGTATAGCCCAGGCACCTCACCATTACCACATAATTGTTGATTTCATAACAAGAATCCGCTTAAACGAACCATGGCCACTATAAAATTAAAATATTTACCATCAGATAATGTGAACGTCACGCCCCCGCTGCAGGTGGCAAAATTAAAATCAAAATTTATTTTGTTTGACAAATTTTATTTCTTTATTGTCGATTAATTTAACCTCAATTAAATTATTGTCTCTTGCTGATGCTTTTGATGGTAATTTCAACAAAAATCAGTTATGATAATTACATTTTATCGACGGATTCTAAGTGAGAGCTTATTGGAATTGCAACCCAAGTAGCACAAAAGCTCGTAAAGTTGTCGGCGCGACCATATTATCACGAAATCAAAGTCGCGGCGACCACTTTACGGCCTCTTTGGGAACGAATTCAGTGAGCAAATCGCGTCTTGTGCCACTTGGGATGATTCGCAAAATCATCATGAAATTCTTATTAGCAATTAATTAACATTTCAATGCGGTACCGGCTATTGTGATCAAAATTAATAATATTACCAGATAAGGGGCCAATAGCGGTCACTATTGACTCGATAAAATGCTTAATTATGCGATGTTATGTCAAACGCTTGCTATTCAGAAAAATCCACTATGGCCTAGACATGGAATATGAAGTATCGACACTATCGCCAACAACAACAACAACAACAAAAAGAAGCGTGTGAAAAACCGTCAACTTTGAAATAGCCGGTCCGCAACATAATATACACAGGTGACTCGATCAAATGTTATAAAGTGAAATTAGTAGACAAGAAATATTTCCAAAAAGATAAAATAAAAAAAAATCTGTTCAAAGATGCGTGCAACCAACCCGTAGGTCTTTTGAATTGTTGCAACATTGACCGTAATTGGAGTTAGACTCATATAATGTCGTATATCTAATATAATTAACAACATTGAAGATCACAAATAAAACAAGCGGAATTATAATATGTGAAAACGATAATGAAAATTTGTGATAATTATTTTAGGTGGTAGACTTAATTGAAGGGCGTCCAAAACAACAACGACAACAAAAAAAAAAAGATACCCGGGCACAACGACGGAATTTCTTGTACAAATATTTTCTTTTTGTGATCTTTAATTTGAATTTGGTTTATAACTGACAGATTGACAGATCGACAGACTGACAGATTGACAGACAAACTGACTGACAAACTGAGTGACAAACTGACTGACAGCGACAGACCTGAAAATACGAAAAAAACAAACCTAAAGGCCTGTGTCCACATGGAAATTTATTTGCAGAAGTCGCTTCTAGCAGAGACTTCTGGAAGTTTTTCCCGTGGAAACACTAACTGCAAGTGAACTTCCAGAAGTTGTGACACCAGAAATCTCTTCTAGAAGCGACTTCTGCAAATAAACTTCCATGTGGACACGGGCCTTTAGAAAAGCTACAATGGCCAGTGGGGCTTATCGTTAAATATCCCGATATGAGAATTCACTGTATTTGTATAGTAAATTTTCTATTTGTTTGGGGAAAAGGGGAGAACAAGTGATTGTATTGGCAATAATTGAGATAAAAACCAAACACAAAATCGCTATTCTTGGATATGATGCTAAACGCACTTTTCCATCGCCTGCCAACGTATTGGTAAGGATCAAGTGGTTGTTTTTTTTTTGTGATTTTTACTTTCCTATAAAAAAAACATGTCCCAAGCACTACCAAGTCGATTGGAGTTATATTACAAAAATCTGCCAGTTTGTCTGTCCGTATGTCTGTCAGTCTACCAGTTTGTGTCAATCTGTGGTGTCAGACTGTGTCAGCCTGTCAGTTAGATAGACGAAAATTGGTGCCGCAGGCAATTTTCTTAGTGATTAGTGGTCAATTTTGCTAGTGATGAAGAAGTTACACAACACTAGATGATAAAAACAAAAATTTAGTTATCGAGGCACCTGAATCGACATGCCTTTGATGTAATACTGTTTATAACGCACTTGTAAACCTTTATATAACACATCTTGCCATTTGGTTACAAATTAAACAAATAAATAAATCCGGGACGTATGGTCACCTTATAAAAAATTGATGAAGGATACCGTAGGCTTCCCGCATTAAATTATCCACTTTATTGACCCGATTTAGCCGTTTGCCAATTTTTGTTTTGTTTGTCGTTCCACTCACAATACTTTCTGCTATAATTTTGCAGAATAAAATAATCGCAACGAAATCTTGAGTGCATGTTTTTGTGAAAGACTCCCCATCAAATCATAATGAATTCACCAACGCAACGGAATTAATGCAATTTTGCAGTCTTAGACTGGCCTCCATCACTTAAAAACATTAAACCAAATTAATGAAATCTGCCAAAATTCCAAAGAAGCTGTATAGAAAAGCTAATTTAATGTTTAAATTAATTAAAATAATTTTTCGCTTTTGGGTTCTCGGAGTCCAATTTTCATGCCAATTTCGCGACCAAACCACAAATTAACTCATTGTCGGACAAAAATCCGCCAATAAAATTTTAGTCGGAAACCCAAGAGGTTTGCTTGATTCAAAGGTGATTCTGACCCAAAAAAAAAGAAATAGCAAAAAAAAAATAGAAAAGCTTTGATGCCTACATTAAGCAAGGCTTAATCAATTTTTAAATCTAGGTGAAAATATTAACTTTGACTGCAGAAAAATCTATGACTTATTTTTTAACGCAATTGAAGGCAAACCAAAATTTCGCCAAGAAACCTTTGGCGAATTAAGTGCCAAATTAGATGGAAACAAGCACTTAAAATCCTTTAAAAATTTCGGGTTTTAGTTAATTTTTTGTTTGGAATAAAATTGAAAAACGTGAAGCAAAAATACTAAGGCAAACTTATCGTATATACCTTGGACAGAAATATGCTTTGGTATCAAAAAATCTGTGCATAATTAAAAAGATTTTTATACCCGTATGGTGAAACCAAAGGGTATATTAACTTTGCCTTACCGTTTGTAACGCCAAGATCCCGTCATCACACAAAAAAATGAATTACACCAGTGTGTTTAGAATGATAAAAAAAATTGAATTTTGCATGTCCGTCCGTCTGTGTCTGTCCGTCTGTGTCTGTCCGTCTGTCTGTCTGTCCGTCCGTCTGTCTGTCTGTCTGTCTGTGGCGCGGATTGCGGGCGCACGGATTGAGCTAGAGACTTGAAAGTTTGCACAGATCCGTTTTTCGTAAAATGCGAGGCTAAATTCGTTAATGGGCAAAAATGGATCATTAGGGGGGGTACCCCCCATACGAACGAAATCGTTTTTTGTGAATATCTCAAAAAAGGTGCATCTTATCAAAAAAGTCCAAGAACAAAAGTTATTTAGAATATGATTCTACATAAAACTCCCATACATCAAAATCCGATTGGAACAAGTTTTAAAAAAATCTTATTGGAAAATTTGAATTCAAATGAAATTTTGATACGCCGTTCAATTAAATCACCATACGGGTTTTCAATAATTGCCAGATTGGCAATTATAGCTTTTGTTATGTTTTCTAATGAAATTGAAACTGAAATTCTGATGAAAGATGATGAATGATGAAAGATGAAATTCTGACATCTTTTTTTTACTTTCCTTAACGTTGTATAATAAGGTATTGTAGTTATGGAAAATTACGACCTCTTAATTTTGACCAAGAAACATTTCCCGAGAACTGCTGAGTCGATTGGAGCATTGTTACAAAAATGTCTTTCTATCTGTCAATTCTGTCTGTCCATCCTTGAACACCAAAACTTCCGAAAGGATCGAGCTACACTCAGAAAAATGTCCAGGTCAACTTTTTGTTAGGTTAACTCTGACCTTACAGAGGTGTCTGTAAGCCCGCTAGCGGTCAGAGCTAACCTATCTAAGGTCAACTCGTGCAGCTCCCAATGCCCTACTTCACCTGCTGCTGGCTTAATTTCAGAATTTCTCCGACCACAGGTCAACACAGTTTTACTTTCCCTCATGCAGGCGAATGCACACCTGCCGGAGGGCAATTACGCCGTATGTAGGTCGTCGAGTTAGCCTCCATTTTTCTGAGTGTAGAGACTTGAAATTTTGTACAGTTGCGGTTCCAGTAAATAGCAAGTGAGAACACAATTTTTCGTAAAAGAACTCCCCCTGCGTTGCCCAAGCCATTAGTGATATCGGAAAACAGACAACGAATTCTTAGTCAGAGGCCCGAAAAACCTCCCTGCGGAAAAACCCTTCTGCGACGAAATCGGGTATGTGTCAAAAAAAATAGAAAAACCCGCTTGATTGAAAAAACTTTCAGGACGATAAATTGTAGTCCTTCGACAGTGCTGATATTCAGAATTTATAGGTTTTTGGGGACGGAAAATATATACCCGGTGTACAGTTTAATCTATTAAATAGGAGGCGGTGCGGTTTAATCTTTCAAAAACCGTTTTCCGTGAGTCGATATGTCAAAAATTATGAGAGAAACCAAAGGTTTTCCTAATGTTATGTCCTTAAAAATGACATAAAAAAAAAATTGAATAATTTTATCTCGGAAATGGCGCAAAGGATTTTCATGAAATTCGGCATCTTGTAGTTTATGCATTTTTCTCTGGCCAGTTTTCATGTTGATAGTTCGATCTCTTTTCCACAAATCAGTCTATCTATTTCTACCTAGGTTAGGTTGGAGTGGCTGCCAAAAAGGCACACTTAGGCCTGAATTGACCCATTGTGATACCACGCCCATTTCCCTATACCTCGAACCATTTGGAGCTTCTGATGAAGCATAGTAGATCTGCAACGCTTGTGGCGCTTAGGTCTTCTACCTACATTTGTTCAATTTTCAGACCATTTGTTCTTCTAGGGTTATAAGAACAATACGCTAGAGGCTGTAATTTCTGAGAAAACTGTGCCGCAGGCGAACATTTTTGGGTCTCGAAATGAATTTTTCTAGTGATTTAGAAAATACAACATTACACTCAGGGAACAAATTGGTCATATGGATAAAATCATTGCTAAATTAATCTAATCTTTGTTACAATCACAAAAAAAATGTTTATTGGAACAAATATTTTCGAGGTGAAATCTTTGTTCAACAAAAGATTTGTTTTTTTTAACAAAAATAATCTTACAAATAATGTTTTGTTGAATCAATGAAACAATTGTGAAATTAACAATCCCTAATTTGTCAAAATGACAAAAAAAAGTTATTTTTTTTTTGTTTTTCGAGCAATTTTTTTTATCAATTTAACAAAAAAAATTGTTGAGATTCAACAAAACAAATTTCGTCAATAGAAACGAGGTTTTTGTTATTATTTTTTTCAGATTACGTAATTCCGGGACAAAAGTTTAGTTTTCGCGATGCTGGCTGGAATACCATGCCTAGTTTTGGGACTTTTTCCCGGCCATTCCGGGACGTATGGTCACCCTGTGGTCACATAGGAGTCAAAGATTACCATTATGGAATATAAAGTCTTATAGAAAATTATGTTATCGAAGGTAAATTGCACTGGCAGCCACTACTAATTTAAGTCTAATCGATTGTCATAAACTAGACAGGTTGGATAGAAAAGGTTTTCCAGAGTTTTAGGGGAAGGACAAGATTTTGTTAGACATGAAATTATTAGAAAGTAAATTCAAGAATTACTGAATTTACGTTAAGAATGAAAAATGAATTTCGAGTTAAAGGTGAAGGTGTGATCCTTGAAAGTAATTGTGGAGATTAGCATTCGTTTTTAGTCATCAGAACTGCTCTCTGTGTTTATGAAACAAAACAAAAAAAATAATACTGCCAATTTATGAAATAATGAAAAAGTATCGACATAAATGGTTAAAATGAATTTCTTATGATGATCTTATCTTGTTTTCAACGAACACGGCTTTTTGTAGAATACTTAGAGACATAAAAAAAAGCCGAAGCTCTTTTCTAATGTTGAAAGAATCGCCTTAAAATGCAACAAATTAACATTGAAATAGTTATGTTTGTTGTGTGTTTGTGCGCGCGCTTTTGCATGCTGTTTCGCAGAAATCTCAAATTTTTCAAATGGTCGGCATGTATTTTCCCAACAAAAACGTAGTCAGAAAAAGTAAACAAGACGCTCCGAACATAAAGACGTTCGCATCGAGTTAGCTTTTGCCAGTGGGGAGCTACACAGAGGAAATCAATTTGAACACAAAAAAAAACACAAAATCAATTCAGAAATTCAGCAGCCTTGAGACCAAATCGAACAAATGATTTCCAATGTGCGCGCAGCGGTGCGTAAATACCTGAAAAGAATTAATTTTAAAAAAGCCGATTTACTTAGAAACATATTATAAAAAAATTTCTGATGTGTTCAACACAAAATTTTCCTCTGCAATATTTAGTTTCGGAAAGAATATGTAAAATATGTAATAATATTTTTTTTCCAAATATCTAGACAGCCGTTACAGACTGTTAACACTAGAAAGTCCGATAGTAGCAATACCCTTAGATACCCAAATGGAGTCATTTCGACATGATACTTGTATTGAAAAAAAAAATCGTTTGTGCGTGGTTTATTTGAAATCATGATGAAAAATCTATAATAAATAAAAGTCACGAGAGGTATTCACGTAAAATTAATCAAGAAAAAATTGATGACAAAAAAAATGTACGCAAGGAGTCAAAATGACTCCATCGGGCATTCTAGTGTTAAAGTAAAAAATGTAGAGAATTTCATTTTCTTTAAATTACCTTATAGGAAGTTTTTTACAAAAGCGTACAGTTTCCGAGAAATTTTCAAAAAACTTTGTTTTAAAAAAAAACAAAAAGCTGATTATTGAAAAACCGTATGGTATTGTATCAAAATTTTGAAGTCAAACTTTTCAATAACATTTTTTAAAATTTATTCCAATCGGATTTTGATGTATGCGAGTTTTATGTAGAATCATATCCTAAATAAATTTTGTTCTTGCACTTTTTTGATAAGATGCACCGTTTTTGAGATATTCACAAAAAACTTTTACGTTCGTATGGGGGATACCACCTCTAATGGTCCATTTTTGCCCATTAACGAACTTAGCCTTGCATTTTACGAAAAACGAATCTGTGTAAAATTTCAAGTCTCTAGCTCAATCCGTGCGCCCGCAATCCGCGCCACAGACAGACGGACAGACGGACAGACGGACAGACGGACAGACGGACAGACGGACAGACGGACGGACGGACGGACGGACGGACGGACAGACGGACGGACAGACGGACGGACATGCTAAATTCAACTTTTTTTTATCATTCTAAACACACTGGTGTAATTCATTTTTGTGTGTGATGACGGGATCTTGGCGTTACAAACGGTGAGGCAAATTTAATATACCATTTGGTTTCATCATACGGGTATAAAAATTGTATGGGAGGTACCCGTTATATAGCTAACGTTATTTTTCCAAAATATACGATTTTCATGGAACTCATTCACAAGAAAATTCAAGTCGCTAGTTCCTCGTGATCTCAATTGATTTAAAATAGGTAAAACAGATTGACAGACTGACAGTCTGACAGACTGACAGACTGACAGACTGACAGACTGACAGACCAACCAACAGACTGATAAACCAACAGATTGACAAACTGACAGACATTTTTGTAATAATGCGCCAATCGACTCTCCGAACATAAAGACGGTGGCGGTAAAAGTGATCTGTCAGTCTTTCTGTCTGTCAATATTTCTTATAAAAACTATTAGAGCTAGAACCATGAAATTTTATAGGCATTTTTGAGTATTTTCTCGATGAATGAGAGTTTATGGACCTCTTGCCACTCCATCTTATAAATTCTTCGCTTGCAGCCGTAAATTCTGTCAGTCATAAATAAATTTGCATTTTTTTTGTCTTGCAGAAATACAACGAAACTTTTACAAAAACGCAGCTGTTCGGCCACCATCCACCCACCAAGCATCTCTGATAAGACAAGTGAGTTTCAAACGTTTTTAGTGTCGTTTTTTTTTGTGAAGTTCACTATTTTCGTGAAATCCACTCAATCTTAGGAAAATCGAAAACTCTTGTAAAATCCAATCAATACTAGCGAAATATAGTGGAAAAATTAAACAGATTTTACAAAAATTGAGTGAATTTCATTGAATTTGAGTGAATTTAGCTAAAATCGAGTACACGGAGAGAAGCAATAGAAAAGATTCCCACAAAAAATAGAAATAGACGAGACAGAGAATTTTTTTTTTGGTAATGACTTCCCAAAAAAACAGGAATTCATGCCAAAAAATGGGAAATTTCCCCAAAATTCTAGGACAGATTCCTTAGTTTTTAGGGAATTATTACCAAAAAGTCAACTGTCTCATATATTTCTATTTTTTAATTCTTTTCGTGTAAATTTCCCAAAATTTGAGTGGTTTTTCAAGAACAATTTTGAATGTGTACGTTTTCAAGACATTTTGTAATTTTTTCTTTCTTTTAGCTTATAGAATCGCCTGACAAGCAGTTAACATGAAACGAAGTCTAAAATTGGTTTCAAATCACCGTTTGCTATTTTCGTCGAAATGCATCCACCTGAAAGGTAAGTTTTTTATTTTCTATAAAAATTATCTCGAAAAATTGTCTTCGTAATAAAACTTTTGAAAATATGATAGCAAAATTATATTAACTAACAAATCAAGGTAGAATTAGAAAGATTACATTTTGCTCAACCCATGGAAAAAATTCCTAATCGCTTCAAGTGTAAAATATCACCCAAAATCCCTTTTGATTCAGAAATTTGTATCTGCTAAACACCAGAAGGTCATCGAATTCAAAACTTGGCGCCACCATTGCGAAATAGAAATTTCTTTCTTATTTCTGCCGCTTGGTGTCGCATCTGATATTTCACCGCCATTAAGCCACCGGTGAAAATTTTGTTGATGAAAAATTAAGGAAATATGAATAAAATGTATGCCAAATGGAGATTTTTCTGGTAGAGAAACTATTCGCCAATTATCATTTACGACTTTCATAAGTTTCTCGCAAATGTTTAACAGTTTTCATACAAAATTTAACTCAAAAAAACACCACATTTGCAAACAAAGAAGTAAACTCTTCAATTTTGTTTGTAGTTGTACGATATTTTATTATTTTATGCTGGGAAAACCACTAAGTTTCCAATCATTAAAAATATTACGGCAAAATCGGCGAAAATTTCAATAAATTTTCAAGGATCATGGGTTTCAAAAAATCAACAGCGAACGAATTCACCAGAAGACTTTGAGCAATCATACACTCTTTAACCTAATTCCTAAATTAATCTAAGCCAAAGAAATTATTCAACTATCGATAAGTTTTAAAAACCCCCGACTGAAAAAAATCTTCAAAAAATTGAAAAACCACGAAAGAAAAAGAAAACATCCCGACTAAAAAACCTCTTAAAAAGGATTGGAAAACCTGAAAATTGAAAAAAATCCCCCGACTATTATTAATCCCTAAAAAGAATTGAAAAACTGCGAAATTAAGAAAAAAAAACCCAAAAAAATTGAAAAAATGCGAAATTAAAAAAACACCTCGACTAAAAAAATCCTTGGAAAAAATTGAAAAACCCCTAAATTGAAAAAAATCCTCTGACTAAAAAGATTTGAGAAACTGCGAAATTGAAAATAAGTAAAAAAGTTGAATACGGCAACATTTTTTTTGGGTATTTATCAAGATGGCGCAGTCGCTCATTCAGTTGATTTCACAAAATGGCGACCAGTTCATTGGAACGAAAGTCAAACGGGTAGTGAAATAAATAAATAAAATAAAAAAGTCCCTATAAAAAATAAAATGCGAAATTGACAAAAAGTAAAAAAATTGAATACGGCAACATTTTTTTTTTTGGGGATATTTATCAAGATGGCGCACTCGCTTATTCAGTGTGCAAGTGGCGCAGCCGCTCATTCAGTTGATTTCACAAAATGGCGACCAGTTCAGTGGCACGAAAGTCAAACGGGAAGAGAAAATTAAATTGCTAAAATTAAGTGGAATGCGGGAAGTGCAGTGAAAAAAAATTGCAGTTAAAATTAAGACAAAAGTGAAGTGAAATAAAAAAAATAAAATTGAAAACCAGGAAATGCTGGGAATTTTCAACTAAAGGAGACAATAGGAGAAAAGATCAGGAATCTGCAAGTTTTTTTTTCATTTTTTATATTTTCTTTTTCGTGCTTTTTTGTTTTATTTTAGTTTGCGTTTATTTTATTCAAAAATTATAATTATTTTTATGATAGGTTTAATTTGTTTTGATTTTCAATTAAAACAGTGTTTGTTCTTAAGTGAGTTGGCGAGGGTTTGGGGCGGAGCCCGAAGTGAATCCTGACTGCCAATTTTGTGATTTTTTCAAGTTTTTTTTATAGTCGGGGGATTTTTTTATTTCGGAGTTTTTCGATACTTAAAACATTTTTAGTGGAGTTTTTTTTTAATTTCGTGGTTTTTCAATTATTTTTTTGGCAATTTTTACACACTTTCTATTAAGTTGCTTTGTTGCTATGGTTTCAAATCATTGGAAGCTTGGATTTTCGATAAAATCCAACTAAGAACGGTGAAATTTTTTCACCTTTCGTAGTTTCGGTGACAATACAATATTTTTCCTACTACGGAAGATCCTGTTAAGATATTGTGATTAAATTTTTCTTGAAATTTTCCGGGGAAAAACGCTATCTAGGGGTTTTTGGGGTCGCTGAATCCGATTTTTATGTCAAGAGGTTTGTAAGGACCTGAAAGTTTAACGTGTTTTCAATTTTCTTCAAATTTTCCGGAAAAAAATTTCATCTGGGGATTCTTGGAGTCGATGAATCCGATTTTTGGAGTCAAATAGTCAAAGGCAACCTCATATGTTCGAAGACTGAAAAGTATGAAGTAAAAAAAAGTAATTGAAAAAGGTTTTATTAAAGAGCTGTTCTGAAAAGGGAAAAATAATGTGTGTGTCAGAAATAAAAACATCAAAAAAAATATTTATCTTGCTTTTATTTGTGATACAAAGCACCAAAAAGAATTTTTTTCCTTTTTAATACATTTTTTTTTAAAATAAAAGCTTTTTTATACACTTTCTATTAAGTTGAAGTGTCACGCACGACGTGACTATGTGGCTATGTGTCTTTCTCTGGAATCTTTGGAACCTTATATCTCCGAAACTATGCAACCTAGGAAGATGAAATTTTGTCACCTTGCGTAGTTCCGGTGACAGTTCAATATTTTTACTACTCCATCCTTGTAAGGATAATGGAAGGTCCTGTAAGGATAACGCAAATATCCTTTTTCCCATTTTTTCCGGGAAAAACTGGCACCAGGGGGTTTTCGGGGTCGCTGATCACGAATTCGGTGTTAGATTTTCAAAATTCAAAACGGAAGGTCCTGTAAGGATAACGCAAATATCCTTTTTCCAATTTTTCCCGGGAAAAACTGGCACCAGGGGGTTTTCGGGGTCGCTGATCACGAATTCGGTGTTAGATTTTCAAAATTCAAAACGGAAGGTCCTGTAAGGATAACGCAAATATCCTTTTTCCCATTTTTCCCGGGAAAAACTGGCACCAGGGGGTTTTCGGGGTCGCTGATCACGAATTCGGTGTTAGATTTTCAAAATTCAGAACGGAAGGTCCTGTAAGGATAACGCAAATATCCTTTTTCCCATTTTTCCAGGAAAAAATGGAATCAGGGGGTTTTCGGGGTCGCTGATCACGAATTCGGTGTTAGATTTTCAAAATTCAAAACGGAAGGTCCTGTAAGGATAACGCAAATATCCTTTTTCCCATTTCTCCCGGGAAAAAATGGCATTAGGGGGTTTTCGGGGTCGCTGATCACGAATTCGGTGTTAGATTTTCAAAATTCAAAACGGAAGGTCCTGTAAGGATGACGCACATATCCTTTTCCCATTTTTTCCGGGGAAAAATTGCATTAGGGGGTTTTTGGGGTCGCTGAATCCGATTCTGACATTTAAAATTCTGTAAGGATAACGGAATGTCCTGCAAAGATAACGTGAGTTTCCTTTTGCTCAAATTTCCGCGAAAGATCTTTTCTGGAGGTTTTTGGTAGGCTAATTCAAGACTAAAAAGTATAAAATAAAAAAAACACTTTAAAAAACAAGTTTTATAACCTTATACACTTTCAAAATGCACTAAAAAGTAAAAAACAAGTTTAAAGTTTCACAAAAAATGTTTTTATAAATTGCGTGTTGTTGTGAAAGTATAAAGTGTGTGACGTTGCATTTGCTCTTGAATCTGTAATAGCGGTTTCATACTGTGCAACGCAGCACACTTTATACTTTCACAACAACACGCAATTTATAAAAACATTTTTTGTGAAACTTTAAACTTGTTTTTTACTTTTTAGTGCATTTTGAAAGTGTATAAGGTTATAAAACTTGTTTTTTAAAGTGTTTTTTTTTTCAATCATCCCAATAACAGTAAAATTGTGTCAATTATTTCTCGTATATCAAATGACTTGTGAAATTTCATATGCGATTGTCATAAATATATTTGTGTGATGTTGAAAGCATTTTTTAGATTTATTTGTCTGACGATTGATTGAATTGATGGAATTGTTGGTAAAAAAAATTGTCATTTAGCTTTCACTATAACCACGATAAAACGGTAATTAAGTAATACATGAGACGACTTATAAAAAGCGGTATTACATCAAATTGCAAATGCGTGGTTAACGTCAATTGCTTTTCTTTTTTTTTTAGGCAAAACTTAAATGTCGAAGTTGATAACTTAATTGATTTCAATTGACTGTAATTAATCACGATTACCAGATAACCTCATATTAATTGTTGCTAATATTTATGTAATCGGAAAACGCTTTTACGAGCATATCTATGATTACCTAAATCGTAAATTTTAACACATGTCAAATGGTTAGCTACCACCTTTTATTAGTAAAAATTTTAATATAAGCGTTTAATCGCGCGAAATTAATTAAAATTACTATGCGGTTGAATGATTGCTACACATTTTCCACGAAAAGGCGGTAAAATTATTTTAAAAAATTATCGATTTTTCTTATTGTTGTTATTTGTTATTCGCTCGTTTATTTCTTAATTCTTGCATTTCGGGCGACCCTATTTTGCTTTTGTTCGAATCAGGGAGAAATTATCGTTGCAGAGCGCTCTTAATTTTGCCTAAAAAAAATTCCCGAGCATTCCAGAGTCATTATTATGCTACATTTACACGAATGACAAATTTGTCATTTTTTTCTTGTCATTATGTTAATTCCCGTATAAATGGGATAATTTTTGTAATTTTTTCTGTCAGAAAATGTCAATCTCTCATAAAAGAATGAACTTGTCCATTCTTTTATGCCAGATTGTCATTCGTGCAAACGCAATATTAGTTATGACAACTTTAGTATTCAACTTTTGTCATAACTAATATTGCGTTTGCACGAATGACAATCTGGCATAAAAGAA
Organism: Chrysopilus asiliformis; assembly: GCA_964034945.1. Lineage (NCBI taxonomy): Eukaryota > Metazoa > Arthropoda > Insecta > Diptera > Rhagionidae > Chrysopilus > Chrysopilus asiliformis. The sequence continues at coordinate 4,447,385 of OZ035964.1, forward strand.
TGGACAAGTTCATTCTTTTATGAGAGATTGACATTTTCTGACAGAAAAAATTACAAAAATTATGCCATTTACACGGGAATTAACATAATGACAAGAAAAAAATGACAAATTTGTCATTCGTGTAAATGTAGCATTAGTCATTATTCTAGCACTATTGGTCTGTCAGTCTATCAGTTTGTCAGTCTATCAGTCTGTCAGTCTGTCAGTCTGTCAGTCTGTCAGTCTGTCAGTCTGTCAGTCTGTCAGTCTGTCAGTCTGTCAGTCTGTCAGTCTGTCAGTCTGTCAGTCTGTCAGTCTGTCAGTCTGTCAGTCTGTCAGTCTGTCAGTCTGTCAGTCTGTCAGTCTGTCAGTCTGTCAGTCTGTCAGTCTGTCAGTCTGTCAGTCTGTCAGTCTGTCAGTCTGTCAGTCTGTCAGTCTGTCAGTCTGTCAGTCTGTCAGTCTGTCAGTCTGTCAGTCTGTCAGTCTGTCAGTCTGTCAGTCTGTCAGTCTGTCAGTCTGTCAGTCTGTCAGTCTGTCAGTCTGTCAGTCTGTCAGTCTGTCAGTCTGTCAGTCTGTCAGTCTGTCAGTCTGTCAGTCTGTCAGTCTGTCAGTCTGTCAGTCTGTCAGTCTGTCAGTCTGTCAGTCTGTCAGTCTGTCAGTCTGTCAGTCTGTCAGTCTGTCAGTCTGTCAGTCTGTCAGTCTGTCAGTCTGTCAGTCTGTCAGTCTGTCAGTCTGTCAGTCTGTCAGTCTGTCAGTCTGTCAGTCTGTCAGTCTGTCAGTCTGTCAGTCTGTCAGTCTGTCAGTCTGTCAGTCTGTCAGTCTGTCAGTCTGTCAGTCTGTTAGTCTGTTAGTCTGTCTGTCAGTCTGTCTGTCAATCTGTCTGTCCGTGAACACCATAACTATAGAAAGGGTTGAGCTAGAGTCAAAAATTTTGTCTGCCATCATTTAGGGTACTTAGCTGTTACCCTGTGACAATGGCAGCTTTTCTTGTATTTTTTCAAAAATATTCATGCGAAATTCCAAGAGAAATTAAAAAAAAACTGTTTACTCGTCCGATTGGCGTGCAATCACCCTATACGGATTTTTTTCGCGCACAAGATGATAGCACTTGCCACATATAAGACAGCCAGATGGGCAGCAGATTTTTGCTGTTTAAGTTTTTGTAAGAAAAGTCATCAAGAAATCATCGTCATGTTGAAATTCCCGAAGATAGCAGAGTTTCACTTAATTATCAGTTTTAGAATTGGGATTTGAGTATAACGTCAACATAGAATGGTAATTATTAATGAATTTTGATAATTTCGATGACAAAACTGTTGGTTGGTTTTCCCCCCATTTCATTGAGAATCCCACAACATTTATCCACAATCATAGAATCTTATGAAATTCCATATCGTGTCATCTGTTCAATGTAGATGACTATCAAGAAACTTTTTTTATGTCTTATGTTTTTACTTTTTTATACAAAGTACGTTGTATGAAGTATAATAAAATATTGTGATCATGAAAACAAAATTTGATCTGTTGAAATCATCTAAAAATATTTCCCGAGCACTCCCATGGAGTCATATTCTGTCTGTCAGTCTGTCAATATGTCTGTCAGTATAAGAAAGTAATGTGCTGTTGGAACGGAGATTGTGTATAAGAAAGTCAAGTGCTATTCACATCAGAATTTTTTTTATGGTTTTTCTTTTAAAATTTAAATTTTGATTCTTTGCGGATATACGAAAGCACGATTTTGATTAGCGGCAGCTACCGAGAGTTTTGTGAACGTGCCGATCGTGCATCCGCTGCACGCCCGTTGACCTCAATGCAACCTCATAGGCGACCTCCTTCATGATAAATGCTAAACAAGCAAATTCTACCAATAGGTCTTTTTTCTTGTGGTTTGTTTTTCTATGGAAACGAAAAACTCACGGTGACATTTTGTTAGGTATCATCTAAGAAATATTTTTTTTACACTCTTTTTTCATTTTATTGTGAAATTCTTTTGCCATAAATAAATGAATCGCGAATCCCTTTAACTTGCGGCAAATACTTTCTATGTCAAGTATCTACGGTTGGGTTAGAAGACCTTTTAATGGGAGCTGAATTTGTGCTATATTTTCAAAGTCAGAGCCATTTTCCATTTCAATCTTATGCGAAGAAATATCTGAACAGCACTAGACTTTCTTATAAAAAATCTGCGTTTCTGAAAAATTTGTAAACCGATGAATAAAATACTGGTTTATAAAATATATTAATAACGGCTGAAGATATCGATTTACATTGCGAGGCAAATTTATAGAGAATTTTGATATCTTTAGTTCTTCTTTAAGCTATATTTTCAAAAAACTGTTAGTTTGCATGAAAATCGCAAAAAAAAATTTTGTTTCATATTTTAATGAACATATCTTAATAACGGTAAAAGATAACGGATATCAAGAGGAGACAAAATTGTAGGAATCTTTATTCTCTTTAATTCGTCTCATATATTGAAATATTGTCAGGTTCCGAGATAGTCACAAAAAAACTGATTTGTTTTTAAAATAACGGTATATCTCGATAACGGGTTGAGATACGGAGCTCTTTAACGAAAGAAAAATATGGGAAATGTCATTGTATCCAACTTTTGTCACAGTAAAAACTACCGAAAAATGCATAGTTTTGGAGTAAATTGCGAAGAAAGGAATTTTTAAAAGTCCGCCATTTTGATTACTTCCGGTTAACGGATTTTCAGTTCCAAATTCGACAGGACAAAAAATCCCTGTCAAAGTTCTTGGCTCTAATTCTTTCAGTTTTTGAGAAATTTTGTACACAGACTGACAAACTGATAGGCTGACAGACTGACAGACTGACAGACTCACAGACTGACAGACTGACAGACTGACAGACTGACAGACTGACAGACTGACAGACTGACAGACTGACAGACTGACAGACTGACAGACTGACAGACTGACAGACTGACAGACTGACAGACTGACAGACTGACAGACTGACAGACTGACAGACTGACAGACTGACAGACTGACAGACTGACAGACTGACAGACTGACAGACTGACAGACTGACAGACTGACAGACTGACAGACTGACAGACTGACAGCACGGCAAAATTGTTCCGCACAGGAAAGCACTTAAAACTATTCAAGGACTTTCTTTGCGTCTTCATGTTTTTTTTTAAACTTTTTCCGAGAAACTTTAACCAAACTTTATGTTAGGCAGCAATCAGAACAAACTGATTTTGTTCTGAGATACAAACCAAAAGTTTTCAATTTTGGATGAATTGGATTTCTGGTTTGTGATTTCGGTTTCCCAAAAATTTGAGTGTTTCCATTGAATATGTACAAATATAGAAGAATAATGTTTGTAGTTTCACCTTGGGCGGATAGATGTCGCCATTAATTAGAGAACTAAAACAACTTTTAGAATTTTATAAAAGTAAAAAAACGTTCTTTCTCTCTCATTTTTACGTAATATTGTCAAAAATTATTTGTTCGCAAGAGCTTTTAGTCTAATTAATTTTTCTTTTAAAATGTCATATTTTTTCTCAAATCGATGTATAAGGCGACATCTATCCGCCCAAGGTGAAACTACAAACATTATTCTTCTATATTTGTACATATTCAATGGTGTTTCTATAGTTTTTGGTTCGGTTGAAAAACCTGGTTCGCATCTGTGATTCTCTGGATAACAAAAAGCTTTGTGTGCGCAGAAGCTTATCCTGGAAGCTGGGGTGGAAATCTGTACGGGGACCAGTGATAGTGACTGTCACCCGTCAATAATGTGGAACTCGGCAGTGTGTAACAAATTGTTATCAAAATAGAAACTTTACAAGTGACTTGCACCTTAGGAAATACCACCCCAGAGCTTTGTTGTTACATTATCCATGCTTCGATAAGCTTTTTTCATAGTTCATGTCTGGATAATTTTCAAATTTGCTTTTTATTTGTTTCAACAACCCTGAAAAACATACCAATATCAACTTTTTTCACCAAATAAACGTAAATTGGGAAATACATCTTCTGCTATGTATATAAACTTGAATTTATGTATATCTGTATGCCCAAATCTGGCCCGAAAACCACATAACCGATTTTTATGTGGTTTTTTTTTTGTTAATCCAAGCAGTAGGTTTTCATACAAGATTAAAAATAAATTTCTTTAGATTTCAGATTTGGGAAATTTTAGTTTTTTGAATGTTGCACTATTAAAACTTTTGCTAATTTTATTCTAGATTCCTTGGTGAGTTTCCTACAAAAGCTAAATTACCTTCACTTAACACTTTAAGGTAGGGTGACCACATTTTGATACTCTATATGATATATTATAAGAGTATATTAGATTTAGTTTACCATTTGAAACGCATAGAAAGCGAATTACATTATTTTGATTTCCGCATTTCCTTTCGTCTATCTGTCTGTCTGTCCATTTGTTCGTCTGTTTGTTCGTTAAGTGGTTTTCGAGCCTGTAAATACCATAACGTTCCAAAGGATTGTGCTAGAGACTTGAAATTCCGCACAATTGCGTTACCATTAAATGGCAAGGCTTAGTTCTTGAACGGGGAAAATCAAACCATTCCATCCCCCCCCCCCCCCCCCCTTGGCCCTTCTCCTGCTTCTTATGCTGATGTCCCGCCTAATTCTGAAAGGATTCGTTGCAAAAGAATAGAGGGTAGCCCAATTCGGTGTCGTTTTTATGAAAATTCCATTTTTCGTGAAACACGTCCTTCACCCGCACCGCCCAAACCATTAGTGATATCGGAAAACGGACAACGGTTTCTTAATCAGAGGCCCAAAAATCACTCTTATGCCAAATTTCAGCAAAATCGGAGACGTGTCAAAAATTTGAAAAAATCGTAAGGGGGACCCCTTCACTTTTTTTAAGGACGAAAAATTCAAGTCCTCCGATCGGGCTGAAATTCGGAACTTAGGGGTTATCGGGGTTGGAGAGTCGATATCTGGTGTCCTTTTTAAAGGGGGCGGTACGGTTTGGGCGGTACAAGGACGAAGTCCTAGAAAAATCCTTTTTTACCCAAAAATGGCAACGGATATCGATTCCTCATCCCCGAAAACCCTAAGATTCCAAATTTCATGAAGATCCTTTGAGCCGTTTCCGAGATAAAAGGATTCAATTTTCAAGGATTTAACTTTAGGAAAACCGTTTGTTTCTCACGTAATTTTTGACCTATCGACTCACGGTTAACGGTTTTTGATAGATAAAAGGATGCTAAAAGATATGTATTTTTTGTTTTCCCTGGAACTGTATAACTTTTTTAAAAAAAAAATTTCCTTGAGATTTGCAATTTTCTTGAATTGTTTTTTAAAAATTTCGAAAATTTTACAAGATGAAATTTAAAAAGAAAAAATTCTACAAAATGTTGGGAAATGGTCATAAAATACAAAATTCTAATTAATTTTGACATTTCTGCCAGCATAAATGCAGAAAAATCATTTATTCAATTCGTAGATTTTTTATGAGAAAATCTAGTAGATTTTTTATAAGAAAGTCTAGTTCTGTTCACATGATTTTCCATTGATTGTGAAATGGAATCGGTAAAAAAGGGCACTGGAATTAAATCATTTCTTCAAACTCCGGCCTCCCCTTGGCCGGCAACTCCTGCTCCTTCTGGTGATGTCCCGCCTAGTCCTGTAAAGATTCGATTTGAAAGGAAAAAGGGAGCCCAGTTTGGTATTATTTTTGTGAGAATTTCAAATGTATTTAGAATATGATTTTACATAGTCTTTCCATACATCAAAATCCAAAAATATTTCGAATTTTTTTCTAAGAAAAACACAGACCAGAATTACAATATCGTCGCAGTGGAAAATTTGGGTGTTTTTACAATTTCCATTGCGATTATTCATGGAATCTAAAAAGCACGAGAATTTACATTAATTTTAAATCTTTCCACCGGATTTCGTTTAGCAAATTTCAGTTGCAGTGCACATTTCTTAATTGTTTTTCCTCGAGTTTTGTCCAAATGAAGATTTATTTTCTATACAAGTCCATTGCCTCGTTGGTGTTCCGTTTCAACCATCCAGAATCTCGTCCCCAGCTCTCGCTAACTTTGTGTGACCCAAAAAAATGACGAAAAAAAAATATGGTCGCCATAGTCATATTTGACCAGTAAATGGAAGGAATATCGATTGGCCTCTTGATTCCCTAAATGAAAATTGAGAAAAGGAAATGAAATTCGTGAGATTAATGGATTCTTCACTTATTGCGGTCATATAAAAGGAGGCTAAGTTATCATCAAAATAGTTTATCCCGATTATACTCGTATCAAGGAAACCATTGGAAAATAGTTAAGTAGACTCCGGCCCGATGACAGGTGGTTGGTATACTGAAATTAAAGACGAAAAATCAAACATTCTGAAGAGTCAACCGCTCTCTCAACTCACCCCAGACGCATCCCCCAAAGTTAACCCTAAAAAAGCCAAAAGTGTAAAGAAAAAATGGAACCGAAAAGAAAAAAAAAAGATGTTGGCCCGGACTTCCCATATGCCAGTGGCCTGCAATCCTTGATATAAAAAAACATATCATATTCTACCCTTGGTCATACCATCCTGCCTGTTGCTAAAACCGCACCGCTGCCCCTTCCGGTGTCAGTTTTTCATTTGAAAAGTCCGAGCGGGCATTCAACAATGACTAATTTTGATATCGCACCATTTGCAGGCATTGAGAATCATCGAAATTTTCCCCCATCCCAAGTTTTTTTTGTTGGATTTCTTATGTTGCCATTGAAAAACACCTTCTTTAAAAATCCCATATAAAAGACCCGGAAAGCTAACGATTTGAACGAATGGAATTCGATTTGCGCAGCTTGTGAGATTCTGCTGCGAAATTGATATACGGATGCTGTGATGCGAAAAAAATCACAAGAAAAAATGGCGAAATGAGAGAAATTCTCGGTGTTAACGGAAATAAATTAACCCGCCCCTTCCCCTCCCCCTCCCCCTCCGGAATTATGCGATCTACTGTTGTAATTTTTTAATCATAAAACATTGGCCTCCAAACATAAGAATTTTCGCCTACTTCTATTGTGTCTCAATTTTAACTCTCTCATCCCCGAGAGGAAATTTTACAAGAAAACGAAAAAACCATATTTCACAACACTATAACTTTTCGCTCCTGGCAAGTAAAGTATATCCTCTGGAGAGGACGCTAACAGTTAAAAACCAAATACCACTGGATACCACAGTATCTCCCGAACCAGTAAACCGATTGCCATGAAATTTCGCTCACAGATTCGTCTTAGCTCATAGCTGCTCTCTGAGAAACTGTTTTTCAAAATTGCACCCCTAAGGTGGTCAACGCGGGGTGGGTATATGGGGTTGGTTTCATGAAACATTGCAATGTGACCCGGAAGTTTTCGGGGTCGCTGATCGTTAATCTGGTGTTGGAATTTTCAAGCTTCTAAACGGAAGGTCTTGTAAGGATAACGCAAATATCCTTTTAACCATTTTTCTCCGAAAAACTACCTTTAGGGGGTTTTCGGGGTCGCTGATCGTGAATCTGTTGTTGAAAATTTCAAAATTCGAAACATAAGATCCTATTTGTCGGTTTTTTTTTTTTGGTGAAAAATACTTTAACACGGCAACGACGAATATGCAAGCCAGTGGCATATATTTATCTATGAAAAAAATTCACCTGCGGCGCAACTTCTACTGTGTTCCAAAGTAAAAAAAAGTCCACAAAGAATCATAGAAAAATTCACTCCTTTTGAAAAATAGTTTGGGCGAGATGTAATTTCTCCGTGTGTTTCGCTTTGTTCCGTATTTTTAGATTTATTTCACGATATTAAAAATTTCCTCGTCCTAAATTCCCCCCCTGCTTCTGGCCGGTCATCTGTTACGGATTCGAACAAAAAAGATAAAAAAAATACGTTCATCCTATTCATATGGTATGATGACTGTCATACATGCAATACAATAAATTTTATAATGCCAGCAAATATAAAAACATTTTCCGTTCTGGCCGAAAGCAACATAATTTAAATATAGGGTGACCTTATTTTTTATACCCATTATGATGTATTATATAGGAGAATATTTGATTTATCATTTATAGCGCATCGAAGCAATCGTCGGACACAAAAATTAACCACACCATTTTGATTTCCGCACTCCCGTCCGTCTGTCTGTCCATCCGTGCGTATGTGCGTTTGTCTGTACGTTTGTCTGTGCGTCTGTCTGCCTAGACTAGGATTGAGCTAGAGACTTGTAATTTCGTATAGTTGCCTTTTCCGTAAATGGCTAGGCCAAGTTTTTGGATGGGCAAAATTGGACCACTCCTTTCTCCCAGATTGGCAATTATAGCTTTTGTTATGTTTTTTTCATAAAGATTTAGTCTGCCCTCATATTGAGTATTTGACGATTTGGCCGCTGAGAATTGTAGCTTTTCCTATGTTTTTTTTGGGTAAAACTGGGACGGTTTACGGTCTGGATGGTGGCGACGAAGTGTGAAGCAATTTTTATGCTTCTAAATCAAAGCGTTTAAATTTTGGGGCCTTGTTTCAATTGTCGTTTTTTGTTTGTGATTTTGTCTGTTTTATGTTTTCAAAATGCATCAAAAATTGCCGCAGGCAAACCTTTTAGAAACAAACAATTATCCAATGAGCTGCGCCGCAGGGGATCTTTTTTAAATACACTTTAGAGACAGTCATTTTCGAGGAAACTGCGAACATTTTTGGGTTTTCGATCTTGTAGTGATTAGGAGAATGCAAGAGTAGATTGCGTGATTCTGGGATAAAAGTTTAGTTTCTGGGACGCCGGCCGGACAACATGTCTAAATCCGGGAGCTGTGATCACCCTATCTAACAATAGTTTGTCTGAGCATAAATCATGTAGCGTACGATGATGAAAACAAACATATACGGATGCAATGATGGTCCCAGAAGTGGCCACACTCCATTTCATGGAATATACACAAATTCGAATATAATACAGTGCCAGCTTCCAAAAGGGATTGGGATGTTTGCCATCGACGCTCCCGACTCCTCCAGAAAACGCTTTGTTTTATGCCTTTTGAGACTGCCACTGACATACGTTCATTTACATTTTATTATAATTTGTCTAGTTTTGTGTGTAATTAAAAACATTCCTCGAATTACACTGATTGATGGGCAAATATATAACCCGTAGTTCTGCATCCTCAAACCGAATATCCTTAAAATTCAAACATCCTGGCGAAATCCTTCTGACGTCAAAGAATTCTCACTCCTTTATCCGGCGATTTATTTTATTTATTTAAAACCTTCAATATTATATTTCTAACTCTACTCGTGATGAATTGACGGGTAGTTTAAGCCCCAAATTGGCCCTTTTTAAAATAGATTCATTGCATTGTGGTCGAAATGTATTTCGGTTTTTACATGAATTCGTCCAATATGGTCACCCTGCCTAAACTACAAAACTATCTAAAAATCCACCCATAAAAAAAGCCGGTTTCTAGCTAGGTTTGTAGTTTAGGTACAGTGACCATATTTGTTTTGGGGGAATTCCAAACAAGACGAGGGTGGTGCGTTTGGGACCGGGGACAAGGAGTTAAAGAGGGTGGCTGATCTTTGCAACAACAAATTTTATACAGAAAATCAAACACTAAGGAGTTTGCAGGCAGCGCATATTTCTTAATTATTTGTTTCTTTTTTTTTTGGTTTTTCTCTGACGAGACGACCGCTGCGACACCTTGCCTGGAAATTAGGAAATAAATTTCAATTTCTTGCTGGGAAATTGACTGATTTTCTTGTACAATGTTGACAATTAGAAGGAATTGTGGAAAATATTTTAAAAGTGAGGTAATCGGAATTATTTTTTCGTTTTTTTAACAATTCTCAACTTTTTAACCCTTTATTGGTGTGGTGGTGTATGACATAGCCCACGACCGAAACGAAGGCTTAAGAAGCCTCCATTTTGGCCACTTCTGATCAACGGATTTCACCAAAAGTGAACAAAATTGACACATTGAATGACCAAACGTGTGTGTGAAATTTCATTACTGTAGCTCAAGTCGTTTTTGAGAAATTTAACCCTTCGTTACTGTGATGAGGAATGTTCCACTCCATATTCCACCTCGCCAACGAAGGGTTAAAGTTGATTCGTGATTGGAAATTTTTTTTAAGTTTTTAAAGACCATTAAAAAAGCTCGAAAAAATATACAATCTTTTTCTATTTCTTTGGGACTGAAAGGAAATTCCGTTTTCCGACAGAGAAACGTTTCCCAATGAGTTGCAACCAATGTGCGATTTCAATTTTTATCCTTTTTCAAAGACCCTAGCATTATTTTCCATTTTTTCGGGATATTTTCATAAGAAAAAAAATTATTCCTGTGCAAAATTCGACTCTACAACCTGTTGGGGGGTGGGTGGGTGGTAGGGCACACGCTGGATGAGCGACAGGTGACCACCAGTTGTGTGGTGGACACCTTGGTGTGTGGGTGCGTGTGTGGCTCAGCGGATGACGTCATGCACATCATGCACCGCGCTAGGAATTCCTTCGTTCGGAAGCATGGCTAGAAGGGTTCGAGGAAGGGAACTTCTGAGTCTGGAATAATCTAAATTATCGCAATTCTTATACCCAATGGATTGCATCTCCTGCAGGTATTTTTCCTAAGTTATTTTATAGAAAAAATTTTGACTTTTTAATTAAAAAAACGAATTTAAAACTTGAAACAAATTTTCCGATTTTTCTTAGGGGGTTTTCTGCACAAAATAGTTTTTTCTAGGATTTTCCGAAGAGTTCTCTAAATAAGACAATCTTCTTTAAAATTGAAATTAAAGGCAATTTCGACATAGTAAACTTTTTTCGGAATTTTTGGAGGCCCTTTCCAAGCGGTAAAAATTTTCCCTGATATTTTGAAGGACTTTTATACACGAAAAAAAATTTGTCCATGGAATTTGGGAGGCTTTTTCAAAATATTTTTCTCGAATTTTCAGGTTTTTCTAAATAGGGAAAATATTTCTCAAACCTTTTCTATCCGGGAAATATTTTTCTCGAATTTTTACTCGCTTGTTCTGAGTATGAAAAATATTTCCGAGACCTTTTCTATCCGGGAAATATTTTCTTCGAATTTTAAGAGGCATCATATTCTGTGTAAGAAAATTCAAATGAAATTTTCCCATCTGAATGAATTTTTCGCATGATTTAATAAAATGTTCATTGAAAATGTGTGGAAAATAGATTTTTGTTGGAATATTCAGGAAGTTCATCATAAAAATCTTGTTTACGGCGAAAATTTGTTTAAAAATGTGGGAAAAATTTAATTAGGATTAAATGTTGGCTAGAGGAGTCAATGTAAAAAATAATTGAATAATGAAAATCCCCTAGTGTTGCCATTTGTGAAAAGGTAGATGGAATAAAATATTTTGTTTACTTTAAAATATTCTAAAAACTAGTAAAAAAGTCTTTTAGATGTTTAAAATGCCATTAGGAGATCGAAAAATACTTTTCAGTTGAAAACTTTCATAATAAAAACCAAAATACTGGTTGCGAATTAAAAACGATTTGAAATTTCGCGCCTATGAAAAAATTCAATCGCCACACTCCGCACCATGTCCAGCAAAAATGACCGCACCGCCTCCACATAAAGGCGATTTTTGCCATCCATCATTGGAATGACTGACAGAGAGTGCGTCCAGTGAGTCTGAGAACGACGATTCTTCATTCTGCAAATCATTCAGAGACGCCATTGTCTAAAAAATTTCTGTTAATCATAAGTGCGGTTTTTCGACAAAACGTTTAATATAAAATATCTCAAATAAAATCGAAAAATATCGATAATCATTTTTATACAATCGGAAAGTACCCAAATACTGAATTTACAGCGAAATTCTCATCGATCGAAATCATTCGAAAGTACAGTAGATTTTTCTATTGAATTTAATGGCTTCGCCGGAAGAAGCGATCAGAAATTTTTCTTGTCTCTTTTTTACCGGGAAATTTGATTCGTTTTTTTTTCGCGAGTGTGTGTGAATTACAAGAGTGAACTTTTAGTGTGTGTTCTTAGACGGAAGAAATTATTTCCCTGGATCTTTGCACCTTGGTAAGTGAAGCCATCATCGTTTCATTATTTTTTGACTAATAGTATGAATTATTTTCGACTTGTGGGAAGGAAAGTGATTTTCCTTTGCCATAAAAAGGAAATCTCCTACAACTTGATAAAACTTATTAGGATTTATATAAGTTTTTTGTTCTCTGGACTTTTCATTTCTATTCCATTTTCCGGTTGATTTGTCATGCAAATCCAGGATAAATTTTAAGATCGAAATATTTTTTGGAATTTTTTAAATATTTCCGCATCCTTTTCTATGCGGGAAATCTTTTTTTTCGATTTTTTAGAGGTTTGTTCTGATTAGGGAAAATATTTCCGAGACCTTTTCTATCCGGGAAATATTTTTCTCGAATTTTCACTCGCTTGTTCTGAGTAGGAAAAATATTTCGGAGACCTTTTCTATCCGAGAAATATTTTTCTCGAATTTTTAGAGGCTTGTTCTGAGTAGGAAAAATACTTTCGAGACCTTTTCTATCCGGGAAATATTTTGCTCTAATTTCTAGAAGCTTGTTCTAAGTTGGAAAAATATTTCCTAGACCTTTTCTATCCGGGATATATTTTTCTCGAATTTTTACTCGCTTGTTCTGAGTAGGAAAAATACTTTCGAGACCTTTTCTATCCGGGAAATATTTTTCTCGAATTTTTACTCGCTTGGTCTGAATAGGAAAAATTTTTCCGAGACCTTTTCTATCCGAGAAATATTTTTCTCGAATTTTTAGAGGCTTGTTCTAAGTTGGAAAAATATTTCCTAGACCTTTTCTATCCGGGATATATTTTTCTCGAATTTTTACTCGCTTGTTCTGAGTAGGAAAAATACTTTCGAGACCTTTTCTATCCGGGAAATATTTTTCTCGAATTTTTATTCGCTTGTTCTGAATAGGAAAAATATTTCCGAGACCTTTTCTATCCGGGAAATATTTTTCTCGAATTTTCACTCGCTTGTTCTGAATAGGAAAAATATTTCCGAGACCTTTTCTATCCGAGAAATATTTTTCTCGAATTTTTAGAGGCTTGTTCTAAGTTGGAAAAATATTTCCTAGACCTTTTCTATCCGGGATATATTTTTCTCGAATTTTTACTCGCTTGTTCTGAGTAGGAAAAATACTTTCGAGACCTTTTCTATCCGGGAAATATTTTTCTCGAATTTTTATTCGCTTGTTCTGAATAGGAAAAATATTTCCGAGACCTTTTCCACCCGGGAAATATTTTTCTCGCATTTTGAGAGGCTTGTTCTGTGTAGGAAAAATATTTCCGAGACCTTTTCTGTCCGGGAAATATTTTTCTTGAATTTTTACTCGCTTGTTCTGAGTAGGAAAAATATTTCCGAGACCTTTTCTATCCGGGAAATATTTTTCTCGAATTTTTACTCGCTTGTTCTGAGTAGGAAAAATATTTCCGAGACCTTTTCTATCCGGGAAATATTTTTCTCGAATTTTTAGAGGCATATTCTGTGTAAGAAAATTCAAATGAAATTTTCCCATCTGAATGAATTTTTCGCATGATTTAATAAAATGTTCATTGAAAATGTGTGGAAAATAGATTTTTGTTGGAATATTCAGGAAGTTCATCATAAAAATCTTGTTTACGGCGAAAATTTGTTTAAAAATGTGGGAAAAATTTAATTAGGATTAAATGTTGGCTAGAGGAGTCAATGTTAAAAATAATTGAATAATGAAAATCCCCTAGTGTTGCCATTTGTGAAAAGGTAGATGGAATAAAATATTTTGTTTACTTTAAAATATTCTAAAAACTAGTAAAAAATTCTTTTAGATGTTTAAAATGCCATTAGAAGATCGAAAAATACTTTTCAGTTGAAAACTTTCATAATAAAAACCAAAATACTGGTTGCGAATCAAAAACGATTTGAAATTTCGCGCCTAAGAAAAAATTCAATCGCCACACTCCGCACCATGTCCAGCAAAAATGACCGCACCGCCTCCACATAAAGGCGATTTTTGCCATCCATCATTGGAATGACTGACACAGAGTGCTTACAGTGAGCCTGAGGAAGACGATTCTTCATTCAGCAAATCATTCAGAGACGCCATTGTCTAAAAAATTTCTGTTAATCATAAGTGCGGTTTTTCGACAAAACGTTTAATATAAAATATCTCAAATAAAATCGAAAAATATCGATAATCATTTTTATACAATCGGAAAGTACTCAAATACTGAATTTACAGCGAAATTCTCATCGATCGAAATCATTCGAAAGTACAGTAGATTTTTCTATTGAATTTAATGGCTTCGCCGGAAGAAGCGATCAGAAATTTTTCTTGACTCTTTTTTACCGGGAAATTTGATTACTTTTTTACGCGAGTGTGTGTGTGAATTACAAAAGTGAACTTTTAGTGTGTGTTCTAAGTCGGAAGGAATTATTTCCCTAGTCCTTGACACTTTGGTGAGTTATGCCATCATCGTTTCTTTATTTTTTGCCTAATAGTATGAATTATTTTCGACATGTGGGACGGAAAGTGATTTTACTTTACCATATAAGTGATTTTCCTTTGCCATAAAAAGGAAATCTCCTACAACTTGACAAAACTTATTGGAATTTATATAAGAGTTTTTTGTTCTCTGGACTTTTAATTTCTATTCCATTTTCCGGTTGATTTGTCATGCAAATCCAGGAAAAATTTTAAGATCGAAATATTTTTTGGAATTTTTTAAGTCATTGCTGAGAAGGAAAAATATTTCCGCATCCTTTTCTATGCGGGAAATATTTTTTTTTCCGATTTTTTAGAGGTTTGTTCTGATTAGGGAAAATATTCCCGAGACCTTTTCTATCCGGGAAATATTTTTCTCGAATTTCTAGAGGCTTGTTCTGAGTAGGAAAAATATTTCCGAGACCTTTTCTATCCGGGAAATATTTTTCTCGAATTTTTACTCGCTTGTTCTGAGTAGGAAAAATATTTCCGAGACCTTTTCTATCCGGGAAATATTTTTCTCGAATTTTTAGAGGCTTGTTCTGAGTAGGAAAAATACTTTCGAGACCTTTTCTATCCGGGAAATATTTTTCTCGAATTTTTACTCGCTTGTTCTGAGTAGGAAAAATATTTCCGAGACCTTTTCTATCCGAGAAATATTTTTCTCGAATTTTTACTCGCTTGTTCTGAGTAGGAAAAATATTTCCGAGACCTTTTCTATCCGAGAAATATTTTTCTCGAATTTTTAGACGCTTGTTCTGAGTTCGAAAAATATTTCCGAGACCTTTTCTATCCGGGAAATATTTTTCTCGAATTTCTAGAGGCTTGTTCTGAGTAGGAAAAATATTTCCGAGACCTTTTCTATCCGGGAAATATTTTTCTCGAATTTTTACTCGCTTGTTCTGAGTAGGAAAAATATTTCTGAGACCTTTTCTATCCGAGAAATATTTTTCTCGAATTTTTAGAGGCTTGTTCTGAGTTCGAAAAATATTTCCGAGACCTTTTCTATCCGGGAAATATTTTTCTCGAATTTTTACTCGCTTGTTCTGAATAGGAAAAATATTTCCGAGACCTTTTCTATCCGAGAAATATTTTTCTCGAATTTTTAGAGGCTTGTTCTAAGTTGGAAAAATATTTCCGAGACCTTTTCTATCCGGGAAATATTTTTCTCGAATTTTTAGAGGCTTGTTCTAAGTTGGAAAAATATTTCCGAGACCTTTTCTATCCGGGAAATATTTTTCTCGAACTTTTTACTCGCTTGTTCTGAGTAGGAAAAATATTTCCGAGACCTTTTCTATGCGGGAAATATTTTTCTCGGATTTTTTCTCGCTTGTTCTGATTCCTATTTTTATTTTTTCCCAAAGATCCTGACATTATTTTCTATTTTTTCTGGATAATTTCTTTAAAAAAAAATTTTTCCTTTGATAAATTCGACTCTACAACCTGTCGGTGGATGGGTGGGTGGGTGGTAGGGCATACGCTGGATGAGCGACAGGTGACCACCAGTTGTGCGCTGGACACCTTGGTGTGTGGGTGCGTGTGTGGATCACCGGGAAATATTTTTCTCGAATTTTTACTCGCTTGTTCTGAGTAGAAAAAATATTTCCGAGGCCTTTTCTATCCGGGATATATTTTTCTCGAATTTTTACTCGCTTGTTCTGAGTAGGAAAAATATTTCGGAGACCTTTTCTATCCGAGAAATATTTTTCTCGAATTTTTAGAGGCTTGTTCTAAGTTGGAAAAATATTTCCGAGACCTTTTCTATCCGGGAAATATTTTTCTCGAACTTTTTACTCGCTTGTTCTGAGTAGGAAAAATATTTCCGAGACCTTTTCTATGCGGGAAATATTTTTCTCGGATTTTTTCTCGCTTGTTCTGATTCCTATTTTTATTTTTTCCCAAAGATCCTGACATTATTTTCTATTTTTTCTGGATAATTTCTTTAAAAAAAAATTTTTCCTTTGATAAATTCGACTCTACAACCTGTCGGTGGATGGGTGGGTGGGTGGTAGGGCATACGCTGGATGAGCGACAGGTGACCACCAGTTGTGCGCTGGACACCTTGGTGTGTGGGTGCGTGTGTGGATCACCGGGAAATATTTTTCTCGAATTTTTACTCGCTTGTTCTGAGTAGAAAAAATATTTCCGAGGCCTTTTCTATCCGGGATATATTTTTCTCGAATTTTTACTCGCTTGTTCTGAGTAGGAAAAATATTTCCGAGACCTTTTCTATCCGGGAAATATTTTTCTCGAATTTTTACTCGCTTGTTCTGAGTAGGAAAAATATTTCCGAGACCTTTTCTATCCGAGAAATATTTTTCTCGAATTTTTACTCGCTTGTTCTGAGTAGGAAAAATACTTTCGAGACCTTTTCTATCCGGGAAATATTTTTCTCTAATTTTTAGATTCTTGTTCTAAGTAGGAAAAATATTTCCGAGACCTTTTCTGTCCGGGAAATATTTTTCTTGAATTTTTACTCGCTTGTTCTGAGTAGGAAAAGTATTTCCGAGACCTTTTCTATCCGGAAAATATTTTTCTCGAATTTCTAGAGGCTTGTTCTGAGTAGGAAAAATATTTCCGAGACCTTTTCTATCCGGGAAATATTTTTCTCGAATTTCTAGAGGCTTGTTCTGAGTAGGAAAAATATTTCCGAGACCTTTTCTATCCGGGAAATATTTTTCTCGAATTTTTACTCGCTTGTTCTGAGTAGGAAAAATATTTCCGAGACCTTTTCTATCCGGGAAATATTTTTCTCGAATTTTTAGAGGCTTGTTCTGAGTAGGAAAAATACTTTCGAGACCTTTTCTATCCGGGAAATATTTTTCTCTAATTTCTAGAAGCTTGTTCTAAGTTGGAAAAATATTTCCGAGACCTTTTCTATCCGGGATATATTTTTCTCGAATTTTTACTCGCTTGTTCTGAGTAGGAAAAATATTTCCGAGACCTTTTCTATCCGAGAAATATTTTTCTCGAATTTTTAGAGGCTTGTTCTGAGTAGGAAAAATACTTTCGAGACCTTTTCTATCCCGGAAATATTTTTCTCGAATTTTTACTCGCTTGTTCTGAGTAGGAAAAATATTTCCGAGACCTTTTCTATCCGGGAAATATTTTTCTCGAATTTTTACTCGCTTGTTCTGAGTAGGAAAAATATTTCCGAGACCTTGTCTATCCGGGATATATATTTCTCGAATTTTTACTCGCTTGTTCTGAGTAGGAAAAATATTTCCGAGACCTTTTTCTATCCGGGAAATATTTTTCTCGAGTTTTTACTCGCTTGTTCTGAGTAGGAAAAATATTTCCGAGACCTTTTCTATCCGGGAAATATTTTTCTCGAATTTTTACTCGCTTGTTCTGAGTAGGAAAAATATTTCCGAGACCCTTTCTATCCGGGAAATATTTTTCTCGAATTTTTAGAGGCTTGTTCTGAGTAGGAAAAATATTTCCGAGACCTTTCCTATCCGGGAAATATTTTTCTCGAATTTCTAGAGGCTTGTTCTGAGTTGGAAAAATATTTCCGAGACCTTTTCTATCCGGGAAATATTTTTCTCGAATTTTTAGAGGCTTGTTCTGAGTAGGAAAAATATTTCCGAGACCTTTTCTATCCGAGAAATATTTTTCTCGAAATTTTAGAGGCTTGTTCTGAGTAGGAAAAATATTTCCTAGACCTTGTCTATCCGAGAAATATTTTTCTCGAAGTTTTAGAGGCTTGTTCTGAGTAGGAAAAATATTTCCGAGACCTTTTCTATCCGGGAAATATTTTTCTCGAATTTCTAGAGGCTTGTTCTGAGTAGGAAAAATATTTCCGAGACCTTTTCTATCCGGGAAATATTTTTCTCGAATTTCTAGAGGCTTGTTCTGAGTAGGAAAAATATTTCCGAGACCTTTTCTATCCGGGAAATATTTTTCTCGAATTTTCACTCGCTTGTTCTGAGTAGGAAAAATATTTCGGGGACCTTTTCTATCCGAGAAATATTTTTCTCGAATTTTTAGAGGCTTGTTCTGAGTAGGAAAAATACTTTCAAAGCCTTTTCTATCCGGGAAATATTTTTCTCTAATTTCTAGAAGCTTGTTCTAAGTTGGAAAAATATTTCCTAGACCTTTTCTATCCGGGATATATTTTTCTCGAATTTTTACTCGCTTGTTCTGAGTAGGAAAAATACTTTCGAGACCTTTTCTATCCGGGATATATTTTTCTCGAATTTTTACTCGCTTGTTCTAGAGGCTTGTTCTGAATAGGAAAAATATTTCCGAGACCTTTTCTATCCGAGAAATATTTTTCTCGAATTTTTAGAGGCTTGTTCTAAGTTGGAAAAATATTTCCGAGACCTTTTCTATCCGGGAAATATTTTTCTCGAATTTCTAGAGGCTTGTTCTCAGTAGGAAAAATATTTCCGAGACCTTTACTATCCGGGAAATATTTTTCTCGAATTTCTAGAGGCTTGTTCTGAGTAGGAAAAAATATTTCCGAGACCTTTTCTATCCGGGAAATATTTTTCTCGAATTTCTAGAGGCTTGTTCTGAGTAGGAAAAATATTTCCGAGACCTTTTCTGTCCGGGAAATATTTTTCTCGAATTTTTACTCGCTTGTTCTGAGTAGGAAAAATATTTCCGAGACCTTTTCTATCCGGGAAATATTTTTCTCGAATTTTTAGAGGCTTGTTCTGAGTAGGAAAAATACTTTCGAGACCTTTTCTATCCGGGAAATATTTTTCTCTAATTTCTAGAAGCTTGTTCTAAGTTGGAAAAATATTTCCGAGACCTTTTCTATCCGAGAAATATTTTTCTCGAATTTTTAGAGGCTTGTTCTGAGTAGGAAAAATACTTTCGAGACCTTTTCTATCCGGGAAATATTTTTCTCGAATTTCTAGAGGCTTGTTCTAAGTTGGAAAAATATTTCCGAGACTTTTTCTATCCGGGATATATTTTTCTCGAATTTTTACTCGCTTGTTCTGAGTAGGAAAAATATTTCCGAGACCTTTTCTATCCGAGAAATATTTTTCTCGAATTTTTAGAGGCTTGTTCTGAGTAGGAAAAATACTTTCGAGACCTTTTCTATCCCGGAAATATTTTTCTCGAATTTTTACTCGCTTGTTCTGAGTAGGAAAAATATTTCCGAGACCTTTTCTATCCGGGAAATATTTTTCTCGAATTTTTACTCGCTTGTTCTGAGTAGGAAAAATATTTCCGAGACCTTGTCTATCCGGGATATATTTTTCTCGAATTTTTACTCGCTTGTTCTGAGTAGGAAAAATATTTCCGAGACCTTTTCTATCCGGGAAATATTTTTCTCGAATTTCTAGAGGCTTGTTCTGAGTAGGAAAAATATTTCCGAGACCTTTTCTGTCCGGGAAATATTTTTCTCGAATTTTTACTCGCTTGTTCTGAGTAGGAAAAATATTTCCGAGACCTTTTCTATCCGGGAAATATTTTTCTCGAATTTTTAGAGGCTTGTTCTGAGTAGGAAAAATACTTTCGAGACCTTTTCTATCCGGGAAATATTTTTCTCTAATTTCTAGAAGCTTGTTCTAAGTTGGAAAAATATTTCCGAGACCTTTTCTATCCGAGAAATATTTTTCTCGAATTTTTAGAGGCTTGTTCTGAGTAGGAAAAATACTTTCGAGACCTTTTCTATCCGGGAAATATTTTTCTCGAATTTCTAGAGGCTTGTTCTAAGTTGGAAAAATATTTCCGAGACTTTTTCTATCCGGGATATATTTTTCTCGAATTTTTACTCGCTTGTTCTGAGTAGGAAAAATATTTCCGAGACCTTTTCTATCCGAGAAATATTTTTCTCGAATTTTTAGAGGCTTGTTCTGAGTAGGAAAAATACTTTCGAGACCTTTTCTATCCCGGAAATATTTTTCTCGAATTTTTACTCGCTTGTACTGAGTAGGAAAAATATTTCCGAGACCTTTTCTATCCGGGAAATATTTTTCTCGAATTTTTACTCGCTTGTTCTGAGTAGGAAAAATATTTCCGAGACCTTGTCTATCCGGGATATATTTTTCTCGAATTTTTACTCGCTTGTTCTGAGTAGGAAAAATATTTCCGAGACCTTTTCTATCCGGGAAATATTTTTCTCGAATTTTTACTCGCTTGTTCTGAGTAGGAAAAATATTTCCGAGACCCTTTCTATCCGGGAAATATTTTTCTCGAATTTTTAGAGGCTTGTTCTGAGTAGGAAAAATATTTCCGAGACCTTTCCTATCCGGGAAATATTTTTCTCGAATTTCTAGAGGCTTGTTCTGAGTTGGAAAAATATTTCCGAGACCTTTTCTATCCGGGAAATATTTTTCTCGAATTTTTAGAGGCTTGTTCTGAGTAGGAAAAATATTTCCGAGACCTTTTCTATCCGGGAAATATTTTTCGCGAATTTTTACTCGCTTGTTCTGAGTAGGAAAAATATTTCCGAGACCTTTTCTATCCGGGATATATTTTTTACGAATTTTTACTCGTTTGTTCAGAGTAGGAAAAATATTTCCGAGACCTTTTCTATCCGAGAAATATTTTTCTCGAATTTCTAGAGGCTTGTTCTGAGTAGGAAAAATATTTCCGAGACCTTTTCTATCCGGGAAATATTTTTCTCGAATTTCTAGAGGCTTGTTCTGAGTAGGAAAAATATTTCCGAGACCTTTTCTATCCGGGAAATATTTTTCTTGAATTTTTACTCGCTTGTTCTGAGTAGGGAAAATATTTCCGAGACCTTTTCTATCCGGGAAATATTTTTCTCGAATTTTTACTCGCTTGTTCTGAGTAGGAAAAATATTTCCGAGACCTTTTCTATCCGGGAAATATTTTTCTCGAATTTTAAGAGGCTTGTTCTGAGTAGGAAAAATATTTCCGAGACCTTGTCTATCCGGGATATATTTTTCTCGAATTTTTACTCGCTTGTTCTGAGTAGGAAAAATATTTCCGAGACCTTTTCTATCCGGGAAATATTTTTCTCGAATTTTTAGAGGCTTGTTCTAAGTTGGAAAAATATTTCCGAGACCTTTTCTATCCGGGAAATATTTTTCTCGAATTTTTACTCGCTTGTTCTGAGGAGGAAAAATATTTCCGAGACCTTTTCTATCCGGGAAATATTTTTCTCGAATTTTTAGAAGTTTGTTCCTAGTAGGAAAAATATTTCCGAGACCTTTTCTATCCGGGAAATATTTTTCTCGAATTTTTACTCGCTTGTTCTGAGTAGGAAAAATATTTCCGAGACCTTTTCTATCCGGGAAATATTTTTCTCGAATTTTTACTCGCTTGTTCTGTTTAGGAAAAATATTTCCGAGACCTTTTCTATCCGGGATATATTTTTCTCGAATTTTTAGAGGCTTGTTCTGAGTTCGAAAAATACTTTCGAGACCTTTTCTATCCGGGAAATATTTTTCTCGAATTTCTAGAGGCTTGTTCTGAGTAGGAAAAATATTTCCGAGACCTTTTCTATCCGGGAAATATTTTTCTCGAATTTTTACTCGCTTGTTCTGAGTAGGAAAAATATTTCCGAGACCTTTTCTATCCGGGAAATATTTTTCTCGAATTTTTAGAGGCTTGTTCTGAGTAGGAAAAATATTTCCGAGACCTTTTCTATCCGAGAAATATTTTTCTCGAATTTCTAGAGGCTTGTTCTGAGTAGAAAAAATATTTCCGAGACCTTTTCTGTCCGGGAAATATTTTTCTTGAATTTTTACTCGGTTGTTCTGAGTAGGAAAAATATTTCCGAGACCTTTTCTATCCGGGAAATATTTTTCTCGAATTTCTAGAGGCTTGTTCTGAGTAGGAAAAATATTTCCGAGACCTTTTCTATCCGGGAAATATTTTTCTCGAATTTTTACTCGCTTGTTCTGAGGAGGAAAAATATTTCCGAGACCTTTTCTATCCGGGAAATATTTTTCTCGAATTTTTACTCGCTTGTTCTGAGTAGGAAAAATATTTCCGAGACCTTTTCTATCCGGGAAATATTTTTCTCGAATTTTTAGAGGCATATTCTGTGTAAGAAAATTCAAATGAAATTTTCCCATCTGAATGAATTTTTCGCATGATTTAATAAAATGTTCATTGAAAATGTGTGGAAAATAGATTTTTGTTGGAATATTCAGGAAGTTCATCATAAAAATCTTGTTTACGGCGAAAATTTGTTTAAAAATGTGGGAAAAATTTAATTAGGATTAAATGTTGGCTAGAGGAGTCAATGTAAAAAATAATTGAATAATGAAAATCCCCTAGTGTTGCCATTTGTGAAAAGGTAGATGGAATAAAATATTTTGTTTACTTTAAAATATTCTAAAAACTAGTAAAAAATTCTTTTAGATGTTTAAAATGCCATTAGAAGATCGAAAAATACTTTTCAGTTGAAAACTTTCATAATAAAAACCAAAATACTGGTTGCGAATCAAAAACGATTTGAAATTTCGCGCCTAAGAAAAAATTCAATCGCCACACTCCGCACCATGTCCAGCAAAAATGACCGCACCGCCTCCACATAGAGGCGATTTTCGCCACCCACCATTGGAATAGCGGACACAGAGTGCTTACAGTGAGCCTGAGGAAGACGATTCTTCATTCAGCAAATCATTCAGAGACGCCATTGTCTAAAAAATTTCTGTTAATCATAAGTGCGGTTTTTCGACAAAACGTTTAATATAAAATATCTCAAATAAAATCGAAAAATATCGATAATCATTTTTATTCAATCGGAAAGTACCCAAATACTGAATTTACAGCGAAATTCTCATCGATCGAAATCATTCGAAAGTACAGTAGATTTTTCTATTGAATTTAATGGCTTCGCCGGAAGAAGCGATCAGAAATTTTTCTTGTCTCTTTTTTACCGGGAAATTTGATTCGTTTTTTTTTCGCGAGTGTGTGTGAATTACAAGAGTGAACTTTTAGTGTGTGTTCTTAGACGGAAGAAATTATTTCCCTGGATCTTTGCACCTTGGTAAGTGAAGCCATCATCGTTTCATTATTTTTTGACTAATAGTATGAATTATTTTCGACTTGTGGGAAGGAAAGTGATTTTCCTTTGCCATAAAAAGGAAATCTCCTACAACTTGATAAAACTTATTAGGATTTATATAAGTTTTTTGTTCTCTGGACTTTTCATTTCTATTCCATTTTCCGGTTGATTTGTCATGCAAATCCAGGATAAATTTTAAGATCGAAATATTTTTGGGAATTTTTTAAGTCATTGCTGAGAAGGAAAAATATTTCCGAGACCTTTTCTATCCGGGAAATATTTTTCTCGAATTTCTAGAGGCTTGTTCTGAGTAGGAAAAATATTTCCGAGACCTTTTCTATCCGGAAAATATTTTTCTCGAATTTTTACTCGCTTGTTCTGAGTAGGAAAAATATTTCCGAGACCTTTTCTATCTGGGAAATATTTTTCTCGAATTTTTACTCGCTTGCTCAGAGTAGGAAAAATATTTCCGAGACCTTTTCTATCCGGGAAATATTTTTCTCGAATTTTTACTCGCTTTCTCAGAGTAGGAAAAATATTTCCGAGACCTTTTCTATCCGGGAAATATTTTTCTCGAATTTTTACTCGCTTTCTCAGAGTAGGAAAAATATTTCCGAGACCTTTTCTATCCGGGAAATATTTTTCTCGAATTTTTAGAGGCTTGTTCTGAGTAGGAAAAATACTTTCGAGACCTTTTCTATCCGGGAAATATTTTTCTCGAATTTTTACTCGCTTTCTCAGAGTAGGAAAAATATTTCCGAGACCTTTTCTATCCGAGAAATATTTTTCTCGAATTTTTAGAGGCTTGTTCTGAGTAGAAAAATACTTTCGAGACCTTTTCTATCCGGGAA
The DNA here is from genome assembly GCA_964034945.1 of Chrysopilus asiliformis. Taxonomy (NCBI): domain Eukaryota; kingdom Metazoa; phylum Arthropoda; class Insecta; order Diptera; family Rhagionidae; genus Chrysopilus; species Chrysopilus asiliformis. Next base: position 4,471,618 of record OZ035964.1, read on the forward strand.
ATATTTTTCTCGAATTTCTAGAGGCTTGTTCTTAGTTGGAAAAATATTTCCGAGACCTTTTCTATCCGGGATATATTTTTCTCGAATTTTTACTCGCTTGTTCTGAGTAGGAAAAATATTTCCGAGACCTTTTCTATCCGAGAAATATTTTTCTCGAATTTTTAGAGGCTTGTTCTGAGTAGGAAAAATACTTTCGAGACCTTTTCTATCCCGGAAATATTTTTCTCGAATTTTTACTCGCTTGTTCTGAGTAGGAAAAATATTTCCGAGACCTTTTCTATCCGGGAAATATTTTTCTCGAATTTTTACTCGCTTGTTCTGAGTAGGAAAAATATTTCCGAGACCTTGTCTATCCGGGATATATTTTTTACGAATTTTTACTCGCTTGTTCTGAGTAGGAAAAATATTTCCGAGACCTTTTCTATCCGGGAAATATTTTTCTCGAATTTTTACTCGCTTGTTCTGAGTAGGAGAAATATTTCCGAGACCTTTTCTATCCGGGAAATATTTTTCTCGAATTTTTAGAGGCTTGTTCTGAGTAGGAAAAATATTTCCGAGACCTTTCCTATCCGGGAAATATTTTTCTCGAATTTTTAGAGGCTTGTTCTGAGTAGGAAAAATACTTTCGAGACCTTTTCTATCCGAGAAATATTTTTCTAGAATTTTTAGAGGCTTTTTCTAAGTTGGAAAAATATTTCCGAGACCCTTTCTATCCGGGAAATATTTTTCTCGAATTTTAAGAGGCTTGTTCTGAGTAGGAAAAATATTTCCCGGATAGGAAAGGTCTCGGAAAATTTTTTAGAGGCTTGTCTAAAGCCTAATTTCTAGAGGCTTGTTCTGAGTTGGAAAAATATTTCCGAGACCTTTTCTATCCGGGAAATATTTTTCTCGAATTTTTAGAGGCTTGTTCTGAGTAGGAAAAATATTTCCGAGACCTTTTCTATCCGGGAAATATTTTTCTCGAATTTTTACTCGCTTGTTCTGAGTAGGAAAAATATTTCGGAGACCTTTTCTATCCGGGATATATTTTTTACGAATTTTTACTCGCTTGTTCTGAGTAGGAAAAATATTTCCGAGACCTTTTCTATCCGGGAAATATTTTTCTCGAATTTTTACTCGCTTGTTTAGAGTAGGAGAAATATTTCCGAGACCTTTTTTATCCGGGAACTATTTTTCTCGGATTTTTAGTCACTTGTTCCTAGTAGGAAAAATATTTCCGAGACCTTTTCTATCCGGGAAATATTTTTTTCGAATTTTTACTCGCTTGTTCTGAGTAGGAAAAATATTTCCGAGACCTTTTCTATCCGAGAAATATTTTTCTCGAATTTTTAGAGGCGAGTTCGAAAAATATTTGCGAGACCTTTTCTATCCGGGAAATATTTTTCTCGAATTTTTACTCGCTTGTTCTGAGTAGGAAAAATATTTCCGAGACTTTTTCTATCCGGGAAATATTTTTCTCGAATTTTTACTCGCTTGTTCTGAGTAGGAAAAATATTTCCGAGACCTTTTCTATCCGGGATATATTTTTCTCGAATTTTTAGAGGCTTGTTCTGAGTTCGAAAAATACTTTCGAGACCTTTTCTATCCGGGAAATATTTTTCTCGATTTTTACTCGCTTGTTCTGAGTAGGAAAAATATTTCCGAGACCTTTTCTATCCGGGAAATATTTTTCTCGAATTTTTACTCGCTTGTTCTGAGTAGGAAAAATATTTCCGAGACCTTTTCTATCCGGGAAATATTTTTCTCGAATTTTTACTCGCTTGTTCTGAGTAGGAAAAATATTTCCGAGACCTTTTCTATCCGGGAAATATTTTTCTCGAATTTTTAGAAGTTTGTTCCTAGTATGAAAAATATTTCCGAGACCTTTTCCACCCGGGAAATATTTTTCTCGCATTTTGAGAGGCTTGTTCTGTGTAGGAAAAATATTTCCGAGACCTTTTCTGTCCGGGAAATATTTTTCTCGAATTTTTACTCGCTTGTTCTGAGTAGGAAAAATATTTCCGAGAACTTTTCTATCCGGGAAATATTTTTCTCGAATTTTTAGAGGCATATTCTGTGTAAGAAAATTCAAATGAAATTTTCCCATCTGAATGAATTTTTCGCATGATTTAATAAAATGTTCATTGAAAATGTGTGGAAAATAGATTTTTGTTGGAATATTCAGGAAGTTCATCATAAAAATCTTGTTTACGGCGAAAATTTGTTTAAAAATGTGGGAAAAAATTAATTAGGATTAAATGTTGGCTAGAGGAGTCAATGTAAAAAATAATTGAATAATGAAAATCCCCTAGTGTTGCCATTTGTGAAAAGGTAGATGGAATAAAATATTTTGTTTACTTTAAAATATTCTAAAAACTAGTAAAAAATTCTTTTAGATGTTTAAAATGCCATTAGAAGATCGAAAAATACTTTTCAGTTGAAAACTTTCATAATAAAAACCAAAATACTGGTTGCGAATCAAAAACGATTTGAAATTTCGCGCCTAAGAAAAAATTCAATCGCCACACTCCGCACCATGTCCAGCAAAAATGACCGCACCGCCTCCACATAAAGGCGATTTTTGCCATCCATCATTGGAATGACTGACACAGAGTGCTTACAGTGAGCCTGAGGAAGACGATTCTTCATTCAGCAAATCATTCAGAGACGCCATTGTCTAAAAAATTTCTGTTAATCATAAGTGCGGTTTTTCGACAAAACGTTTAATATAAAATATCTCAAATAAAATCGAAAAATATCGATAATCATTTTTATACAATCGGAAAGTACCCAAATACTGAATTTACAGCGAAATTCTCATCGATCGAAATCATTCGAAAGTACAGTAGATTTTTCTATTGAATTTAATGGATTCGCCGGAAGAAGCGATCAGAAATTTTTCTTGTCTCTTTTTTACCGGGAAATTTGATTCGTTTTTTTTTTCGCGAGTGTGTGTGAATTACAAGAGTGAACTTTTAGTGTGTGTTCTTAGACGGAAGAAATTATTTCCCTGGATCTTTGCACCTTGGTAAGTGAAGCCATCATCGTTTCATTATTTTTTGACTAATAGTATGAATTATTTTCGACTTGTGGGAAGGAAAGTGATTTTCCTTTGCCATAAAAAGGAAATCTCCTACAACTTGATAAAACTTATTAGGATTTATATAAGTTTTTTGTTCTCTGGACTTTTCATTTCTATTCCATTTTCCGGTTGATTTGTCATGCAAATCCAGGATAAATTTTAAGATCGAAATATTTTTTGGAATTTTTTAAATATTTCCGCATCCTTTTCTATGCGGGAAATCTTTTTTTTCGATTTTTTAGAGGTTTGTTCTGATTAGGGAAAATATTTCCGAGACCTTTTCTATCCGGGAAATATTTTTCTCGAATTTTCACTCGCTTGTTCTGAGTAGGAAAAATATTTCGGAGACCTTTTCTATCCGAGAAATATTTTTCTCGAATTTTTAGAGGCTTGTTCTGAGTAGGAAAAATACTTTCGAGACCTTTTCTATCCGGGAAATATTTTGCTCTAATTTCTAGAAGCTTGTTCTAAGTTGGAAAAATATTTCCTAGACCTTTTCTATCCGGGATATATTTTTCTCGAATTTTTACTCGCTTGTTCTGAGTAGGAAAAATACTTTCGAGACCTTTTCTATCCGGGAAATATTTTTCTCGAATTTTTAGAGGCTTGTTCTGAGTAGGAAAAATACTTTCGAGACCTTTTCTATCCGGGAAATATTTTTCTCTAATTTCTAGAAGCTTGTTCTAAGTTGGAAAAATATTTCCGAGACCTTTTCTATCCGAGAAATATTTTTCTCGAATTTTTAGAGGCTTGTTCTGAGTAGAAAAATACTTTCGAGACCTTTTCTATCCGGGAAATATTTTTCTCGAATTTCTAGAGGCTTGTTCTTAGTTGGAAAAATATTTCCGAGACCTTTTCTATCCGGGATATATTTTTCTCGAATTTTTACTCGCTTGTTCTGAGTAGGAAAAATATTTCCGAGACCTTTTCTATCCGAGAAATATTTTTCTCGAATTTTTAGAGGCTTGTTCTGAGTAGGAAAAATACTTTCGAGACCTTTTCTATCCCGGAAATATTTTTCTCGAATTTTTACTCGCTTGTTCTGAGTAGGAAAAATATTTCCGAAACCTTGTCTATCCGAGAAATATTTTTCTCGAAATTTTAGAGGCTTGTTCTGAGTAGGAAAAATATTTCCTAGACCTTGTCTATCCGAGAAATATTTTTCTCGAAGTTTTAGAGGCTTGTTCTAAGTTGGAAAAATATTTCCTAGACCTTTTCTATCCGGGATATATTTTTCTCGAATTTTTACTCGCTTGTTCTGAGTAGGAAAAATACTTTCGAGACCTTTTCTATCCGGGAAATATTTTTCTCGAATTTTTATTCGCTTGTTCTGAATAGGAAAAATATTTCCGAGACCTTTTCTATCCGGGAAATATTTTTCTCGAATTTTCACTCGCTTGTTCTGAGTAGGAAAAATATTTCGGAGACCTTTTCTATCCGAGAAATATTTTTCTCGAATTTTTAGAGGCTTGTTCTGAGTAGGAAAAATACTTTCGAGACCTTTTCTATCCGGGAAATATTTTTCTCTAATTTCTAGAAGCTTGTTCTAAGTTGGAAAAATATTTCCTAGACCTTTTCTATCCGGGATATATTTTTCTCGAATTTTTACTCGCTTGTTCTAAGTTGGAAAAATATTTCCGAGACCTTTTCTATCCGGGAAATACTTTTCTCGAATTTTTACTCGCTTGTTATGAGTAGGAAAAATATTTCCGAGACCTTTTCTATCCGGGAAATATTTTTCTCGGATTTTTTCTCGCTTGTTCTGATTCCTATTTTTATTTTTTCCCAAAGATCCTGACATTATTTTCTATTTTTTCTGGATAATTTCTTTAAAAAAAAATTTTTCCTTTGATAAATTCGACTCTACAACCTGTCGGTGGGTGGGTGGGTGGGTGGTAGGGCATACGCTGGATGAGCGACAGGTGACCACCAGATGTGCGCTGGACACCTTGGTGTGTGGTTGCGTGTCTGGATCACCGGGAAATATTTTTCTCGAATTTTTACTCGCTTGTTCTGAGTAGAAAAAATATTTCCGAGGCCTTTTCTATCCGGGATATATTTTTCTCGAATTTTTACTCGCTTGTTCTGAGTAGGAAAAATATTTCGGAGACCTTTTCTATCCGAGAAATATTTTTCTCGAATTTTTAGAGGCTTGTTCTAAGTTGGAAAAATATTTCCGAGACCTTTTCTATCCGGGAAATATTTTTCTCGAATTTTTACTCGCTTGTTCTGAGTAGGAAAAATATTTCCGAGACCTTTTCTATCCGGGAAATATTTTTCTCGAATTTTTACTCGCTTTTTCTGAGTAGGAAAAATATTTCCGAAACCTTGTCTATCCGAGAAATATTTTTCTCGAAATTTTAGAGGCTTGTTCTGAGTAGGAAAAATATTTCCGAGACCTTTTCTATCCGAGAAATATTTTTCTCGAATTTCTAGAGACTTGTTCTAAGTAGGAAAAATATTTCCGAGACCTTTTCTATCCGGGAAATATTTTTCTCGAATTTTTAGAGGCTTGTTCTGAGTAGAAAAAATATTTCCGAGACCTTTTCTATCCGAGAAATATTTTTCTCGAATTTTTAGAGGCTTGTTCTGAGTAGGAAAAATACTTTCGAGGTCTTTTCTATCCGGGATATATTTTTCTCGAATTTTTACTCGCTTGTTCTGAGTAGGAAAAATATTTCGGAGACCTTTTCTATCCGAGAAATATTTTTCTCGGATTTTTAGTCGCTTGTTCTGAGTAGGAAAAATATTTCCGAGACCTTTTCTATCCGGGAAATATTTTTCTCGAATTTCTAGAGGATTTTTCTGAATAGGAAAAATATTTCCGAGACCTTTTCTATACGGGAAATATTTTTATCGAATTTTTACTCGCTTGTTCTGAGTAGGAAAAATACTTTCGAGACCTTTTATATCCGGGAAATATTTTTCTCGAATTTCTAGAGGCTTGTTCCTAGTAGGAAAAATATTTCCGAGACCTTTACTATTCGGGAAATATTTTTCTTGAATTTTTACTCGCTTGTTCTGAGTTGGAAAAATATTTCCGAGACCTTTTCTATCCGGGAAATATTTTTCTCGAATTTTTACTCGCTTGTTATGAGTATGAAAAATATTTCCGAGACCTTTTCTATCCGGGAAATATTTTTCTCGAATTTTTAGTCGCTTGTTCCTAGTAGGAAAAATATTTCCGAGACCTTTTCTATCCGGGAAATATTTTTCTCGAATTTCTAGAGGCTTGTTCTGAGTAGGAAAAATATTTCCGAGACCTTTTCTATCCGGGAAATATTTTTCTCGAATTTCTAGAGGATTTTTCTGAATAGGAAAAATATTTCCGTGACCTTTTCTATCCGGGAAATATTTTTATCGAATTTTTACTCGCTTTTTCTGAGTAGGAAAAATATTTCCGAGACCTTTTCTATCCGGGAAATATTTTTCTCGAATTTTTACTCGCTTGTTCTGAGTAGGAAAAATATTTCGGAGACCTTTTCTATCCGGGATATATTTTTTACGAATTTTTACTCGCTTGTTCTGAGTAGGAAAAATATTTCCGAGACCTTTTCTATCCGGGAAATATTTTTCTCGAATTTTTACTCGCTTGTTCAGAGTAGGAGAAATATTTCCGAGACCTTTTTTATCCGGGAACTATTTTTCTCGGATTTTTAGTCACTTGTTCCTAGTAGGAAAAATATTTCCGAGACCTTTTCTATCCGGGAAATATTTTTTTCGAATTTTTACTCGCTTGTTCTGAGTAGGAAAAATATTTCCGAGACCTTTTCTATCCGAGAAATATTTTTCTCGAATTTTTAGAGGCTTGTTCTGAGTTCGAAAAATATTTGCGAGACCTTTTCTATCCGGGAAATATTTTTCTCGAATTTTTACTCGCTTGTTCTGAGTAGGAAAAATATTTCCGAGACTTTTTCTATCCGGGAAATATTTTTCTCGAATTTTTACTCGCTTGTTCTGAGTAGGAAAAATATTTCCGAGACCTTTTCTATCCGGGATATATTTTTCTCGAATTTTTAGAGGCTTGTTCTGAGTTCGAAAAATACTTTCGAGACCTTTTCTATCCGGGAAATATTTTTCTCGATTTTTACTCGCTTGTTCTGAGTAGGAAAAATATTTCCGAGACCTTTTCTATCCGGGAAATATTTTTCTCGAATTTTTACTCGCTTGTTCTGAGTAGGAAAAATATTTCCGAGACCTTTTCTATCCGGGAAATATTTTTCTCGAATTTTTACTCGCTTGTTCTGAGGAGGAAAAATATTTCCGAGACCTTTTCTATCCGGGAAATATTTTTCTCGAATTTTTAGAAGTTTGTTCCTAGTATGAAAAATATTTCCGAGACCTTTTCCACCCGGGAAATATTTTTCTCGCATTTTGAGAGGCTTGTTCTGTGTAGGAAAAATATTTCCGAGACCTTTTCTGTCCGGGAAATATTTTTCTCGAATTTTTACTCGCTTGTTCTGAGTAGGAAAAATATTTCCGAGACCTTTTCTATCCGGGAAATATTTTTCTCGAATTTTTACTCGCTTGTTCTGAGTAGGAAAAATATTTCCGAGACCTTTTCTATCCGGGAAATATTTTTCTCGAATTTTTAGAGGCATATTCTGTGTAAGAAAATTCAAATGAAATTTTCCCATCTGAATGAATTTTTCGCATGATTTAATAAAATGTTCATTGAAAATGTGTGGAAAATAGATTTTTGTTGGAATATTCAGGAAGTTCATCATAAAAATCTTGTTTACGGCGAAAATTTGTTTAAAAATGTGGGAAAAATTTAATTAGGATTAAATGTTGGCTAGAGGAGTCAATGTAAAAAATAATTGAATAATGAAAATCCCCTAGTGTTGCCATTTGTGAAAAGGTAGATGGAATAAAATATTTTGTTTACTTTAAAATATTCTAAAAACTAGTAAAAAATTCTTTTAGATGTTTAAAATGCCATTAGAAGATCGAAAAATACTTTTCAGTTGAAAACTTTCATAATAAAAACCAAAATACTGGTTGCGAATCAAAAACGATTTGAAATTTCGCGCCTAAGAAAAAATTCAATCGCCACACTCCCCACCATGTCCAGCAAAAATGACCGCACCGCCTCCACATAAAGGCGATTTTTGCCATCCATCATTGGAATGACTGACACAGAGTGCTTACAGTGAGCCTGAGGAAGACGATTCTTCATTCAGCAAATCATTCAGAGACGCCATTGTCTAAAAAATTTCTGTTAATCATAAGTGCGGTTTTTCGACAAAACGTTTAATATAAAATATCTCAAATAAAATCGAAAAATATCGATAATCATTTTTATACAATCGGAAAGTACCCAAATACTGAATTTACAGCGAAATTCTCATCGATCGAAATCATTCGAAAGTACAGTAGATTTTTCTATTGAATTTAATGGCTTCGCCGGAAGAAGCGATCAGAAATTTTTCTTGTCTCTTTTTTACCGGGAAATTTGATTCGTTTTTTTTTCGCGAGTGTGTGTGAATTACAAGAGTGAACTTTTAGTGTGTGTTCTTAGACGGAAGAAATTATTTCCCTGGATCTTTGCACCTTGGTAAGTGAAGCCATCATCGTTTCATTATTTTTTGACTAATAGTATGAATTATTTTCGACTTGTGGGAAGGAAAGTGATTTTCCTTTGCCATAAAAAGGAAATCTCCTACAACTTGATAAAACTTATTAGGATTTATATAAGTTTTTTGTTCTCTGGACTTTTCATTTCTATTCCATTTTCCGGTTGATTTGTCATGCAAATCCAGGATAAATTTTAAGATCGAAATATTTTTTGGAATTTTTTAAATATTTCCGCATCCTTTTCTATGCGGGAAATCTTTTTTTTCGATTTTTTAGAGGTTTGTTCTGATTAGGGAAAATATTTCCGAGACCTTTTCTATCCGGGAAATATTTTTCTCGAATTTTCACTCGCTTGTTCTGAGTAGGAAAAATATTTCGGAGACCTTTTCTATCCGAGAAATATTTTTCTCGAATTTTTAGAGGCTTGTTCTGAGTAGGAAAAATACTTTCGAGACCTTTTCTATCCGGGAAATATTTTGCTCTAATTTCTAGAAGCTTGTTCTAAGTTGGAAAAATATTTCCTAGACCTTTTCTATCCGGGATATATTTTTCTCGAATTTTTACTCGCTTGTTCTGAGTAGGAAAAATACTTTCGAGACCTTTTCTATCCGGGAAATATTTTTCTCGAAGTTTTACTCGCTTGTTCTGAATAGGAAAAATATTTCCGAGACCTTTTCTATCCGAGAAATATTTTTCTCGAATTTTTAGAGGCTTGTTCTGTGTAGGAAAAATATTTCCGAGACCTTTTCTATCCGGGATATATTTTTCTTGAATTTTTACTCGCTTGTTCTGAGTAGGAAAAATATTTCCGAGACCTTTTCTATCCGGGAAATATTTTTCTCGAATTTTTACTCGCTTGTTCTGAGTAGGAAAAATATTTCCGAGACCTTTTCTATCCGGGAAATATTTTTCTCGAATTTTCACTCGCTTGTTCTGAGTAGGAAAAATATTTCGGAGACCTTTTCTATCCGAGAAATATTTTTCTCGAATTTTTAGAGGCTTGTTCTGAGTAGGAAAAATACTTTCGAGACCTTTTCTATCCGGGAAATATTTTTCTCTAATTTCTAGAAGCTTGTTCTAAGTTGGAAAAATATTTCCTAGACCTTTTCTATCCGGGATATATTTTTCTCGAATTTTTACTCGCTTGTTCTAAGTTGGAAAAATATTTCCGAGACCTTTTCTATCCGGGAAATACTTTTCTCGAATTTTTACTCGCTTGTTATGAGTAGGAAAAATATTTCCGAGACCTTTTCTATCCGGGAAATATTTTTCTCGGATTTTTTCTCGCTTGTTCTGATTCCTATTTTTATTTTTTCCCAAAGATCCTGACATTATTTTCTATTTTTTCTGGATAATTTCTTTAAAAAAAAATTTTTCCTTTGATAAATTCGACTCTACAACCTGTCGGTGGATGGGTGGGTGGGTGGTAGGGCATACGCTGGATGAGCGACAGGTGACCACCAGTTGTGCGCTGGACACCTTGGTGTGTGGGTGCGTGTCTGGATCACCGGGAAATATTTTTCTCGAATTTTTACTCGCTTGTTCTGAGTAGAAAAAATATTTCCGAGGCCTTTTCTATCCGGGATATATTTTTCTCGAATTTTTACTCGCTTGTTCTGAGTAGGAAAAATATTTCGGAGACCTTTTCTATCCGAGAAATATTTTTCTCGAATTTTTAGAGGCTTGTTCTAAGTTGGAAAAATATTTCCGAGACCTTTTCTATCCGGGAAATATTTTTCTCGAATTTTTACTCGCTTGTTCTGAGTAGGAAAAATATTTCCGAGACCTTTTCTATCCGGGAAATATTTTTCTCGAATTTTTACTCGCTTTTTCTGAGTAGGAAAAATATTTCCGAGACCTTTTCTATCCGGGAAATATTTTTCTCGAATTTTTACTCGCTTGTTCTGAGTAGGAAAAATATTTCCGAAACCTTGTCTATCCGAGAAATATTTTTCTCGAAATTTTAGAGGCTTGTTCTGAGTAGGAAAAATATTTCCGAGACCTTTTCTATCCGAGAAATATTTTTCTCGAATTTCTAGAGACTTGTTCTAAGTAGGAAAAATATTTCCGAGACCTTTTCTATCCGGGAAATATTTTTCTCGAATTTTTAGAGGCTTGTTCTGAGTAGAAAAAATATTTCCGAGACCTTTTCTATCCGAGAAATATTTTTCTCGAATTTTTAGAGGCTTGTTCTGAGTAGGAAAAATACTTTCGAGGTCTTTTCTATCCGGGATATATTTTTCTCGAATTTTTACTCGCTTGTTCTGAGTAGGAAAAATATTTCGGAGACCTTTTCTATCCGAGAAATATTTTTCTCGGATTTTTAGTCGCTTGTTCTGAGTAGGAAAAATATTTCCGAGACCTTTTCTATCCGGGAAATATTTTTCTCGAATTTCTAGAGGCTTGTTCTGAGTAGGAAAAATATTTCCGAGACCTTTTCTATCCGGGAAATATTTTTCTCGAATTTCTAGAGGATTTTTCTGAATAGGAAAAATATTTCCGTGACCTTTTCTATCCGGGAAATATTTTTATCGAATTTTTACTCGCTTGTTTTGAGTAGGAAAAATACTTTCGAGACCTTTTATATCCGGGAAATATTTTTCTCGAATTTCTAGAGGCTTGTTCCTAGTAGGAAAAATATTTCCGAGACCTTTACTATTCGGGAAATATTTTTCTTGAATTTTTACTCGCTTGTTCTGAGTTGGAAAAATATTTCCGAGACCTTTTCTATCCGGGAAATATTTTTCTCGAATTTTTACTCGCTTGTTATGAGTATGAAAAATATTTCCGAGACCTTTTCTATCCGGGAAATATTTTTCTCGAATTTTTAGTCGCTTGTTCCTAGTAGGAAAAATATTTCCGAGATCTTTTCTATCCGGGAAATATTTTTTCCTTTTCCCCACCATAAGGATTTTCTTACAGGGAAAACGATTTTCTACTGCCTTATTTTGTATTTCGGCAAAATAAAACATCAAAACGAAAGGTATTACATTATTAAAAACCATTATTTCGTATTCGAATAAATTTCCTATTTCAAATTTTGAACTGTCGCCCGATTTCAGCATGCAGATGTCGCTTCAGGGCTCACCTAAACATCACTTTTAGTACGAGATCGTTTTCCGCCATTGCTCTCGAAAGCCGGCTCCCGTGACATTAATTTATTATTTTGTCGGGGAAGAACATTAAATCGCTGGTAATTTAGTGAATAATCGTAAGTTAAGTGATTTTCGCATCCTAAAGTGGTAAAATGTTCGATTTCCAAGCGTTGGATTTATCGAAATTTGTTTACCAATTTTACCCTCGAATGTTGGGTTTTTCTCTCCCATCAAAAATGGAAATTCTTTGCAATTTAAAAAAAAGTGAATTAGTTTAAATGAATTTCATTTGCTTTTCATAAAATTTAGTGCCAAAAATGTTGAATATATTGTAAAATCGTCAAGTCTTAGACAATCTTTCGTTTTTTCCGTGTTCGTATTTTAATTAAAATTCCCGTGCTATTATAGCGAATTTAAAACAGACTCAATATGAACAGGAATTACTGGAAATTCGGGTATTGTTTCACTGTAAGAAAATCACCGTTTGCAGTAAGTTTTTTTTTTTGGTATTTCCTTGATTTATTTCCTAAAAAAAACTAAATATTTCTTCTTCACGGTTTCAATGGCGGCAAGACGACCGCTGCGACACCTGGCATGGAAATTAGAAAATAAATTTCAATTTTCCTGTTGCCGCGTAACATTTGAATTCGGAAAAGTTTCGTTGCTGGGAAATTGAGTGATTTTTTTGATACAATGTTCACAATTAGAAGGAATTGTGGAAAATATTTTAAAAATGATTGATAAAAAAAAGGCGCAGGAAGTATATCATTCCTCCCCCTACCCCCTCCCCTTGGCCAGTCTCCTGCACCTTTTGCTAATTTCCGGCCTAATCCTAAAGAAAAGGCAGAGCCTGATTCGGTATTATTTTTGTGAAAATTCTAAATGTATTTACAATATGATTTTACATAACATATCAAAATCCAATCGGATCACTCCTTTCTCCCTCTCCCGCACAACTGGATTGTTTCACAAAAAGATGTGTTTGTTATAGAGTATTTCACGACTGTCCCCCGGGCAATTAGACGACAACTAATTCAATAGAAAGTTTTTCTAAACTCAGAAGAAGTTTTAATGCTAACTTTGTGAACGTCTTAAATATTCAAAAACCGCAGGATTATTGAATATTGTCAGGGACCTCCTCAGTTTTACGGAAATGAACTTTTTGTCATATATTTTCATGCCGTTGTTATTTTATCTTTTCTATAGAAAATTTTACAGTCTTCCTTATAAAACAGAAACAAAAACTGACGCCATTTACCTAATCTCAAAAACCATTTACCAATCAGATCACTTTTTTGATAGGATTTATTTAAATATATATTTTTTTGTTTTAAAATGTATTTTATTGCAAAAAAAAACTGTTTTTTTTTAAATTTCAGCACGTTATGCGCTCATGTTCGTGACAGCGCTCGAATCCGCGTTAGCGCTCGTTTCCGCGTTAGCGCTCGTATTTTCGTTGGCGCTCGCATCGGCTGAAGCGCTCGTGTCCGCGATAGCGCTCGATTCGCGTAAATCGAACCAACATATAGGAAAGAAATTTACAGTCGCAAATTTCCCTTTATTGAGGGTTATGATGAGAACATTTTTACTCGTCTTCTATTGTTACATAATTTTAGAGTTCATTAGCAACTCATTAAAGTTTCTTGTCAATTTTATCCTCGTTTTACACATAGGAATATAAATTCCTCCTATTATCTATTTTCCTAATTTTCCGTATTTGTTTCGTAACAAACGGATATTATTTCTGAATAGTTTATGTTTCCCCCATGTACGCCTTTCAATTATGACGCAATTTCAGCGTCCAAGCTTCCACCATTTACCTCTATCTGCTTGATGGAAAACTCCAAAGACGGGAGGACAGCCGCGTAGCTAACCGGAAACAACCGGGCCGCGTAATTCAAGCCGCACAGGACTCTCTGAATTGGTTAAGAGCCTGGTGATTTTTGGAGTCTTGCGCGACTTGCGTTATTCGTTTCGGTAGTTTCTGGAAAGCTCCTCGGCCCGTCCTCCCCATAGCGGTTCTTTTGAGTCTGGCAAAAACCTAAGAGCTAACTGTGCGAGAGCTATAAGTCAGATGACGCGACTTGTATCCCTCGCTCAGATATTTTCCGCAGTTTCTGCTTGATTTGTAAGTTGCAGGAGCAATTCCTAAAAGCTATGTTTCTTAAAGCAAAAATGACGTCTTAGGTTAAAAGTTGGGGGATAGTTCCAAGTTACGGTTAAATACTTAGAGTCGCGTTATTTATACTTGGATCGGGGGTATTAGGTGCCATCGGAGCCGCGAATGGGTCATTACCTGTTCTAAAGGTCCGTGGAGTACCTTTTGCTTTCCTGTTCTGGTCGAATCGTAATTAAAAGGTTTGCACGAAAGAGGCCCTCGTCCGAATCTTTCGGGATTTTTTTCAAAAATAGGCTGTTTGGCCTTAACCGTACTTGGTCGCGATTCAGTTACAGTTAAATTTCATTACAATTTTCTCGAAAACGGTCGAAATTAATGTAGAGTAGTCTTATTAGTTTATCATCGAATGCCAGGAAAAGTGGAGGCAGTGCCATCGGAGCCGCGAATGGGTCATTACTCATTCTAAAGGTCCGTGGAGTACTGCTTTTTGCTCATTTCTGGTTCAATATCTATACGGACTGCGGTCGCATGTAGGGCTTTCATGCGGCTACGTGTTTTTTGTTGCTGTTAAAACAGTGGTGATTTTGCCATAATTGACCGTTTTTGGAATTTTGTCAGGGCATTCGAATTTCCCAAATTTTCTTTGCATTTCTAACATCGTGTTAAACTTTGCGTTCGTAATTTCGTCACTGTCACTTTTTAGCTTTGACGAAAAGCTCCAAAGAGGGGAGGACAGCCGCGCGGCTAACCGGAAACAGCCGGGACGCGTAATTCAAGCCGCACAGGACTCTCTGAATTGGTTAAGAGCCTGGTGATTTTTGGAGTCTTGCGCGACTTGTGTTATTCGTTTCGGTAGTTTCTGGAAAGCTCCTCGGCCCGTGCTCCCCATAGCGATTCTTTTGAGTCTGGCAGAAACCTAAGAGCTAACTGTGCGCGAGGTACAGGACAGCTGACGCGACTTGTATCCCACGTTCAGATAGTTTCCGCGGTTACTGCTTGACTTGCAAGTTCCAGGAGTAATTCATAAAAGCACCTCGCGAAAATTATAAAAGTTGTCTTCGGGTGAGTTTTCTTATTAGTTTTTATTCTCATTGCGTACGATTTTCCACCATGACGTCTTTTCGGCGCCCAGGAAAAATATGGGGGGGGAACCTTTCGGGAAAGTTGTGTACTGTTTTTTCTCCGGCCTCGGTAGTCGCTTGCGCGCTCGTTATCTCCGCGATAGCGTTTTTGGGTCCGCGCCCAGCGCTCGGTATTCGCGCGATTCTGCGACTCAGGAATCAACCTGGAAGAACAACAGAGATGGAAGCTCGTGTCTTGTTCCGGCTATCAAAAGGGTGAGTACTTTTTAATATTTTTCATTTAAAACACTTTTACTGTAATTTATTAAAATCCTTTCCCAGATCTTTTTGGCATCAACAGTGACTGACAAATTTTTTTTCTTTTTATTTCAGATTGATGTGTTTTAAATTTTGTGTGAAATAATTCGATATTTTTAGTGAAATTTAATAAAGGTCTTTTTTCAATAAGTGAAATCAGTGAAAATATGATAAAATTAATTAATAATACTTGTGATAGTAGGGCGTTTTTAGTGTTAATAAATTTTAATCATAATAAATTGTGTTGGCTCCTGAAAAATAGGCGGCTGAACATCGTTGGACGATCTTCATGCAGTAAGAGAACCTCGTCAACAAATGCCGCCGACATTATGTGAGTCTTTTTAAATGTCACTTTTTTAACTATATTTATTTTTTTAAATTATATAAATCAAAAATATTTATTGTATGAAAAGTAAAATTTTCAAACTCTCGGAAATCTCTTCTGTATACCCTTTGAAATTAGGGCTTTTTTTTGTCTTAGAGAATTTTCTGTAATTTTTGTAATGGAAATTGGTTTCTCTGCAGCGTCTTCGTATTTTGGACTTACACAATTTGTGGCAAATTGAAAATAACGACAAAATGATTTTCTTTTCTTATTTCATTTCTTTTGTTTTCCCATATCATACCCTCCCATCTAATGCTAATATATTTTTTTAAATCATGAAATTTTCCAATTAAAAAAGCAAAGAAAACCGACCCTTTCAGCATACCTCCCTACCATTGCTTGTTTTTATACTCTATATGAGAATCTATATTCATTTAGTATGCCGTTTGTAACGCATCGAAACAATCGTCGGGATGACAAAAGATTTTTATTTCCGTCTGTCCGTCCGTCTGTCTGTCACTTCCAACACGAAATTTTCACCGTGCAATATCAGTCTGTTTCCTTCTTTTTTTACTTTCCTCTTCTATATTCATGACGGAGACCGACTCGATAACCGGGGCAGATAGAAAATGTCTGATCAGTACGAAATCCGTTAAATTTTCGGATAAAATTATGAGGTGCACCTGTCGGTCTGTCCGTTTCACCTAACTTAAATAACTCGAGATCGCGTTGACCCAGCGAGTTGAATTTTTTTTTATAAATAAGTTTTACGAAAATCGTAGTTTTCCATATACTTTTGGAAAAACAACGGTATTTATAACGGGAATGTCCTAAACAGTTTTTTTTCGAAAAATTTCTCGAAACCGAGGCGCGCTTTTGGGAAAAAATTAATATAACGAAATTTAAAGGATATAAAATTTTATCCATGTTTTGTTTTAATGGGTTTTTCGTATCTCCAACAGTTTTCAAGATGTTTGAAAAGATATTATTTTTTACATGTTGATCACAACTGATATTTTCCCGAATTTCCTTAGGAGTTTTCTAGATAAGAAAATCTTTGTCTGAATTGTAATGCCATTTTCTACGTTCAAAGTTTTTTCCTCAATTTTTGGACGGCTCTTCGACGCAGTAGTTTTTTTTTCGCAGCACCCACCAATCGTGAGGGGTGCTGCTACAGGCTCCGAAGTACCCAAAAATCGCCAGGCCCCGGAGCACCAAAAAATCACTAGGGGCGTCTGCTACGGGCCCCCGAGCACCTGTTTGAATTTAAAAGGCAATTTCTATGTGAAAATTTTCTTCCTGAGAATTTTGAAGGCGTTTGACGTAGTAATTTTTTTCTGAATTTTTCCCAAGCGGTAGTTTTTTTGCCTGACATTTTGGAGGCCGTTTTGAAGCTGAATAGTTTTCTATTGTGGATTTAGGAGACAAATTTAGACAAACATTTCCTGGAATGCCTTAAAACCACCAAAAAAGCTTCCAAGAAATGAATGATAGACCACTGAAAACTCCTTATAGTATTTTCGACTTAGACGATTTGTGGGTTTGTTATTTCCTTTTTAGGTGAATGCTAGAATTAAGTCCAGGGTGCTGTTGGGTTTCTTTTAGACATCACTATCTCGATCTAAGCAACAGCCAATCTATTTTACGTACAGTTAAAAATTGTTTTATTTTCACGGACTTTTCTTTCTGTATTTTCTTCTGGAACATCTTTCAAATCATTGGAAAAATCTTCAATATATCCCGCATCCTCTTTACTACGATAAACAGCGGTATTCGTCGTCGTCGTCGTTGTGAGAGGAGTGGGTGGTGGGAGGTGGGCCTTTTACACGAAAAAGAATTTTTTTAGCATTAGGAAAATAACAAGTGATTATTTTTTCGTCTATATAAAACTTGTGTCGTCAATTTCACGAAAATTGAGATCGCTCGCATGCCTAGAAAATGAAAATTTGATCAACTAGAAAATACTAGTTTAATTCCTAGTATTTTCTAATGTTCAATGAAGTGATTTCCTGGACATGATCACAATTTTCTTGAATTGCGAAAAGTTTTCCGTTGGATAAACCTCATTTGTAGTTTTCTTGATTTCAGGAATTTTTTTGCCGTGTACATTTTCTGTTTTATCCAGTAAAACAAGTATAATGCCTCTTTTCATTGGCATCAATTAAAACATAAAGATCGATTTTTCCAATTTGAATTATGTTTCATTTTTACCTTCTTATACAATAAAGTATAATCGATATATTTTACCGTTATCGAGATATTTCAGATTTTGTAAAACAAATCATATTTTTGTATAAGCTAATGTTTTATCTGTCGGGTTATGATGTAAATTGCGCAGGAACGTAGATTTTGTATAAGAAACTCATGCGCTGTTCGGATCAGCTATTTTCTGAATATTTTCATAACATAAATTATGTTTCTGTGAAAAATTCGGGTCCACAACCTGTCGGTGGGTGGGAGGGTGGGAGGGTGGGAGGGTGGAGAGGTGGTGGGCGCACACGCTGGTTGAGCGACAGGTGAACATCAGCTGTGCGGTGGACATCTTAGTGTGTGGGTGGGTGCGTGTGTGGCTCAGTGGATGACGTCATGCACATCATGCAGTGCGCTGGAAATTCCATCGTTCGGCTAGAAGGGTTCGAAAATGGGAATTTCTGAGCCTGGAATTATCTGAATTGTCGCTATTTTTACACCCAATCGATTGCATCTCCTGCAGGGATTTTATTTTAGAGCACCCAAAAATTGTCAGTGGGTGCTGCTACAGGCCCCGGAGCACTCCAAAATTGCCAGTGGGTGCTGCTACGGGCCCGGAGCACCCAAAATTTGCCAGTGGGTGCTGCTACAGGCTTCGCAGCACCCAAAAATTGCCAGTGGGTGCTGCTACAGGCCCCGGAGCACCCAAAAATCGCCAGTGGGTGCTGCTACAGGCCCCGGAGCACCCCAAAATTGCCAGTGGGTGCTGCTACAGGCCCCGGAGCACCCAAAAATTGCCAGTGGGTGCTGCTACAGGCCCCGGAGCACCCCAAAATTGCCAGTGGGTGCTGCTACAGGCCCCGGAGCACCCAAAAATTGCCAGTGGGTGCTGCTACAGGCCCCGGAGCACCCCAAAATTGCCAGTGGGTGCTGCTACAGGCCCCGGAACCCCAAAAATCGTCCGTGGGTGCTGCTACAGTCCCCGGAGCGCCCCAAAATTGACAGTGGGTGCTGCCACAGGCCCCGGAGCACCCAAAAATCGCCGGTGGCTGCTCCTACAGGCCCCAGAGCACCCAAAAATTGCCAGTGGATGCTGCTATAGGCCCCGGAGCCCCAAAAATCGTCCGTGGGTGCTGCTACAGGTCCCGGAGCACCCCAAAATTGCCAGTGGGTGCTGCTACAGGCCCCGGAGCACCCCAAAATTGCCAGTGGGTGCTGCTACAGGCTTCGCAGCACCCAAAAATTGCCAGTGGGTGCTGCTACAGGCCCCGGAGCACCCAAAAATCGCCAGTGGGTGCTGCTACAGGCCCCGGAGCACCCCAAAATTGCCAGTGGGTGCTGCCACAGGCCCCGGAGCACCCAAAAATCGCCAGTGGGTGCTGCTACAGGCCCCGGAGCACCCAAAAATCGCCAGTGGGTGCTGCTACAGGCCCCAGAGCCCCAAAAATTGCCAGTGGGTGCTGCTACAGGCCCCGGAGCACCCAAAAATCGCCAGTGGGTGCTGTTACAGGCCCCGGAGCCCCAAAAATAGCCCGTGGGTGCTGTTACAGGCCCCGGAGCACCCAAAAATTGCCAGCGGGTGCTGCTACAGGCCCCGGAGCACCCAAAAATTTCCAGTGGGTGCTGCTACAGGCCCCGGAGCACCCAAAAATCGCCAGTGGGTGCTGCTACAGGCCCCGGAGCACCCCAAAATTGCCAGTGGGTGCTGCTACAGGCCCCGGAGCACCCAAAAATCGCCAGTGGGTGCTGCTACAGGCCCCGGAGCACCCAAAAATCGCCAGTGGGTGCTGCTACAGGCCCCGGAGCACCCAAAATTTGTCTGTGGGTGCTGCTACAGGCCTCGCAGCATCCAAAAATTGCCAGTGGGTGCTACTACAGGCCCCGGAGCAACCTAAATTTCCCAGTGGGTGCTGCTGCAGGGCCCGGAGCACCAAAAAATCGCCAGTGGGTGCTGCTACAGGCCCCGGAGCACCCAAAAATCGCCAGTGGGTGCTACTACAGGCCCTGGAGCCCCAAAAATCGCCAGTGGGTGCTACTACAGGCCCCGGAACCCCAAAAATCGCCCGTGGGCGCTGCTACAGCCCCCGGAGCACCCAAAAATTGCCAGTGGGTTCTGCTACAGGCCCCGGAGCACCCAAAAATCGCCAGTGGGTGCTACTACAGGCCCCGGAGCCCCAAAAATCGCCCGTGGGCGCTGCTACAGCCCCCGGAGCACCCAAAAATTGCCAGTGGGTGCTGATACAGGGCCCGGAGCACCCAAAAATTGCCAGTGGGTGCTGCTACAGGGTCCGGAGCCCCAAAAATCGCCAGTGGGTGCTGCTACAGGCCCCAAAGCACCCAAAAATCCCAGTGGGTGATGCTACTGGCCCGGAGCACCCAAAAATTGCCAGTGGGTGCTACTACAGGCCCGGAGCCCCAAAAATCGTCCGTGGGTGCTGCTACAGTCCCCGGAGCACCCAAAAATTGCCAGTGGGTGCTGCTACAGGCCCCGGAGCATCCAAAAATCGCCAGTGGATGCTGCTACAGGCCCCGGAGCACCCCAAAATTGCCAGTGGGTGCTGCTACAGGCCCCGGAGCACCCAAAAATTGCCAGTGGGTGCTGCTACAGGCCCCGGAGCACCCAAAAATTGCCAGTGGGTGCTGCTACAGGCCCCGGAGCACCCCAAAATTGCCAGTGGGCGATACTACAGGCCCCGGAGCACCCAAAAATCGCCAGTGGGTGCTACTACAGGCCCCGGAGCCCCAAAAATCGTCCGTGGGTCCTGCTACAGGTCCCGGAGCACCCCAGAATTGCCAGTGGGTCCTGCTACAGGTCCCAGAGCACCCCAAAATTGCCTGTGGGTGCTGTTACAGGCCCTGGAGCACCCAAAAATTGCCAGTGGGTGCTGCTACAGGCCCCGGAGCACCCTAAATTTCCCAGTGGGTGCTGCTACAGGGCCCGGGGCACCCAAAAATTGCCAGCGGGTGCTGCTACAGGCCCCGGAGCACCCCAAAATTGCCAGTGGGTGCTGCTACAGGCCCCGGAGCTCCCCAAAATTGCCAGTGGGTGCTGCTACAGGCCCCAGAGCACCCAAAATTTGTCTGTGGGTGCTGCTACAGGCCTCGCAGCATCCAAAAATTGCCAGTGGGTTCTGCTACAGGCCCCGGAGCACCCAAAAATTGTCAGTGGATGCTGCTACAGGCCCCGGAGCACCCCAAAATTGCCAGTGGGTGCTGCTACAGGCCCCGGAGCACCAAAAATCGCCCGTGGGTGCTGCTACAGGCCCCGTAGCACCCAAAAATCGCCCGTGGGTGCTGCTACAGGCCCCGGAGCACCCAAAAACCGCCAGTGGGTGCTGCTACAGGCCCTACGGCCCCCAAAAATCTCAGCGGGCGCTGCTACAGCCCCTGGAGCGCCCCAAAAACCCCAGCGGGCGCTGCTACAGCCCCTGGAGCGCCCCAAAAACCCCAGCGGGCGCTGCTACAGCCCCTGGACCGCCACGAAAACCCCTGCAGGCGCTGCTACAGCCCCTGGAGCGCCCCAAAAACCCCAGCGGGCGCTGCTACAGCCTCTGGAGCGCCCCAAAAACCCCAGCGGGCAGGCGCTGCTACAGCCCCTGGAGTGCCCCAAAAACCCCAGCGGGCGCTGCTACAGCCCCTACGGCCCCCAAAAATCTCAGCGGGCGCTGCTACAGCCCCTGGAGCGCCCCAAAAACCCCAGCGGGCGCTGCTACAGCCCCTGGAGCGCCCCAAAAACCCCAGCGGGCGCTGCTACAGCCCCTGGACCGCCACGAAAACCCCTGCAGGCGCTACTACAGCCCCTGGAGCGCCCCAAAAACCCCAGCGGGCGCTGCTACAGCCTCTGGAGCGCCCCAAAAACCCCAGCGGGCGCTGCTACAGCGCTGGAGCGCCCCAAAAACCACAGCGGGCGCTGCTACAGCCCCTGGACCGCCACGAAAACCCCTGCAGGCGCTGCTACAGCCCCTGGAGTGCCCCAAAAACCCCAGCGGGCGCTGCTACAGCCCCTACGGCCCCTGGAGCGCCCCAAAAATCTCAGCGGGCGCTGCTACAGCCCCTGGAGCGCCCGAAAAACCCCAGCGGGCGCTGCTACAGCCCCTGGAGTGCCCCAAAAACCCCTGTAGGCGCTGCTACAGCCCCTGGAGCGCCTCAAAAACCCCAGCGGGCGCTGCTACAGCCCCTGGAGCGCCCCAAAAACCCCAGCGGGCGCAGCTACAGCCCCTGGAGCGCCCCAAAAACCCCAGCGGGCGCTGCTACAGCCGCTATACCGCGCTAAAAACCCCTGCAGGCGCTGCTACAGCCCCTGGAGCGCCCCAAAAACCCCTGCAGGCGCTGCTACAGCCCCTGGAGCGCCCCAAAAACCCCAGCGGGCGCTGCTACAGCCCCTGGAGCGCCCCAAAAACCCCAGCGGGCGCAGCTACAGCCCCTGGATCGCCCCAAAAACCCCAGCGGGCGCTGCTACAGCCCCTGGACCGCCACGAAAACCCCAGGGGGCGCTGCTACAGCCCCTGGACCGCCACGAAAACCCCAGCAGGCGCTGCTACAGCCCCTGGAGCGCCCCAAAAACCCCAGCGGGCGCTGCTACAGCTCCTGGAGCGCCCTAAAAACCCCAGGGGGGCTGCTACAGCATCTACGGCCCCTGGAGCGCCCCAAAAACCCCAGCGGGCGCTGCTACAGCCCCTGGACCGCCACGAAAACCCCTGCAGGCGCTGCTACAGCCCCTGGAGCGCCACAAAAACCCCAGCGGGCGCTGCTACAGCCCCTGGACCGCCCCAAAAACCCCAGCGGGCGCTGCTACAGCCCCTGGACCGCCACGAAAACCCCTGCAGGCGCTGCTACAGCCCCTGGAGCGCCCCAAAAACCCCAGCGGGCGCTGCTACAGCCCCTGGAGCGCCCCAAAAACCCCAGCGGGCGCTGCTACAGCGCCTGGAGCACCCTAAAAACCCCAGCGGGCGCTGCTACAGCCCCTGGAGCCCCCAAAAACCCCAGCGGGCGCTGCTACAGCCCCTGGAGCGCCCCAAAAACCCCTGCAGGTGCTGCTACAGCCCCTGGAGCGCCCCAAAAACCCCAGCGGGCGCTGCTACAGCCCCTGGAGCGCCCCAAAAACCCCTGCAGGCGCTGCTACAGCCCCTGGAGCGCCCGAAAAACCCCAGCGGGCGCTGCTACAGCCCCTGGACCGCCCCAAAAACCCCAGCGGGCGCTGCTACAGCCCCTGGAGCGCCCCAAAAACCCCAGCGGGCGCTGCTACAGCCCCTGGAGTGCCCCAAAAACCCCAGCGGGCGCTGCTACAGCCCCTGGACCGCCACGAAAACCCCTGCAGGCGCTGCTACAGCCCCTGGAGCGCCCCAAAAACCCCAGCGGGCGCTGCTACAGCCCCTGGAGCGCCACAAAAACCCCTGCAGGCGCTGCTACAGCCCCTGGAGCGCCCCAAAAACCCCAGCGGGCGCTGCTACAGCCCCTGGAGCACCCTAAAAACCCCAGCGGGCGCTGCTACAGCCCCTGGAGCCCCCAAAAACCCCAGCGGGCGCTGCTACAGCCCCTGGAGCGCCCCAAAAACCCCTGCAGGCGCTGCTACAGCCCCTGGAGCGCCCCAAAAACCCCAGCGGGCGCTGCTACAGCCCCTGGAGCGCCCCAAAAACCCCAGCGGGCGCAGCTACAGCCCCTGGATCGCCCCAAAAACCCCAGCGGGCGCTGCTACAGCCCCTGGACCGCCACGAAAACCCCAGGGGGCGCTGCTACAGCCCCTGGACCGCCACGAAAACCCCAGCAGGCGCTGCTACAGCCCCTGGAGCGCCCCAAAAACCCCAGCGGGCGCTGCTACAGCTCCTGGAGCGCCCTAAAAACCCCAGGGGGGCTGCTACAGCATCTACGGCCCCTGGAGCGCCCCAAAAACCCCAGCGGGCGCTGCTACAGCCCCTGGACCGCCACGAAAACCCCTGCAGGCGCTGCTACAGCCCCTGGAGCGCCACAAAAACCCCAGCGGGCGCTGCTACAGCCCCTGGACCGCCCCAAAAACCCCAGCGGGCGCTGCTACAGCCCCTGGACCGCCACGAAAACCCCAGCAGGCGCTGCGATAGCTCCTGGACCGCCACGAAAACCCCTGCAGGCGCTGCTACAGCCCCTGGAGCGCCCCAAAAACCCCAGCGGGCGCTGCTACAGCCCCTGGACCGCCACGAAAACCCCAGCGGGCGCTGCTACAGCCCCTGGAGCGCCCCAAAAACCCCAGCGGGCGCTGCTACAGCCCCTATGGCCCCGGGAGCGCCCCAAAAATCTCAGCGGGCGCTGCTACAGCCCCTGGAGCGCCCCAAAAACCCCAGCGGGCGCAGCTAAACCCCTGCAGGCGCTGCTACAGCCCCTGGAGCGCCCCAAAAACCCCAGCGGGCGCTGCTACAGCCCCTGGAGCGCCCTAAAAACCCCAGGGGGGCTGCTACAGCCCCTGGAGCGCCCCAAAAACCCCAGCGGGCGCTGCTACAGCCCCTGGAGTGCCCCAAAAACCCCAGCGGGCGCTGCTACAGCCCCTGGACCGCCACGAAAACCCCTGCAGGCGCTGCTACAGCCCCTGGAGCGCCACGAAAACCCCAGCAGGCGCTGCTACAGCCCCTGGAGAGCCCCAAAAACCCCAGCGGGCGCTGCTACAGCCCCTGGACCGCCACGAAAACCCCGCCACGAAAACCCCAGGGGGCGCTGCTACAGCCCCTGGACCGCCACGAAAACCCCAGCAGGCGCTGCTACAGCCCCTGGAGCGCCCCAAAAACCCCAGCGGGCGCTGCTACAGCTCCTGGAGCGCCCTAAAAACCCCAGGGGGGCTGCTACAGCATCTACGGCCCCTGGAGCGCCCCAAAAACCCCAGCGGGCGCTGCTACAGCCCCTGGACCGCCACGAAAACCCCAGGGGGCGCTGCTACAGCCCCTGGACCGCCACGAAAACCCCAGGGGGCGCTGCTACAGCCCCTGGAGCGCCCCAAAAACCCCAGCGGGCGCTGCTACAGCCCCTGGAGCGCCCCAAAAACCCCAGCGGGCGCAGCTACAGCCCCTGGAGCGCCCCAAAAACCCCAGCGGGCGCTGCTACAGCCCCTGGACCGCCACGAAAACCCCTGCAGGCGCTGCTACAGCCCCTGGACCGCCACGAAAACCCCTGCAGGCGCTGCTACAGCCCCTGGAGCGCCCCAAAAACCCCAGCGGGCGCAGCTACAGCCCCTGGAGCGCCCCAAAAACCCCAGCGGGCGCTGCTACAGCCCCTGGACCGCCACGAAAACTCCTGCAGGCGCTGCTACAGCCCCTGGAGCGCCCCAAAAACCCCAGCGGGCGCTGCTACAGCCCCTGGAGCGCCCCAAAAACCCCAGCGGGCGCTGCTACAGCCCCTGGAGCACCCTAAAAACCCCAGCGGGCGCTGCTACAGCCCCTGGAGCCCCCAAAAACCCCAGCGCCTGCTACAGCCCCTGGACCGCCACGAAAACCCCTGCAGGCGCTGCTACAGCCCCTGGAGCGCCCCAAAAACCCCAGCGGGCGCTGCTACAGCCCCTGGAGCACCCTAAAAACCCCAGCGGGCGCTGCTACAGCCCCTGGAGCCCCCAAAAACCCCAGCGGGCGCTGCTACAGCCCCTGGAGCGCCCCAAAAACCCCTGCAGGTGCTGCTACAGCCCCTGGAGCGCCCCAAAAACCCCAGCGGGCGCTGCTACAGCCCCTGGAGCGCCCCAAAAACCCCTGCAGGCGCTGCTACAGCCCCTGGAGCGCCCCAAAAACCCCAGCGGGCGCTGCTACAGCCCCTGGACCGCCCCAAAAACCCCAGCGGGCGCTGCTACAGCCCCTGGAGCGCCCCAAAAACCCCAGCGGGCGCTGCTACAGCCCCTGGACCGCCACGAAAACCCCTGCAGGCGCTGCTACAGCCCCTGGAGCGCCCCAAAAACCCCAGCGGGCGCTGCTACAGCCCCTGGAGCGCCACGAAAACCCCTGCAGGTGCTGCTACAGCCCCTGGAGCGCCCCAAAAACCCCAGCGGGCGCTGCTACAGCCCCTGGACCGCCACGAAAACCCCTGCAGGCGCTGCTACAGCCCCTGGAGCGCCCCAAAAACCCCAGGGGCGCTGCTACAGCCCCTGGAGCGCCGCAAAAACCCTAGCGGGCGCTGCTACAGCCCCTGGAGCGCCCCAAAAACCCCAGCGGGCGCTGCTACAGCCCCTGGACCGCCACGAAAACCCCTGCAGGCGCTGCTACAGCCCCTGGAGCGCCACGAAAACCCCTGCAGGCGCTGCTACAGCCCCTGGAGCGCCCCAAAAATCCCAGGGGCGCTGCTACAGCCCCTGGACCGCCACGAAAACCCCTGCAGGCGCTGCTACAGCCCCTGGAGCGCCCCAAAAACCCCTGCAGGCGCTGCTACAGCCCCTGGAGCGCCCCAAAAACCCCTGCAGGCGCTGCTACAGCCCCTGGAGCGCCCTAAAAACAGCCCCTACGGCCCCTGGAGCGCCACAAAAACCCCAGCGGGCGCTGCTACAGCCCCTGGAGCGCCCCAAAAACCCCAGCGGGCGCTGCTACAGCCCCTGGACCGCCACGAAAACCCCTGCAGGCGCTGCTACAGCCCCTGGACCGCCACGAAAACCCCTGCAGGCGCTGCTACAGCCCCTGGAGCGCCACGAAAACCCCTGCAGGTGCTGCTACAGCCCCTGGAGCGCCCCAAAAACCCCAGCGGGCGCTGCTACAGCCCCTGGACCGCCACGAAAACCCCTGCAGGCGCTGCTACAGCCCCTGGAGCGCCCCAAAACCCCAGGGGCGCTGCTACAGCCCCTGGAGCGCCGCAAAAACCCTAGCGGGCGCTGCTACAGCCCCTGGAGCGCCCCAAAAACCCCAGCGGGCGCTGCTACAGCCCCTGGACCGCCACGAAAACCCCTGCAGGCGCTGCTACAGCCCCTGGAGCGCCACGAAAACCCCTGCAGGCGCTGCTACAGCCCCTGGAGCGCCCCAAAAATCCCAGGGGCGCTGCTACAGCCCCTGGACCGCCACGAAAACCCCTGCAGGCGCTGCTACAGCCCCTGGAGCGCCCCAAAAACCCCTGCAGGCGCTGCTACAGCCCCTGGAGCGCCCCAAAAACCCCTGCAGGCGCTGCTACAGCCCCTGGAGCGCCCTAAAAACAGCCCCTACGGCCCCTGGAGCGCCACAAAAACCCCAGCGGGCGCTGCTACAGCCCCTGGACCGCCACGAAAACCCCAGCGGGCGCTGCTACAGCCCCTACGGCCCCTGGAGCGCACCAAAAACCCCAGCGGGCGCTGCTACAGACCCTGGACCGCCCCAAAAACCCCAGGGGGGCTGCTACAGCCCCTGGAGCGCCCCAAAAACCACAGCGGGCGCTGCTACAGCCCCTGGACCGCCACGAAAACCCCTGCAGGCGCTGCTACAGCCCCTGGAGCACCCCAAAAACCCCAGCGGGCGCTGCTACAGCCCCTGGACCGCCACGAAAACCCCTGCAGGCGCTGCTACAGCCCCTGCAGCGCCCCAAAAACCCCAGCGGGCGCTGCTACTGCCCCTGGAGCGCCCCAAAAACCCCTGCAGGCGCTGCTACAGCCCCTGGAGCGCCCCAAAAACCCCTGCAGGCGCTGCTACAGCCCCTGGAACGCCCTAAAAACAGCCCGTACGGCCCCTGGAGCGCCACAAAAACCCCAGCGGGCGCTGCTACAGCCCCTGGAGCGCCCTAAAAACCCCAGGGGGGCTGCTACAGCCCCTGGAGCGCCCCAAAAACCCCAGCGGGCGCTGCTACAGCCCCTGGAGCGCCCCAAAAACCCCAGCGGGCGCTGCTACAGCCCCTGGAGCGCCCCAAAAACCACAGCGGGCGCTGCTACAGCCCCTGGAGCACCCTAAAAACCCCAGCGGGCGCTGCTACAGCCCCTGGAGCGCCCCAAAAACCCCAGCGGGCGCTGCTACAGCCCCTGGACCGCCACGAAAACCCCTGCAGGCGCTGCTACAGCCCCTGGAGCGCCACGAAAACCCCTGCAGGTGCTGCTACAGCCCCTGGAGCGCCCCAAAAACCCCAGCGGGCGCTGCTACAGCCCCTGGACCGCCACGAAAACCCCTGCAGGCGCTGCTACAGCCCCTGGAGCGCCCCAAAAACCCCAGGGGCGCTGCTACAGCCCCTGGAGCGCCGCAAAAACCCTAGCGGGCGCTGCTACAGCCCCTGGAGCGCCCCAAAAACCCCAGCGGGCGCTGCTACAGCCCCTGGACCGCCACGAAAACCCCTGCAGGCGCTGCTACAGCCCCTGGAGCGCCACGAAAACCCCTGCAGGCGCTGCTACAGCCCCTGGAGCGCCCCAAAAATCCCAGGGGCGCTGCTACAGCCCCTGGACCGCCACGAAAACCCCTGCAGGCGCTGCTACAGCCCCTGGAGCGCCCCAAAAACCCCTGCAGGCGCTGCTACAGCCCCTGGAGCGCCCCAAAAAACCCCTGCAGGCGCTGCTACAGCCCCTGGAGCGCCCTAAAAACAGCCCCTACGGCCCCTGGAGCGCCACAAAAACCCCAGCGGGCGCTGCTACAGCCCCTGGACCGCCACGAAAACCCCAGCGGGCGCTGCTACAGCCCCTACGGCCCTGGAGCGCACCAAAAACCCCAGCGGGCGCTGCTACAGACCCTGGACCGCCCCAAAAACCCCAGCGGGCGCTGCTACAGCCCCTGGAGTGCCCCAAAAACCCCAGCGGGCGCAGCTACAGCCCCTGGAGCGCCCTAAAAACCCCAGGGGGGCTGCTACAGCCCCTGGAGCGCCCCAAAAACCCCAGCGGGCGCTGCTACAGCCCCTGGAGCGCCCCAAAAACCCCAGCGGGCGCTGCTAGAGCCCCTGGAGCGCCCCAAAAACCCCAGCGGGCGCTGCTACAGCCCCTGGACCGCCACGAAAACCCCTGCAGGCGCTGCTACAGCCCCTGGAGCGCCCCAAAAACCCCTGCAGGCGCTGCTACAGCCCCTGGAGCGCCCCAAAAAACCCCTGCAGGCGCTGCTACAGCCCCTGGAGCGCCCCAAAAACCCCTGCAGGCGCTGCTACAGCCCCTGGAGCGCCCTAAAAACAGCCCCTACGGCCCCTGGAGCGCCACAAAAACCCCAGCGGGCGCTGCTACAAGCCCCTACGGCCCCTGGAGCGCACCAAAAACCCCAGCGGGCGCTGCTACAGACCCTGGACCGCCCCAAAAACCCCAGCGGGCGCTGCTACAGCCCCTGGAGTGCCCCAAAAACCCCAGCGGGGCGCAGCTACAGCCCCTGGAGCGCCCTAAAAACCCCAGGGGGGCTGCTACAGCCCCTGGAGCGCCCCAAAAACCCCAGCGGCGCTGCTACAGCCCCTGGAGCGCCCCAAAAACCCCAGCGGGCGCTGCTAGAGCCCCTGGAGCGCCCCAAAAACCCCAGCGGGCGCTGCTACAGCCCCTGGAGCGCCGCAAAAACCCTAGCGGGCGCTGCTACAGCCCCTGGAGCGCCCCAAAAACCCCAGCGGGCGCTGCTACAGCCCCTGGACCGCCACGAAAACCCCTGCAGGCGCTGCTACAGCCCCTGGAGCGCCACGAAAACCCCTGCAGGCGCTGCTACAGCCCTGGAGCGCCCTAAAAACCCCAGGGGGGCTGCTACAGCCCCTGGAGCGCCCCAAAAACCACAGCGGGCGCTGCTACAGCCCTGGACCGCCACGAAAACCCCTGCAGGCGCTGCTACAGCCCCTGGAGCACCCCAAAAAACCCCAGCGGGGCGCTGCTACAGCCCCTGGACCGCCACGAAAACCCTGCAGGCGCTGCTACAGCCCCTGCAGCGCCCCAAAAACCCCAGCGGGCGCTGCTACTGCCCCTGGAGCGCCCCAAAAACCCCTGCAGGCGCTGCTACAGCCCTGGAGCGCCCCAAAAACCCTGCAGGCGCTGCTACAGCCCCTGGAACGCCCTAAAAACAGCCCGTACGGCCCCTGGAGCGCCACAAAAACCCCAGCGGCGCTGCTACAGCCCCTGGAGCGCCCTAAAAACCCCAGGGGGGCTGCTACAGCCCCTGGAGCGCCCCAAAAACCCCAGCGGGCGCTGCTACAGCCCTGGAGCGCCCCAAAAACCCCAGCGGGCGCTGCTACAGCCCCTGGAGCGCCCCAAAAACCACAGCGGGCGCTGCTACAGCCCCTGGAGCACCCTAAAAACCCCAGCGGGCGCTGCTACAGCCCCTGGAGCGCCCCAAAAACCCCAGCGGGCGCTGCTACAGCCCCTGGACCGCCACGAAAACCCCTGCAGGCGCTGCTACAGCCCCTGGAGCGCCACGAAAACCCCTGCAGGTGCTGCTACAGCCCCTGGAGCGCCCCAAAAACCCCAGCGGGCGCTGCTACAGCCCCTGGGACCGCCACGAAAACCCTGCAGGCGCTGCTACAGCCCCTGGAGCGCCCCAAAAACCCCAGGGGCGCTGCTACAGCCCCTGGAGCGCCGCAAAAACCCTAGCGGGCGCTGCTACAGCCCCTGGAGCGCCCAAAAACCCCAGCGGGCGCTGCTACAGCCCCTGGACCGCCACGAAAACCCCTGCAGGCGCTGCTACAGCCCTGGAGCGCCACGAAAACCCCTGCAGGCGCTGCTACAGCCCCTGGAGCGCCCCAAAAATCCCAGGGGCGCTGCTACAGCCCCTGGACCGCCACGAAAACCCCTGCAGGCGCTGCTACAGCCCCTGGAGCGCCCCAAAAACCCCTGCAGGCGCTGCTACAGCCCCTGGAGCGCCCCAAAAACCCCTGCAGGCGCTGCTACAGCCCTGGAGCGCCCTAAAAACAGCCCCTACGGCCCCTGGAGCGCCACAAAAACCCCAGCGGGCGCTGCTACAGCCCCTGGACCGCCACGAAAACCCAGCGGGCGCTGCTACAGCCCCTACGGCCCCTGGAGCGCACCAAAAACCCCAGCGGGCGCTGCTACAGACCCTGGACCGCCCCAAAAACCCCAGCGGGCGCTGCTACAGCCCCTGGAGTGCCCCAAAAACCCCAGCGGGCGCAGCTACAGCCCCTGGAGCGCCCTAAAAACCCCAGGGGGCTGCTACAGCCCCTGGAGCGCCCCAAAAACCCCAGCGGGCGCTGCTACAGCCCCTGGAGCGCCCCAAAAACCCCAGCGGGCGCTGCTAGAGCCCCTGGAGCGCCCCAAAAACCCCAGCGGGCGCTGCTACAGCCCCTGGACCGCCACGAAAACCCCTGCAGGCGCTGCTACAGCCCCTGGAGCGCCACGAAAACCCCTGCAGGCGCTGCTACAGCCCCTGGAGCGCCCTAAAAACCCCAGGGGAGCTGCTACAGCCCCTGGAGCGCCCCAAAAACCACAGCGGGCGCTGCTACAGCCCCTGGACCGCCACGAAAACCCCTGCAGGCGCTGCTACAGCCCCTGGAGCACCCCAAAAACCCCAGCGGGCGCTGCTACAGCCCCTGGACCGCCACGAAAACCCCTGCAGGCGCTGCTACAGCCCCTGGACCGCCACGAAAACCCCTGCAGGCGCTGCTACAGCCCCTGGAGCGCTGGGTTTTTGGGCGCTCCAGGGGCTGTAGCAGCGTCTGCAGGGGTTTTTGGGGCGCTCCAGGGGCTGTAGCAGCGCCCGCTGGGGTTTTTTGGGGCGCTCCAGGGGCTGTAGCAGCGCCTGCAGGGGTTTTTGGGGCGCTCCAGGGGCTGTAGCAGCGCCCGCTGGGGTTTTTGGGGGCTCCAGGGGCTGTAGCAGCGCCCGCTGGGGTTTTTAGGGTGCTCCAGGGGCTGTAGCAGCGCCCGCTGGGGTTTTTGGGGCGCTCCAGGGGCTGTAGCAGCGCCCGCTGGGGTTTTTTGGGCGCTCCAGGGGCTGTAGCAGCGCCTGCAGGGGTTTTCGTGGCGGTCCAGGGGCTGTAGCAGCGCCCGCTGGGGTTTTTGGGGCGCTCCAGGGCTGTAGCTGCGCCCGCTGGGGTTTTTGGGGGCGCTCCAGGGGCTGTAGCAGCGCCTGCAGGGTTTTTGTGGCGCTCCAGGGGCTGTAGCAGCGCCCGCTGGGGTTTTTGGGGCGCTCCAGGGGCTGTAGCAGCGCCTGCAGGGGTTTTTGTGGCGCTCCAGGGGCTGTAGCAGCGCCGCTGGGGTTTTTGGGGCGCTCCAGGGGCTGTAGCAGCGCCTGCAGGGGTTTTCGTGGCGGTCCAGGGGCTGTAGCAGCGCCCGCTGGGGTTTTTGGGGCACTCCAGGGGCTGTAGCAGCGCCCGCTGGGGTTTTTGGGGCGCTCCAGGGGCTGTAGCAGCGCCGCTGGGGTTTTTGGGGCGGTCCAGGGGCTGTAGCAGCGCCCGCTGGGGTTTTTCGGGCGCTCCAGGGGCTGTAGCAGCGCCTGCAGGGGTTTTTTGGGGCGCTCCAGGGGCTGTAGCAGCGCCCGCTGGGGTTTTGGGGCGCTCCAGGGGCTGTAGCAGCACCTGCAGGGGTTTTTGGGGCGCTCCAGGGGCTGTAGCAGCGCCCGCTGGGTTTTTGGGGGCTCCAGGGGCTGTAGCAGCGCCCGCTGGGGTTTTTAGGGTGCTCCAGGGGCTGTAGCAGCGCCCGCTGGGGTTTTTGGGGGCTCCAGGGGCTGTAGCAGCGCCCGCTGGGTTTTTAGGGTGCTCCAGGGGCTGTAGCAGCGCCCGCTGTGGTTTTTGGGGCGCTCCAGGGGCTGTAGCAGCGCCCGCTGGGTTTTTGGGCGCTCCAGGGGCTGTAGCAGCGCCCGCTGGGGTTTTTGGGGCGCTCCAGGGGCTGTAGCAGCCCCCTGGGTTTTAGGGCGCTCCAGGGGCTGTAGCAGCGCCCGCTGGGTTTTTGTGGCGCTCCAGGGCCGTACGGGCTGTTTTTAGGGCGTTCCAGGGCTGTAGCAGCGCCTGCAGGGGTTTTTGGGGCGCTCCAGGGGCTGTAGCAGCGCCTGCAGGGGTTTTTGGGGCGCTCCAGGGCGAGTAGCAGCGCCGCTGGGGTTTTTGGGGCGCTGCAGGGCTGTAGCAGCGCCTGCAGGGGTTTTCGTGGCGGTCCAGGGGCTGTAGCAGCGCCCGCTGGGGTTTTTGGGGTGCTCCAGGGGCTGTAGCAGCGCCTGCAGGGGTTTTCGTGGCGGTCCAGGGGCTTGTAGCAGCGCCCGCTGTGGTTTTTGGGGCGCTCCAGGGGCTGTAGCAGCCCCCCTGGGGTTTTTAGGGCGCTCCAGGGGCTGTAGCAGCGCCTGCAGGGGTTTTCGTGGCGCTCCAGGGGCTGTAGCAGCGCCTGCAGGG
The DNA here is from genome assembly GCA_964034945.1 of Chrysopilus asiliformis. Taxonomy (NCBI): domain Eukaryota; kingdom Metazoa; phylum Arthropoda; class Insecta; order Diptera; family Rhagionidae; genus Chrysopilus; species Chrysopilus asiliformis. The sequence continues at coordinate 4,504,520 of OZ035964.1, forward strand.
GTTTTCGTGGCGGTCCAGGGGCTGTAGCAGCGCCCGCTGGGGTTTTTGGGGCGCTCCAGGGGCTGTAGCAGCGCCCGCTAGGGTTTTTGCGGCGCTCCAGGGGCTGTAGCAGCGCCCGCTGGGGTTTTTGGGGCGCTCCAGGGGCTCTAGCAGCGCCCGCTGGGGTTTTTGGGGCGCTCCAGGGGCTGTAGCAGCGCCCGCTGGGGTTTTTGGGGCGCTCCAGGGGCTGTAGCAGCCCCCCTGGGGTTTTTAGGGCGCTCCAGGGGCTGTAGCTGCGCCCGCTGGGGTTTTTGGGGCACTCCAGGGGCTGTAGCAGCGCCCGCTGGGGTTTTTGGGGCGGTCCAGGGTCTGTAGCAGCGCCCGCTGGGGTTTTTGGTGCGCTCCAGGGGCCGTAGGGGCTGTAGCAGCGCCCGCTGGGGTTTTTGTGGCGCTCCAGGGGCCGTAGGGGCTGTTTTTAGGGCGCTCCAGGGGCTGTAGCAGCGCCTGCAGGGGTTTTTGGGGCGCTCCAGGGGCTGTAGCAGCGCCTGCAGGGGTTTTTGGGGCGCTCCAGGGGCTGTAGCAGCGCCTGCAGGGGTTTTTGGGGCGCTCCAGGGGCTGTAGCAGCGCCTGCAGGGGTTTTCGTGGCGGTCCAGGGGCTGTAGCAGCGCCCGCTGGGGTTTTTGGGGCGCTCCAGGGGCTGTAGCAGCGCCCGCTAGGGTTTTTGCGGCGCTCCAGGGGCTGTAGCAGCGCCCCTGGGGTTTTTGGGGCGCTCCAGGGGCTGTAGCAGCGCCTGCAGGGGTTTTCGTGGCGGTCCAGGGGCTGTAGCAGCGCCCGCTGGGGTTTTTGGGGCGCTCCAGGGGCTGTAGCAGCACCTGCAGGGGTTTTCGTGGCGCTCCAGGGCCTGTAGCAGCGCCTGCAGGGGTTTTCGTGGCGGTCCAGGGGCTGTAGCAGCGCCCGCTGGGGTTTTTGGGGCGCTCCAGGGGCTGTAGCAGCGCCCGCTGGGGTTTTTAGGGTGCTCCAGGGGCTGTAGCAGCGCCCGCTGTGGTTTTTGGGGCGCTCCAGGGGCTGTAGCAGCGCCTGCAGGGGTTTTCGTGGCGCTCCAGGGGCTGTAGCAGCGCCCGCTGGGGTTTTTAGGGTGCTCCAGGGACTGTAGCAGCACCCACGGGCGATTTTTGGGGCTCCGGGGCCTGTAGCAGCACCTACTGGCAATTTTTGGGTGCTCCAGGGCCTGTAGCAGCACCCACTGGCAATTTTGGGGTGCTCCGGGACCTGTAGCAGCACCCACTGGCAATTTTTGGGTGCTCTGGGGCCTGTAGGAGCAGCCACAGGCGATTTTTGGGTGCTCCGGGGCCTGTAGCAGCACCCACTGTCAATTTTGGGGCGCTCCGGGACCTGTAGCAGCACCCACTGGCAATTTTTGGGTGCTCTGGGGCCTGTAGGAGCAGCCACTGGCAATTTTTGGGTGCTCTGGGGCCTGTAGGAGCAGCCACCGGCGATTTTTGGGTGCTCCGGGGCCTGTAGCAGCACCCACGGGCGATTTTTGGGGCGCTCCAGGGGCTGTAGCAGCCCCCCTGGGGTTTTTAGGGCGCTCCAGGGGCTGTAGCAGCGCCCGCTGGGGTTTTTGTGGCGCTCCAGGGGCCGTACGGGCTGTTTTTAGGGCGTTCCAGGGGCTGTAGCAGCGCCTGCAGGGGTTTTTGGGGCGCTCCAGGGGCTGTAGCAGCGCCCGCTGGGGTTTTTGGGGCGCTGCAGGGGCTGTAGCAGCGCCTGCAGGGGTTTTCGTGGCGGTCCAGGGGCTGTAGCAGCGCCCGCTGGGGTTTTTGGGGTGCTCCAGGGGCTGTAGCAGCGCCTGCAGGGGTTTTCGTGGCGGTCCAGGGGCTGTAGCAGCGCCCGCTGTGGTTTTTGGGGCGCTCCAGGGGCTGTAGCAGCCCCCCTGGGGTTTTTAGGGCGCTCCAGGGGCTGTAGCAGCGCCCGCTGGGGTTTTTGGGGCGCTCCAGGGGCTCTAGCAGCGCCCGCTGGGGTTTTTGGGGCGCTCCAGGGGCTGTAGCAGCGCCCGCTGGGGTTTTTGGGGCGCTCCAGGGGCTGTAGCAGCCCCCCTGGGGTTTTTAGGGCGCTCCAGGGGCTGTAGCTGCGCCCGCTGGGGTTTTTGGGGCACTCCAGGGGCTGTAGCAGCGCCCGCTGGGGTTTTTGGGGCGCTCCAGGGGCTGTAGCAGCGCCTGCTGGCGTTTTCGTGGCGGTCCAGGGGCCGTAGCAGCGCCCGCTGGGGTTTTGGGGCACTCCAGGGGCTGTAGCAGCGCCCACTGGGGTTTTTGGGGCGGTCCAGGGTCTGTAGCAGCGCCCGCTGGGGTTTTTGGTGCGCTCCAGGGGCCGTAGGGGCTGTAGCAGCGCCCGCTGGGGTTTTCGTGGCGGTCCAGGGGCTGTAGCAGCGCCCGCTGGGGTTTTTGTGGCGCTCCAGGGGCCGTAGGGGCTGTTTTTAGGGCGCTCCAGGGGCTGTAGCAGCGCCTGCAGGGGTTTTTGGGGCGCTCCAGGGGCTGTAGCAGCGCCTGCAGGGGTTTTTGGGGCGCTCCAGGGGCTGTAGCAGCGCCTGCAGGGGTTTTCGTGGCGGTCCAGGGGCTGTAGCAGCGCCCCTGGGGTTTTTGGGGCGCTCCAGGGGCTGTAGCAGCGCCTGCAGGGGTTTTCGTGGCGGTCCAGGGGCTGTAGCAGCGCCCGCTGGGGTTTTTGGGGCGCTCCAGGGGCTGTAGCAGCACCTGCAGGGGTTTTCGTGGCGCTCCAGGGGCTGTAGCAGCGCCTGCAGGGGTTTTCGTGGCGGTCCAGGGGCTGTAGCAGCGCCCGCTGGGGTTTTTGGGGCGCTCCAGGGGCTGTAGCAGCGCCCGCTGGGGTTTTTAGGGTGCTCCAGGGGCTGTAGCAGCGCCCGCAGCGCCTGCAGGGGTTTTCGTGGCGCTCCAGGGGCTGTAGCAGCGCCTGCAGGGGTTTTCGTGGCGTTCCAGGGGCTGTAGCAGCGCCCGCTGGGGTTTTTGGGGCGCTGCAGGGGCTGTAGCAGCGCCCGCTGGGGTTTTTAGGGTGCTCCAGGGGCTGTAGCAGCACCCACGGGCGATTTTTGGGGCTCCGGGGCCTGTAGCAGCACCTACTGGCAATTTTTGGGTGCTCCAGGGCCTGTAGCAGCACCCACTGGCAATTTTGGGGTGCTCCGGGACCTGTAGCAGCACCCACTGGCAATTTTTGGGTGCTCTGGGGCCTGTAGGAGCAGCCACTGGCAATTTTTGGGTGCTCCGGGGCCTGTTTCAGCACCCACTGGCAATTTTTGGGGGCTCCGGGGCCTGTAGCAGCACCCACTGGCAATTTTGGGGTGCTCCGGGGCCTGTAGCCGCACCCACTGGCAATTTTGGGGTGCTCCGGGGCCTGTAGCAGCACCCACTGGCAATTTTTGGGTGCTCTGGGGCCTGTAGGAGCAGCCACCGGCGATTTTTGGGTGCTCCGGGGCCTGTAGCAGCACCCACTGTCAATTTTGGGGCGCTCCGGGACCTGTAGCAGCACCCACTGGCAATTTTTGGGTGCTCTGGGGCCTGTAGGAGCAGCCACCGGCGATTTTTGGGTGCTCCGGGGCCTGTAGCAGCACCCACTGGCAATTTTTGGGTGCTCCGGGGCCTGTAGCAGCACCCACGGGCGATTTTTGGGGCTCCGGGGCCTGTAGCAGCACCCACTGGGAAATTTAGGGTGCTCCGGGGCCTGTAGCAGCACCCACTGGTAATTTTTGGGTGCTCCGGGGCTTGTAGCAGCATCCACTGGCCATTTTTGGGTGCTCCGGGGCCTGTAGCAGCACCCACTGGCAATTTTTGGGTGCTCCGGGGCCTGTTTCAGCACCCACTGGCAATTTTTGGGGGCTCCGGGGCCTGTAGCAGCACCCACTGGAAATTTTTGGGTGCTCTGGGGCCTGTAGGAGCAGCCACCGGCGATTTTTGGGTGCTCCGGGGCCTGTAGCAGCACCCACTGTCAATTTTGGGGCGCTCCGGGACCTGTAGCAGCACCCACTGGCAATTTTTGGGTGCTCTGGGGCCTGTAGGAGCAGCCACTGGCGATTTTTGGGTGCTCCGGGGCCTGTAGCAGCACCCACTGGGAATTTTTGGGTGCTCCGGGGCCTGTAGCAGCACCCACGGACGATTTTTGGGGCTCCGGGCCTGTAGTAGCACCCACTGGCGATTTTTGGGTGCTCCGGGGCCTGTAGCAGCACCCACTGGCGATTTTTGGGTACTCCGGGCCCTGCAGCAGCACCCACTGGGAAATTTAGGGTGCTCCGGGGCCTGTAGCAGCACCCACTGGCAATTTTTGGGTGCTCCGGGGCCTGTAGCAGCACCCACGGACGATTTTTGGGGCTCCGGGCCTGTAGTAGCACCCACTGGCGATTTTTGGGTGCTCCGGGGCCTGTAGTAGCACCCACTGGCAATTTTGGGGTGCTCCGGGGCCTGTAGCAGCACCCACGGACGATTTTTGGGGCTCCGGGCCTGTAGTAGCACCCACTGGCAATTTTTGGGTGCCCCGTGCCCTGTAGCAGCACCCACTGGGAAATTTAGGGTGCTCCGGGGCCTGTAGCAGCACCCACTGGCAATTTTTGGGGGCTCCGGGGCCTTTAGTAGCACCCACTGGCAATTTTGGGGTGCTCCGGGGCCTGTAGCAGCACCCACCGGCAATTTTTGGGTGCTCTGGGGCCTGTAGGAGCAGCCACCGGCGATTTTTGGGTGCTCCGGGCCCTGTAGCAGCACCCACTGGCAATTTTTGGGTGCTCCGGGCCCTGTAGCAGCACCCACTGGGAAATTTAGGGTGCTCCGGGACCTGTAGCAGCACCCACTGGCAATTTTTGGGTGCTCCGGGGCCTGTAGCAGCACCCACTGGCAATTTTTGGGTGCTCCGGGCCCTGTAGCAGCACCCACTGGGAAATTTAGGGTGCTCCGGGACTTGTAGCAGCACTCACTGGCAATTTTTGGGTGCTCCGGGGCCTGTAGCAGCACCCACTGGCAATTTTTGGGGGCTCCGGGGCCTGTAGCAGCACCCACTGGCAATTTTGGGGTGCTCCGGGACCTGTAGCAGGACCCACGGACGATTTTTGGGGCTCCGGGGCCTGTAGTAGCACCCACTGGCGATTTTTGGGTGCTCCGGGGCCTGTAGTATCGCCCACTGGCAATTTTGGGGTGCTCCGGGGCCTGTAGCAGCACCCACTGGCAATTTTTGGGTGCCCCGTGCCCTGTAGCAGCACCCACTGGGAAATTTAGGGTGCTCCGGGGCTTGTAGCAGCACCCACTGGCAATTTTTGGGTGCTCCGGGGCCTGTAGCAGCACCCACTGGCAATTTTGGGGTGCTCCGGGGCCTGTAGTATCGCCCACTGGCAATTTTGGGGTGCTCCGGGGCCTGTAGCAGCACCCACTGGCAATTTTTGGGTGCTCCGGGGCCTGTAGCAGCACCTACTGGCAATTTTTGGGTGCTCCGGGGCCTGTAGCAGCACCCACTAGCAATTTTTGGGTGCTGCGGGGCCTGTTTCAGCACCCACTGGCAATTTTTGGGGGCTCCGGGGCCTTTAGTAGCACCCACTGGCAATTTTGGGGTGCTCCGGGGCCTGTAGCAGCACCCACCGGCAATTTTTGGGTGCTCTGGGGCCTGTAGGAGCAGCCACCGGCGATTTTTGGGTGCTCCGGGCCCTGTAGCAGCACCCACTGGCAATTTTTGGGTGCTCCGGGCCCTGTAGCAGCACCCACTGGGAAATTTAGGGTGCTCCGGGACCTGTAGCAGCACCCACTGGCAATTTTTGGGTGCTCCGGGGCCTGTAGCAGCACCCACTGGCAATTTTTGGGGGCTCCGGGGCCTGTAGCAGCACCCACTGGCAATTTTGGGGTGCTCCGGGACCTGTAGCAGGACCCACGGACGATTTTTGGGGCTCCGGGGCCTGTAGTAGCACCCACTGGCGAATTTTTGGGTGCTCCGGGGCCTGTAGTATCGCCCACTGGCAATTTTGGGGTGCTCCGGGGCCTGTAGCAGCACCCACTGGCAATTTTTGGGTGCTCTGGGGCCTGTAGGAGCAGCCACCGGCGATTTTTGGGTGCTCCGGGGCCTGTAGCAGCACCCACTGGTAATTTTGGGGTGCTCCGGGACCTGTAGCAGCACCCACTGGCGATTTTTGGTGCTCCGGGGCCTGTAGCAGCACCCACGGGCGATTTTTGGTGCTCCGGGGCCTGTAGCAGCACCCACTGGCAATTTTGGGGTGCTCCGGGACCTGTAGCAGGACCCACGGACGATTTTTGGGGCTCCGGGGCCTGTAGTAGCACCCACTGGCGATTTTTGGGTGCTCCGGGGCCTGTAGTATCGCCCACTGGCAATTTTGGGGTGCTCCGGGGCCTGTAGCAGCACCCACTGGCAATTTTTGGGTGCTCCGGGGCCTGTAGCAGCACCCACTGGCAATTTTTGGGTGCTCCGGGGCCTGTAGCAGCACCCACTGGCAATTTTGGGGTGCTCCGGGGCCTGTAGCAGCATCCACTGGCGATTTTTGGATGCTCCGGGGCCTGTAGCAGCACCCACTGGTAATTTTTGGGTGCTCCGGGGCCTGTAGCAGCACCCACTGGCAATTTTAGGGTGCTCCGGGCCATGTAGCAGCACCCACTGGGAAATTTAGGGTGCTCCGGGACTTGTAGCAGCACCCACTGGCAATTTTTGGGTGCTCCGGGGCCTGTAGCAGCACCCACTGGCAATTTTTGGGGGCTCCGGGGCCTGTAGCAGCACCCACTGGCAATTTTGGGGTGCTCCGGGACCTGTAGCAGGACCCACGGACGATTTTTGGGGCTCCGGGGCCTGTAGTGGCAATTTTGGGGTGCTCCGGGGCCTGTAGCAGCATCCACTGGCGATTTTTGGATGCTCCGGGGCCTGTAGCAGCACCCACTGGTAATTTTTGGGTGCTCCGGGGCCTGTAGCAGCACCCACTGGCAATTTTTGGGTGCTCCGGGCCATGTAGCAGCACCCACTGGGAAATTTAGGGTGCTCCGGGACTTGTAGCAGCACCCACTGGCAATTTTTGGGTGCTCCGGGGCCTGTAGCAGCACCCACTGGCAATTTTTGGGGGCTCCGGGGCCTGTAGCAGCACCCACTGGCAATTTTGGGGTGCTCCGGGACCTGTAGCAGGACCCACGGACGATTTTTGGGGCTCCGGGGCCTGTAGTAGCACCCACTGGCGATTTTTGGGTGCTCCGGGGCCTGTAGTATCGCCCACTGGCAATTTTGGGGTGCTCCGGGGCCTGTAGCAGCACCCACTGGCAATTTTTGGGTGCTCTGGGGCCTGTAGGAGCAGCCACCGGCGATTTTTGGGTGCTCCGGGGCCTGTAGCAGCACCCACTGGTAATTTTGGGGTGCTCCGGGACCTGTAGCAGCACCCACTGGCGATTTTTGGTGCTCCGGGGCATGTAGCAGCACCCACGGGCGATTTTTGGTGCTCCGGGGCCTGTAGCAGCACCCACTGGCAATTTTGGGGTGCTCCGGGACCTGTAGCAGGACCCACGGACGATTTTTGGGGCTCCGGGGCCTGTAGTAGCACCCACTGGCGATTTTTGGGTGCTCCGGGGCCTGTAGTATCGCCCACTGGCAATTTTGGGGTGCTCCGGGGCCTGTAGCAGCACCCACTGGCAATTTTTGGGTGCTCCGGGGCCTGTAGCAGCACCCACTGGCAATTTTTGGGTGCTCCGGGGCCTGTAGCAGCACCCACTGGCAATTTTGGGGTGCTCCGGGGCCTGTAGCAGCATCCACTGGCGATTTTTGGATGCTCCGGGGCCTGTAGCAGCACGCACTGGTAATTTTTGGGTGCTCCGGGGCCTGTTTCAGCACCCACTGGCAATTTTTGGGTGCTTCGGGGCCTGTAGTAGCACCCACTGGCAATTTTTTGGTGCTCCGGGACCTGTAGCAAGACCCACGGACGATTTTTGGGGCTCCGGGGCCTGTAGTTGCACCCACTGGCGATTTTTGGGTGCTCCGGGGCCTGTAGTATCGCCCACTGGCAATTTTGGGGTGCTCCGGGGCCTGTAGCAGCACCCACTGGCAATTTTTGGGTGCTCTGGGGCCTGTAGGAGCAGCCACCGGCGATTTTTGGGTGCTCCGGGGCCTGTAGCAGCACCCACTGGCAATTTTGGGGTGCTCCGGGGCCTGTAGCAGCACCCACTGGCAATTTTTGGGTGCTCCGGGGCCTGTAGCAGCACCCACTGGTAATTTTGGAGTGCTCCGGGACCTGTAGCAGCACCCACTGGCAATTTTTGGGTGCTCCGGGGCCTGTAGCAGCACCCACTGGCAATTTTTGGGTGCTCCGGGCCATGTAGCAGCACCCACTGGGAAATTTAGGGTGCTCCGGGACTTGTAGCAGCACCCACTGGCAATTTTTGGGTGCTCCGGGGCCTGTAGCATCACCCACTGGCAATTTTTGGGGGCTCCGGGGCCTGTAGCAGCACCCACTGGCAATTTTGGGGTGCTCCGGGACCTGTAGCAGGACCCACGGACGATTTTTGGGGCTCCGGGGCCTGTAGTAGCACCCACTGGCGATTTTTGGGTGCTCCGGGGCCTGTAGTATCGCCCACTGGCAATTTTGGGGTGCTCCGGGGCCTGTAGCAGCACCCACTGGCAATTTTTGGGTGCTCTGGGGCCTGTAGGAGCAGCCACCGGCGATTTTTGGGTGCTCCGGGGCCTGTAGCAGCACCCACTGGTAATTTTGGGGTGCTCCGGGACCTGTAGCAGCACCCACTGGCGATTTTTGGTGCTCCGGGGCCTGTAGCAGCACCCACGGGCGATTTTTGGTGCTCCGGGGCCTGTAGCAGCACCCACTGGCAATTTTGGGGTGCTCCGGGACCTGTAGCAGGACCCACGGACGATTTTTGGGGCTCCGGGGCCTGTAGTAGCACCCACTGGCGATTTTTGGGTGCTCCGGGGCCTGTAGTATCGCCCACTGGCAATTTTGGGGTGCTCCGGGGCCTGTAGCAGCACCCACTGGCAATTTTTGGGTGCTCCGGGGCCTGTAGCAGCACCCACTGGCAATTTTTGGGTGCTCCGGGGCCTGTAGCAGCACCCACTGGCAATTTTGGGGTGCTCCGGGGCCTGTAGCAGCATCCACTGGCGATTTTTGGATGCTCCGGGGCCTGTAGCAGCACCCACTGGTAATTTTTGGGTGCTCCGGGGCCTGTTTCAGCACCCACTGGCAATTTTTGGGTGCTTCGGGGCCTGTAGTAGCACCCACTGGCAATTTTTTGGTGCTCCGGGCCCTGTAGCATCACCCACTGGGAAATTCAGGGTGCTCCGGGGCCTGTAGCAGCACCCACTGGCAATTTTGGGGTGCTCCGGGACCTGTAGCAAGACCCACGGACGATTTTTGGGGCTCCGGGGCCTGTAGTTGCACCCACTGGCGATTTTTGGGTGCTCCGGGGCCTGTAGTATCGCCCACTGGCAATTTTGGGGTGCTCCGGGGCCTGTAGCAGCACCCACTGGCAATTTTTGGGTGCTCTGGGGCCTGTAGGAGCAGCCACCGGCGATTTTTGGGTGCTCCGGGGCCTGTAGCAGCACCCACTGGCAATTTTGGGGTGCTCCGGGGCCTGTAGCAGCACCCACTGGCAATTTTTGGGTGCTCCGGGGCCTGTAGCAGCACCCACTGGTAATTTTGGGGTGCTCCGGGACCTGTAGCAGCACCCACTGGCGATTTTTGGTGCTCCGGGGCCTGTAGCAGCACCCACTTGTAATTTTTGGGTGCTCCGGGGCCTGTAGCAGCACCCACTGGCAATTTTGGGGTGCTCCGGGACCTGTAGCAGCACCCACGGGCTATTTTTGGGGCTCCGGGGCCTGTAGTAGCAACCACGGGCGATTTTTGGGTGCTCCGGGGCCTGTAGTATCACCCACTGGCAATTTTGGGGTGCTCCGGGGCCTGTAGCAGCACCCACTGGCAATTTTGGGGTGCTCCGGGACCTGTAGCAGCACCCACGGACGATTTTTGGGGCTCCGGGGCCTATAGCAGCATCCACTGGCAATTTTTGGGTGCTCTGGGGCCTGTAGGAGCAGCCACCGGCGATTTTTGGGTGCTCCGGGGCCTGTGGCAGCACCCACTGTCAATTTTGGGGCGCTCCGGGGACTGTAGCAGCACCCACGGACGATTTTTGGGGCTCCGGGGCCTGTAGCAGCACCCACTGGCAATTTTGGGGTGCTCCGGGGCCTGTAGCAGCACCCACTGGCAATTTTTGGGTGCTCCGGGGCCTGTAGCAGCACCCACTGGCGATTTTTGGGTGCTCCGGGCCCTGCAGCAGCACCCACTGGGAAATTTAGGGTGCTCCGGGGCCTGTAGCAGCACCCACTGGCGATTTTTGGGTGCTCCGGGGCCTGTAGCAGCACCCACTGGCAATTTTTGGGTGCTGCGAAGCCTGTAGCAGCACCCACTGGCAAATTTTGGGTGCTCCGGGCCCGTAGCAGCACCCACTGGCAATTTTGGAGTGCTCCGGGGCCTGTAGCAGCACCCACTGACAATTTTTGGGTGCTCTAAAATAAAATCCCTGCAGGAGATGCAATCGATTGGGTGTAAAAATAGCGACAATTCAGATAATTCCAGGCTCAGAAATTCCCATTTTCGAACCCTTCTAGCCGAACGATGGAATTTCCAGCGCACTGCATGATGTGCATGACGTCATCCACTGAGCCACACACGCACCCACCCACACACTAAGATGTCCACCGCACAGCTGATGTTCACCTGTCGCTCAACCAGCGTGTGCGCCCACCACCTCTCCACCCTCCCACCCTCCCACCCTCCCACCCACCGACAGGTTGTGGACCCGAATTTTTCACAGAAACATAATTTATGTTATGAAAATATTCAGAAAATAGCTGATCCGAACAGCGCATGAGTTTCTTATACAAAATCTACGTTCCTGCGCAATTTACATCATAACCCGACAGATAAAACATTAGCTTATACAAAAATATGATTTGTTTTACAAAATCTGAAATATCTCGATAACGGTAAAATATATCGATTATACTTTATTGTATAAGAAGGTAAAAATGAAACATAATTCAAATTGGAAAAATCGATCTTTATGTTTTAATTGATGCCAATGAAAAGAGGCATTATACTTGTTTTACTGGATAAAACAGAAAATGTACACGGCAAAAAAATTCCTGAAATCAAGAAAACTACAAATGAGGTTTATCCAACGGAAAACTTTTCGCAATTCAAGAAAATTGTGATCATGTCCAGGAAATCACTTCATTGAACATTGGAAAATACTAGGAATTAAACTAGTATTTTCTAGTTGATCAAATTTTCATTTTCTAGGCATGCGAGCGATCTCAATTTTCGTGAAATTGACGACACAAGTTTTATATAGACGAAAAAATAATCACTTGTTATTTGCCTAATGCTAAAAAAAATTTTTTTTTCGTGTAAAAGGCCCACCTCCCACCACCCACTCCTCTCACAACGACGACGACGACGAATACCGCTGTTTATCGTAGTAAAGAGGATGCGGGATATATTGAAGATTTTTCCAATGATTTGAAAGATGTTCCAGAAGAAAATACAGAAAGAAAAGTCCGTGAAAATAAAACAATTTTTAACTGTACGTAAAATAGATTGGCTGTTGCTTAGATCGAGATAGTGATGTCTAAAAGAAACCCAACAGCACCCTGGACTTAATTCTAGCATTCACCTAAAAAGGAAATAACAAACCCACAAATCGTCTAAGTCGAAAATACTATAAGGAGTTTTCAGTGGTCTATCATTCATTTCTTGGAAGCTTTTTTGGTGGTTTTAAGGCATTCCAGGAAATGTTTGTCTAAATTTGTCTCCTAAATCCACAATAGAAAACTATTCAGCTTCAAAACGGCCTCCAAAATGTCAGGCAAAAAAACTACCGCTTGGGAAAAATTCAGAAAAAAATTACTACGTCAAACGCCTTCAAAATTCTCAGGAAGAAAATTTTCACATAGAAATTGCCTTTTAAATTCAAACAGGTGCTCGGGGGCCCGTAGCAGACGCCCCTAGTGATTTTTTGGTGCTCCGGGGCCTGGCGATTTTTGGGTACTTCGGAGCCTGTAGCAGCACCCCTCACGATTGGTGGGTGCTGCGAAAAAAAAACTACTGCGTCGAAGAGCCGTCCAAAAATTGAGGAAAAAACTTTGAACGTAGAAAATGGCATTACAATTCAGACAAAGATTTTCTTATCTAGAAAACTCCTAAGGAAATTCGGGAAAATATCAGTTGTGATCAACATGTAAAAAATAATATCTTTTCAAACATCTTGAAAACTGTTGGAGATACGAAAAACCCATTAAAACAAAACATGGATAAAATTTTATATCCTTTAAATTTCGTTATATTAATTTTTTCCCAAAAGCGCGCCTCGGTTTCGAGAAATTTTTCGAAAAAAAACTGTTTAGGACATTCCCGTTATAAATACCGTTGTTTTTCCAAAAGTATATGGAAAACTACGATTTTCGTAAAACTTATTTATAAAAAAAAATTCAACTCGCTGGGTCAACGCGATCTCGAGTTATTTAAGTTAGGTGAAACGGACAGACCGACAGGTGCACCTCATAATTTTATCCGAAAATTTAACGGATTTCGTACTGATCAGACATTTTCTATCTGCCCCGGTTATCGAGTCGGTCTCCGTCATGAATATAGAAGAGGAAAGTAAAAAAAGAAGGAAACAGACTGATATTGCACGGTGAAAATTTCGTGTTGGAAGTGACAGACAGACGGACGGACAGACGGAAATAAAAATCTTTTGTCATCCCGACGATTGTTTCGATGCGTTACAAACGGCATACTAAATGAATATAGATTCTCATATAGAGTATAAAAACAAGCAATGGTAGGGAGGTATGCTGAAAGGGTCGGTTTTCTTTGCTTTTTTAATTGGAAAATTTCATGATTTAAAAAAATATATTAGCATTAGATGGGAGGGTATGATATGGGAAAACAAAAGAAATGAAATAAGAAAAGAAAATCATTTTGTCGTTATTTTCAATTTGCCACAAATTGTGTAAGTCCAAAATACGAAGACGCTGCAGAGAAACCAATTTCCATTACAAAAATTACAGAAAATTCTCTAAGACAAAAAAAAGCCCTAATTTCAAAGGGTATACAGAAGAGATTTCCGAGAGTTTGAAAATTTTACTTTTCATACAATAAATATTTTTGATTTATATAATTTAAAAAAATAAATATAGTTAAAAAAGTGACATTTAAAAAGACTCACATAATGTCGGCGGCATTTGTTGACGAGGTTCTCTTACTGCATGAAGATCGTCCAACGATGTTCAGCCGCCTATTTTTCAGGAGCCAACACAATTTATTATGATTAAAATTTATTAACACTAAAAACGCCCTACTATCACAAGTATTATTAATTAATTTTATCATATTTTCACTGATTTCACTTATTGAAAAAAGACCTTTATTAAATTTCACTAAAAATATCGAATTATTTCACACAAAATTTAAAACACATCAATCTGAAATAAAAAGAAAAAAAATTTGTCAGTCACTGTCGATGCCAAAAAGATCTGGGAAAGGATTTTAATAAATTACAGTAAAAGTGTTTTAAATGAAAAATATTAAAAAGTACTCACCCTTTTGATAGCCGGAACAAGACACGAGCTTCCATCTCTGTTGTTCTTCCAGGTTGATTCCTGAGTCGCAGAATCGCGCGAATACCGAGCGCTGGGCGCGGACCCAAAAACGCTATCGCGGAGATAACGAGCGCGCAAGCGACTACCGAGGCCGGAGAAAAAACAGTACACAACTTTCCCGAAAGGTTCCCCCCCCCATATTTTTCCTGGGCGCCGAAAAGACGTCATGGTGGAAAATCGTACGCAATGAGAATAAAAACTAATAAGAAAACTCACCCGAAGACAACTTTTATAATTTTCGCGAGGTGCTTTTATGAATTACTCCTGGAACTTGCAAGTCAAGCAGTAACCGCGGAAACTATCTGAACGTGGGATACAAGTCGCGTCAGCTGTCCTGTACCTCGCGCACAGTTAGCTCTTAGGTTTCTGCCAGACTCAAAAGAATCGCTATGGGGAGCACGGGCCGAGGAGCTTTCCAGAAACTACCGAAACGAATAACACAAGTCGCGCAAGACTCCAAAAATCACCAGGCTCTTAACCAATTCAGAGAGTCCTGTGCGGCTTGAATTACGCGTCCCGGCTGTTTCCGGTTAGCCGCGCGGCTGTCCTCCCCTCTTTGGAGCTTTTCGTCAAAGCTAAAAAGTGACAGTGACGAAATTACGAACGCAAAGTTTAACACGATGTTAGAAATGCAAAGAAAATTTGGGAAATTCGAATGCCCTGACAAAATTCCAAAAACGGTCAATTATGGCAAAATCACCACTGTTTTAACAGCAACAAAAAACACGTAGCCGCATGAAAGCCCTACATGCGACCGCAGTCCGTATAGATATTGAACCAGAAATGAGCAAAAAGCAGTACTCCACGGACCTTTAGAATGAGTAATGACCCATTCGCGGCTCCGATGGCACTGCCTCCACTTTTCCTGGCATTCGATGATAAACTAATAAGACTACTCTACATTAATTTCGACCGTTTTCGAGAAAATTGTAATGAAATTTAACTGTAACTGAATCTCGACCAAGTACGGTTAAGGCCAAACAGCCTATTTTTGAATAAATCCCGAAAGATTCGGACGAGGGCCTCTTTCGTGCAAATCTTATAATTTCGATTCGACCAGAACAGGAAAGCAAAAGGTACTCCACGGACCTTTAGAACAGGTAATGACCCATTCGCGGCTCCGATGGCACCTAATGCCCCCGATCCCAGTATAAATAACGCGACTCTAAGTAGTTAACCGTAACTTGGAACTCCCCCCCCCCCCCCAAACTTTTAACCCAAGAATTCATTTTTGCTTTTAAGAAAATAGCTTTTAGGAATTGCTCCTGCAACTTGCAAGTCAAGCAGTAACTGCGGAAACTATCTGAGCGAGGGATACAAGTCGCGTAAGCTGACTTATAGCTCTCGCACAGTTAGCTCTTAGGTTTTTGCCAGACTCAAAAGAACCGCTACGGGGAGGACGGGCCGAGGAGCTTTCCAGAAACTACCGAAACGAATAACGCAAGTCGCGCAAGACTCCAAAAATCACCAGGCTCTTAACCAATTCAGAGAGTCCTGTGCGGCTTGAATTACGCGGCCCGGTTTTTTCCGGTTAGCTACGCAGCTGTTCTCCCGTCTTTGGAGTTTTCCATCAAGCAGATAGAGGTAAATGGTGGAAGCTTGGACGCTGAAATTGCGTCATAATTGAAAGGCGTACATGGGGGGAACATAAACTATTCAGAAATAATATCAGTTTGTTACGAAACAAATACGGCAATAGAAAATTAGGAAAATATATAAAAGGGGGAATTTATATTCCTATGTGTAAAACGAGGATAAAATTGACAAGAAACTTTAATGAGTTCCTAATGAACTCTAAAATTATGCAACAATAGAAGACGAGTAAAAATGTTCTCATATTAACCCTCAATAAAGGGAAATTTGCGACTGTAAATTTGTTTACTATATGTTGGTTCGATTTACGCGAATCGAGCGCTATCGCGGACACGAGCGCTTAAGCGGATGCGAGCGCCAACGAAAATACGAGCGCTTACGCGGATACGAGCGCTATCACGAACACGAGCGCTTTAGCGGATAGGAACGCTAACGCGGATACGAGCGCTATTATGAGCGCGAACGCTTAACGTGCTGAAAATGTAAAAAAAATCTTTTTGAAATAAAATACATTTATAAATATGAAAATAATACTTGCTCGTTTTTTCGTTTCTCCATTTCTCAAAGATAACGAAGTTGCAAGGGCGAGGGGGGATATCGAAGAAAGCATAGTGTTAAATAGTACTAAGAAAGGTTTAAGACAGAAAATATTTCCGAGTGGTAGAAGAGTCATAAAATACTTGTATGTGAAAAAACAACACCATTTGTTGTGAAAAGTCTAAGTAAGACCAGGAAATTTCCCACGGGACTTCGTCGACGGGTGGCGAGGGGGAAATTAACGGACATAAAAAAAGGGATATGAAAAGGAATACAAGTTTGTCATAAAAAGACGGGGACCGGCTGGTATTCGGTGTCTAGTTGTGATATTCCCATGGATTAATACTAGAAAAATGAATTATGGTTTTTTCCTTCTGGAATTTCTAGATTACGCCATTCTTTACCAATTTTATCCCGTCCGCATTTCACACTAGTGTGTCTCTAACATCAGGCCCATTTCCATTACTCTATTCGGATCCTTTAGTCGGATATCTCATATTCTGATCCTATTTGTAAGCACACCGATTTAATATTGCTATATGATTCCGATCTCGATTTCGTCGATATCCAAACCCATTCCTCCCTCACCCCTTCCGACCACACCTTGAAGATACTTGAATCCAATGCTCGGTGCAGAGATTTGTGATATTCTTCCTGTCATTTTGTTTCTTCCTGTCCACAAACGTACGACCAATGGACTCGTGTTCATTTCTCATTTCATTTGGGATTTTTCGTCTAGAGATAGGGTGGCCATTAGGGTTGTTAAAAACAGTGATTTCATGGAAAACGGTTCCGAGTCGAACACCAAAAAAAAAAAAGAATTCATCGAAAAAACTCCAAGAAATCCCTTTTTCGGTTCTAAAACGATTCCTGGACTCAGAATCGGTTCTCAGAAGGTTCTCGGTTCTTGGACTAGGGAAACCGGATATCCGTTTTTCGCAGAACCGATCGGTACCTGAAAATTTTCAAAGCTAGATACTCGGTTCTTTTCAACAACCCTCGCGATCATACGTCTCGGATTTATGTATCCTAAAATTTAAAAAATCACCTGCGGCACATTTAATTTTGCCTGCAATGCGACTTATGCTGTATACCAACGAAACAAATCTTAATGTGGTCACCCTATATAGTCTCATCACATTCACGGTTTTTCTTTTCCCCTTTTTTTATTTGGTTAGATTTGAAAGAATCTAACAAAAATCACTTCGCCAGCACTTAGCATAGCGCCCTCGTCGATTTCGTGATTCCTTGTTCTCTAAAGTTCGAATAAACTCAATCAGTTGCAAGGCGGAAGGAGAAACGATGGCTTAATCACACGAAACGGGATTCTTGTGGTGTTCCTGAGCGTTTCACGATGGAATCTTCAAATGTTTCCAGCAAACATTTCTACATTTCTGACCAGAAATGTGACGGGTTTTTTTAAATTATTTGCCTTCCCATAAATTTTTCTCATGTGGTTTGAGGTGATCGTAGTAAAAGTACCCCAGTCGGGTTCTTAGGCCGCGTGCACACCGGAGTTCACACGGTGCAGGACAACTCGGCAGGATAATATTAGTTTTGTCCGTGTTGCCCCCCCCCCACTGCTCCCTCCTCCTTCTGACCCCCCTCGTTGCCACCGCCGCCCAGACGGCTACAGTATGGAGTGTAATTTTAGGTTCGATTACAACTAATACCCCCTCTCTCTGTTCATTCTTTCTAATGAAATTAGAATCATGATTGATTGAAACACAATTCGGCATCGGACAATAATCGTTAAGGCCTGTGTCCACATGGAAGTTTATTTGCAGAAGTCGCTTCTAGAAGAGATTTCTGGTGTCACAACTTCTGGAAGTTCACTTGCAGTTAGTGTTTCCACGGGAAAAACTTCCAGAAGTCTCTGCTAGAAGCGACTTCTGCAAATAAACTTCCATGTGGACACAGGCCTTAACTTTACCACCCTTATTGTCCGATTCGATTCGGAGGGCATCCACGTTTAATCACGAAATCGTCAATAATCGTGATCATTTAATCCTGCAAAATAGTTAAACTACACTATGAAAATTGTGTCACTTTGATAAACGACAATGTGACCTTGGTTGAATTAGACACGAAAGAAGTTGACGCAAAATCAACTAAGGTTTGTAGTTGATTTTACCAATGACTCAAAGTTCTGATCAAAGAATCTCGAAGAAAAGTTCTGATCAAAGAATCTCGAAGAAGAGATTGAGCAAAGAATCTCGCGTGGTAAAGAACCATGCAAGAAATAGCGTTTTTCGTGCCCCTGGGCGCTAGCTTTTGCACCCGTGTAGTTTTGACATTGGTTGAGTACTTTTTGGAAAGGGCACAGTCTCCAGTTTCATCCATATATGGCTTCAAGAGCCACTGAATAGCAGGGGGATGGTGAGGGGTTAACATCCTGCAACCATTTTGTTCGGAATTACGACCGTATCCCGAATAAAATGAATCGGAAGCGATATTTTGGACGGTTCTAATTTCTTACTACAGAGAGCGGAAAATTCTCACAATTCAATTGAGTAAATTCGGGTGATGCTGCGCTTGAATGTCTGATGGGTGTTTTATTTTCGTATATGTTTCGGCTGGCGATTTTTTTTCCTCTGAAATTGATTCCAGGTGATGTGAAAGTATTCTATGTGCCCATGGGTTCGAAGTAGGGAATGGTGATGGTGGTTGGTTTGATGATGATGATGATTTTCTCGATGGATGTTTTCGTAATAAAGTCGGCACAGACACTGATCCCTAGATTTTCTATTTGCTGGACAATGTTTGTTTATTGTTGTTTTTAGCATTATCGGATTTCAAGTTTGTTGTGTGTGCCAAAAAGATTGCTTACTTAACGTAGGTAAGAGAGGGGACCAACCATCGGACACAGGCGGGTGTATGTAGTGCTCTAGGATACTAGGAAATTCGATTGGGATGAATTTCGGGTATGTAAGGAAAAATCCGAAAAGGTTTCAGAAAGAAAAGAAAAATTAAATTTGCTACAA
Organism: Chrysopilus asiliformis; assembly: GCA_964034945.1. Taxonomy (NCBI): domain Eukaryota; kingdom Metazoa; phylum Arthropoda; class Insecta; order Diptera; family Rhagionidae; genus Chrysopilus; species Chrysopilus asiliformis. The sequence continues at coordinate 4,523,296 of OZ035964.1, forward strand.
TAACAAAAACTCGAAGGCACAGCAAAGCAAAGCAAAGTCTGATTGAACGTCACACGTATCAATTCTGAGAAGAACAACGGCTCCTGGACACGTCGCAAAAAAAAAGGCAAATGGTAACAGGACGATCCCGAAAAGTAAGCAAAAAAAAAATTCTTTTTCATGGATTTGGAATCAGGTTAGTTGGTTGGACACGCAGTAAAACCTGCAATGTCGTTATTCCGAATCCATCTCCATACTGAAGAGAATGAATTCGTCCTTATCTAGGGTGACCAAATTTTTTTTTTCTTTTTTGGGTCAAGATGAGCGGGCAGGTGGATGGCTAAAAGAAAACACACCAACAAAACAATCAAATTTCATCGAAAATACACCTCTATTTGGACGAAAGCCAAGGAAATAGAGTTAATCAATCGGAGCCGCAGGTGAAATTCTTCAATTGCGTTCAGAGCTTGTGTTCGACGAGGTTTTTTTTTAATCACTCGAAAAAGAGTTGCGTGTTCGGGTGACAAACTTACTCTGTGGATGAGCACTAAAAGACCACTTTTTTCGAGCAGTTTTATGATCCGCCGAAATTAGCAACTTTCAGTCTTCAGCCTCAACAAATTGTAGGAAAGAAATGAGTGCGGCAAGAGGGGAAAAGTCGCCACTCGAAAAGTGTTCTTCTCGTCTTCTTTTACGCACACAAACGAAGTCGCTCGTGTAGCACGTCAGCATGCATGTGTGCGTAATTTAATAGAATCAGTCGGTGCTTAGCCACCGGCTCGTAAACATATCCCAAATAAACAAAAATTAGATTCAAATAATGAAATACCAATTGCAGGTAGTTTTATTTTTCAGGTAGGTAGGAAAGAGTAAATGCCATAACAAATTACCAGTCCATATTCTTCTATTGTTGGCAGTTTCTATTTTGGCAATTGATGTTGCCTCGGTGCTAGCTAGTAAGGGAATGAGCTGGAAATACAACACATATATGAGAATCACACACACATGAGCGATCGCTTGTTGTACACAAGTTTTTGCTACTAAAAAGTGAAGAAGCGTGTACGTCGGAAAGGCATTTTGAGGAATAAAAGTCGCCGCGACAGGAAGACAAATGTACGTCGGCATTTAGTCTTCGAATATCTATCCGCACCTTGAGATATCCTTACAGACTTCTTAACGACGGAAAATAGCAATAAAAACAAAAGCGTCCAGGCGAGATTTTTTGTTGAAACACATGCGACTTTTGTGCAAAAATCGTTGAAAAAATGCGCCACAGGCGAAAAATCCTTTGATCCCAACTGAAGCAGAGTATTTTTTTGTGCTTATTTAGTTACTGTTTGATAAATTTAAAAGCTATGTTGAAAAATCCGGGAGACAAAAGATTCTTTTCCAGGAAGCCGAGACAACATGTCTGAATCCAAGATTGCCCCGGCCATTCCGGCGCGTGTGGTCACCCTATTATTAGCAGATCCTTGGTTCTTATGAGGAAAAAATGCCTATAAGATGCCACCATTCTACACATATGTAGCTATAGATAAATTCCCAAAGTTTGACTCACAAGTTGTATCCCAAAAATGTAATTGCAAATCCAGATTTTTGGCAGCTCGTTAGTCATTAGAGAAGGCCAAACAAAACACTTTTCATTTGGAGAAAATTAATCAACAACTTTGAATGGAGGAAAAAAGAAAATATCGAAAAATCGAAAATAAATAAATAAAATCACTTAAAATTGTACAGAGAGTAGTAAGACGCTTAAAAGTCAATCAATTCACAACATAGAATTTAAATCAATTTTAATTTGATAGGACCTTCGTCTTCAGCGTCGTCCTTCGTCCTTCGATAAGTTTATCAAGTGATATTTTTTCCTTTCTCAAAAAAAAATGACATTTAAAGCACACTACAAGATTGAGAAGGAAAAGTCAATCGTTTATTGAAAATAAGTGAGCATAAATTACTTAAGAAGCGATATCTTAAGAATAGGGTGATCATATACGTGGACACAGGCAATAACCGCCTAAGTCGATTTTTATGTGAAGCTAAAATATTCTTTTTGCTAGTTGGAATACAGTTCATATTGGCTTAGCGTGATGGTCGACTTGAGCGGTTATTGCTTTTGACCTCAGATATTATGTCTCGAATTATTAGCCGGATTTCTGTATGTTGTCCTGAAAACGTTTTTTAGTCGATTCAGTCTTGAAATTTTGCAGTGTGGCACATTTAATCATGATTTTTTATTATTATGTGATATTTTTAGCTTTTTAATACATTTTCTATTAACATGTTATTAATCGGAAGCTTAGATTTCCAATAAAATCCAACCTAGAACGATGAAATTTTGCCACCTTCGGTAGTTCCGATGACAATACAATATTTTACTACTTCGTATTTGTGAGGATAACGGAAGATACTGTCAAGATAACGTGATTAGAGTTTTCTTCAAGTTTTCTACGGAAAAATGCTATCTAAGGGTTTTTGGAGTTGCTGAATACGATTTGTTCTGTCCAGAGGTTTGTAAGGACAATGGAAGGTCCTATAAGTTGGAGGGGTTTACTCTTTTTTTCAAATTCTCCGGAAAACAATCTCATATGGGGGTTTTTGGGGTCGCTGAAACGGATCCTGACGTTAAGAAGTCGGTAAGGATAACGGAAGATTCTGTAAGGATAACTTGATTATCCATTTTCACAAATTTTCCGGACAAAATCCCATCTGAGGGTTTTTGGGACCGCGGAATCCGAAAAAAAACCACCACAAAAAACCTTTACACCCATTTTCCACAAAAAAATATCTGATGTGAACAGCACATGACTTTCTTATACGAAATCTATATTTCTGCACAATTTACAGTATAACCCGACAAATAAAATATTAGTTTTTATAAAAATATGATTTTTCTTAACAAAATGTGAAATATCTCGTTAACGGTAAAAGACATCGATTTAGGGTGAAAGGCAAAAATGTACAGAATTTTAATGTCTTTAATTCCGCTTTGAACTAATTTTGCGGAGAGCCGATAGTTTTCCAGCAATTCGCAAAAATCTAGGTTTTTGCCTTTTAATGAAAATATGTTAATAACGGTGAGAGATAGCGGGTACTGGTAAAAAAAACAAAATGGTGGGAAGCGTTATTCTCTTTAACTCACCACAATACATTGAACCACCGAAATCCCGGTAGTTTTCGAGATGCTCGCAAACACTGATTTTTCTGAAATGATGGTATATCTCGATAACGGTATATCTCGATAACGGTTTTAGATACGGAGACAGACTGACAGAGGGACAGACTGACAGATGATGAAGACGAGATGTTTCATGAATACACAATACTTTGTTATACTTTGTATAAGAAAGTGAAAAAGTCTCTTCAGACCCACTCGCTGCTACAAATCGTTTTTAAAACACTCTTGAAAACTTAATCACGCTGTAAAGCAGATGTTTTAATCTAACCGAATCGGCCATTAAAATGCGACATTTTAACAATTGTAAATTCCTAGATTATGTTGAAAATATGTTGGGGAACCCATCCTAGTCGGTGCTAGGTCTCCCTATCACCGTGTCTGTCTTGAAAATATTTGAATAATTACGTACCAAGATGAGATCGTGGTGAAGTGGGATGGAAATAATGTGACAATAGGAAAATTTTCATAGATACACTGCCGCCCGTAAGCAAGGACGAATATTTTCTAAAGTTAAACCAGAGAAAACTCCTTTGCTTTCTTAGATGGAATTTTTCTTTAAGGTTAATTTCAATCCGCACATACCGCTACCGCCCTCATCCCGCTCCCCAACCACCGCCACCACCTACATTGCCTTTGCTCACCCATTCTTCTTGAATATTTCATCAAAATCTCTCCGTCAGGTCTCCTCATTATCAGGTACTTTGCTACGCATAGCTGCCTATATTTACCTGTGTTTTTTACATTTTAATGGAAAATGGTGAAATTTTCGTGTTTAAAACTGATGAAATTTTATTTCTTTAATGCATGGGTATTACCTAAAGCTATTTTCGGTAAGTAAGCAAAGTTTCGTTCGTTCACAAAAGTCTGGAATTTGGATATTTTTCCCTTTTTATTTTCTTCTTTTTTTTGTGCACGGATTTGTGATCCATCCATCCGTAGGCAGTGCCAAATTCTGTTTCAGAGGACATGATTTTTTTTTTGATATGAAGACGAAGAAAAAAAAAACGCAGAAAAACAGAAAACGAGGTCAACCTGAGATTAGTCGTGCGTATAAATTTAATGAGAGTTCTTCAGCAACGGCCGGGCTGCCATGGCTGCCGTTTTTCCTTTTACTTCAATAATAAGAATAATAATAATAACATGGACAGCCAGCGACAGTCCTTGGTCCTTTCTCTCAGAAAACCTTCCCTGACACCACCTACACACAATAGCCGAGGAACAACACCATCACATTTTTGTACCCGCTATAAGCAACAAATTTTCTTTCAACATAATTTTTTTTTGCAATTTTACTTTTGAACAGATTTTTTTACTTTCTCATACGAAGTGCGCAGTATAAAGTCTTAATGTGATCAGCAAAGAAAAACTACAAATAAAGATAAATACACCGAAGGGTAAATCATTCGAAATACGTGGGTGACTTGTGTAAAAATCGTTGAAAAAATGCACCGCAGGCGAGAAAAAATGAAATTCACAGCATCTGCCAGCTAAATTCGACTATTTCTTACTAGTTTGTTCTAGCATTTGATAAATTATGGCATCAAATAAAAAAATAAATCCCTAATCACGGATAGGGAAATTTTAAGACGGTAAAGGAACATTTTAAGACGGAAAGGGACATTTTAAATCACGAAAATCAAAAGAATTTATGTTTTTTGTGCAAAAATATTGAAAATTTTTAATTTTTGGACTTACGAAAGATGTCAAAAGGTCAAGGAAACAAAAATCTCAGTTGAAAAATGTCTTTAAGCCGATGAAAAATTTAAAAAAACCAGATTTGTCCGCAATTATTGACCGTATCCGCATACAAAGCCGGAAATGATATTGAAAATCGAACGATAATTCTAAAATTTTTAAGTGTTTTGATCATTTTCCTTAACGACACTTTATTTACGCAGTGATCGCGGTTTTTAACACTAAAAAAGTCTTTTTCACTTGAAATTCTGATCGCTAAACTCCATTTTGCCACAATTCGGCTCCGCTTCCTTTGTCACGATTTTCACTTTCCGATTTTCATATAAAAAAGGCTAATTTCGACTGTACTTTTAGCGAATTAAATCGAAAATTTCCTGTAACTTAATTTTCCACTTTATTTACATCCCGATTCCCGATTTTTAACACCGAAAAATGAGATTTTATTTCGAAGTTGTTTCCGATCTACGCAAGTTATCAAAATGGCCGGTCCTTCCTCGATTTCGCAATTTCCCCATCGATAGAAATCCCAGCTGCTGTGGGATATACCAAATTCAGCCGTATGCACACAGCGACAGGATTCATTTTTGTAGATGTCATGTCGCAGTCCTTTGACTTATCGAATTTTAGGGTTGTGTTCCAAAACCGAACGGAAAAAATAATTGAAAATTAATTATTTGCCGAATTTATTGAAATTTAACGAAAAAAAAATTGAAAAATGTTTTTTTCATTCTGGGACTATCTCGGCCAATTCGTGACGTATTACAAATGAATTATTAATACTTGAAAGAGCTGATTTTCAGCAAACTGAAAGAAATAATCATACAAAAATTTAATTTTTTGATGAACATTACAGTTAATTTTTCTGAAATCTTAATACTCTTTAACCCTTTGGCACATAAAAATTTAAATATGGGGGTTTCTTCTGTGGTCGCTGATGACGAATCCGTATCAGGTTTTCGAAAATTAAGACGGCGGACCACCAACGCGATTTTTTGTCGTGCCCCTTCAGACTAGACTTATTGGTGTTCGACTTATAAGAGTTAGACTTATTGGGGCTCAACTTATCGGAGTTCGACTTATCGGGGTTCGAATGTAGAAGATGGTAGTAGAGTAGAAATCGGTAGGAAGTGCTTAGAATTAAAAACCGGACCAACATCCCGTTAACGATTCAAAAGGTGGCATTTTGATGACCATCAGTTCACCGCTTTTCTGACATTTTCTCATAGTAGAATTTCCACACAATCGGTATCGATTTCTGACGTTTTTGGACGGGTAAAATTATGTGATTTTCTGTCGTATATCGAACCGTCATATATCGATTATGTTAATATTTTATGAAAACAAGCTAAAAACACCCCCCCCCCCCCCCCTCCGCTCTTTTTCGTTGTAGGTAGTGCTATGCTAAGCGACTGATCGTAAAAAAACAGCAGTTAATTACGTTTTTACGTTAAAATTTAAGTTTTTTACGCGTAATGTTTTACGTAAATTACTTTGCGTACAAAACATCACTGTTGACATCAAAAACAATTTACGTAACGTAAACAACACAACGTAAATAACGTAAAAAACATCATTGGACACATCACTGTTTTTTAAGGCTGCTGGGGGGCGAATAATGCCATGAATGAGGATTAGAGACCAATGTAGGTATGGTACGTACATAAAATGTGCATAAATATTGATAACAAAGGATTCTCAGACTACATTAGTTTAGTTCGAAAAGTTGGTAAACATAAGGAATGCTGGAAAAACTATAACCCGACAGACGACGGTAAATCGAGGGGAGCGGAGAAATTCGTTAAACTACGGCAACGAGTATTGATGGTAGAAATTGGAAAATCGAGGGAGGGAGAGAGAGAGAGAATATATTAAAAGTTTCTACATAAATAGCAACTGAAAAACCATCGAAATGGAAAATCACTGTAGGGAAAATGTTTATTTGTTTGTTGTTGTCGGTATTGAGTTTAGAAACTTCTTCTTATGTTTATGCTAAGGCGAGTCCCGATTTCCTACCTCCCTCCATTCGCCCCCCCCTCTCAAACTTCCTTCCAATTTCACAAACTTGTATTTTTAGATTCAGTTTCTTTATTGAAATGATTTCTCTGTACAGCAAACATATTGAAAGCTAAAGAACCAAAAGAATTTTTTTTACTACGCTGGCAAAAAAAATGGATTACATGTTATGGTCTTGTAGAATGTAGAGTCGAAAGGAAAACTTTCCGAAAGGGCACAAACGCTAGAGGGTGGCATTTCAGGACAAACAATACGGATCAAAGTTGAAGTTGACAGTAGACAATCATGTTAAACTAATCTATTCACGAGAAATTTCCAATCGTTGAATTTTGCGAATAAATAAATTTGCGTTTTTTCCACGGAAAAAAACAAAATATCAAAAATAAACCACTTACCATTGAATCGCCAGGATCCCAACGTAGGAAACTGCATTTAAATGAAACGAGAAATGTAAATTTCGGGAAAGCATCTGAAAGTCAAAAGAAAAATATGCTGATTAAATATCTATAATAGAAGTAAAATGCGGAAATTATTTAATAAAATTGGTTAAAATTTTTAGCAAAGTTTACTAGTTGACGGAGGATTTATAAAAATCATTAAAAATAAAAATGGTGTCTCTCTGTCTGTTTGTCTGTTCCACTTTCACGTGAAAACGGCTAAACCGATTGTCCTGAGATTTGGCATAGAAGTTCGTTGTAGGCCTGGGTCCAACATAGGCTTATTGGAAAGCAGCCCGAGGAATGGGGGCAGTAAGGGGCGGGCGTAGAGTGAACCTGAATCCGAATGCTGGATTTTGTATTTTTTTCATATTGAAAACGATTTTCCGAAGAGAAAAAACTTTAAAGAAAAGCTCTAGGCTATCTAATTTATAACCAACTGAATTTTGTTTCCCTACAATTCCCAGGGGCCAATCGTCAAATACTCTCTGTATGAGGATAGACAAATTTTTTATTGTGACAAAATCCATTTGTGCGGGAGTGTGGGAAAGGAGTGGTTCGATTGGATTTTGATGTATGGACCGGTTATGTAAAATCATATTCTAAACACATTTGGAATTTTCACAAAAAGTATACCGAATTAGACTCTCCTTTTTCCTCTTAAATCAAGTCCTTACAGGATTAACCGAGACATCAATAGGAGGAGTAGGAAAATAGCGAAGAGGCGGAGAAAGTTGAAGAAACCCACAAAAATAATACAACATATCGTCATATTTTTTATCACTGGTAAACCGAGAAATTCCAATAGACGAAATGATTTACTTCCGGTGCATTTTTTCCGATTCCATTTCACAATCAATGAAAAAACCTCAAGTGAATAACTGAATTTATGTATTTATGCAGATAGAAATGCCAAATTTAATTGGAATTCTCTATTACGTCACCATTTCCCCACATCTTGTAATAAATTTTTTTGAAAAAATTTCATTTTGTAAATTTTTGAAAAAAACCTCAAGAAAATTTCATGTCTCGAGAAAAACTGTTTTTTTTAAAAAAAAAGTTCTACGATTTCAGGGAAACCAAAAATCACACATCATTTAGGATCCTTCAGTGTATCAAAAACCGTTAACCGTGAGTCGATAGGCCAAAAATTACGCGAGAGACAAACAATTTTTCTAATGTTATATCCTTAAAAATTGAATCCTTTTATCTTGGAAACGGCTGAAAGGATTTTCATAAAATTTTAAATCTTGGGGTTTTCGAGGACGAGGAATCGATATCCGTTGCCATTTTTGGGGAAAAAAGGATTTTTCAAGGACCTCGTCCTTGTACAGCCCAAACCGTACCGCCCACCTCAAAAAGGACACCGGATATCGATTCTCCGTCCCCGAGAACCTCTAAATTTCGAATTTCATCCCGATCGGAGGACTTCAATTTTTCGTCCTTAAAAAAAGTATATGGGTTCCCCCTGCGATTTTTTCAATTTTTCAACACGACTCCGATTTCGCTGAAATTTGGCATAGGAGTGGTTTTCGGGCCTCTGATTAAGAATCCGTTATCCGTTTTCCGACATCGCTAATGTTTTAGTCGGTGCGGCGAGTGGTTGGCGCATGGCAAAGGCAGGCGCCATATTGCCGTCCGACTATTGCCGTCCGACTATTGCCGCCGACTTCACGCAATATTAAGCGTCAACGGCGGGCGTCATTTCCTGTCAAATGTGAGCATCTACAGATAGACAGTAGTGCCCTTTAAGGTGGGTTTTGATACTAATTCTGCGTAGATAGTAGCGCTGCTCGTTGTGGATTTTGTAACCAAAAATTTGCCGCCGCGGCACTTTTTGAGGTGAAAACAAATACATCGGCACCGTGTCGTCATTCTTTCATATGAAATTGTGCTCCATTGTTTCAAAAATAAAATTACGCGGACGCTTGCCATTCTGTTTGACACTTAAAATTGTTTGAATTCTGAATTTACTCTTAGCTATGAACATAATTAAAAGCTTGTTAAGATATTGATGTGTCAACCACTTACGAGTATATTTCGAAGGCCCTCTGTTGGCCAGACCCATTAATAGTCCTTTTACGTGATGCTTATTTGTTCTGTTTCCTGTCTGCCATTCACACCCATGAGTAACTAATTTTCTACTCAAATTGATTGTCTCGCTTGTCTATTTGAAAATATTTCTAATCACGAAATTGAAAAATCGCCATTGCAAGAATGAATGATGACCGATGAGAAATCCAACCCTTACGAAACTTTAATACTGAAACTCAATTATTGAACTCATAGTGATTTTCCTGTTTTATAAATATTGAAAAACAGATTGTGTGAGTTAATACCTAGAACCGTATCTAAAGGGTATTACGTCTTAGGAGCTAAACAGAATTGGTGTTGTGCCAGTCTCTCACGTAATGTAATTTAAGTAGTTTTTTACACTTAAAAACACTCGATTTTTATGTAAAGAATGGTTAAAAAAACGTGAAAATCCATAAGAAACCTAAAAAACTTGAAGAGGGAAAATTTAGTAAGAAGCAATTTCCAAAATTTAGGAATTATCGGTAATTATATGATCAAACCATTTGAATCATAAGCGCTTTTTGCCTATCACACAGGCGTATATAAAAGCGCTGGCTAAGCTTTTATATTGCCACATTCGTATTTTGCTGGTACGTGGACAGGGGAGGTTGATAAATGCTTTTAAAAACATATTAAAAAACATCGGAAAACGAATTCCGCGGGACCAATCGTCAAATACTCTCTATGAGCCTGAAGTGGGACTGAGCCCCACTTCCTCACCTTGCCTTAATGTTGCCAGGGTCTGTCAGAATTAGGCGGACTAATTCAACCAATCTGAACAAGGTCTTTATGAGGACAGACAACATTGTTATTCTAAAAAAAAAACCATTTGTGCAGGAGAGGAAGGAAGAAGTAGGCCGATTAGATTTTGATGTACGGACCGGTTATGTAAAATCATTTTCAATTTCACAAAATGAATACCGAAGCAGACTTTCCTCCTTCTTTTTAAATCGAATCCTTAGAGGATGAGGCGGTACATCAGCACAAGGAGCAGAAGACGAGCCAAGGGGAGGAAGGAGGTTGAAGAAATCCACAAAAATAATACAACATTTTGTTATATTTTTTATCACCTGTAAGCCGATTTACTTCCGATGCCTTTTATTACTGATTCCATTTCCCAATTAATGGAAAATCCAGAATTGAAGAGATTATTTGTCGAAATCGTGAATTTTTGTCGAAATGTCGAAATCGTGATTTTTTTTTTGTGTTTGAATCACTATTGCGAGTGAGTTTTTAGATAAAAATTTTTGGATGCACAAAAGAACATTTTAACATTGAGTAATAAAGTCCACGGAAATTTTTTTTTCCAAAAATTTACAGTCAATAATAGTACAAAAGTGGAAAAGCTTCAAAAACTCGATTATGGGGCTTGGTCCGTTATTGCGCTGAAGGCCTCATTTTATGTATTTTTACTAGTAGAAATGGCAAAATTTATTGGAATTTTGTATTCTATGACCATTTCCCAACATTTTGTAGTATTTTATTTTTTTAAATTTCATCTTGTAAAATTTTCGAAATTTTTAAAAAAAAATTTCAAGAAAATTTCAAGTCTGAAGAAAAAAATCTTTTTTGGAAAAAAGCTCTACAGTTTCGGGAAAAACAAAAACCACACATTCTTTAGAATCCTTTTATCTATCAAAAACCGTTAACCGTGAGTCAATAGGCCAAAAATTACGCGAGAGACAAACGGTTTTCCGAATGTCAAATCCTTAAAAATTGCTTCCTTTTATCTTGGAAACGGCTAAAAGGATTTTCATAAAATTCGAAATCTTATGGTTTTCGGGGACGAGGAATCGATATCCGGTGTCATTTTTGGGGAAAAAAGGATTTTTCAAGGACCTCGTCCTTGTACCCCCCAAACCGTACCGCCCCCCTCAAAAAGGACACCGGATATCGATTCTCCGTCCCCGATAACCTATAAATTCTGAATTTCAGTCCGACCGGAGGACTTGGATTTTTCGTCCTTAAAAAAAGTGAAGGGGTCCCCCTTGCGATTTTTTCAAATTTTTGACACGTCTCCGATTTTGCTGAAATTTGACACAGGGGGGTTTTTATGGCCTCTGATTAAGAATCCGTTGCCAATTTTCCGATATCACTAATGGTTTAGGCGGGGCAGGGGTGCGGGGAGTGTCTAACGAAAAATTTCTATTTACTAGAAACGCAACTGTACGAAATTTTAACTATCGAGCTCAATCCTCTAGAAAGGAATGGTGTTCACGGACAAACAGACAGACAGACTGGCAGATAGAAAAACGGGCCAGACGGAGAGACAAACGGACCGGACAGACAGACAGACAGACGGATGGGCCAGCGCAAAACAAAATCTTTTGTCATCCCTAACACCCTGGCGTAGTACATTTTTGTGTCTGGCGATGGATTTGATGCTTTACAGACGGTCTACTTAATTTAATATATTCTTATATGATAGTATAATAAGTCGCTCTACCATAGAAGCCGTACAGTGGCGTCAAAATTTCTCTTTTAGGACTTGATTGTTATTTTTCAACCGATTTTAAGTCCGTAAACGTCAAAAGACGTGTGTAGAAAATTTTGCATGCTGGGCGGGCAATCCTTCCTGTTAAGGAGTCTGTAAGGATAGCGGAAGGTTCTGTAAGGATAACGGGGTTATTCTTTTCGTCAAATTTTCCAGGGAAAAAATCTCAACTGAGGATTTTTGCGACACTGAATCTGATTCTGAAGTCAAAAAGTCCGCAGGGATATCTCAAAGGCACAGGAATATATTCGAAGACTAAAAAGTATTAAATAAAGTATTAAAACAAATTTTCTAATCTAATGCATTTTCAGAACATACTAAAAAGTACATAAACAAGGGTTTATGAGAGGGTTTTCAGAGGGTTTGCAGAGAAATGTTCATAAAATTGTATATTTTGGTGAGAATATAAAGTGTGTGGTGTTAGAATAGTGTGAAACTGCACTTTGTTTTACGGCAATCACAGTAGGTGGGATATTAAAAAAAAAGGTATGTGTGCTGAGTTCTCAACGTCACACATTTTTACTTTCTTCTACGGAGTATAATAAAGTATTGTATTCATGAAAAATTTCGACCTCTTAATTTTGCCTAAAAAACATTTCCCGATCACTCCTGAGTCGATTGGAGCATTATTACAAAAATGTCTTTCTGTCTGTCAGTCTGTCTGTCAGTCTGTGTACAAGATTTCTCAAAAACTAATAGAGCTAGCGCCATGAAATTTTATAGGCATGTTGGATCCTGAAATGGGACGATCCTATCAACTTTTGGTGGAAATCCGTTAACCGGAAGTATCCAAAATGGCGGTTTTTCAAAAATCGCAATTTCGTTTTTCTCGATTTACTCCCAAACTACGCGTTTTTTAGTGGCCTTAAGTATGACAAAACTTGGAGAAAATAAAATTTCCCACACTTTTGTCTTTAGCTATAACTCGATATCTCAACCCGTTATCGAGATAAACCGTTATTTCCAAAAAAACAGTTTTTTGCGATTATCTCGAAAACTAACAGGTTTTTGCTGACTGAATATATGAAGTGAATTAATGAGAATGACATTCTGCACAATTTTGTTTTTTACCGTTATCCGTTATCTTTTACCGTTATTGAGATATTTTCATTAATATGTAAAAAATCATATTTTTGCGAATAATTTGCAAACTAACGGTTTTTCGACAAATCAGTTAAAAGAATAATTAAAGATGTTAACATTTTCTGCCTTTTTGCCATTTACCATAAATTGATATCTTTTACCATTCTCAAGTTATCTCAAATTTTGTACGTTTTTGATATTTTTGGATGAACCAAGAATTTATTGGGAGGTCATCTTAGGTTGACAATACGACAGGGCTATAACGTAAATTGCACAGGGTCGTAGATTTTGTAGAAGAAAGTTTTGTGATGACCACAACTGATATTTTTAAAATCAAAATATACAATTTTCAAGAATAATTTCACTTGAAACCCTAAAATATTAGTGAGGAAAACGTTTTTCGGACTTTTTAATGCATTTCAAAAGTATCTCGTAAAGTTTTTCTATAATTTTTCCTACTCGGTAATTGGCGGTCGGTGTTTAGGTCTTAATAATTTTCAAATGCAATTGGATTCAAAGTACTATTGAAGGGTCTTCCCACCTGGTATGAACTTTAAATGCTCCTTAGAAATGTTGGTAATTATTTAACCCTCCGACGATTCATTTTCACGATTCATTATCCTTATAAAAACCATTTGAAGATGACCGGCCAAAAGGTGCGAATTGAGTAGTCCATTCAGGGTAATGTTTTAATATTTTTTTTTTCATCTCACTTTTCATTGTTTCCTTTTATCTACCCTCATTATCCCTTATTTCCTGTATTCTTCGTGGTTGGCCCACAACACTTAATTTCTTGTTTTTTGTTTTAATTTTTCACGGACACGCAGACAATATGCGCTGCTCATCCTCAAAGATTTTCCGCGCACAATATCCCCTGGTATGCTTAAAGGATAAACGAAATCATTTTTTTTATGATTCCACCGAGTGTCATTAGGGAATTTTGAACGGACAACCAAGGATCAAAGCGATGAATTGTTGCGGGGACAGCAGCAGGCTGTAATGGCTGCAATAAAGATTCTTAAAATTTGTCTTTCTAATTGGAGGATAATTCTTCATATTATTCGCCTCTCCCATTTCGTTTTATGTGCGTTTTTTTTCTCACGATTCGGTCATAGACATCCGCAACAAGGGGCAAGGTGGGCACTTGCCCGCCCTGGAATTTGCAACAAAAATTTGAAAAAAAACGGTTAAGTCAATTTAATTGTGTATTTGAACTTGGCATTTAGAAATTTTCACCTGTGGCGCAATTTCTTTTAAGAACTGTTGTATATATACACTTTTTTTAAATGAAAAATTCACCTGCGGCGCAATTTTTATTGTATATCGAAGAACAATGGTACGCTTTTGATTTAGGCCCGTTTGCGCGTATTATTCTTAAAAAATTAAGTTGTGGTTAGCCTACTTAAACCGTAGAAATTCTTCGACTTAAATTTTTTAAGTTGTGCATAAGTTGCTAAGTTTTGTTGGTGCAAACGGCACTTAAACACAAATAAAAATTCAGACAAACCTTATTTTTATTGCTGATCGATTTTTCAAAATTTCCAAGTACACAAAAATGCGTTTTCATCAAGTTTTTCGGGGGAAAAAAACTTTTGGGGTCACCAAATATACAAGTTTTACCTTGGCCGCTACTTTGCCTTGGCACCGCTCTCGTCCTATGCTTCGAATACCAACAGAAAACCACCAACATTTGAACATTCTCGACGTCAGATGTTTATTATCTCAAATTTTTTGTAGAGCTGCCAATTCTTGGTGTTCTTTGATCAAAATAACAAAAAGTGGTGTCAGTAGCGGGACGAGAGGCAAATCAAGTGAAAGGAAGCTTTTTACTAAAAGGTATATAAAAATATTTCAGATCACGCTAACCCCCCTCCCGTTCCCAGCCCCTGGACAAAAGCCTACCGACGACCATGCACTCGGCTATGACTTACCCAAAAAAAACATATTGAAGGAAATTAAGCACAAATACGAGAAAATAGTAATTAAAAAATTATGTTTTTTAATAAATTACTGTAATTACAATGTATTTATCACACGAAAATATTTATCACTTGTGTATGTTGGCAGCATTTGACAATTTTTTTTTTTTTGCAGAAAACCATTAGTGTTAATTTTCAGACATGAAAACGGCGTTAAACTCTGGAAAATTCAGGAATTTCAAAGCAAAACTCTTCAAGTGGCTCTCCGTAAAATATGCCAATTTTTTTTAGGGGGAGGCAGGACCCTGCGTTAATGTGTGTGGCAACGATAAAAAAATATGAAAAAGCGGTTTAGAAAGCATAAAATTAGCGTGACATATTTTATGGAAAGCGCTGGATTAGTTTTGACGAATATGAAAATCATTTGCTGAGAATTTTATGTACCTTTTTATGTCAAGAAAAACGTGGTAGTAAAGAAAAATTTCGCTTGTGGCAGAGTTTCCTCAAAAATTACTGCTTGTGTTGAATTTTTCTTGAGAAAAATTCGCCTGCGGCGGATTTTCATCAATAGTTTTTAATGCTAAGATGTTTATTTCTAAACGTTTTGCCTGCGGCGCAATTTCTGTTGTATTTTGATAACATAAAACACCCGTAACTTTTATATAATGACAAAGAACCCTCTTTCAAAATATTCACCATTAATTTCGAAGCGTTAAAAATTACCCTACACTTTGTTCAAATCCGTCCAAGGGTTGTGAATTTTAAGCGATTTCTCGTTTTCCCCCTTTCCTCCACCACACCCGTTGCCATAAAGACTTGGGGTGCGCATCTACACACAGAAAAGTCATTTAGGCAGAAGGTGTGGTGGAGTAAATCGATAAAAGGGGACGGGGAGGGCGTTCCCATGGGCATACATTGAAAATTTTAAACAAATCGGTTCTCTTTTGATCGCGTTCTTTAATTTCCCCCCGCCGAACACCTGATTGATTTCCACAAAATATTTCAAATGTCCGATAATGAAACACTACGCCTGAAGATATGCAAATACGCATCGGGTAATTTTATCTGCTTTCATGAATACCCCAATTATTAGATAGTCGAAAATTACTCGGCACGAGTATTCAACTGGTTGTTGCTGAAAACAAAAGACTAATAAAACAGAAACAAATTTTCTCAAGTGAACAACAAGCAAATGATTTTCACAGCGGATTTCCCCTTTTGCCCTTTAATTTTTAATTCAAATACGGTAAGAGCAATGATGATAAAATCTTTTTAATCAATAATCATACCTTATCACACCGCATATTGTTGATGTTTTCAACAGTTGTTGCTGTTGTTGTTGTTTTTGTGGTTGGATACTGAGAATAATATCATTTAGTTGAAATTTTGCACTCATTTAACGCTCTACTACCACCTCCCTACCCCCTCTCCCCACGCTGTTATCCGCTCCACACTTGCGTGGCACACATTTTGAATTATTTTGATTACCGCATGTCATAGGCATGTAAACGGTGGCAAGTCTTCTGGGTTCTATTTCTGCACAACAACCTTATCCCCACCCTCCTCTATCACAGCACCACATCACGTTATAATTCTCAGGTACGTCAGCGGCTTTATGAACAGAAATTACTTCATTCCTAGCACCTTCTCACATTACCCCACATCCCCCGCACCATCGCAGAACCACAAGTGCTAGAATTACGGAAAATGTAACGTCTTTTATCGTCCAAAAAAAAACTCCCAAAAATTTTCCCCACACTGAAATTCGGTTTTTCTTCTTTTTTTATTTTGTTCATTGCTAGAACTTACCTGAGCCCAACAATTTCAGAAATTCCCATTCACCTGAATGAATTCACCACTCGTCACACATCCACCCACCATTGCCGCCAATCTGTTAGCAAATGCGAAAGACGTCTTTGTGATATGGGAGGGAACTCGCGCGGTGTGTTTTCGTATCGACAGAGGGCGGAACGAAAGGAAGCGCTGGTAAGCGCTGGTATAGTGGGACAATGGGGTGGTGGGAGGACAAGGAGGGGACTGAAATGTTGAGACAAAAAGGACTATAACAGGATATATAAGGTTAGTTAAAGGTTAACCATTTAACCACCGTATAACAGGATAATTATTTTGTCAAAAGTTCAGCAGCTAGGGTTCCTAAATCACCCGACTTTTCGATTGCCCGGGTTGTCGGGGTGTTGTTTTGTTTTTCAAAACGGAATCATTTTCCAACTGAAATTGTAATTTTTAATTGTAACATTTGCGAAAAACAATAATATTCTTTTATAACAAAGTTTTGTCATGCCGATTTCTTAAAGAAACTTGAGTTCGACTCGTCTCCGAAATTTTCTAGATCCATCAAAACTACAAATCCGCCCTCTTCCTATCGAAAAGATTCTTTTTGTTTCTCCCGAAATGGGATTGCCTCGATATTCTCTGTGAGAAACCACTAGTTTGAAAGAAATTTCTTGTACTTTGAAAATGCTTGGAAAATATTTGAGCAATTTAAAGTTTTAAATTTCCCTCGCAGAGGCGACCGATTTCGATCGTAGGGTGATATATTTATATGGATAGGGTGGCAAGGCGACGCACAACCAGAAGAATTACCAAAAGCTTCAACTTAGAAGTAGTAAATTTTCAAATAAATATTTAAGTTTTGTGACTTTTTAGTAACTTGTGGAACAATCTATGTATAAATATATGTATGTGCGTGTGTGTGTTTACTAAGAACGATTGTTACAAAAAGCAAGGAGGAGCAACGAGGGATAAAGCTGTACCCGTACGGGATTATGTGTGCGAAGAAAACATATTTTGGGGAAACTGTCAACCGCGTATCCTTAAATATATTTACACTCACTTGAAGTTTGCTTAGCCCACCCCTAATCAAGTTAAGTTTCGCTTGTTTAAAACAATTCATGAATGTTTCAGGATTCTTTCGATATTCAGTATAAAAATTCCTGTAAATGTCTCGATGAAAATAAATTTTGATTTCTATTTCTTGTAAAAATCGTGTTTTTCTATCACGCTAATTTCACGCTTTTTTCCCACAAAATCTGTATTTGACGCCCCCGCATCTGTCTTTAAGGAAATTGGGAATAAACGCATCATTTTTTGGGCTTGGAAATTATAAAAGACCGATCAGACCAAAGAAGGTGTTGTTTTTTATTCGTGCATATTTCAATAAAAAGTCATCTTAGCATATTTTTGAGCACAAACATTATTTCCGAGGCCTTTTTCAAGCAGGATACATTTTTTCTGAAGTCCTTGAATTTAACTACTAAATAGGAAAAATATTTCCGATGACAGAAAAATTATTCAGCTTCAAAAAGGCCTCCAAAATTCCAGGAAACACAATTTTTGGGTATAAAAGGCGTTTATAAGGTCAGAAAAAAAATTACCGCTTGGAAAACTTGGAAACAAAATTACTGCGTCGAAAAGCCCTAAACAAATTCCGGAAAAAAAAATTTAGACAAAGATTTTTCGATCTAGAATATTCTTTACAAAATTCGGGAGAAAAAATTTCGTAGAGCAAAATTAGAAAAATTCTTCCCACTTCTAAACTCGTTCTATTTTTTTGTTAAAAAGTCAAAATTTTGTCCGTAAAATTGCTTAGAAAAAATACCTGCAAGAGAAACAATCGATTGGGTGTAAGAATTGCGATAATTAAGATTATTCGAGACTCAGAAGTTCCCTTTTTCGAACCCTTTTAGCCCTGCTCCCGAACGAAGGAATTCCTAGCGCGGTGATGATGTGCATGACGTCATCCGCTGAGCCACACACGCACCCACACACCAAGGTGTCCACCGCACAACTGGTGGTCACCTGTCGCTCATCCAGCGTGTGCCCTACCACCCACCCACCCACCGACAGGTTGTAGAGTCAAATTTATCACAGGAATCGATTTTTTTAAAGAAAATATCCAGAAAAAATTGAAAATAATGTCAGGATCTTTGGGAAAGGATAAAAATAGGAATCAGAACAAGCGAGTAAAAATTCGAGAAAAATATTTCCTGGATAGAAAAGGTCACGGAAATATTTTTCCTACTCAGAACAAGCGAGTAAAATTCGAGAAAAAAATTTCCCGGATAGAAAAGGTCTCGGAAATATTTTTCCTACTCAGAACAAGTGAGTAAAAATTCGAGAAAAATATTTCCCGGATAGAAAAGGTCACGGAAATATTTTTCCTACTCAGAACAAGTGAGTAAAAATTCGAGAAAAATATTTCCCGGATAGAAAAGGTCACGGAAATATTTTTCCTACTCACAACAAGCGAGTAAAAATTCGAGAAAAATATTTCCCGGATAGAAAAGGACTCGGAAATATTTTTCCTACTCAGAACAAGCGAGTAAAAATTCGAGAAAAATATTTCCCGGGTGGAAAAGGTCTCGGAAATATTTTTCCTACCCAGAACAAGCGATTAAAAATTCGAGAAAAATATTTCCCGGATAGAAAGGTCTCGGAAATATTTTTCCTACTCAGAACAAGCGAGTAAAAATTCGAGAAAAATATTTCCCGGATAGAAAAGGTCTCGGAAATATTTTTCCTACTCAGAACAAGCGAGTAAAAATTCGAGAAAAATATTTCCCGGATAGAAAAGGTCTCGGAAATATTCTTCCTACTCAGAACAAGGCTCTAAAAATTCGAGAAAAATATTTCGCGAATAGAAAAGGCCTTGGAAATATTTTTCCTATTAAGAACAAGCCTTTAAAGATTCGAGAAAAACATTTCCCGGATAGAAAAGGTCTCGGAAATTTTTTTCCTACTCAGAACAGGCCTCTAAAAATGCGAGAAAAATATTTCCCGGGTGGAAAAGGTCTCGGAAATATTTTCCCTAATCAGAACAAACCTCTAAAAAATCGAAAAAAAATATTTCCCGCATAGAAAAGGATGCGGAAGTATTTTTCCTTCTCAACAATGACTTAAAATTTCGATCTTAAAATTTTCCTGGATTTGCGTGACAAATCAACCGGAAAATGGAATAGAAATTAAAAGTCCAGAGAACAAAAAACTTATATAAATCCTAATAAGTTTTATCAAGTTGTAGGAGATTTCCTTTTTATGGCAAAGGAAAATCACTTTCCTTCCCACAAGTCGAAAATAATTCATACTATTAGTCAAAAAATAAAGAAACGATGATGGCATAACTCACCAAAGTGTCAAGGACCAGGGAAATAATTCCTTCCGACTTAGTACACACACGAAAAGTTCACTCTTGTAATTCACACACACACACTCGCGTAAAAAAGTAATTAAATAGCCCGGTGAAAAAAAGAGTCAAGAAAAATTTCTGATCGCTTCTTCCGGCGACTCCATTAAATTTCGTAGAAAAATCTTCCGGAGTTTGGAATGATTTCGTACGACTCGAATTTCGTTGACAATTCGGTATTTGGATACTTTCCGAATAGATAAAAACGATTGCAGATATTTTCCGCGTTTACTTGAAATATTGAAAACTAAAAGTTTTGTCGATAAACCGCACTAATGATTAAAATAATTTTTTTAGGCAATGGCGTCGCTGAATGATTTGCAGAATGAAGAATCGTCGTTCTCAGACTCACTGGAAGCACTCTCTGTCAGTCATTCCAATGATGGGTGGCAAAAATCGCCTCTATGTGGAGGCGGTAGGGTGATTTTTGCTGGACATGGTGCGGAGTGTTTTTTCATAGGCGCGAACTTACAAATCGATTTGAATTCGTAACCAGAATTTTTTACTAGTTTTTAGAATATTTTAAAGTAAACAAAATATTTTTTCCATCTACCTTTACACAAATGGCAACACTAGGGGATTTTCTTTATTCAATTATTTTTTACATTGAATTTTCTTGCCAACGTTTAATCCTAATTAAATTTTTCCCACATTTTCAAACAAATTTTCGCCGTAAACGAGATTTTTATGTTGAATATTGAAACAAAAATCTATTTTCCACACTTTTTCAATGGACATTTTATTAAATCAAGCGAAACATTCATCCAGATGGGAAAATTTCATTTGAATTATGCCTCTAAACATTCGAAAAAATGGTATTCTCCGGATAGAAACAGTCTCGGGAAAACTTTTCCTACTAAGAACAAGCCTCTAAAAATTCCAAAAAATATTTCCCGGGTGGAAAAGGTCAAGTAAATATTTTCCCTCATCAGAATACGCCTTTAAAAATTCGAGCAAAATATTTCCCGGATAGAAAAGGTCTCGGAAATATTTTTCCTACTCAGAACAAGCGAGTAAAAATTCGAGAAAAATATTTCCCGGATAGAAAAGGTCTCGGAAATATTTTTCTTACTCAGAACAAGCGAGTAAAAATTCAAGAAAAATATTTCCCGGACAGAAAAGGTCTCGGAAATATTTTTCCTACTCAGAACAAGCGAGTAAAAATTCGCGAAAAATATTTCCCGGATAGAAAAGGTCTCGGAAATATTTTTCCTACTCAGAACAAGCGAGTAAATATGCGAGAAAAATATTTCCCAGATAGAAAAGGTCTCGGAAATATTTTTCCTACTCAGAACAAGCGAGTAAAAATTCGAGAAAAATATTTCCCGGATAGAAAAGGTCTCGGAAATATTTTTCCTACTAAGAACAAGCCTCTAAAAATTCGAGAAAAATATTTCCTGGATAGAAAAGGTCTCTGAAATATTTTTCCTACTCAAAATAAGCGAGTAAAAATTCGAGAAAAATATTTGCCGGATAGAAATGGTTTGAGAAATATTTTCCCTATTTAGAAAAATCCTCTAAAAATTTGAGAAAAATATTTTCTGCTTGAAAAAGCCTCCCAAATTCCATCGACAAATTTTTTTTCGTATATAAAAGGCCTTCAAAATATCAGGGAAAATTTTTACCGCTTGGAAAAGGCCTCCAAAAATTCCGAAAAAAGTTTACTATGTCGAAATTGCCTTTAATCTCAATTTTAAAGAAGATTTTTTTATTTAGAGAACTCTTTGGAAAATCCTAGAAAAAACTATTTTGTGCAGAAAACCCTTAAGAAAAATCGGAAAGTTTGTTTCAAGTTCTAAATTCGCTTTTTTTAAATAAAAAGTCAAAATTTTTTCCATAAAATAACTTAGAAAAAATACCTGCAGGAGATGCAATCGATTGGGTGTAAAAATTGCGATAATTTAGATTATTCCAGACTCAGAAGTTCCCTTTCTCGAACCCTTCTAGCCCTGCTCCCGAACAAAGGAATTCCTAGCGCGGTGCATGATGTGCATGACGTCATCCGCTGAGCCACACACGCACCCACACACCAAGGTGTCCACCGCACAACTGATGTTCACCTGTCGCTCAACCAGCGTGTGCGCCCACCACCCATCCACCCTCCCACCCACCGACAGGTGACTCAACATCAAGAACATTTTTCCGAGTCTTTGAAGGTATTTTCTGAACAGGAAATTTTTTTTCGGGGACTTTTTAAGCAGGAAAAGTTTTTTCGGGGACTTTTTAAGCAGGAAATATCTTTTTTTGGAGCCCGTGAAGGTAATTTCGAAGCAGGAAAAATTTTTTCGGGGACATTTTAAGCAGGAAATATTTTTTTTGGAGTCCGTGAAGGTAATTTCTAAGCACGAAAATTATTTCCTGGGTTTGTTTGTGTGATGTGACTACAATCGAGTCGGGAGTGCTTCGAAAATGTTTTGTAGGCAAAATTTGGAGGTTGAAGTTTTTTATGATCACAAACACTATTAGAAATTAAAAAAAAAAAACAAATTTTTATGAAAATGTGGGCAAATGAAAATGTGCAAAATCATGATAGGAAAATTACCCCAACGATTGCCAGTGTAAAAAACAGTTGAATTTAAATGTGAGACTGAGAATGATGCGAAGTCTGTACCCTCGACCTTATCTCAGATACATACAATTGAGGAGAATATACGTTTTTCTCCCGCCCTTCCGGACGGTATCCAAACATGAAAATGATGGTGCGTTACGATGTAGTGGAGGGCCTGATATACGGATTCCTGGAAAATATGCAGGGCCATTAAGAGAAAATCGTCCCACGAAATTTTCTAGTCCCGGATTTTTTTCCACCATTAACTACTGACCATTGAGTGACGAAATGGAGAAAAAGAAGAAAATAAAATAATAATAATAATAAAATTCAAAAAAAAAAAAAAAAAATCTGGTGCTCACAGTTCGGCTCCGTTTTGTGATAAATTCGTTGGGATTTCTTTTTCATATAACAAATACGAAAACGGGCTCAACCCAAGTGCTAAACGACCCAAGAGCAATTTTTGCTATCAACGAAATTTAATTTAATGGGGGCCATGGCGGCAAAACACTGTCACGAGATTAAAATGTTAAAAATAAGTCGAACGAAACATAGAAAAAAATCTCACTAGGAATAAGAACATGTACCCAAGCAACCATTTCCGACTCGGGTGACAAATATGTGACCCTGTCCGACAAATAGCCATCGCAAATCGGTTTCTGCATGGAAAAACCATATAGGAACCATTCCACCAAAATCACATGCTCCAGTCCCATATTTATGGGAAAAACGGCATAGTGGCCAAATATGGGAGTCATTCCTATAAAAAAGTTGTAACAATAAAATTTTTTCGGACACATTCAAATAAAAAAGTGGTCGTATTCTTTTTTTTTTGGTGTAACCAATCCCAAAATTATGGGAAAAACTCCAACGTTTTACATGGGAGAGATTACTATATATGTTAGACTGGTTACGACAAAAATATGGCGACATTCCCTTTAGTAAAGGACTCAATCCTAACATGAAAGGAATAAATGAAAGGAATAAATCCGTAATGTCCTAACATGAAAGGAATAAATCCGTAAAATAAAACGTTGTAATGTCTCCATCGATTATTGGATTCTCTCCTATATATATTCGCGACATTCTAATTTGAAATACGATTCGTTCCTATAATTATAGCACCAAGTCCTATCCGAATAGGACTGGAGACTTTTTTTTTATTGGATCCTGTCCAATCTAAAGGGACAGAAAAAAAAATCGAGTTATCGAATATTCGAGATAGGCAAGTTCGGGGGCTTGAAAATGTTCGAGATATCAAATAGCTCGAGTAAGAAAATGTCCTGTAATAAAAAAATATTTCCGACATAAGTGTTAGAGTGTGGAACTAGGCAGGTGTTGAAGAAAAAAATAAAGGTCAAACTATATAACCGTGTGTGACGGTTACTTTGTGACCGGTCGCAAAAAAATCGTTGCAAATTGGTGACTGTGTAACTGGTCACAAAAAAAATCGTTGCAAATTGGTGACTTTGCAACCGATTGCAGAAAACTAACGATTGAAAATTGGGGACTTTGCAACCGATTGCAAAAAACAAACAAGCTCTGCAAAGCTTTGCCGTTCCTCTGATTTGCCGCCCTTAAAATTTTCCGATCCTACATTTTGTTGTATCTAAAATTTGCCGCTCTGGGTAAATGCCGAGCTTCCCCCATCTTCTACCTAAAACCAGGCCCTGGTTTTTCCTAGTGTACCATAAATTATGGCACTCCATTGAAAAATCCAGTACAAACGTTTAATTTCCGTGACAATATGCCTAAATCCGGAACTGCACCGGCCATTCTTTTACGTATGGTCACCTTAAGCGGCCCCTAGACGTTCAATCTTGCAGTCAATCATTGCATGCTGTGACAGCATTTTGAACGTCTATGGTGATGCTGTCAATCAATTCGTCATTTCAGCGTAAGTTTTAGTAGTGAAAAGATGTCGCATTTGAAAGACAAAGTTTTTTGGGAATCCTTTTTCGAGTTATACAGACAAAGAAGTGAGTTGTGAATGACGAAAAGCGGAAAATATAAGGACAATAAATTTTTAAATTGATATTTGTGTGCTGTCGGTTTGGCTGTTTCGAATTAACTAATGCTTGCGTGTATGATTGAGCGCCTAGTGCAAATAAGCTTTTTGCTGTGACAGCATGATTGACTGCAAGATTGAATGTCTAGGGGCCGCTTTAGACTGTATAAAAGCACACGCAAATGTTATGAAAAAGCAAGGCGCTTCGGACAAAAGTGCTCTAACCCCAAAAATAACACTAAATGACTGAACATTTTAAAGAAAATACCTGCTGCCTGCCGCGTGTCCAATTTCGCATGGATGGCAAAAGTGGAGTCCTGGCGGAGGTGGTTATTTTTAGGAAGAAACGATTTTTTTAAGCCAGATAAATTATTTTCGGCTACCAAGCCGATGTAAACAAATCAAATAAATATGAATTTCATAGAATTCTAGATTTCCTTCACCATAAATTCTTATTTGGTAAAATTTTCTTTGTAAAAACAAGAAAATCTTTCAAACCATCTTCTCGCAAGTTTTGTTGCTATTACGATTTTGCTGGTTGTTGTTTTTTTTTGCGTTTGTTTTTCTCCTTCACTTTTGAAGGAACTCCAGCTGACGGATAGTGGAAACATTGAAAAGGCATATGACATGAGTTGATAAAAGGTAGAAACTCAAAGTAAACGTTTTTTTTTATGAAAGAGGGGCTGGTATTTTCCTTACGATAAAGTGTTGTAAACTCGTTGCTCCCTGGAACAGGAATTCTTTTATTCACTGGGGAGAAAAAGGCACGAAAAAATTATTTCAAAGTGGAAAACACATTTTCAAAAGTCTTATCTGGATTTTTTAGCAGCTGTTGTGTGGAAAAATATCTCAGACAAATTTAATAAAAATATAAAGAAACCAAAGGGAAAAACACACATAAAAAATGTTAAAAAAATAATTTAAAGACTGAAAGAGCACCGGAGAAAACATTTTTTTTGTTCAGTTTAAAAAAAATCATTTAAGAACAGTGGGAAATTGTTTAGTAACCGAAATGGGTAGGACGGACGAACGGCGGACGAACGGACCAACTATGGGGGAAAAATTGCCGGCTGACGGTCTGGGTTTACAAGACCGACCGATACAAAACAGCAAACGAATATCCAATGGTCGGGAAAACCCTGGGAAAATTCTTAAAGTGAATCCGTGGTTAAGGCGGTGAGTCGTAAACTTATCGCACGAGGGATAGTGAAATAGAAACAAACGCACACACACACACGGGGACACAGGATTTTTTTTAATTCGTTTTTTTTTATTTTTGTTGATTTTCTTTTTGGGGTTTGCTGTTATTCTTTAAGTTCTGTTGTGCCCCCAATCTCCTAAACAATTGCCTTTACAAATAAATAAATGGTAACAGCGATACAATTCAACTACAGCAGCATACAAGCGTGCCAATCTTTGGTCATCACTTTCCCACATTTCCCTGTGGAAATTCTAAAATTCTAAAATTCCAATAGAAAATTCTAATAAAACCATTTCAATAGAAAAATTCAAACAGGAAAATTCTGACTGGAAAGTTCCAATAGGGAAATTCCAATAGAAAAATTATAATAGGAAATTTCTAATACCATATTTCCAACAGAAAAATTCCAACACGGATATTCGAACTGGAAAATTCCAATAGAAAAATTCAAATTAAAAAATTCCAACACTACGTTCCATTAGGGAAATTCCAACACGAAGTTCCAATAGAAAAATTCCAACAGGGAAATTGGAATAGGGAAATTCCAATAGAAAAATTCTAACAAAAACATTTCAATAGAAAAATTCAAACAGGAAAATTCTGACTGGAAAGTTCCAATAGGGAAATTCCAATAGAAAAATTATAATAGGAAATTTCTAATACCATATTTCCAACAGAAAAATTCCAACACGGATATTCGAACTGGAAAATTCCAATAGAAAAATTCAAATTAAAAAATTTCAATAGAAAAATTCTAACGGGAACGTTCCAGTAGGGAAATTCCAACATGAAAGTTCAAACAGATAAATTCCAAAAGGGAAATTGGAGTAGGGGAATTCCAATAGAAAAATTGTAATAGGAAAATTCTAATAGAAAAATTCCAACACGGTAATTCGAACTTCCAACAAAACAGGAAACTCCCAACAAAGAAAAACTCAAAAGAAAGGCAAATGGATGAAACGGAACGAAAAAACAAAATTTTATGAAAATCAAATCTTCATTTTGAAGAAAACCAAGCAAAAAGAAGTAGGTACGCCGCAGACGAAATTTTTAAACAGAATGCGGCATAGAGATTGAAATTAATAGCCGCACAGTTCCAATCGAAATTTACTTCATTTGCCCGCTCTTTCCATTCCATAAATTATGGCAACGCAAGTTGCAAAAACACCAATAAAGATAAAAACGTCGCAGGCGAAATGCATACGCCATTTGTAGAAAATCGTTGAAAAAATGCGCCGCAAGCGAAAACAATGTTATTTCCAAATTTAGTGATTGTTTTTTTTTGTGGCGTTTTGATAGAAAATCCGAGACAAAAGTTTACTTTCCGGGAGGCGTCGGTATAACGTGCCTAAATCCGGGAAACGACACTAGGTATAACTAGGGTTGTCGTCCCGTACTCTTTCCCCGGACGCTGTCCTCTATTTAAGGACGTTTCGGGGGTATTTTGGTTTTTTCGAATGTGCCTGCGAAATGCCGCCCTATGGATAAAAGCAGTGTCCCAGACACATTCGAAAAATTCTCCCGCGGGCGCTCTAAATGCGGAAAAATATCTGGATAAAAGAGGACGGGATTGCAATTCTAGGTATAACGTAAATGGTGCAGGGTCGTAAATTTTGTATGCTGTTGACATCAGATATTTTATATTTCCCAAGACCACAGGAAAAAGCGTCGTACCAGATTTTAAATTCTCACTATTCACTAATAGACGTCCCTTCCCCCTAAATTTTATTGTAATAACTGAATGCTTTTCGATGTCGACCGAATTCCATATTCCACAGTTTTGTTGTAATAGTACTCATAGAAAAAAAAACATATCAGAAATTCAAAAAAAAAAAACGAAAACCTACCCCAAGTCCGGCTGTTTCCCTAAACGGAATCCCCAACCGCTTCAAATTTCTCTATACGAAGGGAAGAAAATCCACATAGGGTTATTTTTTTTTGTTCGCTTTATTTCATTTAAGTACACCACAAAAACCCAAAGTGCTCTTCAACCCCCTAAAAAGAAATTGTACTTCGACCGAGTATTATTCACTCATGTGCTGCTATCCGTTCCTAACTGCCTCCTCATGCCCTCCCTCAGGCCACCACCACCATAGAATCAGTCCATGCAGAGAAATTACGAAAACCGAAATTAAATACAATTTCCCTAAACAGTTCCTTTAAGAGCTTATTTCTACTCAAAGTGAACGAAAAAAAAAAACCGAATACCGCCCTTTTTCCTCCCCAGCCCCCGGAATGCACTACAATTCGAACGATGTGAAAGGTTCTTGTACCATTCTAACTTGTGCTGAGGAGATTGTGATGGGACAGAGAGGTAGCGGGAGTCGGAAGGAAATTCATTCGTCCGACTGCCATGCTTTTCGTTCTTCCCCACTGCCACCTAACCATTGTATGTACACCAGCATTTCCATACTGTATGGAAAATTGATTCACTTCCCTACGTTCCCGTCGCCTTCCCTCCGGCTCCTCGCCAGCCTCTTCCGCTGTCCCACATTTTCCCGCAAAACGATGAAATAGCAGAGTTCTGTCGTTTAAATTTTCTTTTACTTCACTGAATCTACACCAAGCATGATTCTCTGTGCCGTCCGTAGTCCTTGTGGATGCCACCACCACCCAATGCTGTACTAATCCCGTCAACCGTCCTACCACGCATGCCAACCCCATCCTCCCTCCCACAACTGCATGCCAATACGCCATTGTGCATCCACCCACTAATGGTAAATATCCTTTGGCACTCAAAATCAAGTCCTTTTCCAGTAGCCTTCAACATCAGCGTGCACTACACTGCAATCTAACTTGAAAATATTTCCTATTTCACTTTTTTATACGATTCTAATAAAGGAAAGTTTCGTGTTATCAACCAGATTTTTTTTTAAAGAAAATGGGGAAAATTTCAGAAATTTTTTTTCCCGAGGCTGCTTTGTGGAAAGCCTTTTTGCTGTATTGAACAAAAAAATTCAAAAAAAAATTAAAAGCTTTCTTTTATCATTTTCAGAGTGTTTCTAACTTCAAAAAAAAACTAGCACACCAACATATTCCCAGGGAACCTACTTGTTATAACTATGGTGGACATATTTATTTTTGGTCAATCCGGGACAAGGTGCACCGGAACAGGAGGATGAGGGAGGGTGAGGGGATGGGGTTGGAAAGGAACACTAACGAAACAACAAATATTTCATAAAAAAAAAATAAAATTTGAGATAATAAAACTTGAAGAAAACCATGGAAAAACAATTAAGAAATATGCGCCGCAGGCAACCTTTTTCAAACAGAATGCGGCGCATTGGGAGCTACACATTCTGAAGGGTAAATCACCTTAACTTTTCGCGCTAATCACGTTTCATAAATAATCGCAACGGAAATTGTAAGAATACCAGCAAAGATACATCCGCCGCAGTCAAATTGTTCGAAATACAAGCACCTTAGATAGAAATACGGTCAGAAAATGTGTCGGAGGCGAAAAACTGTAACCTAGAGCAACTCCCAATCGAAATGCAGTATTTTTTCTTGCTTATTTAGTCATTCTTACTTATTTAGCCGTACTTCAGTATTCTTGAAAAATTTCGTCCTATTTTTTTTTTACCTAAAAACACTCCCGAGTCGATTGGAGGATTATTACAAAAATGTCTTTCTGTATGTCAGTCTGTCAGTTCTGTCAGTTTGTGTACAAGATTTCTTAAAAACTACTGGAGGTAGAACCATAAAATTTGACAAGTCCTGAACTGGAACGATCCCATCAACTTAGCACCACAACCACGGATTAAATACTGCTTTAGCTAGAGTCCGGAAATTTTACAGTGATGTCTGGTTCCGGAATTGGGCGATCGTACCAGCTTTTGGTAAAAATCCGGACAGTAACCAAAATGACGGCTTTTTAAAAATCGTAATTTCGTTTTTCGTGATTAACTCCGAAGCTACGCATTTTTCAAAAGTCTTACGTATGGAAAATGTTGGAGACAATGGAATTTTCTAGACACTTGTCACTAACTAAAACTCGATATCTAAAACTATTATCGAAATATACCGAAATTCTCTACATTTTTGCCTTTTACATTAAATCGATATCTTTTATCCTTATCGAGATATTTCAGATATTGTAAAAAAAGCAATATTTTATTCGTCTGATTATACTGTAAATTACACAGGATCGTAGATTTGGTATAAGAAAATCATGCGCTGGTCGCATCAGATATTTTACTTTAAAATGTAGGTTCTGTCACACGTTATTTTTTTTTTAATTGGCACAGCAGTCCTGGACCCCCGCTTTTTGCGCAATTGATGATGAATTAAAGGTTTAACACGTTGACTGCCGAACCAATTTCGCAAATATTTAAAGGAAATGCCAATACATGTAGATCTATTTAATGTATATATGAATGTTTTTATGTAGAATGTAGACCTTGCTATCGGGCCCGTCATGAGATCTGTACCTGGCTATCAAAAATGATAGCAGTCCATGGCAGTCAATGTGTTAAATCGGTTTGATAGTTCTTGCAAGAATCTACCACACAAAAGCACTCTTCTTCATAATTTTGAAATAAAGAGTGATAATCTGATTCTCTCAAACCGTTATTTTCAATATAATAAAGCAATCTCTTACGATTTATTTCTTTGCTTCATATAAAAAACTTATCAGATAACCACATGTGATTTTTTTTCAATAAAAGAAAAGTTGAGGCATCAGAAAATTCTTCCACTCCCAGATCGGTTAGTTCTTCAATCACAGTAGAATACTCTAAACGTCATCATCCTCGCCACCGATTCGCGCCCCTTATCAAAATCCCCTGGACGATTCGTAAGGCATATCGTTTGCATTTCGTTTCCCATAAACATCTCTTGCCAGCATTGTAGCGAAAAAAAAAACACTTTTGATGACGCCAGTGGTTCAGAAGGGTAGAAAAATAACCACCACCTCCCCACCATCCACTCACCGCTGCCACCTTCCCCGCTCAGCCCTCGCCTTCTCCTGCCATTGTACACCGCAAGTCCTCAGATGAAGTGAACGGCATGCGGTGTAAACGGACGAAAACAATTTCAGCCTTGAAAACGCTATCAAGTAGCATAAACCACTGCTCTATGCCATGCTGGATACAATTGTACCCAACTCACCCCAAAATAACCCAGCCTAACTGAATCCATGTCGAAGCTTCTAAAAAAAATACCCCTGCCGGCTACAGGATTCTATCCTAGTCCGATGATCTGATGTAGAAGGGGGGGATGACATGAAGACCAGAACCGCCCGCCACCGCGCTATGATATGCCCTAGCCGTTGGATGGTAAGGCATTGCCTAAAATAACCGAAACCCGTGTCACCCCGAGCAGCTTTTAGCCCACTGTCATGAATCTCCCAATTCGTTCAGGTTCAACAGTAGCGACAATCCCACTCCCCTCCAAACCATCAAAAAATATATGGTCCATTGTATTCTGTTGGCCAATAGATGGAAGTGTTGTGATTTTAACAGGGATTTCTTATAAAATTAGCACCCCGATTCTGATAGTCGTGTCGTTTACGACAAGAGTCGTCGAAAATGACACGGCTATCAGAATCGAAGTGTAGATGCTCTACCTTAGGCCAGCCTATCTTCCCTTGGAAGTCCAGTGGTTAGATAGAAATAGAAGGGGTTCGCTGGAAAGGGATAGAATTGGAAACAGATTTTATAACAAGAAAGACACGCTTCAGGTTAGCATAATCGTCTAATGGCAATTATAAAAAGTTTCTATTCCAGGTCACCAGCTAAATTTGTGGTCACTTTTCTTTCTTAAGAATTTCTGTAGAAAGTTTGTATGCACGTTTAAAATTCATACCTTTTCGAAACGGAAAATGCATCGGGGATACACGGTAAGAAACAAAAAAACAGACTATCCATAAATTTTTGAGTCAAAAAATACGTCTTGGTTAGCTGTTTAAGAATTAAGACCCACCATTCAGAAATATTTTTGTTATGAAATCTTAAAAGAAATGCTAAAAGAAATTACAAAACTCACCGTTTACATAAATACCGTCTGTGATTATCCTGTGAATTGACGGGGTGTTCAACTTGTTGAGCTTAAGAAAGGCGATTTCATGTGCAGTATTTATTTGTTGCTTCACGTCCGATTGCATAAACTAAAACGAAAAGAAAAATAAAATTCTGTTAGAAGTGCATAGAAAAAAGCTTACACTCAACAAAAACCTCGTTGCTATTGAGGAAATTTGTTTTGTTGAATCTCAACATTTTTTTTTGTTAAATTGATAGAAAAAATTGCTTGAAAAACAAAAAAAAATACTTTTTTTTACTTTGACAAATTTGGCATTGTTAAATTCACAATTGTATTATTGATTTAACAAAAAAACACAATTTGTAGGTTTATTTATGTTAAAAAAAGCAAAATTTTTTGTTCAACAAAGATTTCTATCCAAAAATATTTGTTCCAATTGAAAAATTGGTTAATGTAACAATGGTTTTATTCATATGACCAATTTTTTTTCATTTACCGAAGAATAAATTCCCATTTTTTATGTTGAAAAGGGCTTCTTGGTCAAATAAAACAAAATTTGTTGTTTATATCAAATTTCTTTAATTTCCCAACGTTTCGTCTGCTCTCGCAAGACGTATTCAGGCGCTGTATAAACGATTCCCATTTGTTGATTTAACAAAATTATTCTGTCCAACACTAAAAGCCGGATAAAAATCCATTCAGCAGTTCAGGATATAGCAGGAGAGGGAGTTCGTGTCATATAAAGGGGAGTGGTTTGAAGATCGATATGTATAACACTAAAAACCGGATAAAAATCCGTTCAGTAATTTGGGGGATAGTAGGAGAGCAGCGTCTGGAGGGAGTAGTTTGAGTGGGTGAAAATCTTTCCCAACAGTTCACCTGTCCAACATTGAAAAGCGTATTGTAAT
Source organism: Chrysopilus asiliformis (assembly GCA_964034945.1). Lineage (NCBI taxonomy): Eukaryota > Metazoa > Arthropoda > Insecta > Diptera > Rhagionidae > Chrysopilus > Chrysopilus asiliformis. The sequence continues at coordinate 4,556,014 of OZ035964.1, forward strand.
CGCTTCAGCGGTTTAGAAGATAATAGGCGAAGGGGTCAAAGGGAAACCCATTTTTAACATCCAGATAGTTTGTATTGTGCATCAACGTATCAGCCGTTGTCGTGTAGATTTTCAGCCATATCGGAGCAGCCGTTTAGCTGAGATGTCGTTAAATATTCCAAATCGGGAAGCGTTTGTATAAAAATTCTCGGGGGGTGAAAATGTGTGAGGGGAGCGAAACCGCAAATAGCCTATAACCTTCCCAGATGTCTAAGCTACATTTGGTAGAAAACCGCATCTATATCGGTTGAGTGAATTTCAAGCCAAGTCGTGACATACAAACAAGCTGAAATTTAATTTTATGTAGTAGATGGTTTTTGGACACCACTCCGCTTCCCACCCCATCCTCCCATTTCAGATTTTCCGTAATTCCTGTAAACTACGGAGTTAAACTTTCAATAATTCCTACGAAAAATTAAATCTTGCAGAATAAATTCATGTGTTGTGCCCCACCGGGTACATCTTAAGGTATTCGGTGGATGACGACTGGTACTGGTACTGGTAATGAAATCCTTTCGATCCTTTTAGCCCTCAGCTATTTCTCGTCGGCAAGGATCAACGTTCCAGCGGGAGAGTTTTAACCAACAAAAGGGAATGGGAACGTATTTGCGAACGTTGGATACTAATCGCCGGATCCTTTAGTCTCTCCCGTACCGCGCCCTTGGCACAGCCCACTTCCCTATCGAAGTAACTATCGTCACGGCATGGCATGGCATACAAAACTGTATTCGTCGTCCCATTTTTTACCACTCCATGGAATTTTTGCAAAGCCTGTCTAACCGTCACCCTCAACCGTCCCAGCGATGGCATGTTTAACAACGAAATATAAACGAAAACCCTTTTGTTTTACGTCCCGCCGTATGAAATTTTCCCAACGAAAAGATTCCTGACAGGATCCCGGCAGGCAATTCAAAGTATTTACTAAATTTCTCAACGAGTTCTTAATCTGTTCTTCGACGCTACACAATCGGCTACCGCTCTTGCTGGAATGTCTCTCGCCAAAGGTCCCGCTCGCATGTCGATATCCTCTTCGCGTCCTTCTTGCTATCTGAAATTGGGTCTCCGTTGTCGCCTTATTGTTAACAGCCATCCACTAAAAATACTCCTACACCCAGTTTTAAATGGGGAGAAATGTTTCTCAAACGTGTCAAGATTTTATTTTCTCGCCAAAAAGGACGTATTTTAAATATATCTGCTTCGAGAAATTTTGTATTTTCCATCGCAACATCATTCGGAGCAAATGAACACAAGTTCTTGTGTTTGCTGGGATTCGCGTTCGTATCAGGGATGTCGCACGGGTCAAATTTTTTGTATCCACTTTTTTGTCCAAAAAAGAATCCAAAATATTTTTATTTGAAAAAGTCGTTGGCCAATTAGCAATAAAGCAATCTTAAAACATAGAAATAATTTTAATTAAAAAAAAAATTGTTTTTATTTTTTAAAACGAACCATTTTTACCCCCGACCGAACGGAGATGGTATATGCCATCTTGACCGATTTCAGTTATTTTACTAATTACTAGCAGACCCTTCGACAAGCTAAAAGTTTTTTGTATAAATTTTAGAATGCCAAAAAACCATAAATAACTTAAAAACTTTTTGGAAAAAACGTTATCCTTACAGGACCTTCCGTTTTGAATTTTGAAATTCCAACAACGGATTCGTGATTAGCGACCCCAAAAACCCTATAATGCCAATTTTTCTGGGGAAAAATGGGAAAAAGGATATTTTCGTTATCCTTACAGGACCTTCTGTTTTGGATTTTGAAAATCTAACATAGCTACAAACCTGCTTCTGGCAACGCAGATCATTTTGCAAAAAAGCAAGGTGTCTGTCTCGTAGAGACGGCCAGAAGACGTGGATCCGCCTACAACGATCGCCAATAGATCTTTAAGTAAGAAATTTTAGTGAAAAGGAAACTAAAGAAACAATTTGATTGACCGTAATGTTACGGGATTTGACTTTCCGTTTGGTGAATTTTGGCATCTTGTACCTAAAAATCAAATTTCACTTGCAACACAACGAACAATGTTTAATAGGGCATTTTCATAAATGTACTCGGAACTTACGCAAATTGCACAAAACATTTTCTTCGTAAACTAAACGAATAACAAGTAAACTAAACGAATAACATAAACTGGGTTATTTATTAAGAAAAATCTTTTGTGTTATTTTTTAATCAAAAATCTTTTTTTGCAGAACTTGAATTTATAAAAACGCCCATAGATAAAAAACAAATAAAAATAAAATAAAATTACACGATAAAAGCAACGAAGCAATTTCAATTTAGAGCAACTAAAAACAGTGTTCAAAACCATGGCCGAATTATACAAGGTCTGTTTGACAGCTCAGTTGCTTCTGGCTCTGACGTCATCGGCAAGAAATTCTTATACGATTCAATGGGAATTTTCCCTTTTTATATGAAATATTATTGAAATTAGCGCACACACAATCAACATTAGAAAGAATGCACCGATATTTCTTGCCGATGACGTAGCAAAATGGTGGCTGTTAAAAAGCAACCAGCAGACCTGTGTTTAATTCGGCCATGCGATCGATGCACATTTTTCCTTCTCCCCCCAAGTTAAGATCGAAATTGTTTCTCTTTAAGTTTTCCGCTCTTGTTCAAAGCGGTTTGTATGCTTTGCATAAAAATGAATGAAAGGTTCGAGCGATGGCTGCTGTTGGGTATGATGCACACACACATATAAGTATGCATTTCATTAGTAAGAGAGCGATATCTCGGTCCCAGCATTAAAGTTGTGTTCTCAAAGCAAATTAAAACCATAATTTTTTCTCGTTCTTTGGAGCGTTTTACTGAAATTCTGAATTTCGTTTTCTCGAGAGTGATTTTTATTTTCAATTTTTTTCAATTCCTCCAAAGCGAATTGAACCGAAATAATATGAATAGCCAGAATCAGAAAACCCCATTTAGAGAAGAGAAACAATCAAGTTCTATATGAGATTCAATACACACAAAGAAAGCATAAAAAGAGTATACATGTGAAATCTGTACTGCAAGCAGCAGACACAGCATAACAGCGGCAGTGAAAATTTTGATTTTGCTTTTTAAAAACATAATTGAACATAGTTTAACATAACAAAATACCCTATACAATGCTTTAATGTAGCCCTCATCTTATAACACAGGTTTTGTTCAGATATCACCACAAACTATCGAGTTTCATCGATTGCAAATTTGTTATCATGGCAGCAAGCCGATTTTCTAATTTGTACCCCCATTACCAAAATCCAAGACGTATCCACGTCAAAACCGCGTAAACATCGGTCCAGTAGTTTTTGAGTTTTATAATCTCAAACAGACAGACAGACAAACAGACCGACAAACAGACAAACATCCATTTTTATGTATATAGATTTGTGGCAAAGGATTAAATTTTTAAAGCTCTTCTTACTGACTACTGATTTTTCAGCTCGGCGGCCATTTTTACACGTCCCATTGTTAATTCTCTAGATTATAGTCCAAATCAACACAAATTCAATGACCAATAGGCTATGATTATTTTATCCTTTTTAAAGGATTTTTTTATTCAGGAGTTTTTCAATTTTTTGGGGTTTTTCTTTAGTCGGGGGTTTTTCAAAATTTTTATTTTGTTTTGTTTTTTTTAGAAGTCTTGTACACAGACTGCATGACTAATCGACTAAAAAACATTTTTCTAATAATGCTTTTATCGAGTCGTGAGTCGTGATGGCTCGCGTATTGTATTTTGCATTAACCCTAATACTGTCCTTAAGAAAAATAACGTATGATGTCTTCGTGGGTCAAGAATGACCCTCTACATAGAATACTACACACGTCACAATTATCAGTGCTCTTCAATGGATTAAAATATGAACAAATAGATTATTGTTATCGGTATTCAAAAGAAATTTGTTCACTGGGCCTACATCATACAAACATTTTTCATGTAGTTTTTCATGTAATACATCTTGACGGAATCTCACTCAAGTGACGCATGCAATTTAAATTTATTTTATCGTTAAAACAAAAATCTTTATCTCGCTTTTATTACTGATACACAGCGCCCGAAAAAACCACCCATCTTTAAATAAAACCTTTTTTCAATGTTTTTTTTTTTAATTTTATCCTTTTTAGTCATTTTGTGTTTGATTAGTATGACTAAAAATCCAAAATAACGTCTGTTTTCGCCACGCTTATCTTAGTCTTCGACTTTTGACTCCAGAATCGGATTCAGCAACCCCAAAAATCTTCAGATGTTTTTTCTCGAAAATTTTAAGAAAATGAGAATGACTTTATCCTTACAGGACCTTCTGTGAACCTTACAAGGACGAAGTAGCGAAAATATTGTATTGTCATCGGACTTACGTATGTGTGCAAAATTTCAAGTCAATCGGATGACTGGAAGTTGGCCAAAATTGGATTACGAAATTTCATTCTGGGATGCAGACAAACAGATACGAAAGCAGGCTGAATAAAAGCTTTTAAAAAGGGGGCGACTTCACAAACTTTTGTCGACCCCATTAGGTTTTCCATAAACACTCATTTTCTCTGTATAAATTATCCTGTTAACATGTTAACGTAACCCAAATGTTAAATTAGTTGCCGTTCAAGCCGCATTATATCGTCGGCTAAAAGTGAAATTGTGCTAAGTCCATTTGGTATAATTTTCCGGAAGAGCAATGAAAACCTTGTTAAATCGTTTTAATTCCCTTTCAATAACACTGAATTTTCTTTAAATGAGAAAAATTGGGTTCAGTTCTCTTTAAATGAGACTCAGTTTTCTTTAAATGAAAATTAAAATGATTTAACAAGGTTTTTTATCGCTCTTCTGTCAATAAAAATTTTCATGCGCAAAAAAAAACAACGAAAAAACTTTAAAACTTAAGGTTAAACGATTTTTTATTTATTTATGTAAAACACAAAAAATACATAACAAAAATATGTTGAAACTCTTCTTAGTGAAATAAAGAAATAAAATAAAGATTTCATTTGGAATGAAACTTTTTTCCTCGCCGCCGAAGCGGTAACATATTATTGCGATTCAGAAAACACCAGACTGATTTTACGGAAACATTTGTTTGCTCTGCAGCGGATTTGTAAGTTTCTCCCTGTAAAACTAATGCTGCAGCATTTTGCAGAACTGCCAAAGGTATGCGGGATCTCTTCCTGGTGGCGGTACTACAGCTTGATAGAGATACTGGTGAAGCCACGGGATAATGTTGGTCATTTTCAGGCGATACAGAATCGCCGTTTTCAATCTGGTTTTCCTTATTTTTAGACACATTGCTTAGTTGCGGTTGATCGGTGTGAGATATATCAGAAGACGGCGCTATTGATTTCGTGTTTACGTTGTTGGGAAAATTTCTTTCACACAATTGTGGTGGCACTGGTCTATTGGTAGTTAAATCTTGCACTGATAGACGGCCAATTGAGGCGACTAGACCTCGTATTTCTAGTAATCGTGCAGCATTTCTGAAGCTGTCCAATTCCGTTAGTAAAACAGAAGCTTTTCCCTCATACATGTATTCGAAAAGGATCTCCATTGATCGCAAGTCTATCTCTGGAGACAGAGCTTTTCGTAATAAATTGTCGTCAACTGGAGGTGTGCTGTCGAATAAACGTTTAAAATATGCTGAAAATATTCCCAAAACAATGCGATGACTGTGAAGATCAACACCGTGGCAATCGAGCGTTACATCAGAAGAATTTGATGATTTCAGATAGTCCAATATTGAACTTCCAAATCTGTGTACAAAATGGGGCACTCTTAAGCTTAGAATATATTCTTCATCTGTAGATATGTCGGAGTCCATGATATCTTCTGTCAATAATTAAAATAAAATAATTAAAAAAAAACTTATATTTATAATCTATAGGCTTTTAGCTAAAGTTCAAAAACATCCCAAAATAGGATCCCATCTTCCTATCTTCCTGATACTCGTACAAGTAGGAAAGGTTTTCCGATTTTTCTCAAAGACAAAATTTTTTTTCAACAGAATTGAGACAAGAAGTGTTTAGAATTTGATTTTATATTACTTTTCCATATATGAAAATTCAACTGGAGCCATTTTTTATAAGTTCAATACACACAGAAATTTTTTCAAAGCACTTTCCATACGGTCAACTTTTTTTTTTAAATACGCCATACGAAAACTAAAGTAATCGAAATGTCAAATTGCTGGAAAGCGGATTTAAGACATTGCGGTAGGAGGAAGGATAAAATTTGGTTTCTAGGAAATATACAAATTTGCAAAAAGAACCATGCAATACAAAAGAACCCTTGGCTAACTTCTGAATCCGAGCAGTTTTCATGGGTTCAAAAGTTAGTTTAGGGGGGCAAAATCGTGCATTGTTCTTTATGAAAATGCGTATCATATGGCTTCGGTACTGCGGGGTGCGGGGAAGCAAATGAGACAATTTTCATGACAAATATGGCAAATATCCGCAAACCCCGGGTACAATGAACCACAAAAGTAGTTCTAATAGGATTTTTCCCGGCAATTGGTGGTAAAGCCAGCTTTGCAATCTCGTATATTGAGGGATACTTTGTGAATTAAACTGCATGGTAAGAATTTCTGCCCAACGGATTGGGAAAAGGGGGGAGGGGGAAGCTAGACAGAATTTCTTATTCTTAACCAAGAAATGAAATGATTTTTTGAAAAGGCATTGGTGATTTTTCGAATCTCTAGGTCCGGAATAATCATAACCACGATGAAGATTTTACTAAACTGCCGAAAAACCATGCGCGATAACATCAACTTTTTAAGAATCTAAACATCGACATTAAGATTTTGATTTTACTTTTAGACTCGGAAGGAAAAACTATCTGTCGTCGTTTAACACTATTAAATATTACTCAAATTGCTTTCGAAAAGGGAAAAATCTATCTAATTTTTATTAAATGTATTCAAGATTTTGTACTCACTTTTAAAAACTCCTAGCGGGACAATCAGTTCACGAATTATTCTTCTTTGATGTTTTTAAGTGATTTGCGTAACTGTAAACGAATTAAACGATTTGAATTACATTGAAGGAAATTATTCACTTTAAAATGCAATTACCTGACGAAATCCCCGTTCTTTAGTATGACGAAATGCACGAAATTATAATGGATGCTACGCAATGCTACGGCGAAATGATAATGGATGCTACGCAATGCCACGGCGAAACTGGCAGGAGCAACACACTACATGCTCCAAACACTGTCACTAAAAGCCATACAAAAAATGCGTCCAAATAAAGTACCTTTATGAGCCCCAACCAGTTTTCAAAGCCATACGATTTCTACTCTTTCCTTCTTCTCCCAAAGAGGAACTAATGTTTCAACCACAGTGAAGGTGGCAAGCGGCAGCGGCGGGCGGCATTTTTTTTTGCACTAACGTAGCGCAACGAGAGCTGCCACAATACAGCGGCAGTTTGAAACAAAGTCAAACTTGCCGCCGTCGCCCAAAATGTTTTATTAGCGATTTTTCTTCGTTGTTTGGTGACAACTACCACATTCGGCGCCACATTCTATGCAGATTTTTGGATTTCGCAAGATGCCGACAACGGAAGAAAAATTAAAAGAGGTCGTAAAAGGAAATCCAATGCTCTACGATTTGGCCCATCCTCAATACAAAAGGACAGACATAAAGGAAAATAAATGGAGCAAAGTAGCGGACAAATTAAATAAGTTTTGACGTTTCAATTTTGACAGAAGTATATGCCGACGGTGCCGCTATCATTGTAGCTGGCTCGGCGATATGTGTGGTGGCGCCATGCCGCAAGCGATTACTCGAACCTTTAATTTCATTTTTATGCGCGATCCACTAACCGCTTTGAACAAAGAGCAAAAACTCAAATAAAAATAAAAAAATAAAAGAAAAACCGATCGAATTTTGGTACCTACACGGCAAAAAATCCTGGAGTATTTTTCAATCCAAAAATTATATTGACGAAATCTTAACCCTCTAGCCGGAATGCCCGCCTTAAGGCGGGCTTCAGGGAATTCGCTTGTTTATAACGGGTAACAATTTTAATCGCCGGAAATCGCCGGAACGTCTTACACTGACTTTTGTAAGTTATCGCTTTACATGCTGGAAAAAATTTAGCCCTGTACGTTGTTTTGGTTACGGTCTGTCGCAAGTTGAAAGTCATATTTTAGTGAATTTTTCTCGGAAATATTCCGGTTAGAGGGTTAATACATATTTTGGATTGGAATTTAATACATGCGAATTTTTGAAAATATTTTAGCTTTTTTTGCAGTCATATTTGAACAGTTTTTTATTATGTATTGAACTTAAGTCCTTTTAACATTAATGTCTACAATTTAATCACAATTTTAGACTTTAATACTGAATTAAACCAAAATTAAATTTATAAAAATTTCCAATCCATATTATTGGATTAGAATTTTCCATTGGATTACATATAGGTCCAGCGTAATCCAGTTTTGATTGGAATTCACTCCAAGATTTTTTGCCGTGTATAGATGACCCAGTAGGTACAGATAGATGCCTTTGGGCAGAATGAATAAAAATAACCATCATTTATTCCATCCATATTAAAATGAGATCCATCCATATTAAAATTAAAACCAAATGGTGCTTCTATCCTCGATTGGCATCTATCCGCACCCGAAACTGTCCCAGTCTTGGCACGGATAGATGTCTTTTCAATATTTTCTAATCTCACTTGACAAATACTTAAACAAACTATTAAATGAACATAGTTACTATGTATTTAACGGAAATAAATCGAAAAAATTTAAAACACTGTTAAAATTTAGTTGTCACATAAAAATTATCTGACAGCACAAAATGTTGCTATAATTTTGTTGCTATAATTGAATTTTTTAAAAAGCTGTCATAAAGTTCATGGGCATTGTTCTTGTTTGTAATTTTGTTAACATACTAGGGGCGGTGTTGGTTTTTTATTTAGTAATTTGTATCCGCTCTAGACAGTTTAGTTTAGCAGATTCTCGCTTAGGGGAATCTAGAGTGCCACCGCGGCATCTATCCCGGATAACTAAACATGGGATTTTTTTTGATTTGTTGTACAGTTACGAGGGTTTGCGCTTAACCGATACTATTTTAACCTTTTATTGGACGACATTGTACACTTATCAAGGATTCCTAAGTGTGAATCAATAATTTCTAATGCTTGGAAGTACTTGCTGCAAAACTTCACTTAAAAGTGCTAAAAATGTCCGTACATAGTAGCTAGTATTCATTTTTAGGTAGCAGTTAGCCTTAAATATGGTAATTCGAGAAATCTTTTCGAGAAATAAAAGTGATATCGACGAATTACTTCGCTCCTTTTCACACGACAAAAGTTGTGAATCGAAGCAGTGAGTCACGTAGAAAGATCGAATTGCTTGGCCAATGTTTCTTCCATGCACACGATCAAAAAATCACGTCAACTTACTTCGTCGATACACTCGTTTGATGTTTGTGGTTGGGGTAGATGTCCGACGCACAAAGTATTTTTTTGAAGGAGTTTCTTAAAATTCGTTTTTACTGAATTTGAGGATGTGATTCGCACCAAACACATAAATTTATTAATAAGTTTACGTATTTCGAATGAACAAAATATAAAAATATTGGAAAAGAAATTAAGTCGCGACCGGGATTCGAACCCCCGTTCGTGCAGTTTCATGTATTCCCATTTGCGTGTTCGTATTCCGTATACTTTGCCGCTGATCCATGCGTTCTACTGGTGAAGATTACTTGAAATTTGTATACCAAGCCAAATTATAAAAATTATCGTGAAACAAAGAACTTCTACTGATTTTTATTTGTATAAATGGTTACGAATCGACTTTTAGAAAACTACTTTCAATGTGATGAGAAAAAGGTGCCTTTTTATGTGATGTGATATTTTAAAAAAAAAAAGCACTGAAAAATCGGTTAAAAGTACATTCCAGAGCAGTTTCAAAGCGCTTTCGCTTAAGTCCCAACCAAAGTCCTTCCGATCCGTTCCGTTTCGTTTCCGTAAAAACGTATCGAACGGAGACCTGCCTATAGTACGACCGCTCCGTTTCGGAATCTGACATTTCGAGCACTGTTTTGATTGTGTCTTTTGATCGAAGTTGCAAAATTGTTAAATAAGCAATATTGAAGTAAAAAGTCAGTTCTGGTATATTTTGTAATTTAAAATACAATAATTCAAATATATGAATATATTAGGTTATGTGCGCGTGTCAAGTTTAGGGTTTGAGGTTATGCAATCCGTTTGAGATGAATTTTTGCCACGTTCCGCTCCGTTTCGCAAACTATGGGTAGCAACGTTGTTGGTCGTATGTTGAACTTTTACAGCTTACCGAAACGGAACGGAACGGATCGGAAGGACTTTGGTTGGGTCTTTAAAGTATTTTGAAATTTCCGAGAGGGCCAATAAATATGACGCATAGAGTGCCTATATAAAACTAGAGTTTGACCATCGGAAGACCGTTTTCGAAATAAGACGGTTCGAAAATTTTATTCAAAAAATCAACTTTGTTTTCAGTTTTTTTAAAATAAGTTATGATATTCAAAATTTTCTAAGCCCTTGATCCAGGAAAATTGTTCTTAAGGTAGAAATAGACGATGCGATGGTCATAAACATTAAGAACATTACCAAATCAACACCAAAAAACGACGCGCAAAATTTCAGAAGACTCACACACAAACAAAATATGTCGCATGGAAAACCTTTGTCGAGGAGTCGACAAAACGTTTATTGGGAATTGTCGTGTTTATGCGCTGACTGATTTGGTCTAAAGTACCAGTTTGGTTTGAAATCGGTCTGCTCCCATAGACCATGTTTACACACCATTGAGGCATAAACATGGGACTGAATCAAAAATGATGCTTGTGTTTACACTTAGATTGGAACTGAACGCTACTGTCAGTTGGACAGGGAACAATTTAAAATAAAACATAATTGAAATTTTTCATTGAATAGCTAAAGGAAAATTGTTTTCAATTAATATTCATCATAACAAACTAAAAAATTTTTGAAATGGATAATAAAAAGTGTCTGGCAGCAGTCTGGCATGCTTTATGTTAAAGTTTATTTCATGTAGACATTTTTGCTTGCTAGATCCGAATTCTTTGACAACTGGAACTCAAATGACATTGGAACGAGAAAAATACGCACTGAAAAACACCAACCAATCGAAACCTTATGCACGGAACGTTGAAAATGAAAAATCTTTGTTAGTGACGCATGAAATTTAAATTTTTTTTATCGTTAAAACAGAAATCTTTATCTCGCTTTTATTACCGATAATTGTGTTTGATTAGTATGACTAAAAATCCAAAATAACGTCTGTTTTCGCCACGCTTATCTTAGTCTTCGACTTTTGACTCCAGAATCGGATTAAGCAACCCCAAAAATCTTTAGATGTGTTTTTTCTCGAAAATTTTAAGAAAATGAGAATGACTTTATCCTTACAGGACCTTCTGTGAACCTTACAAGGACGAGGTACTGAAAATATTGTGTTGTCATCGGACTTACGTATGTGTGCAAAATTTCAAGTCAATCGGATGACTGGAAGTTCGCCAAAATTGGATTACGAAATTTCATTCTGGGATGCGGACAAACAGATACGAAAGCAGGCTGAATAAAAGCTTTTAAAAAGGGGGCGACTTCACAAACTTTTGTCGACCCGATTAGGTTTTCCATAAACACTCATTTTCTCTGTATAAATTATCCTATTAACATGTTAACGTAACCCAAATGTTAAATTAGTTGCCGTTCAAGCCGCAGCTCAGATTATATGAGGTTTACGCATACGACTTAAGTTTCATTTACCCCACTTTCATGCGACTGGTATTTACACGAGAAATTCCGACGACTGCAATCTATGAATGACAAATATTTGATCGAAATCGAGTTATCTGATACCGTTTCAAAATTTTCCGTACATTTCACTATCGATTCGAGTTCCTTGATAAATTATGGTTGCCATAATATTGCCTTTTAACGGGTAAAGAACTAATCTACCCTTTGCCCTCTCAAATCGACTCTCTTGTAATATCTAGAATGTGCATTCCATTCAAAATTCCTTTTCTCGTAAAATAATGATAAGCTCCCATTTCGTCGGCTAAAAGTGAAATTGTGCTAAGTCCATTTGGTATAATTTTCCAGAAGAGCAATGAAAACCTTGTAAAATCGTTTTAATTATCTTTCAATAATACGGAATTTTTTTTAAATGAGAAAAATTGGGCTCAGTTCTCTTTAAATGAGACTCTGTTTTCTTTAAATGAAAATTAGAATGATTTAACAAGGTTTTTTATTGCTCTTCTGTCAAATTTGGTATAATGGACTTAGCACAATTTCACATTTAGCCGATGATATTCGATTGGCAAATTTTAGACCATTCCACGAAAAATTTGCCTATTCGAATGGCAAAATAATTTTTAGGCCAGCTTTAATTTTTAGACGGATTTCCACTGCTCTTGATTTTTTAAAAACTTTCACTGTACACATTATTTACAGTTCGAAATCACTGTTAACTATTTTAACATTAATTAATAACTTTTATACAAAAATCAAAAAAGCGGAATTTAAAGAAAATGAGCATTTCGATCATTCGAAATTTTCAACGTATTCCAGGCAAACTTTACTCCGAGGCAACAAAATGTCTAATTAAAAAAAAGTAGATTTAGCCTGCTCTAAATCTGCAATTCGAATTCGTCATTAGTGTTACGTGGAAATCCCGTGTTATAACAAACAAAAAAAAAACAACACAACGCCACTTCTTTTATATCGGTATTTTATATTTTTCAGGCACATAATAATTCCTTTTTTTAAACCATAAGAAAAGCTACAATTGCCATGGGCCAATCGTCAAATACTCTCTACAAGGGGAGACAAAATCTTTGTGAAAAAAATCCATTTTTATGGGAGGGGCGAAGCAGTGATCCGATTTGACTTTCTAAACACATTTCTATGCACCGTCTTTTCGAAAAAAATAGAAAAATAGTATTCCATGGGGGGACGGAATGGTCCAACGGGATTTTGATGTACGGATAAGCTATGTAAAATCATATTCTAAGCACATCTTGCCTTGATAAACTTTTCAATATGACTTACTGGGGGAGGCTTCGCAAATTTTTTATATGTGTAGATAGCTTGCATAACCGCCGGAAAAACTCCCGAGTGAAACTTTTCAGCCTCCTATCGAGCAGGATTCATGGCGAAAATCACGGTCTAAAAACACCTAACCCCCGAAAATCACGGTTTAAAAACACCCAAACCCCGAAAATCACGGTTTAAAAACACCCAAACCCCGAAAATCACGGTTTAAAAACCCGTTCACCCCCTTAGGGGTAAAATTTCGGAAAACCCCGCCTTAGTGAGCGCCTACGCGATGGTTGGGACATATTGTGAAAGTTTCAAGTCTCTAGCTTCAGGGGTTTGAGCTGGGCGTTGATGAGTCAGTAACTCAGTCAGGTTAAACGATTTCTTATTTATTTATGTAAAACACAAAAAATACATAACAAAAATATTTTGAAACTCTTCTTAGTGAAATAAAGAAATAAAATAAAGATTTCATTTGGAATGAAACTTTTTTCCTCGTCGCCGAAGCGGTAATATATTATTACGTTTGAGAAAACACCAGACTGATTTTACGGAAACATTTGTTTGCTCTGCAGCGGATTTGTAAGTTTCTCCCTGTAAAACTAATGCTGCAGCATTTTGCAGAACTGCCAAAGGTATGCGGGATCTCTTCCTGGTGGCGGTACTACAGCTTGATAGAGATACTGGTGAAGCCACGGGATAATGTTGGTCATTTTCAGGCGATACAGAATCGCCGTTTTGAATCTGGTTTTCCTTATTTTTAGACACATTGCTTAGTTGCGGTTGATCGGTGTGAGATATATCAGAAGACGGCGCTATAGATTTCGTGTTTACGTTGTTGGGAAAATTTCTTTCACACAATTGTGGTGGCACTGGTCTATTGGTAGTTAATTCTGGCACTGATAGACGGCGAACTAAGGCGACTAGACATCGTATTTCTAGTAATCGTACAACATTTCTGAAGCTGTTCAATTCCGTTAGTAAAACAGAAACTTTTCCCTTATACATGAACTCGAAAAGGATCTCCATTGATCGCAAGTCTATCTCTGGACTCAGATATATTCGTAATATCTTGTTGTCAACTGGAGGTGTGCTGTCGAATAAACGTTTAAAATATGCTGAAAATATTCCCAAAACAATGCGATGACTGTGAAGATCAGCACCGTGGCAATCGAGCGTTACATCAGAATAATTTGGTGATTTCAGATAGTTCAATATTGAACTTCCAAATTTGTGTACAAAATAGGGCATTTTAAAGCATATAATATTTTCTTCATCTGTAGATATGTCGGAGTCCATGATATCTTCTGTCAATAATTAAAATAAAATAATTAAAAAAAAACTTATATTTATAATCTATAGGCTTTTAGCTAAAGTTCAAAAACATCCCAAAATAGGATCCCATCTTCCTATCTTCCTGATACTCGTACAAGTAGGAAAGGTTTTCCGATTTTTCTCAAAGACAAAATTTTTTTTCAACAGAATTGAGACAAGAAGTGTTTAGAATTTGATTTTATATTACTTTTCCATATATGAAAATTCAACTGGAGCCATTTTTTATAAGTTCAATACACACAGAAATTTTTTCAAAGCACTTTCCATACGGTCAACTTTTTTTTTAAATACGCCATACGAAAACTAAAGTAATCGAAATGTCAAATTGCTGGAAAGCGGATTTAAGACATTGCGGTAGGAGGAAGGATAAAATTTGGTTTCTAGGAAATATACAAATTTGCAAAAAGAACCATGCAATACAAAAGAACCCTTGGCTAACTTCTTAATCCGTGCAGTTTTCATGGGTTCAAAAGTTAGTTTAGGGGGGCAAAATCGTGCATTGTTCTTTATGAAAATGCGTATCATATGGCTTCGTTACTGCGGGGTGCGGGGAAGCAAATGAGACAATTTTCATGACAAATATGGCAAATATCCGCAAACCCCGGGTACAATGAACCACAAAAGTAGTTCTAATAGGATTTTTCCCGGCAATTGGTGGTAAAGCCAGCTTTGCAATCTCGTATAGTGAGGGATACTTTGTGAATTAAACTGAATGGTAAGAATTTCTGCCCAAAGGATTGGGAAAAGGGGGGAGGGGGAAGCTAGACAGAATTTCTTATTCTTAACCAAGAAATAAAATGATTTTTTGAAAAGGCATTGGTGATTTTTCGAATCTCTAGGTCCGGAATAATCATAACCACGATGAAGATTTTACTAAACTGCTGAAAAACCATGCGCGATAGCATCAACTTTTTAAGAATCTAAACATCGACATTAAGATTTTGATTTTACTTTTAGACTCGGAAGGAAAAACTATCTGTCGTCGTTTAACACTATTAAATATTACTCAAATTGCTTTCGAGAAGGGAAAAATCTATCTAATTTTTATTAAATGTATTCAAGATTTTGTACTCACTTTTAAAAACTCCTAGCGGGACAATCAGTTCACGGATTATTCTTCTTTGATGTTTTTAAGTGATTTGCGTAACTGTAAACGAATTAAACGATTTGAATTACATTGAAGGAAATTATTCACTTTAAAATGCAATTACCTGACGAAATCCCCGTTCTTTAGTATGACGAAATGCACGAAATGATAATGGATGCTACGCAATGCCACGGCGAAACTGGCAGGAGCAACACACTACATGCTCCAAACACTGTCACTAAAAGCCATACAAAAAATGCGTCCAAATAAAGTACCTTTATGAGCCCCAACCAGTTTTCAAAGCCATACGATTTCTACTCTTTCCTTCTTCTCCCAAAGAGGAACTAATGTTTCAACCACAGTGAAGGTGGCAAGCGGCAGCGGCGGGCGGCATTTTTTTTTTGCACTAACGTAGCGCAACGAGAGCTGCTACAGCGGCAACGGGAGCGCACTTTTTCCGTCGCCGCCGAGTTTGAAACACAGTCAAACTTGCTGCCGTGTTTGAAACAAAGTCAAACTTGCCGCCGTCGCCCAAAATGTTTTATTGGCGATTTTTCTTCGTTGTTTGGTGACAACTACCACATTCGGCGCCACATTCTATGCAGATTTTTGGATTTCGCAAGATGCCGACAACGGAAGAAAAATTAAAAGAGGTCGTAAAAGGAAATCCAATGCTCTACGATTTGGCCCATCCTCAATACAAAAGGACAGACATAAAGGAAAATTTTTATGCGCGATCCACTAACCGCTTTGAACAAAGAGCGAAAACTCGAATAAAAATAAAAAAATAAAAGAAAAACCGATCGAATTTTGGTACGTACACGGCAAAAAATCCTGGAGTATTTTTCAATCCAAAAATTATATTGACGAAATCTTAATACATATTTTGGATTGGAATTTAATGCGAATTTTTGAAAATATTTTAGCTTTTTTTGCAGTCATATTTGAACAGTTTTTTATTATGTATTGAACTTAAGTCCTTTTAACATTAATGTCTACAATTTAATCACAATTTTAGACTTTAATACTGAATTAAACCAAAATTAAATTTATAAAAATTTCCAATCCATATTATTGGATTAGAATTTTCCATTGGATTACATATAGGTCCAGCGTAATCCAGTTTTGATTGGAATTCACTCCAAGATTTTTTGCCGTGTATAGATGACCCAGTAGGTACAGATAGATGCCTTTGGGCAGAATGAATAAAAATAACCATCATTTATTCCATCCATATTAAAATAAGATCCATCCATATTAGAATTAAAACCAAATGGTGCTTCTATCCTCGATTGGCATCTATCCGCACCCGAAACTGTCCCAGTCTTGGCACGGATAGATGTCTTTTCAATATTTTCTAATCTCACTTGACAAATACTTAAACAAACTATTAAATGAACATAGTTACTATGTATTTAACGGAAATAAATCGAAAAAATTTAAAACACTGTTAAAATTTAGTTGTCACATAAAAATTATCTGACAGCACAAAATGTTGCTATAATTTTGTTGCTATAATTGAATTTTTTAAAAAGCTGTCATAAAGTTCATGGGCATTGTTCTTGTTTGTAATTTTGTTAACATACTAGGGGCGGTGTTGGTTTTTTATTTAGTAATTTGTATCCGCTCTAGACAGTTTAGTTTAGCAGATTCTCGCTTAGGGGCATCTAGAGTGCCACCGCGGCATCTATCCCGGATAACTAAACATGGGAATTTTTTTTGATTTGTTGTACAGTTACGAGGATTTGCGCTTAACCGATACTATTTTAACCTTTTATTGCACGAAAATGTACACTTATCAAGGTTTCCTAAGTGTGAATCAACAAAGTCTAATGCTTGGAAGTACTTGCTGCAAAACTTGAGTTAAAAATGCTAAAAATGTCCGTACATACTAGCTAGTATTCATTTTTAGGTAGCAGTTAGCCTTAAATATGGTAATTCGAGAAATCTTTTCGAGAAATAAAAGTGATATCGACGAATTACTTCGCTCCTTTTCACACGACAAAAGTTGTGAATCGAAGCAGTGAGTCACGTAGAAAGATCGAATTGCTTGGCCAATGTTTCTTCCATACACACGATCAAAAAACCACGTCGACTTACTTCGTCGATACACTCGTTTGATGTTTGTGGATGGGGTAGATGTCCGACGCACAAAGTATCGGGTTTTTCAATAAGGACATAACAATTTTGTATTTAAATAAAACACAGAATAATTGAGATATCGGGCTGAAATTTATTCCAGGTGTAGTGGACATGTTACATTTAAGTATGAAATTCGATGTCGTTCATATGGCCACCGCGAGCACGTTTGCAGATTGATTCTTTGGAGCCAATTTTCCACCACTCTTCCACACATATCGGCCGGAACGTTGGCAATTTCACGTTCGATATTGTTCCTGAGCTCCTCTAACGTTGTTGGCATAAACCAACGACTTAACATAACCCCATAAAAAGAAATCCAACGGCGTTAAATCGCATGAGCGAGGTGGTCATTCGACCGGACCATTTCTCGAGATTACACGATTACCGAACTTCTCCTTTAATAGATCAATTGTTTGACCATCTGCGTGGCATTGCTCGTTCGTGAACTTCACCATGATAAAAATGTAAAGCTTGACTGACGTTTTAGCATTGCCAGATCATAAAAAAAGTTTTAGAGTGCGTTTTTACCCCCGACGGAACGGAGATGGTATATGCGTTTGGCTCGAAGTGTGTGCGTCCTTCCATCATAACTTTTGAACCACTCAACCGATTTCGGTCCCGTTTTGGGCATTCGGCTAGATATGGGTGTCGCAAGGTTCTTTCGTTTAAAAATTGCTTCCCCCCCTCAATTTACACCCCCTCTCCTTGTATCTTCTGATCCATTGAACCGATTTCGATCCCACTTTCGCCATTCCGTTGTAAATAATCAAAGAAATATTTTGGTGTTCAAGAGTTCCCCCTCCCCCCTCAATTTACACCCCCTCTCCTATTATCTTCTGATCCACTGAACCGATTCCGCTTCCGCCATTTCCTTGTAAATAATTAAAGAATTGTAAATAATGAAAGTATGTAAGAATTCACCCTCACCCTAACGTTACCTTTTTTCTCCCTGTATATTTTGATTCCCTGAACCGTTTTCGATCCCGCTTCGGCATTCGAGGGACATTACTGTAGTCAGTAAGAAGAGTTTTAAAAATTTAATCCTTTGCCACAAATAATTATTAAAATAACTGAAATCGGTCAATATCAATAAAAAAAAACTCATATCAAAATTTAGAAAGTTGTAGTTATTGAAACGACATCATGTGTGTGGAGAGCCTATAATATAGAGTGGACATCCGGACTTGTACAAATGGCCGCCGAGCTGAAAAACGAGCCTGGGAAGCTTTAAAAATGTCGTTCTTTGTCACATTATCAAAATAACGGAAATCGCTTAATATAAGTAAAAAGAAACTCATGTCTAGTCGCTCTAGTCCGGATGTCTACTCTCTATATACACACATGCTGGTGTCATAACCTCATCTGTTGACGGCTCATCTGTTGACGCCTCATCTGTTTGGGGCATAACTTTCGAGATATTTAGATTACTGAGGTCAACCCTAATAATAAAAAAAATTCTTTAAAAATGATAAAATAATATAATCATTGGAGTAAATTTAAAATTGGTTTGCATCAGGACAGACAACCTTGCTCCACAAATTCAACGACCAATCGGCTTTCCCGACGCACACAAATTTTAAATTTACTGTAATGATTATTTTATCTTTTTTAAAGGATTTTTTTTTATTCAGGAGTTTTTCAATTTTTCAGGGTTTTTCTTTAGTCGAAGGTTTTTCAAAATTTTTATTTTGTTTTTTTTTAATAAAATATATCCATTAAAAGGGTTTTCTGAAAAAAAAAGTATCTTTGTATCCAAAAATCGATTTTTTCAAAAAAAATATATCCAAAAAGATACAATTGTATCAAAACGACATCCCTGGTTCGTATGTTGAAAACGTTCCCATGCAGTCCACCCAAGCATCCCACATTCCTACGGCCGATTACAAATCCATAGTCGAGATTCAACATCCTGTGTGCCTGTCCCACCCATCTTCATCTGCAAGTTTACGTCACGTTCTAAGCCCATACGGGCATGTAGCGGTAAAAAATCGGAAGTTAAGGGCGACAAGGGCAATGTACTGACTACCGTCTCCCGCCCCTTTCTCCGCCCAAGGGATTCCAAAAACGAAAGTTGTTGAGGCTACTTATTCGCTACCGCTGGATCCTTACACGGTAGTGCGGCTCCAGCTCTCCCCCGCCGAGTTCGTCAAGCGTATGGCAAACATTGAGGGCGACAGAACGAATGGATCGGGTCCAATTGCAGCCACCCTAGAATCCAGAGTACCAGAAGAAAGCCATCGACCGGAGAAAAAGGATTGGAGGGCAACACAACAAAAAAAAACCACCAGTTCAGTGAGGATAAGGAGAGCGAAACGTTCGGCCAGATGGGCGTTTTGATGTAGAAAAATCTTCTGTTGATCGCGCCCTGTCACTTTACGTCCTTCTTCACGGGATTCTGTTCTGCATCAATTGACTTGAAAGTTTGTGACTGTTGCTCAGAGATACAGGGAAATAAGTACACTGTGCGAGAGAGAGAAAGAGAGAGTGTGTGTGTGGGTTAGATAGATCGGAAAGGCGCGAGAGGGAGAGGGAGAAAAAGCAATGTTGTAGAGCAAATGAAACGCACCCTGCTAGCTCTCAATTAATGGAGCATATTTTAGATGAAGCATATGTGCGTTTTTACATGTCCGTCCGTCTGTCCATCTGTCCATCTGGCCACCTATCTGTCAATTTGTCAGTCGTTAGTATGTCAATCTATCAATCCATCAATCCATCAATCCATTAATCCATCAATCCATCAATCCATCAATCTATCAATCTATCAATCTATCAATCTATCAATCTATCAATCTATCAATCTATCAATCTATCAATCTATCAATCTATCAATCTATCAATATATCAATCTATCAATCTATTAATCTATCAATTTATCAATCTATCAATCTATCAATCTATAAGTATGTCAATCCGTCAATCTGTCAGTCTGTCTATCTGCTTATCTACTTATCTGCTAATCTGCCAATCTACCAATCTGTCAGTCTGTCAGTATCTCAATCTGTCAATCGGTCAATCCAAGAATCTGTCAATATCTCAATCTGTCAATCGGTCAATCCAAGAATCTGTCAGTATCTCAATCTGTCAATCGGTCAATCCAAGAATCTGTCAGTATCTCAATCTGTCAATCGGTCAATCCAACAATCTGTCTGCTTGTTATTTTTAAAAAAATGCAATTTTAATCAAAAGATTAGAGATTTGAGGTCGTAAATGGTGTAAAAATAATTTTTTTTGTTGTTATTATAGAAAGTTTCCTTGTAGCAAGTAAACTGAGATACGCTTCTTCTAGTAGGGCAGAATTTTGTATCCGAAATGAACGTGTATGTCCTTAAAATTGACTGTGGGTGGATGAGAAAAAAAATGTGTAACGGTAAACGTTGCATTTCTCGTGAATCATAAAAAAAAGGAAAAGAAATACAGAAGGGAGTCATGACCAGAAGCTGCAAGGACAAAGAGGCAACTAAACAAGATTGCGGTAAAGAGCGAGTAAAAGCCTATAACCGTGCGCGGTACATTTTCTCATTCAAAACGTTTAACGCTGTTTAACTCACTTTGTTCATCGTTTCTCCCTTTCGCTCTCATGCCAATTCAATTTAAATGGATATTCTGTCTCCTGCAGGTTTTTACAAATTCACCAAAGACATGATATCTCTTTCATGATACCGCAAAAACGTCACAATGTCGTACGACAGAGGGAGCTCCATTCTATTGTCATCGTCTCATCCGTACTGTGATGGCTGTCCTCCTCATCTATTGTCGATTGTGCCATTGACTCTTTGTGTTACTCCACCAACGAAAATTTTGTTATCGTAAAAGCAAAACACAAAAATAGAACGAGATTCAAATATAACCAACCGCTAAGAAGGATAACCAAATTTCTTCTAGCAATTTCTCATAGTCGCTCTCTCCGTTAATATAATTCTAGCATCCAGTGCGGTACAAGTTTAGAATTGGCTAAGAAATTTTCGATACATAGATGTACGAGTATTAAAAATTATAATTTTTATAAAATTGGGGTGAATTATATGTGAAACTAAGTTATTTTAAATGAATAAGTAAAAGAAATAAACAAATCTTTATCAAAAAAAGCGAAAAATAGGACCAGGGGACATCCCTCAATTAATGCCGTTTTTGAACGGTTAGGCCACTGTAATTTTACGTCCTTTTCCATATATTAGGGTCTTATTTTTGAAAATTGTCAAATTAACCACCGCAAAACGCTTGGCAAGCTCGAACTTTCACTTTGAATTAATCGCCACCTGATGTTTACCACGATAAACAACATCGATAGATGTTTATTATTACAACCAGGTGGCATTGTTATTTGAACTGTTAAAGGCACTGAATTGTTCAAGCCTTATATTTGGAAATATTTGAAATTTACATATTATGTAGAGTCGCCGAGATTGTATGTGGTCCCAGCTGGGGCCGCCCCGGCAGTCTAAGGGTTAAAAGCTTTTCCTTTTTCTCGTCATCCTGACATATTTTAAAAGACAACTTCACAGGATGATGTATAAGTACTCAACGGTGAGTTGGTTTTGACAGCTATGAGAATGACGACATTGTCCACGCTAAAATCGACATTGTTTACACCAATTTTATTACCTACGCTATTGTCTACTCTAAAATGTAGACAATTAGAGCCTACTCGTAGCCTGCCAAAAACTTATGAAAAGAAAAAAAAAAACAAATGAAATATTCCGCCTAAAGGTATGCAAATACGCAATCGGCAATTTTATCCTTATTAAAAGCTTTTATTTACCTTAATTTTTTCTGTCAGGTTAAAAATTTTGAAATTTTAATTTTAACCCTCATCCGATTGACTGTAAATTTTCGACACATGCGTAACTCCGATGACAATACAATATTTTCATTACTTCGTTCTGGTAAGGATAACGGAAGGTTCTGCCCGGATATTACTTATGTTTCCGGGAAGAAAAATTCATCTGGGAGTTTTTCGGGTCGCTGATTCGGAATCTGGCGCAAAGAAGTCTCGAAAGATAACGGAAGGTTGTGATTATCCTTTTTCTTAACAGCTTCGGGGCAAGAATATTCTGTGGAGGTGTTTCTCATGTCAAGAAGTCTGTAAGGACAACGGAAGCTTCTGTCAAGTAGTCTGTAAGGACAACGGAAGGAAAATCTCAGTTGAAATACAACTAGAAAAAAAACTAGTGTTGGTCATTAATTTTTCGACTGAGATTTGCTTTTTAAAAAAATGAGTTTTACGATAATTTGAAAACTAACAATCACCCCGATTGCGAGTGTCGTGTCGTTTTCGACAAGAGTCGTTTCACGTGTTGTTGTTAGTGTTTTTCTACCAACAACAACACGTAAAACGACTCTTGTCGAAAACGACACGACACTCGCAATCGGGGTGAATTATAGAAATAGCAGGGCAACGGGTTTCTTATTTTTTCATCAAAACCCACTGTTTTTGATTGACCTACAATTGGAATGGCAAAAATTGGCTCTGCATATGAAATAGACCCTAAAAGCTTTTAATAAAAAATGTACGAAAAAGTGAAAAATAATTTTTTGGGCGCTGTGTGTCAGAAATAATACACAGCGCCATAAACAAAAATTATTTTTCACTTTCTTAAATAAAAGCTTTCTTTAAAAAAAAAAACTTTTCGTCTCTTTTAACCGAAGGTTTTAAGAAA
This sequence comes from Chrysopilus asiliformis, assembly GCA_964034945.1. NCBI lineage: Eukaryota > Metazoa > Arthropoda > Insecta > Diptera > Rhagionidae > Chrysopilus > Chrysopilus asiliformis. The sequence goes on from OZ035964.1 coordinate 4,579,303, forward strand.
AGAAATTGCCCCAATGGTAGTTCTTGATATTCTCGGAAGTTGTTTTCCCAGCAAAATTGTCCCCTGACAGAAAATTTCCGTAGCGCCTTCAATGTGCAATCCTGATGCTGGTTCACGTTTTTGTAACCAAAGATATATACGACGGTTATTCGAATAGTGGAGAGCATCGTCAACTATGTGGACTTTTTAAGGGGAGCCGGGACGAATCATTCGGAGCAGCTGACGAGTTAGCGATACATAGGCGAGGCGAAGGATCTCCAGCATCCAGTCGTCTTTGGCTGGTACAGAACTTCGGCTGTCGGCGGTGGAGTCTGTATTCCATAATCCTTGGAATCCGTATGGAAGTACGCACGTTTACGACAGTTGGTTGGTATTCACCATCACACGACGTTCGATGCTGTGATGTTGTCCTCCATTTAAATTTAGTTCAGTTGATTTCGTGTCGCGTAGCATAGAACATACGTTCTGTCAACATTCAGTCAGTTGAACACGGAGTGCAATCGTGTTGTGTCGTGGAAATCGGCCTTTTGGGGCAAAAAAAAAAAAATAAACCGGATTCAAAGGACCAGAAAGAGATTGTTTTCAAAAATTGACTCGATTTGGATCAAGATAATTAAATCAACACCCAATAATTTGAATAAAGGATTTTGTTTTTGTTTGTTTTCTTTTCTCCTTCTTCCTAATTTTTTTATTTTTTTTATTTTTTATTTATTTTTTATTTCTTATTTTTTCTTCTCAAGAAATTTTTATTCACCAAAGGTGAATTAATTCGACTGTACACGCGTTCCTTGAACCCATCTACGAGCATATATTTTTCGCACGTGAAATCATGGAATTTTCAACTTACTGTTCGAAAATTTGATGGAGTTGCTTTTATTGCATATCGGCAGGTAACCAATATAATAATATGTACCCGCCATCATAATCTTATTCAGGTGATCTCTCAGGTGAATTTTATTTAAAATCGAATTTACAATGACTGGAAGACATCAACCATAGCAACATTCAATGATCATCAAGGATTATAATCCAATAATATTGAAAAAGTTTTATGATTTTTTTTTATGGTTATGCTTATCAACGGAATATCAAATTATTTATTTATATTAATCGCGAGTTGGCGTCTGTGTGTGTGTGTGTGTGTGTATGTATGATGATAATTTACCGTTAATCGAAATGTAAATCGAATGAAATTTTCCCACATAATTTTCTTCATTTGAGAAATTTCCGGTTTAGGTGTTACTAAAAAAAAATTTTTTTTTTCAAACACGCGGAAATTCATTATTGACCGTTACTGAAGATAAAAAAAAATAATTTTTCTAAAAAAATCTATCCCAAGTGAGCCGTCGTTGTTAATCGAGTCACAGTCTTGTTAGATTTCGTGTGCATTTCTTAAGAAAAAAAATATACATAAGAAAAATCCCAAAAAAAAGATAGAAGAAACTCCTCTTATCTCCACTAAAATTCAGTTCAGTGTATCTAAAATGAGAAAAACGAAAGTGAGAAACTGAAATTTCCTTTAAAGTTACCGCGAAAAAGAAAAAAAAATCCCGCGGAAACAGCGATGGCTAAAAATTCTCCTAAATTTAGGCAATGCACGATCGGTTTTTAAATTCTCCGAAATTTATGCAATGCACGATGGGTTTTTAGCATCTCCTAAATTTAGGCAATGCACGATCGGTTGAAAAACCAGGAGTGAACTGCACAAACCTTCAAGCGGCAATATTATTGCTTTAAAAATTTTTTAATTAAATTAATAAAAAAAAAGAAGAGAAAATAGATTGAAAATGATGTGCTGCTGCCATCGGAGATTTGTGATTTTCGTTAAAAATAAAATAACACATAATTATAGCATAAAGCCGAGTAAAATGTACTCGAAAAGAGTCAATCAAAATTCTTCATCAATTAACAAAAATCTCAACTGTGTCTCCAAAGGTTATGGTTTAAAAATGTTTACTAATCGATACTTGCTAAGACTGATAAATGCAACATTCATCTATATCTGCATCTCAATGTCTCCAAATACCACCGGTAAGAATGATATTTTTTGTCATTTTATAAAAAATCCAAAATATTCACTCTTCATTCGATGTTCCATTTCCTTTTGCCTCCGTCAACAAAACACCGAAAATGCCACAATATTTTTATGAATCCGTCCTTAAAACGCTTTTATACATTTGAGAGAATTTGTCGGCACTTATAAATAATACCTGATGCGAAAAGTACAGGACTTTCATATACAAAATCTACGTCACAGCACAATTTACACTAAAACTCGACGAATGAAATTATAGTTAATATTTATGATAATATGAATTTTTTTTGTTTAACGAAATTTGAAATATCTCGATAACGGTAAAAGATAGTGGATAACAGCGAAAAACTAAATTGTGACAAACACTATTTTCTTCAATCATCATCATATAATATATACAAATGACTTGGTGTCTGTCTGTTTGTCTGATCCGATTGCTAAATAATCCCGAGACATTTTCTAAGCACAAAATATTTTTTTTCGATTTTTGGAAGCTACTTCTAAGCAGGAAAAATATTTCTGAGAACTTTTCCAAGTGGAAAATATTTTTTCCGAGTTTTTGGCAGCTAATTCTAAGCAGGAAAAATATTTCCGAGAACTTTTCCAAGTGGAAAATATTTTTTCCGATTTTTGGAAGCTACTTCTAAGTAGGAAAAATACTTCTGAGAACTTTTTCACGTGGAAAATATTTTTTCCGAGTTTTTGGCAGCTACTTCTAAACAGGAAAAATATTTTTGAGACCTTTTCTAAGCGGGAAATATTTTTTTCGATTTTTGGAAGCTACTTCTAAGCAGGAAAAATATTTCTGAGACCTTTTCTCAGCGGAAAATTTTTTTTTTCGATTTTCGGAAGCTACTTCTAAGCAGGAAAAATATTTCCGACATTTTTCTTCCGGGTGATGGAAGAGTAAGGGAACGGGGCAAAGTGAATCTGAATCCGAATCCTCGAATTTATTGTCCTTTTGTTAATTTTTGAAAACCATTTTCCGAAGAGAAAAAAAACTTTCAAGAAAAGCCGCAGGCTATCTAAATTATAACCAATTGAATTTTGTTTTCCTAGGTTTTGTCCAACTCACGCTTTTAGCCGGGCGAAGCCGGGTGCAAATTTCAGTTCATATCAACTGTTGAACAACAAAATAACCCGTTTTTTCGAGATAAACTGATTTCATTTAAAATAACGGTATATTTTCACACAGGTTTGGGATAAGGAGTTCTAGTCAAAGACAAAAGTGTCGGAAAATTCATTGTCTTAACCCATTTCTTGCCACCATTTATATTCCATAATAGCAAGTTTGACTCCTATGTGGTAACAAAAAGGGTCAAAGTTGCTCAAAGTTACTGGTGCGAAAACGCACCATGGCAAGAAATGGGTTAAACACTTGTCATATACAAGACTAATAAAACACGCAACAAAATGAAATTGCGATTTCTAAAAAGCCGCCATTTTAGTTACTTCTGGTTAACGACTGACAGACTGACAGACTGACAGACTGACAGACTGACAGACTGACAGACTGACAGACTGACAGACTGACAGACTGACAGACTGACAGACTGACAGACTGACAGACTGACAGACTGACAGACTGACAGACTGACAGACTGACAGACTGACAGACTGACAGACTGACAGACTGACAGACTGACAGACTGACAGACTGACAGACTGACAGACTGACAGACTGACAGACTGACAGACTGACAGACTGACAGACTGACAGACTGACAGACTGACAGACTGACAGACTGACAGACTGACAGACTGACAGACTGACAGACTGACAGACTGACAGACTGACAGACTGACAGACTGACAGACTGACAGACTGACAGACTGACAGACTGACAGACTGACAGACTGACAGACTGACAGACTGACAGACTGACAGACTGACAGACTGACAGACTGACAGACTGACAGACTGACAGACTGACAGACTGACAGACTGACAGACTGACAGACTGACAGACTGACAGACTGACAGACTGACAGACTGACAGACTGACAGACTGACAGACTGACAGACTGACAGACTGACAGACTGACAGACTGACAGACTGACAGACTGACAGACTGACAGACTGACAGACTGACAGACTGACAGACTGACAGACTGACAGACTGACAGACTGACAGACTGACAGACTGACAGACTGACAGACTGACAGACTGACAGACTGACAGACTGACAGACTGACAGACTGACAGACTGACAGACTGACAGACTGACAGACTGACAGACTGACAGACTTTTAAAGTACATCGATATCCTTTTCAATTATCGAAATAGTTTAGATTTTATATAAAAAAAAATCATATTTTTATATAAGCTAATATTTTACATGTCGGCTTATAGTGTAAAATGGTCCGGGACATAGATTTTGTATTAGAAAGTCATGTGCTGTTCACATCAGATATTTTAAGAATAGTACGCGCGGCCTCAGGAGTTTTTTTCTCCAAAAAAAATTGGAAAAAATTCAGACATTAAATTTTTGTTGAATTTTCTTACAAAGGTTAAATCCACGGCAACAACCAAAAAAACCCTCCTTCCCTATATATACACACATATATTAAAGAAAATCTAATGAAGATGAATATTTTGCATTAATCAGAAAAATTTATTTAATAATAGAAGACATAAACAAACAGAAAAAAATTAAATAAAAATTTGGCATCTATTGGATAATTAGAAAATATGAAAATATTTCATCAAATGGACCCTTGATGCCTAAATTAAAGTTTAATTTAATAAATTAGGTACAAAATAATCAAATTTTCCTCTGTTCCAATTTTTATTGCATGTCGAAGTGTTTTGTGTTTGTTTGTTTGTTTTTTGCTTTTCATTTGGATCTGCCACACAGGAGTTTTTTTTTCATTTATTTTTTACTAGCTTGCAAGTTCCACTGGTAATACAGGCGAACCTAAATAAGTGGAATCTCACGAAAGCGTCCCAAGGATTCCAATTATGCAGTTTTCCCAATTATCCATGTTCAACTGTAATAAACTTTTGAATATGAGAAAAATCTCTTTTAAAAAAAAGCTTTTGTTTAGCTTGCCTTCGTATCTGTCTGTCTGTCTGTCTGTCTGTCTGTTTGCCTGTCTGTCTGTCTGCCTGTCTGTCTGTCCGCCCGTCCATTCATCTGTCTATCTATCCGTAAACACCATTCCTTTCGAAAGGATTGATCTAGAGATTTCAAATTTCGTTAAATTGCGTTTCTAGTAAACAGCCAGTGAAAATACCATTTTTCGTGACATTCCCCCTCCCCCACACCGACCAAACCATGAATGATATTGAAAAAATGACCACGAATTCTTAATCAGAGGTCCAAAAAACCCCCCTATGACAAGTTTCAGCAAAATCGGAGACGTGTCAAAAAATTGAAAAAATCGCAAGGGGGACCCCTGCACTTTTTTTCAGGACGAAAAATTGAAGTCCTCCGATCGGGCTGAAATTCAGAATTTAGAGGTTATCGGGGACGGAGAGTCGATATCTGGTGTCCTTTTTAAGGGGGGCGGAACGGTTTGGGGGGTATAAGGATGAGGTCCTTGAAAAATCCTTTTTTCCCCAAAAATGACACCGGATATCGATTCCTTGTCCTCGAAAACCATAAGATTTCGAATTTTATGAAAATCCTTTTAGCCGTTTCCGAGATAAAAGGATACAATTTTTAAGGATTTAACATTTAGAAAACCGTTTGTCTCCCGCGTAATTTTGGGCCTATCGACTCAGGGAAAACGGTTTTTGGTAGATAAAAGGATCCTAAAGGATGCGTGGTTTTTGTTTTTCCTGAAACTGCAGAACTTTTTTTTTGGAAAAAAAAATTCCTCGAGACTTGAAATTTTCTTGTGATTTTTTCCTAAATTTCAAAAATTAACAAAATGAAATTTTTAGAAAAAAAAAATACTACAAAATGTTGGGAAATTGTCACAAAATACAAAATTGTAATTAATTTCGTTATTTCTACAATATAAATATAATAGCCTAAACCTGATGAAAATCTTTTAGTTTTTTCTCTCGCAAATTGGACAAAATTCAATAATTATCCATCTGATTTGGGTTAATAATGCTTACATAAAAATTATATTTCCAATCATAAATCATAGTCTGATTGACCGACTGACTGACTCATCAACGTTCAGCCCAAAATTGAAATTTTCACAGTATGTCTCATCCATCACGTAGGCACCCGCTAAGGCGGCATTTTTCGAAATTTTACCGCTAAGGAGGTAAACGCAGGGTAAAGAGGGTTTGGGTTTTTCAAAACCTTGATTTTCGCTATGAATCCTGCTTATTAGGGGGGTGAGAAAAGTGTCACTTGAAGGTTTTCGAGGTCATTGATCACCAATCCAATGTTAGAATTCCAAAAATCCCAATGGAAGGTCCTGTAAGGAAAACGCAAATATCATTTCCCCCCGTTTGTCTAGCGGAAAATTGGCATTTGGGGGGTTTTCGGGGTCGCTGATCACAAATCTGGCGTTAGACTAATTCGAAACGGAAAGTCCTGCAAGGATAAGATTTTTCTCAAAAGTTTATAACATTTTTCCGATTTTTTTTAGTATTCTAAAGCTTATTCAAAAAACTATAACCCGGCAACGACGCAAATACATAAAATCCGGGGTTTTCCATTGGTCGTGGAATGACATCGTTAAAAAAACAGCACCGGGAGTGAATAATTTCTTCAATCTCCCTTCAATCTCGAATTTTTATTCTAAAAAAATCCATTTGTGCGGGAGAAGGAAGAAGAATTTTGATGTATGGACCGGTTACGTAAAATCATAATCTAAATAGCTTTGGATGTTTTAACAAAACGAATGTCGAATTAGGCACTCCTGCTTATGCCCCGCCTAATTCAGGATTCGATTTAAATAGAAAAAGGAGTACCTAATTCGGCATTCGTTTTGTTAAAACATCCAAAGCTATTTAAAATATGATTTTACGTAACCGGTCCATACATCAAAATCCTTCTTCCTTCTCCCGCACAAATGGATTTTTTTTTAGAATAAAAATTTTGTCCGCCCTCATATACAGAGTATTTGACGATTGCCCCCCCGGGCAAGTGTTTTATATAAATTTATCGATTTGACGCGCCGTTTTCGGTTTGACGATCCGATTTCCAAATCTCAATTTGATCAAATCTCAATTTTCTAATCACCTAGCAATAATCATCCGCTGTCATAGCAATATAATTTCCAATCATACGCTTTTACCTAAAATGAATTTTCATCGCTTCAGGATTTTCTTTACGGAGGCTGGATTTTTATTTTTATTTTTAGTAGGAATGAATCCTTTTTGCAATTAGAAAAGATAAACATTACAACGAAAATATAAACAGATTTTCGTCGATCAGCCACTCTCTCTCTCTCGTTACTCATTCCCTTCCAATTGAATCGTTTAGTCATCATTTTTGTTCAAATAATTTTCTCAGCTTACCAATTGTTTACCAAAAATAATTTCACAAACAAAAATCAATTTCCTTTTCATTTTAATTTAATTTCTCATTTTCATTCACGATTTCTTTGGGAAAAAAAACCTCAAGAAAAAGGCGAAAACGTTGGTCACACGGGAGACGTGTTGGGATGGAGATGAACAAAAAGTCCACAGCGCGGAGAGGTGGGTGAAGGGGGGCAAGTAAAGAAATAAGTAAAACGAAAACGACAAACATTAAATCGAAAGAAAATTTGTTTACCAATTCCTTAGCGATTAATCGAGAAAACCAAAAGATTTGTTTCTAAGCCCCCACCCCTTCCCCCTCCACCCCCTTCCGCCATTTTGCCCTATTATTTATCTCATTTTCTCATTATTCTCCCTATCGCCAATTTTGAAACGAATAAAAAATGCTTCACTCGCATTCCCCTCCCTAATTAAATTTTATGTTTGTTTCATGCTGGAGGAGGGGTCACCGGGGCTGCACAAATCGCTATCAGATTTAGTATCGGTTGGTGCTGTTTGGTCGTAGAGAGCGGAGAGTAGAGGTTAGGTGAATCAACATCAGCTCCTTAAGATTGTAAATTCCCCCCCCCCCCCCCCCCCCCCCCCACTGAAAAATTTTTTAGTCGTTTGGAATTTCTGAGATTTCATTTCACCCCTACGTTGATAGGATATTTTATCTATTCCCACTGGATTCAAGACCCATTTGCCATGTGTGCCTACTTATCTGGTATATATATATAGGGTGACCATACGTCACGGTACAGCCGAAATCAGGCATATTGTCCCGGCATCCCGGAAACTAAACTTTTGTCCGGCATTTTTCGATTTAGTATTAGAGAAAACGAACACTAAATATGAAAAAAATACATGTGTGGTCTTGTGGAAAATCATTGCAAAAATGCGCCGCAGGTGAAAATGAAAACAATGTGATTTTCAGCAACCATCAGCCAAAGTAGAAATAATCTATTTTGGCTGATGGTTGCTGAAAATCACTTTTTTTTTTAGCTGCGGCGCATTTTTGCAATGATTTTCCACAAAACCACACATGTATCTCAAGAGATTTTGATTGCGGCGCATTTCTCTTTATTGATATTTTTACCATTTACGTGGCCAATGTTGACGGAATGTAAAGAACTTGAAAAATTAAGTTAATTTCCCACCAACCACCGTTACCCCCTCGGGTTTATCGTGTTGTCCCGGATCTTTTGGATCAAAAGATGGTCAGACTATATAAAAGTTTGTTCCATATTAATGTGAGGAGTTTTCTTTGCTAAATGAAATTTAGGCATCTAGGAAGGCTATTTGCGGTTTTGCCCCCCTCACCCCTTTTTATCCCCGGAGTTTTCTATAAAAACGTTTCCCCATTTTGGAACATCTCACGGTATCACAGCTAAACGCCTGGTCCTATGTGCCAGGCCCCAAAATATAAATTAGCTACATGCCAAAAAATCGGCTCCCCTTTAACGTCCTCGGCCGTTATCCCCTGAACCCCTGAAGATATGATGAAAATACTCCTTCCCGTATTATGCGAACCCCCTCGCCTGCTATCTTCTAAACTACTAAATGATTTTCACAAGTCAATCGTGAAGGAAAACTTTCGCCTACTTAAAATATTATCTCCGCATTGTGTGAACCCCGCGCCTGTTGTTTTCTGAACCGCTCCAGGGATTTGACTACAGTTTTCAGCGTTGGGTAGGTCGATTATCAAGGAAATCTTTTGCGTACTCAAAATATTCTCCCCCGACGTATGGCAACCCCCTCTCCAGCTGACATCAAAAGTACTGAATGGATTTTGATGCGGTTTTTAGTGTTAAATGAATCAGTCCTTAAGCAAGTTTTTCAATTATCCCTACGATAAACGATCCCTTGTCTTCTCTTATTTGTATGACGGGATTTCCACAAAGTTTTTGCAAAATAAAACCAATAATAGGATAGATTGTATTTGCTGTGAAATTCGTATTATATATAACTAATCGATGGACAAGAAAATTACGACAACGTCTTTAGATTAACGAAAAACTTAGGATTACTTGCTCGTCCATAGATAGAAAAACTGACAAGCAAATTAAGTGTAGAGACATAAATTTTGGCATTTCAGTACAACTAGAATTTGGAGCCGGCTTCGCCTGGCTAAAAGGACAAAGCCTAGGAAAACTAAACTCAATTTATAAAATTATAATATGGATAGCCTAGAGCAGTGCTCCGCAACCTTTATTTGCATACGGCACACCAATTTTTTTTTCTGGAAATCCTGGGCACACCACAAAAGAAAATATAAAAAAATTTGTGTATAAAATATTTATAATGAAAAAATTTAAAAAAAAATCCTGAAAGAATTATTAAATAACTTTTTGAAATGTTTACCGCGGCACATCTGATATCATATCAGCGGCACACTGGTTGCGGAGCTTTGGCCTAGAGGAGGGTGGTCCGCGCTTTTCTTTCAAGTTTTTTCTCTTCGGAAAATGGTTTTCAAAAATGGGAAAAAGGAATAGTCCGATTTTTTTTTCATTAAAAACCCCAGCCTAGCCATTTACGAGAAACGTAACTATGCAAAATTTCAAGTCTCTAGCTCTACGTTTTCGAAATTTATGGTATTCACGGACGGACGGACAGACAGACAGACGAACAAACAGACAGACAGACAGACGGACGGACGGACAGACAGGCGGGCAGACAGACAGATGGAGAGACAAACGGACCGAAAGACAGACGGATGGATAGAAAGACAGACGGATGGATAGAAAGACAGTAAGATGGACAGAAAGACAGAAGGACGGACAGAAAGACGGACGGACAGAAAGACGGACGGACAGAAAGACAGACAAATGGACAGAAAGACAGACAAATGGACAGAAAGACAGAAGGCCGGACAGAAACACGGACGGACAGAAAGACGGACGGACATGTGGAAATCAAAATCTTTTGTCATCCTTAACCCCCTGGTGTATTTGATATTTATGTCCAATGATTGGTTCGATGCGTTACAAACGGCATATTAAAATTAATATATTTTTATATGATATATCATATAGTGTATAAACAATTATTGAAAGAACGATACACGATTTAACCCCGCTAAACTAACTTTTGAACCCGTGTAGTTTTCACTTTGGTTGAGGACTTTTTGGAAAGGACACAGTCTCTAGTTTCGTCAATATATGGCGTCAAGAGCCACCGAATTGCAGGGGGATGGTGAGGGGTTAACGAACTTTGCCCATGATTTCTGTGTAAAACCACAAGAAAGTTCGTTAACCCCTCACCATCCCCCTGCAATTCGGTGGCTCTTGAAGCCATATATGGATGAAACTGGAGACTGTGCCCTTTCCAAAAAGTAATCAACCAAAGTGAAAACTACACGGGTGCAAAAGTTAGCGCCCAGGGGTACGAAAAACGCTATTTCTTGCATGGTTCTTTGATGGCAGAAAATATTAAAACATTTTTTTGCTTTATAATTCGCATGTGTATTAAATTATAAACCAAAATTGTATTAAAATTGCCACAATAAAATTTTTTGGTTGAGGAGCACTCTAGGATTTTTTTTTACCGTGTATAGGATAGAATTCTCGAAATACTTGCCGACGACGGCACTAAAGTATAGTTTCCAATTAGACGCCGAGTATCCGACTATCCAATAACCATTGAAATTATTCGGTATACCAACAACAGTTGGCAGGACGGATGGACAGGGATTCTGTTTGAAAATTTCGGATCTTCTTATTCCGGAATTGTCCCTTAACACTTGGCATACCCACATGTGTTCTTTCCAGTCATGATCTTTGATATCTACGGCTGGTGATATTTCTGTCTCTATTACATGGGGTTTCACTTGTTTCGGGAATCTTTCCGTTTTTTTTTTGAGTACCCACTTTTATACCCTCCATCCCCCGTAATCTATCTTTCTCCTTCTATCTCTCTCTCCCACTCTCACTCTCTACGTCTCTCTCTCTGTCACACTCAGTCGGCTCAGCCATCGGAAAATCATTTTTTCTCATTCCAAATTAGATCATCGTTGTCTGTAGAAACTCAACATAAAATCGCCTCTTAGCTGCCTAATCCCACATTCCCGAAGAACCCACTTTTATCCCTCAAACTCCCCAAGATTAGATTCCCAAGCGTACCAGTATCTATTATTATTTTTCATACCATATATATTTATATTTGTGTGTATGTTATATACGATTGTTGCTCCGATAGACCGATCCAACTACATCCATTCCAATTTGTATCCCACTCCTGTGAATTCTAGGATAGATACGTCGTTGTCGTCATCGTCATCGTCGTCGTATGTAGCGACATTTGAATAGATTCGGGAACAGTGAAGGCATATATAGGTTAGGTCGGAATGAATTTAGATAAAACTGGCTACGGAGACGGACGGACATATCCATACAAGTATTCAGAAGTGGGATACAAGTACGATTGTATGGTGGTGGGGACCATAATAGTGACGATGAACGGCGACGGATGGCGGGAAAAGGAGACATTTTAAATGGAACGAATGCCATTTGCAATTGGACTAAAGAATTGACAAATGTATGTAGTTTATAGGTACTCAAATAACATTCGTATTATGTTTAATCGAAAATTTCTAATATTTGTTCACATGTTGAATATATACAAGTATATCTACAACACTATTCTTGGTAACGATATTCGTATATCTATTCTCGGATGTAACTCAAACACCATCCATACGTGAATGACACTCAAGTGAGGTACGACATATCTTCCCCGCTCTCCAATCCCTCCTTCTGCGTATAGTTCTGGATATCGATAGGATATCAATACAAATGGCTACAGATTCATTTCATAAGGATTTCCATCGACCACCTCTCCACCGCCCCCTCATCATCCCTTCAGCCAGAACAAAATGAAACAAAAAAAAAACAGACCTAGGAAAATATTCGCTTCGCAACAATTGGAAATTCTGTATGTATTTTGGTGTCTCGTCCTATTGTCCTGCTGCGAATTATGTTACAACACCCAAAAGGGGCACAAAACCGTATTCGATTGGATAATTCGGAAATTCTGATGACATTGCAGAAATCATTTTACAGCCATAAGTCTTACGACAGTTGCCGCAAAATTCTTTTCCGGCACAGATCAGGCCAGAGATTCGAAACATTCGAAAACAGGCGCGTTTCTGATCAAAATTTGACTGAAATTCGTGAATGGACAAAAAAAAGAAAAACGAAATCGTACAATTCTGGGACCCCAAGCAATAACCGGTTAAGTTGATTTTCATGTGAAGACAAAATATCCTTTCTGCTGGTTCACATACAGCGCATTAATGAAATTCGACTTACCTCGACTTAAGCGATTTATGTTTATGACCACGGAATTCCCATTTAACCCCGATTTACTACGAACACACAAACGGCTATCCACAAAATACGTCATACTTGCGGTGTGCGGGGATTGCGGGGTGGGGTGTTCGGGGGTTGGTTCCGATAGTGTGATAGTGATTTTATCTAATACTGAAATCTACTATACAAAGCTATCCGAAAATAATTGAGGTAGAAAGTTAAAATTTGGTACGGAACAGACTTTCATCAAAAGTCAAATCTCATGTAGTTCGCACATCCCCCCCCCCCCCACTCCTCCAACAAAGAAATCGAAGATATTTTTGCGATTTTCTCGAAAACGGTTCATTTTGTCCAAAGAAAAGAGAGAAAATTATATCTAATACTATACCCGTAGTTGCCGGGTTAAGTTTTTTCAAGTGTTTTTTTTGATAGTCTATGTTGGAGCTAAACTTCAGGCCAATCGGCTCGGTAGTTTCCCCGCGAAAGAGTAACATAGCGCAAAAACTAAGTGTCGAAATCACTTTACCCCCTCCCCTTACTCCCCCTCACCCATCGCGATACTTTTCGGTATGCCTATGTTGGAACCAGACCTACTACAGACACTCATGCCAAATTTCAAGTCAATCGGTTCAGCCGTTTTTGCGTGAAAGAGGAACAGACAGACAGACAGACACCAACTCATTTTTATATATTAGTATGATTAATTGATCTTCAAATTAAGATGCTTTTACTTGGTTCTCAAAATAGGGTGATCACAAGTCCCGGATTAGCCACAATTGCCCCAAATTATTCGAGATTCGGTCTAAGAACCTATAGGTTTCAACTGCGGCGCAATTTGTTTGTTTTTTTAAAGAATTTCTACTTTCCGCATGTTTTTCTTTTAAAAAAATATCTGATGTGAACAGCACATGACTTTCTTATACAAAATCTATGTTCCTGCGCAATTTAGCATATAACCAAACAAGTAAAATATTATCGCTTATATAAAAGTACGATTTTTTTTTCACAAAATCTAAACTATCTCGATAACGGTAAAAGATAATTGAGAAAGAGAATATTGTGGCAATTATTATTCTCTTCAACTCATCTCATACCAGAAATCACCGGAAACCCGATAGTAAGAAGTGCAAAAAATGGTTTTTTTTAGATAACGGTATATCTCGAAACCGATTTGAGATAAATGGTTCTAATAAAAGACAAAAGTGTAAGAAATTTTACTACCTTCAAGTTTTGCCATATACAAAACTATTGAAAAACGCGTAGTTTCAGAGTAAACAGCAAAAAGTTAATCTGCGATTTTTAAAAAGTCGCCATTTTGGTAACTTCTGTTTAATGGATTTCCACCAAAAGCTGATAGGATCGTCCTATTCCAAGACTAAACACGCCTGTAATTTCATGGTTCTAGCTCCAGTAGTTTTTGAGAAATCTTATACACAGACAGATAGACTCACAGACATCGTATAAGAAAGTAAAAAATCTTCACATGAGTTGTTTTTAGATTATGTAATATTTATTTTTCGAAATTTTGCCTGCGGCTCGGAATTAGACCACTGTTGGTTTTTTTTTCCTACTAGATATGAATCAATACAATGGCTTTAAATTCCGCCATAAACGGCTTCGCTGATTTTCTTTGTTTTCCAATTAGACCAGGATATATGAAAATACGTACCGAAATTTAGGTATGTTGTGTGTTTACATCAATCTTGCGGACCGCGACGATGGCACTGCTTTTAATTCGTCGGGGGACGGAAGAGAATAAGAGGCACCAAGAGTTTAGGACATTGCAGGAGGATATGTTTGGGGACTCGTTCAATTTTAAGTAAAGAAAAAAAAAACAACGACAGCAAAAAACAAAAAGAAAGATTCCTTAAAAAAGAGGAAAAACAAAGTCGTAACCGTTCGCCGTAGAAAATAGAACAAGAGCCTTGCAAACGGTGGTCGAAAGAGGGGTGGGAGGGAGGCGAATGTGAAACCAGGGAAGAGATACAAAAAAAGCATACTTTAAAAGTGAGTTGAAATAAAGTAAAATAAATAAATAAAAGAAAAGGAAAAATCGGTAGGAATTTTTAGGGAAATGTCGTGTCTCATCGTTTGTTTAAAACAAGGAAAACAACTTGAGAAAAGTTGATTATTTAAAGGGCATCGGACGGAGACAAGATGTACGGCAACTTGGCTTTACGTTTCGGTTCACCATTAAAATGGATACCCGTATTTATAAATAAGAGTCGCGTCCGTTTTTCAATAAATCAATAGCTCGGCATAATGAGACAACGTAAAAAAATCGAATTTCTGCGTAGCAATTTGTTTTTTTGCATTTTAACTCTAATTGCTTCTATTAACTTCGTGTGCACTCAGAAAAATTGAGTAAATATCGTTGAATTGCAAGAAAACTTACCCAAGTAGCATTTTTCCTACTTAGAATTCTCAAGTTATTTAAGATACATTAAACGGACAGACAGATGCACGGACATTTTCATAATTTTGCCTGGAACGGATTTCATCCTGATTAGAAAGCCTCCATCTGCCCACGTTTTCCGTCATGAATACAACACTTTCCCTCTATAGATGAGGAAAGTAAAAATACTTCAAACGATTTAACCAATTCTTTAGAAGAGCTAATTAAATTTATAATGAACAGAAATAGACTGAAAGAAACATAAGGGCAGCGATTAAGGGTAATAATAATATTAAAAGGGCACCTTTTCCCAGTTTAGCCTTATTACTAACCGTTATAGAAAAATCACTAACCTTTTATTGAGTGCGTTGATATTTGGATCTTGATTGATGATGGTGTGGATTGGACACTTAACGAAATGCGTCGGGTTCACTTAAAAATGTGTCAAAATCTTAAAATCCCATCGACGTTCTTTTCTTGCATGCTCGCGTGAACATTTTTTTGAAAACGTCTTGCTATTGAGCTGTAAAAAATATAGAGAAAAAATTAAAAACTAATCGAACATTTTGATAAGGAATTTGGAAAATTGAAAATATGAAAATTATCGCAAAATTTATAAGTTGGCAAGAAATTTAGAAAAATTAAAACAAAACATAAGAAATGCTACAATTGCCAGGGGGTCAATCGTGAAATACTCAATATCAGGACAGAAAATTTTTTTATTAAAAAAATCAATTTGTGCGGAAGAGTGAGAGGGGGGAGGGAGGTGGTGAGACGGAGTGGTTCGATTGAATTTAGATGTATGGACCGATTACATAAAATCGTATGGAATTATAACAAAAAGAATACCAAATTACCATCTCCTCTTTATATTTAAATCAAATCCTTATAGGAATAGGCGGGACATCAGCAGAAGGAACAGCAGACGGGCCCAGGGGAGAGGTTGAAGAAATAATTTACTTTCGGTGGCTTTTTGTTGCCGATTCCATTTCACAATCAATGGAAAAACCAGAATTGAAGAAATTATTTTATGTATTTATGCTGGTATAAATTGCGAAATTAATTGGAATTTTGTATTCTGGAATTTTGTACGATTTCCCAACATTTTGCAGTAGGTGAATTCCACACCAACTCATACTCGACTTGTATGGAGCTTGGAAGTCACCTCTGTTTTTTTAACTTTTTTCATTTGGATGTTGTTAGGGACTTAAAAAAAAGTTACCCGTATTTTTTTGTTTGGCGGAATAACGTTCGGTAGGCGGAGGGGAGGGGGTCAAAGTCGGCGAAAACTGGAAATCACAAAAACTTTAAAAATTTGTAACTTCTGAACGGCTCTACCGATTGAGATGATATTGAACATTTTGGAAAGGTAATTAAATTTCCTTGTCACAAAAAAATATTTTTTGACTCCCTCCCCCTCACCGTCATATTGTAAAATTCAATTTCGTGACAAAATTTAAAATATCTCGAGAACGGCATTTTTTTTCTTTTGAATTTTTTTTTGTAAATACCTACTATTATACCACATATATTATATATTATGCTGGTAGAAAAAGCAACATTATTTGGAATTTTGTATTTTGTGATCATTTCCCAACATTTTGTAGTAATTTTTTTGTCAAAATTTCATTTTGTAAATTTTTGAAATTTTTGACAAAAAATCTCAAGAAAATTTCAAGTCTCGAGAAATTAATTTTTTTAAAAAAAAGTACTTCGGTTTCAGGAAAACCAAACATTACACATTCTTTAGGATCCTTTTATCTATCAAAAACCGTTAACCGTGAGTCGATAGACCAAAAATTACGAGTGTGACAAAGGATTATTCCAATGTCAAATCCTTGAAAATTTAATCCTTTTATCTTGGAAACGGCTCAAAGGATTTTTATGAAATTTTGAATCTTATAGTTTTCGGGGACGAGGAATCGATATCCGGTGTCCTTTTTGGAGAAAAAAGGACTTTTCAAGGACCTCGTCCTTGTACCGCCCAAACCGTATCTCCGTCCTCAAAAAGGACACCGGATATCGATTCTCCGTCCAGAAAAACCTCTAAATTCTAAATTTCAGTCCGATCGGAGGACATGAATTTTTCGTCCTTAAAAAAAGTGAAGGGGTCCCCCTAGCGATTTTTTCAAATTTTTGACACGTCTCCGATTTCGCTGAAAATGGGCACAGGGGGGTTTTTATGGGCTCTGATTAAGAATCCGTTGTCCGTTTTCCGATAGCACTAATAGTTTGGGTGGTGCAGGGGGCGGGGGTGTCCTTGCGATTTTTTCAGATTTTTGACACGTCTCCGATTTTGCTGAAACTCGGCATAGAAGTGGTTTTCGGGCCTCTGATTAAGAATCCGATGTCTGTTTTCCGATATCACTAATGGTTTGCGCGGTGGAGGGGGAAGGCGCCTCACGGAAAATTGAATTTTCATAAAAACGGCACCGAATTGGGCTACCCTCTTTTCTTTTGCAACGAATCCTTTCAGAATTAGGCGGGACATCAGCAGAAGAAGCAGGAGACAGGCCAAGGGGAGGGGGAAGGTTGGAGATGACTCCTGAAAAATTGAATTTTCACTTACTATTTACGAGAATCACAACTGTACAAAATTTCAAGTTTCTAGCTCAATCCATTCGAAAGAAATGGTGTTTACGAACAGATAGACAGACGGACAGACCAACGGACACGCGGAAATCAAAATACTGTTTATTGTTGAGTCAGACGATTAGTTCGCTGCGTTACAAACGATGTACTAATAAATCTAGTATGATATATCATATTGATGTTTGTCTGTCTGTCTGTTTGTTGGTCTATCTGTTTGAGATCACAAATTATGATCTGTGTTGCCAGGAGCAGGCTTTTAGCTATGTTAGATTACCAAAATTCGAACCGGAAGGTCCTGTAAAGACAACGCAAATATCCTTTTTCCCATTTTGCCCCGGAAAAATTGGCATTATGGGGATCTCGGGGCCGCTGATCACAAATCCGGTATTAGGCTTTCAAAATTCGAAATTGAAGGTCCTGTAAGGATAACGCAAATGTCATGTTTCCAATTTTTCTCGCAAAAACTGGCTTTGGGAGGTTTTCTCTGGTGTTGGAATTTCAAAATTCGAAACAAAGGTCCTGTAAGGATAACATCTTTTCCCAAAAGTTTTTAAGTTATTTATGGTTTTTTGGCATTCTAAAATGTATACAAAAAACTTTAAGCTGGCAATGAAGGGTCTTCTAGTAGAGTATAAAAATCGCCAGATGGAAAAACAGGGATATTTTCCAGTTATTTAAGCCAGAGCATAAAATTTAATTATTTCGCAACATTAAATGATTGATGGAATGGCCTGTAGCTGAAAGTCAACTGAACAGCAGCTTGGGTTTTGGATTGATGAAAACACGGTTTCAATGGTGGTGTGAGTAGATGTGTGGGTCTTCTAGAACAGGTTGGTGGTGGGAGACGTCGCTATCATAATAAAGAAGAAGTGGAATGAGGTATCGTAACTTTTGTGCAATTAAAAAAAAAATCGGTAATGGTTTTTTCCCGCTATTTTTTTTTTTCTTTTTAAGTTTATGATTGCTTTTGCAGCGATGATTACTACTTTAACTCGTAATTATTTCCATTTCCTACTGGTTTTTTACTCCTTTCTCTACACACGTTTTTCTTTGCAGCCACCCCCTCGCCCCTAACGCGCCAAATTTGTGTTGCTATTTCGAATTGTGTTCGATTGGGCAGCCAAGCAAATGAACAAGAGTGAAAACACAGTCAATTTGATTTGGTCCCCCCTCCCCCCGCGTCCCAGAAAAGTAGAAAGGATCGCTGGCCGCGCTACCATTCAAATTTTCCCCCAGAATGGCCATGGAGGCAATGGCGCCAAAGAGTTAAAAAGACAGCGGTCGCCATCGAATTACCTGTACGTTGTGGAGTGGAGAAGGGGACATTCGGATTTCTACACAAAATGATGATGATGATGATGATGACTTTTACCCGTTATCATCTTATCGCCTACGCCATCGCCGGCTTCTGATGGGAAATTTTCCGGCTTGGTCTCCCCGATTGGGAGTTAATTGCCGAAATTCCGGACGGTGAGCTTTATTCGAAAAGCGGGAACGAGTTGCAGCATCCGCCACACTCCCCCACCCCCCTCAATCCCATCCCCAAGGCAGTCGTTCTCCCAACCCAATTGGCCATAAATTTTTGTCATCGTCACCGTCGTGTGTTGATGGTGTTGACGGGGCTGTAAATCAATGGGATAGCATCCCGGTTAAATAGCAAACCAGCAGAGAAACATCAGAGTAACTGTAAATAGTGTGATGAATTTTCCCCCTTCCTCCTCCCCTACGCTTTCTGTCTCCCACAGGCAGATTTTCCGATACAGAAACCCAACCATCGTGGAAATTGAGTCTCACTTTGGTTGGAAAGCCAGTCATTTTTGGGTGGGCGATTTTTATGGGGTGGGAATATTAGAAATCTTCAATAGTTGGGTGGCGGGCGGCGGCACCACCATCACACCCCTCAAAAAGCTATTAGATTGAGTTTCCGTCCACGGCAATTTAATTGTGGCGAAATGTTCAGAAGGGAATTTACTGTTGGGGTTGGGAGGAGGGATGAAAGGGGATATGCGAGTGATGGAAGTTATTTGATCATGAACTCGATGTGGAAAGGCATACAAGTGGTGGCGCGTAAATTCTTACAATGGCAATCCAGAAACGATGAAAAAAAGGCCATTTCGCTCCTGATGTAGGCGCAACGACTTTATTTTTGTGGATTTTATGGGCATCCATTGCTAGTGAATTGAATAACTGCTCGGAAAACGAGATTTCTTACATTACGATTAGAGGCCAGTCAAAGGAAAAATGAGCATATTCCCGGCACAATACGGGTTCCATTTGTTGTTGTGGGCAAGGGCGGGTAGGCAAGAGGTTAGCTTCCTGCTAAGATTCTACGCTTTAGCACCGAATTAGAAACACTCGTTGCATGCCGCCACATCCTTTTGAGGAGTTCTGGACCAGCGGAAAACTTTTCTTCAACGAGTAGTGCCACATGCCACCAAAAAATTGATGGCTTTCGGGGAATAAGAGTTATTGCTCTCTTTTGCTGTCTCTCTCTTTCTGTATGTGTTTGCCAACCCGCTCACTTCCCACCGTTTCTCCCTTTCCCCCTGTTCACAGCAACAGGACCAAACCATTCCGCGAGAAAGGTGGGTAAAGATGTCGGTTTAGGGACGGCCAGCGAAAGGAATACGTAAGAGGGGGGGGGGGGTCCTGTCTGGTGGCAGTACGAAATTTTACGGGAATGGGAAGTCGTCTCAAGCATCATTGGCAAATTATTAACAGAAAAGGAGGCGAAAGCCAACACAAAAAAATGAAAAAAAAATTAATAGGCATCCGAAAATAAGATGTAAAATCAAAGATTATACGATTTTCATAGACAGTTTTATAGCAGAACATACACAGGGTTTTAGGACTTTTTCACGTCTGCGGCCACATTGAAAAATGTCCTCATAAAAAGTTTTTTTATTAACATTCATTCAAGAATCTGCAAAAACTCATATTTGATTGAAAAAAAATACTTACAATTCATTTGTGACGAAAAAAAATTAATTTTGTTAGTTTTTTTTCTTTTCCCTATCATAAAAATGTGTTTCTTGATAAGAAAAATTCTGGGCTGAGATCAAAAACCTTCATCGGTGATGAGTATTTGAGATTTAACAATATTTCCCTATGCGGATATAGTAAAAATAATGGCCATATTAGGGCAAATTAAGACACATGGATATAAAAAATGCGGAAATAATCAATCTTTAATTTTTGGACTTACTTAAAACATCAGAAGTTCAAGAAAACGATGATCCCAGTGTCTTTAAGCCTTTAAGAATTTTAATAAAATGGAAATTGTCGGCAACTCTTGACCGGATGGAGTCTGGCAATAACTCCATTAGCGACGCCCCGGCTAATCCGCACACAAAGCCGCAAATGATATCGAAAATCGAACGATAATTCTAAAGTTTTTAAGAATTTTGATAATTTCTTTAACGGCTCGATTTTCACACTTTATTTACGCAACGATCGCGGTTATTAACACTAAAAAATTTTTTTGTTACGTCACTTGAAATTCTGATCGCTAAACTCCATTTTACCACAATTCGGCTCCGCTTCCTTTGTCACGATTTTCACTTTCTGATTTTCATAGAAAAAAGGCTAATTTCGACTTTATATTTAGCGAATTAAATCGAAAATTTCTTATAACTTAATTTTCCACTTTATTTACGACCCGAGTCCCGATTTTTAACACCGAAAAATGAGATTTTATTTCCAAGTTGTTTCCGATCTACGCGAGTTATCAAAATGGCCGGTCCTTCCTCGATTTTGCAATTTCCCCATCGATAGAAATCCCGGCTGCTGTGGGATATACCAATTTCAGCCGTATGCACACAGCGACACGAATCAATTTCGTTGATGTCTTATCATCGTCCTTTGCTTATCGAATTTTAGGGTTGCCGACGTTATTTCTGAATTTATTGAAATTTAACGAAGAAAAATTTGAAAATAGGATTTTTTTCATTTAAAAAATTTACAAAATGAAATTTTTATAAAAAAATGTACTACAAAATGTTGGAACATGATCGCAAAATACAAAATTGCAATTAATTTTGCCATTTCTACCAGCATCAATTAATGCATAAAATCGTTTACTCAATTCTAGTTTTTCCATTGATGGTGAAATGGAATCGGTAAAAAAAAGGCACCGGAAGTAAATCATTCCTCCCCCCTCCGATCGGCCCGTCGCCAGCATATTTTGCTGATTTCCCACCAAATCCTGTAAGGATTCGATTTAAAGAGGAAAAGGATAGCCTAATTCCGTATTTTTTTCGTGAAAAATTTAAGAATATAATTTTATGTGTATAACCGGCCCATAAGTCAAAATCTAATCGAACCACTCCTTCCTTCCTCTCCCGCACAAATGGATTTTTCACGATAAAAATTTTGTCTGTCCTCATATAGAGAGTCTTTGACAATTGGCTAGTGGAAATTCTAGTTTTTCTTGGAATTTCTTTCGTGTTTTCACTTTTTTTTCATATTTTACGTGAGAAAATGGCGTCATTGTTGTTGCCTTTACGGCCTCTGAGTGTCTTTAATTTTTTTTTTCTGTGATTTTTCCTTTCTTTCCTTGCAACAATTAATTGTTGTTGCTGCCGGTCTTGTTTTAGACGAGTTTTTGGTTAGGGGCAGGGAGGGTATTAACACAGGTTTCGACTTGTTCCTACCACGCACGCCAAAAATTAAATGGAAAACTTTTTCCATTTCCCTGCAAGGTTTTTTTTTCGTGTTTGTTTGGGTCCTGCGAGCTCAGTTTGTTTTTTTTTGCTGATGGTTTTTTTTTCGTTGCCAAACAAAAAAAAAATACTTTTTTTCTTTTCAGTTTTTCACATCATGACGAATTTTCCGAATTTCCATCTTTTGCAGATATTTTTTTTTTTCAAATTATAAAAAACAAATGTAGAAATATGAAACGGCTCTGAGCGGAACAAGAAAAAATCTAAATTAAAAGAGATTTTCGTGTATCGAATTATGAAAATGCAATTCCAGGAAAATTTTGACGTCATTCTGGAATCCATCCACGTTACTAGCTGAAAATTTGTGACGGCAAGCAATTATTGTGAAAAATTGAATATTAGTTTAGGAGATTTTCATGGTGAAAATTGATTTATGACCGTTTTATGATTTTGAAACGAGCGAATAATGAAAATACAATTTAATAAACGTTTTCAAGTTTTTATTTGATTTAACTTTTATGCGAGCATAAATGGAAATTACAACCGCATTAAAATTTAAAATTGGACATTCATAAATGTCTATATTTTCATTAATTGAAGTGAAAATTGGTTGGAAATGATGCAAAATTTTAATGGAGGAAAACCATGAATTATAACAGAAATTATTGCACACCATATTTACGCCACCGTTTTTTATTAGATCGAATCAATATTGAGGAAAATTCATTAATAGTTTTAGAGAATATGTCCGAAAGTTTTATTATGTCTTAAAACGGTGAAAGCACTTTATGCGAAAAGTTGTTTCGTTCATTTTCCAAGCAATTAAATTGTTATTATAGCAATTTGTGATTAAAATATTACAATCGAATTTACAGGAATCGATGAGAATTTTAATTTTGTTTTAAAAGAAAAGCCTTTTGAGGCATAAAATCTACTAAATGAAATTTTCTTTGTGTCTGTATGTTCGGACTTGGCTCAAAAACCACTCAACCGATTTAGATGCGGCTTTTTGCTAAATGTAGCTGGGACACCTGAGAAGGTTATAAGCTTTTCATGGTTTCGCTTTTTCACCCCCGGTAGTTTTGTACAAACGTTTCCCCGTTTGAAAAATTGGCAAGAGTTCAGACGCTACAAATTTTTCCTGTATAGAAGGGGGAGGGGAAAGCACTCCCTATCCAAAATGGCCGTCGCTCGCCCCTATTGCCCCCACCAGGGGTCCTCAAACTTTGTATGAAACTTTTTTCTGGGGGGTGGTAGGGGATGTGTGGTACCTCAAATGAAAGATAACGAAGAGTGCAGTCCAAAAATATATAGCATGATAGGGTTTCCCCCCTCACCCTTCGATTTATACCCCATCGAAAAAAATGGAATTTTGCAACAAAACTACTTTTACTAGCACAATTTCGGTTCGCAAACCTTATAAAAGTGGTTTGAAATAACTGCTGACGCAGTTTTAATTACAAACGACGACTAAAAATACCCATTTTGGATAGGAAATGCTTCTCTCTACCCCTACCTAAACTGAACTTTAACCGAAAAATTTAATGACATCTCGGCACACTTTTGTAATAAAAGCTTTTCTTAAATGTTTTTTTAGTCTCTCACCGCCCTTCCTCCCCCTCTCCCGCCAGTCGTGCATCCAAGATTCAAAAATATGGTCACTCTTTAAAAATGATATTCGACCAGCTGGAAATTCCCGACCACGATTTGTAAAAGCGTTTTTTGTTGTAAAATTCCTTCGCCCGATTCTGTTTTTGTGAAAATTTCTCTTTTTCAAAGCCGGGAAATTTGAAATGCCTTCGTAATCCCACGCTTTACTACAACCTTATATCACGAAAGGATATTATGAAGAAAAAAAAACAATACCGAGGCAGTCTCAATTGGACTGAAATGGAAAATACGCGGTTAACCTAAACAACCGCGCTGCGCTGCCATCCTCTTGCGCCAGCAGCTCCTCCTCACCTACACAGTCCTCGCCAGGACTCTTCCATTTGAATGCACTTTGGGAGTGCAAGGTAGTGGCGGTGATCCGGAATATGGTGAAAACTTACAGCAAACAAACGATGAGACGTTGGCTTAACGACAAAAATTAGACAAGAATTGATGAAACGTTGATAGGCACATCTCGTGACACACCAAGCAGAAGTGGAGGGGTAAGAGACGCAACCAACAGGAGTTGATTGCGAAAAAATGCGACGCGAGAGAGCCGGTGAGTGGTGAGGGGTGAGGGGGGGCAGAAGCAGGTATGCATGCAATATTCTTTCGGTATGTTGGTGGAAGGGGAGGGGGGGGGGGCGGAGTGGGCGGGTGAACAGAAAAGCAAAGTACATCTAACGGAAGATGAGCCCTTAAACGGCGGAGCGCACTCTTGCCCCGTTACCGAAGTTTCAAGTGTCCTCGGCGAAAAGTGCTCCATTCAACGACGACAATTTGCAAGCGAGACGCTCAAGGATCTCAAACGTCTAAAGAGGAAAAGTAGTTGAAGGGTGGGGGGAGGTGGCAATGGAAAACAAATTCTGATTCTAGTTGGATTGGAGGGAAGCGTGTGGAGGGGATATGGAATATGAAGTTGGTTTCTGTTACACAGGAAAAGGGATATACGATATGATGACGAAACACCACCTCCCCCTACAACCATTACTCTATGCGAATGTAAGTGGGAGGGGGGAGGGGGGAGGGTCGGTTTATGTTTTTTTTTTTCAAAACTTGGGTACTTTTTTTCTTCTCTCCTTTTTTTTGGCTTTGTTGCTCCTCATTTACATTACTTGGAAAAAGGAAATACTCGAGAATGCGGAGGAAATTAAGAAGGCGGCGTGTACCTCATCGTAACACACTGGAAATGTAACTGAGGGGTCGCGGGGTATTGGTTTGAGCCTGGGATCGTTGAATTCAGAGAGGCCACTTAGAAATTCTTACTCCTAGCTGAATTACACGTTCTTTCGTTCTTACTTGGAATTTTCTTTTTTTTTTATTCAGTGTTCAACGTTCGAAGTTCGAATTTTAATTAAATTGAAAACAGCGACTGAATAAACATTGCTGGGGGTAAGAAGGAGTGTGTGTGTGTGACTGTGGAAATTCATTTTTTTCTTCTTCTCCTTTTCCGCTTTTTCAGATTTTATCCTCATCCATCCGCATCAATTCGTATTTTTCTAATTTACTCAAGTACGGGCGGCAATTAGAGGGTTTTTTTTATTTCTTTTTCACTTCCATGTCCTCATCGAAGGATAATGCATAAGAGATTAAAGGATAACTTAGGAAATATTAAAATTAATTCAAAAATTTCTATTAAACAAAATAAAGAGGGAAATTTAGCAACGTGTATCCAATTAATTTTTTTTTTTTTTTAATAAAACCTCTTTACATTTAGCGAGACAACACGTCTATATATCGTCATCATATATGTAGATATATCCCTTTTCCTGTGTAACAGAAATCTACTTAATAATCCATTTGCCTTCTCTCCCACCCCCCCCCCCTTGCCCCCCCCCCCCCCTTGCCCCCTCCCCATTCGCAGAATTTTCCGCGAACCACTAGCAGATCATGACCACGAAAAACTAGCGGATCATGAGGGAGGGGATTAAAGGGAGGAGGGTTGAAAAAATGATTGTTTATTGAAATATTTCGGAACAATAATTTAATATTTCTGATATTTGTAAGCATGATTTTTTTCGAATTTCTGGACGCTAATTCTTAGCAGGAAAAATATTTTCGAGACCTTTTCTAACCGGGAAATATTTTTTTCGAATTTTTGTGATTACTAATTCTAGTCAGGAAAAATATTTCCGAGACCGTTTCCAACGGGAAAATATTTTTTTTTCGAATTTTTGGAGGCTAATTCAGGCTAATTCTTAGCAGGAAAAATATTTTCGAAACCTTTTCGAGGCGGAAAATATTTCTAGAGTTTCTGTAGGCTTTTTCTAAGCAAGAAAAATATTTCCGAGACCTTTTCTGGACAGGAAAGATATTTCCACGAATTTTTCTAGGCGGAAATTTTTTTTTCAAATTTTTAGACGCCTTTTCTGAACAGGAGTGGTATTCCGTAACTTTTCAAGCGTTTGTTTCGAGTTAGAAGAACAAGAAGTATTCGCTGTACCTGTTTTGACCGAAATAAATGACAGAGAGAAACAGAGATATCGAATAAAACTTTTTCTTCTAACTCGAAACAAACGCTTGAAAAAAGTTACGGAATACCAGCGCAGCAAAAATTATTCCGAGACCTTTTCAAGGCAGGAAATATTTTTTTCAAATTTTTAAAAACTAGTTCTAAGCAGGAAAAATATTTCCAAGAACTACAAATTTTTTTTTGAATTTTGAGAAGGTTTTTCTAAACAGGAAAACTATTTCCGAAGCCTTTTCTGATCGGGAAGTATTTTTTCGAATTTTTAAAGTATATTTCTAAGAAGGGAAAATATTGTCGGGAGTTTTTCTAGGCAGGAAATATTTATTTCGAATTTCTAAAAGCTTTTCTTAATCATAAAAAATATTTCCACGCACTTTTTTAGACTGGAAATTTGTTTTCGAATTTTGAGGGGTTCTTTTTTATCAGCAGGAAAGATATTTCCGAGACCTTTTCAAGGTAGGAAATTTATCTGTCGACTTTTTAGAAGCAGGAAAAATATTTTGAGACCTTTTCAAGGCAGGAAATATTTTTTTCGAAATTTTAAAGACTAGTTCTAAGCAGGAAAAATATTTCCGAAGCCTTTTCTAAGCAGGGAATTTTTTTTTTCGAATTTTTAAAGGCCATTTCTAAGCAGGAGAATATTTCCGAGAACTTTTCTAGTCTCGAATTACAATCAATTCAAATTATAAAGTACTTTGCGGAAAAGTCGATTTGGGCTTTCGATATTTCGGTTTTTCGATCTTTCAGATTATATCTGAGATACAACTGTATATGAAAATACTTGACATGATTGACACATCAATGCCCAGCCCATAACCCCGTGGAGCTAGAAACCTGAAATTTCCATCGAGTTAAGGCTTAACTATAATCGACATAAGAACGCATATGTAAATGTCAAATTCCCAACGAATGTTGACATGCATAGCTGTCAACATAAAAGCTAACCATAATAGGCATAGACTGACATAAGTAAAGTTAAATTTTTCTCGATAGTAATTGACAAAGTTGAAGGAAAAAATGAGTGAATTGAAAAAAATTAAAGAAATATTTGAAATTGTGAAGTGCTTAAAAGAATTAAGTGACCTGAAAGATGAACTGGATGGATACGGCAGAAAGAATCGTTCATGTGATGTACGAGAAATCAATCGCGACAGAAAAACGCACGGATACTACGTAGTCACCTTCTTAAAAATAAAAAGGCTTGATCCGGATCAATTTTTTATTCATACGAGAATGACCACAAATGTCTTTGACTATCTGTTGTCCTGCTTGAGTTCCTTTTTGGAAAAATTTTAGGTTGTGTTCACTATTTACATATGCCAGTTCCATTTGTATCGAATTATTCATGCTTAACGAATGTTTAACGAAGGTTTGAAAGTGGCAACACTCTTGACATATGCCTATTGTGGGTAATAACATTGACTTTCTTATTCTGGAAATGACATATGCAGCTACATATGCGCTCTTATGTCAATTATAGTTGAGCCTTTACTTCTATGACGTAGGCACCCACTTAAAATTTGAGAGAGCCGCTCAATGTGTAGAGAGAGAGACGAAGACAAATAATTCGCTGTCTATGAAAACTAGAAAATTTCGAATTTTTTCCCCATAAGTAAAATAAGTTTGCGATTTAAATTTTCTTACTTGCACTCCCCCCCCCCCCCCCCCCCCCCTACGCCTTCATGATTAGTTTGGACGGTGAACGACGTGTGTTGATGTATGATTTTGGATATTCACCCGAGGCTTTGCATGGCATTTCCTATGCACAAAGTTGAATAATTTCCAAGGAACAAAAGAATCTTTTAGTGCAATGACAAGCAGTCAGTTTAGGACTTGCGGCCAACGCACGGTGGAAGCGGTGGTGGGTGCAGGCGCCTAATAACAACAAAAACCTCATGTCTAACCGCTTGCGATGGAAAATTCTTTTGATTCTGAAAATTTTCCTTCTCACAAACCCGTACTCGAAATGTTTGCGTGTGTGTGTGTGTGTGTGTGTGTGTGTGTGTGTTTGTGTAATCGGGTGGATATTTACTCATAGTGTGAGGGCGGGCAAGTGGTTCGGCGGATGGGTGATGATCCCCTACGGTTTTACAAAATAGATGACTACATTTGATATGCTTGGAGATAAGATGAGAGCCTAAAGATTGGGATAAGTAATTTGCCATGATGCACTTTTCACACAAAATCAACTCAGTTGCTATCAGCTGTCACCATCATCAGCGGGACGTCCGTCACCATTTAGTCATGTGTGCGACGGTACTAAAAAAAAGGGGGATGAAAGGATTTATGTGTGGTTGTGTGTGTGTGTGTGTTTTCTTTTTTACGGTTAGGGTGATGATTTCTTCTTTTTTTTTTTTCACATGTTTCCGTCTTTGCTGATGTTTTATGTGCCGCAAAGTACCACTGGGGGTGTATTATGTGGTCGAGAAGAACTGACAAAACTGACGACCGACACGACGATGTTGAGGATGACGGCAAGAGGACGATGACGGTTTTGATATGTTGACATGGAAGACTTTGGGTTTTTTTTATATATACAGCGTCGCGTCGTCCTTAACGTCCTTCTCGTTGTCGTACTTCAACCATTCCCAGTTTCTGTGACGTGGACTTTTGATGTGTTTTATGCGGATGGCAAAAGATTTTTATCTCAAGCACACTTGACTGGTAAAAGGTCTGCTGATCTCAAGAGCCGTACCGAACCGAGTCGAGTCGAGCTCAGCTCCAGCATAGTCCGGCCCTGTCTATTCAGCACGGTTTCAACACGGCATCTCTATAACCTACAACGCTCTCACACTTGCCATTTAACAAATCCTTTCAGTTCCGTTGTGGCCTCCATACAGTAAGACTGGAGGGGGGTGGGGGAAGGATATAAATCTACAAAGGTATACAAAGGTGCCTTGTTGCAAATTTACTCACAACTGATTTTATATATTTTATCTTACGGGGGTTTTCTGTTCCTTTTTTTTAAACCTTTTTTTCCTCTAATTTTTCTTTGCTGATGATGGGAACTGATTAGACTCGAGTTTGTTCCCCGTAATGGTCGAAATAAAGGAAAAACATTTTTTTTAGTCTAAAATCATGTTTTCAATCGGTGTTTGCTTTTTTGATATTGGATAATTCAGTGAATATGATAAGATCCCGTCGAGTAAAAAAGAAAAAGGTCCATAAGGGTATAAAATTTTATCTTAACTTGGTTTAACTCAAGAATTTTATTTGTTTTCAGGATGGATAAATTGAAAAGTTAAGTCGCGTAAATTGGAATATATTGAGTTGGGGAAGGACTCTCGGGCCTCAGATTTTTAGGATTTTTAATACTAGTTATGGGCAAGAAAAAATTTCCGGGACCTTTTCTGAGCAGGAAAAATATTTCCGAGACCTTTTTGTGGGCACGAAATATTTTTTCCGAATTTTTATAAGCGAGTTCTAAGCAGGATAAATATTTCGGAGGCCAGTTTTATGCTACATTTACACGAATGACAAATTTGTCATTTTTTTCTTGTCATTATGTTAATTCCCGTGTAAATGGCATAATTTTTGTAATTTTTTCTGTCAGAAAATATCAATCTCTCATAAAAGAATGAACTTGTCCATTCTTTTATGCCAGATTGTCATTCGTACAAACGCAATATTAGTTATGACAAAAGTTGAATACTAAAGTTGTCATAACTAATATTGCGTTTGCACGAATGACAATCTGGCATAAAAGAATGGACAAGTTCATTCTTTTATGAGAGATTGACATTTTCTGACAGAAAAAATTACAAAAATTATGCCATTTACACGGGAATTAACATAATGACAAGAAAAAAATGACAAATTTGTCATTCGTGTAAATGTAGCATAAGGCGGGAAATATTTTTTTAGAATTTTTGGAGGCTATTTCTGCGAAGGAAAAATATTTCCGAGACCTTTTTGAGGCGGGAAATATTTTGTTTCGAATTTTTGGAAGCTTTTATAAGCGAGAGAATTTTTTCGATACTTTTTCCAGGCAAACATTTTTTTTTATCGAATTTTTAGATGCTTTTTCTAAGCAGGAAAAATTATTCCGAAACCCTTTCTAAGTAAGAAATTTTTTTTTCGAGGCCAATTCTGGAAAAAAAAATTATCGAGCCTTTTCCTCAGCAGATGGCGTTGATGCACCATATCTGTACAAATATTTTGGTTTCACTCCCGGCATACTGGAGTGGTATTCCGTAACTTGATTCAAGCGTTTGTTTCGAGTTAGAAGAAAAAGTTGTATTCGCTATCTCGGTTTCTCACTGTCATTTATTTCGGTCAAAACAGAGACAGCGAATACTTCTTGTTCTTCTAACTCGAAACAAACGCTTGAAACAAGTTACGGAATGTCACTCCTGTACTTTTTGACAGTTCGACACAAAAGGCTGCTATTGGAAAATAATTTCATTAAAATCTGTGCAGTGTGGCAAAAGTTATTTAGTCGCAAAAATGAATAAAATTTCTGAAAAAATCCTACCGTTTCCACTCCCTCCCCCTACCCCAACACCCCGACCACCCACCCACCCACCCTTACTTCACGCATTCATTGGATTCTGATTGGGTTTTCCCCAATTTCGGATAAGGAGTTTCTTTTTTTGGGATTTAGTTTCAGATTTTTCCTTAATTTATTCAAGGTAAAGGGATGAAAACTTAGATTTAGTCCTGAATTAATAATTGCTAACGGATAAGCATGTGTTGTTCATCGAAAGTTAATTTTTGAAGCGCAAGCGGCGGCCAAAGTGTATCCTGGCCAGATATTGATTCAAAAATTGCAAATTTCGGAGATAAATTTTGTGACGAACTTTTTTCTCGGCGCCCAGAAGGGGATACCGAAAAACTGCCCGGATTTCTATTCCCAAACATATATTGTTTGAATGAAACATCGAACAGCAAATAACTTCCTGCACTTTTTTTTATCATAACCCGACGAATAAAATATTAGTAAATAAAAAATATGAATTTTTCGTTTTATAAAATCTGAAATATCTCGATACGGTAAAAACGAAAATGTAGAGAATTTTAATATCTTCAATACTTCTTCTAACTGTTTTTTTTAAACCTGTTTGCAAGCAATTTGCAAAAAAAAATTTTTCAATTTTAATGAAAATATATGACATATTTGACAGACTTGACAGATTTCATATAAAAATGCAAAAAATACAAGTCAATCACAAAAAATGCTGCCACATGCCGATGTACGAGGCAGGTAACAAAATTAGCTTCGTATTTATGCAATTTAATTTATTTTTAGAGCCCTGTCTAAAACGACGATTTTTACGATTTTTACGATTTTTAGTTCCGTCCTGGAAATGAAAAATTGCAGAATATTGATATAAAAAATATGTAAAAAGTAGTGGCTGAATACAGCGATTGTCAGTTATTAGAAAAATCAATTTAAAAAATATGTTTTCAAAAGTACAAAAAAAAACAATTTTTCCCACCAATGTTTTTAGCGCTTCAAGAGAAATCTTGTGTAAAATTGTAAATTTTGATGAAAATATAAAGTGTTCATAAAGTTTTTGACTGTATACTTTTCAGTCTTCGAGCAAAGGATTACAGTTAAGCATTAAAAAGTATAAATTAAAACCACTAAAACGTTTTCCTTGCCTTTGAGATATTCTTGCGCACTTTTTCACTCCAGATTCGGATTCAGCGACCCCAAAAAACCTCCAGATGTGATTGTTTTCCGGAAAATTTGAAGAAAAGGATAATCACGTTAAACTTACAGGACCTTCCGTTGTCCTTACAAACCTCTTGACATGATAATCGGATTCAGCGACCCCAAAAACCCCTAGATAGCGTTTTTCCCCGGAAAATTTCAAGAAAAACCTAATCACGATATCTTAACAGGATCTTCCGTTATCCTTACTAGGACGAAGTAGGAAAAATGTTGTATTGTCACCGAAACTACGGAAGGTCGAAAAATTTCACCGTTTTAGGTTCCATTTTGTCGAAAATCTAAGCTTCCAAAGATTTAACACCATAGCAACAAAGCAACTTCATACAAAGTGTATAAAAAGTGCTGCAAAAAGTGTATAAAAAGTGCTGCAAAAAGAATTGAAAAACCGCGAAATTCAAAAAAAACTCCCCAAATACAATTTTTTTAAATATCGAAAAACCACGAAATAAAAAAAATCCCCCGACTATAAAAAAAATATAAAAAAACGCACAAAATTGGCAGTCAGGATGCACTTCGGGGTTCGCCCCAAACCCTCGCCAACTCAGTTACGAACAAAAATTTTTTTAGTTCAAAATCAAAACAAATTGAATCTTTTATTCAATTGTTTTGATTTTCGAATAAACGCAAACTAAAATAACACAAAAACTACGAGAAAAAAACTTAAAAAATGAAACCTTTTCTACCGTTTTTTCTCTCCTTGAAGTGACGACTTTCCCAGCATTTTTCGGTGTTCAATTTTATTTTTTTTATTTCACTTCACTTTTGTCTTAATTTTAACTGCAATTTTTTTTCACTCCACTTTCCGCTTTCCACTTAATTTTAAAAATTCAATTTTCTCTTCCCGTTTGACTTTCGTGCCATTGAACTGGTCGCCATTTTGTATACTCAAATGAATAAGCGGCTGCGTCATCATGATAAATGTCCCCAAAAAAAATGTTGCTTTCCGCTTCCCGCTTTCCACTTAATTTAAACAATTTAATTTTATCTTCCCGTTTGACTTTCGTGCCACTGAACTGGTGGTCGCCATTTGGTGAAATCAATTGAATGAGCGGCTGCGCCACCGACATACTGAATAAGCGACTGCGCCATCTTGATAAATGCCCAAAAAAAAATGTTGCCATATTCAACTTTTTTTTACTTATTTTCAATTTCGCAATTTTTCAATTCTTTTTAGTCGGGGGATTTTTTTTCAATTTCGGGGTTTTTCATTTTTTCAAGGATTTTTTTGATTATTTTTTTTTATTTTGGGGTATTTCAGTTTTTTTAAAGGATTTTTTTAGTCGAGGTGTTTTTTTAAGTTCGCATTTTTTCAATTTTTTTGGGGGTTTTTTTTCTTAATTTCGCAGTTTTTCAATTCTTTTTAGGGATTAAAAATAGTCGGGGGATTTTTTTCAATATTCAGGTTTTTCAAGTCTTTTTAAGAGGTTTTTTAATCGGAATGTTTCCTTTTTCTTTCGTGGTTTTTCAATTTTTTTGAGGATTTTTCAGTCGGGGGTTTTTAAAACTAATCGATAGTTGAATAATTTCTTTGGTTTAGATTAATTTAGGAATTAGGTTAAAGCGTATGATTGTTTAAAGTCTTCCGGGGAATTCGTTCGCTGTTGATTTTTTGAAAGCCATGATCCTCGAAAATTTATTGAAATATTCGCCGATTTTGCCGTAATATTTTTAATGATTGGAAACTTAGTGGTTTTCCCAGCATAAAATCATAAAATATCGTACAACAACAAACAAAAATGAAGATTTTACTTCTTTGTTTGCAAATGTGGTGTTTTTTGAGTTAAATTTTGTATGAAAACTGTTAAATACATATTTGCGAGAAACTTATGAAAGTCGTAAATGAAAATTACGAATAGTTTCTCTACCAGAAAAATCACCATTTGACATACATTTTATTCATATTTCATTAATTTTTCATCAACAAAATTTTCACCGGTGGCTTAATGGCGGTGAAATATCCGATGCGACATCAAGCGGGAGAAATAAGAAAGAAATTTCTATTTCGCAATGGTGGCGCCAAGCGTTTGAATTCGATGACCTTGTGGTGTTTAGCAAACCTCTAATTTTACTTATAAAAATTGTTGAATCAAAAGGGATTTTGGGTGATATTTTACACTTGAAGCGATTAGGAATTTTTTCCATGGGTTGAGCAAAATGTAATCTTTCTAATTCTACCTTGATTTGTTAGTTAATATAATTTTGTTATCATATTTTCAAAAGTTTTATTACGAAGACAATTTTTCGAGATAATTTTTATAGAAAATAAAAAACTTACCTTTCAGGTGGATGCATTCGACGAAAATAGCAAACGGTGATTTGAAACCAATTTTAGACTTCGTTTCATGTTAACTGCTTGTCAGGCGATTCTATAAGCTAAAAGAAAGAAAAAAATTACAAAATGTCTTGAAAACGTACACATTCAAAATTGTTCTTGAAAAACCACTCAAATTTTGGGAAATTTACACGAAAAGAATTAAAAAATAGAAATATATGAGACAGTTGACTTTTTGGTAATAATTCCCTAAAAACTAAGGAATCTGTCCTAGAATTTTGGGGAAATTTCCCATTTTTTGGCATGAATTCCTGTTTTTTTGGGAAGTCATTACCAAAAAAAAAATTCTCTGTCTCGTATATTTCTATTTTTTGTAGGAATCTTTTCTATTGCTTCTCTCCGTGTACTCGATTTTAGCTAAATTCACTCAAATTCAATGAAATTCACTCAATTTTTGTAAAATCGACTTAATTTTTCCACTAGATTTCGCTAGTATTGATTGGATTTTACAAGAGTTTTCGATTTTCCTAAGATTGAGTGGATTTCACGAAAATAGTGAACTTCACAAAAAAAAAACGACACAACAAACATTTGAAACTCACTTGTCTTATCAGAGATGCTTGGTGGGTGGATGGTGGCAGAACATCAGCGTTTTTGTAAAAGTTTCGTTGTATTTCTGCAAGACAAAAAAAAATGCAAATTTATTTATGACTGACAGAATTTACGGCTGCAAGCCAAGAATTTATAAGATGGAGTGGCAAGAGGTCCATAAACTCTTATTCATCGAGAAAATACTCAAAAATGCCTATAAAATTTCATGGTTCTAGCTCTAATAGTTTTTATAAGAAATCTTGACAGACTGCAAGACTGGAAGACTGCAAGACTGCAAGAGTGCAAGAGTGCAAGAGTGCAAGAGTGCAAGAGTGCAAGAGTGCAAGAGTGCAAGAGTGCAAGAGTGCAAGAGTGCAAGAGTGCAAGAGTGCAAGACTGCAAGACTGCAAGACTGCAAGACTGCAAGACTGACAGACTGACAGACTGACAGACTGACAGACTGACAGACTGACAGACTGACAGACTGACAGACTGACAGACTGACAGACTGACACACAGAAAGACAATTCTGTATTAGAGGTCAATCGACTCGGGAAATGTTTTTTTACGCAAAATCAAGAGATCGAAATTTTAAATGAATACAAAACTTTTTTATACTACGTATAAGAACGTAAAAATAGTGACACTGTCTAGTCAACGTTTTGTTTGTACAACGTTTCGGCATTTGTTCTGTTTCCTGAGCACCCACTTACCTTCTGTCTAAACTCACCTGCCCCTGCCATATTTGGTCGCACAACAGATTTTCGGGGGTTGCTGCGGAGCCACGAAGCCAAGTAGGGGGCGAAGTAGTTTAAAACGGAAGAACCACAAAAAAAAACAGAAACAAACCTCTGTACATTTAAATTTCGGAAGCTACGGTGCGGGGGAAGGGATACACAAGAAAAAAGGATTTTCATTCTTTTGCGCCCAACCGTTATTTCCGAATTTTTGCTTTTCTTTTCTGTTATTTTCTTCATTTTTTTTCTTTCTTCATTTTTGTTGTGGAAAAACGTTGCTGGTTGTAATAAAATTGAACGGCATGTGAGCGAATAAAATACAATGGAGAACGGAGGGTTGGTCCTTGATATTAAGCGGTGGTGGTAGTGGCGGCACACGGTGAAAAATTTGTGTCCTAGTTTTAAAGTTTTTAGGTTTATATCTTTATACGAACTTAATAAATATCAAGGACCGAAATCTGTATTTTTCCCATTTGCAGAACTATTTTTTTTTTTAAATATTTAGCAATTAAATGGAATGTTTTTTTTAGAAAAAATGGTCTTGAAAAAAGGAAATATTATTCAAATTACTGACCAAAAAAATCTGAGTTTCGGGAAACATGTACTTTATTTTGTTAGAAAATAGAATTTTCAAATAATTTTACTTAAAAATATCCGATGTGACCAGGACATGACTGTCTTATACAAAATCTACGCTCCAGCGCAATTTAAACCATCACCCGACAGATAAAACATTAGCTTGTTTAAAAATTTAAAGTTTTACTTTCTTATACGAAGTACAGTAATCCCACCAACTGCGCGGTAGATACATTCCACAAAAAGAGCGCGCAAACTGAAACCGCGCACTGTGAACCCTACTTTGTATGAAATTTTGGGGTTAGGAATATGTTTTTTTAAACGAGAATTATAAAAAACCGCGCTGTTGCGAAATTTTTACCGCGTAGTTCGAAATTTTTGTATTAAAAACTTAACCGCGCAGTTTTAGGGATTACTGTATAATAAGTTATGTATTCATGAAAACCTTCGACCTTATTAAAAGAGATCTCGTCAGTCTGTCAATCTGTCAGTCTGTCAGTGTGTGTACAAGATTTCTCAATAATTAACAGAGCTAGAGCCATGAAATTTTAAGTCATGTTTGGTCCTGCAATTGGGGCGATTCTGTCAACTTTTGGTGGAAAGAAAGTACACGGCGAAAAATCCTGGAGTATTTTTCAATCCAAAAATTATATTGACGAAATTTTAATACAATTTTGGATTGGAGTTTAATACATGCGAATTATTGAAAATATTTTAATCTTTTTTTCCTTAATCTTTTAATTATTTTTTATTTTACATTGAACTTAAATAGTTTTAATATTAATATCTACAATTTAATCAAAATTGTAGAATTTAAACTATATCGAACCAAAAATTAAATTAAAAAATTATTGGATTAGAATTTTGCATTGGATTACATATAAAGGGTGATCCAATAAGAGCTTCCTGTTTTTTTTTAATAAAACACATAATAATTAATATATTGAGGAAAATATCTATTTAATATGTTAGTTTGGTTCATGCCATTTAATGTTTAAAGATAACTTCCTTCAAATGTTGCCCACGACTAACTCTTAAATGGTCCATTCTGTGGGTCCAATTTTCGACCACTCTTTCAAACATATCGGTCGGTATTCCGATAATAGCACGGGTTATGTTTGCTTCCAAAGCAATAATCGTTCCGGGTTTATCGACGTAAACAAGAGATTTCCCATATCCCCATAAAAAGTAATCCAATGGTGTCAGATCACAAGATCTCGGTGGCCAATTAACAGGACAATTTCTTGAGATGATGTCTTCATCGAACGTTTCCCTCAATAAACCGATTGTATCATTAGCCGTATGACATGTAGCGCCATCCTGTTGAATCCACAAGTCAGCTACACCAATATCTTGAATTTTTGGCAACAAAACTTCATTGATCATTGCTTTGTAGCGAGCTCCATTGACAGTAACACGCACTCCTTCCGCTTTTTTTTAAAGAAATACGGTCCGATGATGTTACTGCGCAGCAATATTCTCATTACTACGGGCTGTACGCACTCTGGTTGATTGATGAACGTCTAATAGTGTAAAATTTGTTCGAAATTTGGTGATGGTTTCACGAATAGTGCGTTCAGTGGGACGATTATGACGACCAAA
This sequence comes from Chrysopilus asiliformis, assembly GCA_964034945.1. NCBI lineage: Eukaryota > Metazoa > Arthropoda > Insecta > Diptera > Rhagionidae > Chrysopilus > Chrysopilus asiliformis. Next base: position 4,617,301 of record OZ035964.1, read on the forward strand.
ATGTGGACGAAGAGCTCTATAACGATTCCTAACTGAGCACTGATTTTGGAAATAAGTTTCCACAATTAGTAAACGTTGTTCACACGTAAGTCTATTCATGTTGAAATGGCACTGAATACTGAACACAAACGTCATATAGACAAGCCAGTTGACACATAAGAACTGCCAAAACAACCCTATTGGAAAAAGTACCTCCAATTGGATCACCCTTTAGGTCCACTGGAATCCAATTTTGATTGGAATTCATTCCAAGATTTTTTGCCGTGTAACTAAACCCAATTGACCAATGTCGGAATTTTTGTACCGTGTCCAAAAGTACCACGCAATTTTCCTTTATAAAGTTTAAGAATATTTGTGGGAACATTTGGAATTATGGACCTTATGGTACAAAAAGGACCATTTTCACAGGAAAAAATCTTGGATTTCCAGTCGAAATTCCATAAATCGTACCTTCGGTACTTGGTACAAGATGATTGGAGATCCAATTGGTTTTCCAACCAATTTGGTCAATTGGGAAATGGCAGCTTTTTAAAAATCGCAATTTCGCTTATTGTAAGTTACTCCAAAACTACGCCTTTTTAGTAGTCTTATGTATCTCAAAAGTTGAAGGCAGTAAAATTTTCTACACTTTTGTCTTTTACTAGAATTCGATATCTGAAACCGTTATTTAAAAAAAAGGTGAATTTTTCACGAATATCTCGAAAACTAATGGGTTTTGGGTGGTTCAATATGTGAAATGAATTGAAGAGAATAATGTTGGCTATAATTTTATCTTTCACAGTTATGCGCTATCTTTTACCGTTATTGGGATATTTTCATTAAAATTTATAAACAGAAAAAAAATCATTTTTGCGAATAGCTTGCAATATTCAACGCAAACTTGAAATTTTTCGACTTCTCGGTTCAAAAATTAACTTTCCCTTACAAAAATTCATTTCACGAAAATTTCCACTTTTTTAGTTTAAAATTTTAACCAAAACTTAGCTGAAAATTGTTAAATTTTCAACTAAGTTGTGTTTAAAAGGGCATATTTAAACTGTAATATGTTGGAAAACTCAACGCGGAAGTGTAGAAACAGGGAAAATTCGTTTTTGCAAACCACGTCGGTAGAAAATATATTAAACTGTAAATAGTTAACAAAAATCATCTTAGACCCGTAATTAGTTGAGTGAAGTTTTAAAAGTAAACCCAACTTTTTCACTGTGTACGCAGTGAGGACACAACATCCAAGTATAAATACACACCCTCACAGCCTGGATCCACAAGGATACGCAGGATAACATCCTTTTCGGCCCTTGAAACTGATTGTCCCAACTTCCTTGAAAATCACCTAAGGAGATTCCATTCACCCATCATTATTAAATCACATCCCGCAGTGCAATCCCCCCCCCCCCCCCACCGACGACACGGAAGAATAAGAAATCCCCCAAACAGAGTTGAGCATCTGTGCGACCACCTGGTGTTGGGTTCTTTAAATGATTACAAGCGTGATTTTCGTTTTAAGAGGTAAACGGTCAACAGGAACAACAACAACAACAATCACAACCCCTCCGCACTCCTCGCCTCCCCTAATCGAATCGAATCCCCTTTGGATGCCACACAATAAAATACCAACCCATACCATTGGGATTGCGCCTGTAAGAGAATCCGAAACCTTCTTCGTGAAACACGCCGCGCCGTGGGAATATGCCAGGAAAATCTCTAGTGTTGCAACCTCCTGCCACCCCTTGGCCTCGCGTGATGGTATCTACGAGATAAAATCCCTAAACGTCGTACGAGATTTTCGATGGTCGCATAGGGTTCGGAGGTTGACACCGTAGATATAAAGAAGTCAGATTTCTGAAAAACTTGACGCGCCGCGACTCAAGTGGAAGACACGATCTCCACAAAGTATGACCGGCGACCCCATCGTCTCATGCCCAGATCTTTGATATTTTGCCGGGGGAGGAGGGGAAGCGGAGATGAGAAAAACGGTTTTTGTGGCACGATAAAGTAAAGCCAAATGAAATACCGAAAAAAAATTTCCCCGAATTCTTTCGGTTTTTATTCCTGGTTTTTTTTGGCCGATGGTTTTCTATTCTCTGTTACTTCCACTCCCCACTAATTCCCCGTCTCTCCTGCCCTCATCAATCCATACCACCTACAAATCCTTGGTAGTCCTTTTTCTATCCATTCGCCACCGCCCACCAGTTTCCCTCACGTCGTCACCTTGTGCCTTGCCCGCCATTTCGTACTCCCGCTCTCTCAGCACCACCGACCGCCAGTTTAGTTGGAAAACTTTTGTGAAACAATGGAGCTTTTCGTTTTTGTGGTAAATTAGATTCCGCTTCTGTCATTTTTACCGCCACCGCTTACCAGAATTTATTTTTTTGGTATTTTTAACAAAATTATAATTTTATTTTTTTCTTGCAGTTTAAAGAAACCTATTATACACTCTTGGCCACCTTAAACCACACTTCTCTATACCCAAAAGTAAAGCTGGTGACCGGACTATCCTTGAATTTTGCTCAGTCGGGTGAGGAGGGGGTGGGGCGAGGCAATGGACGCAAAAGAAATCGAAGTCTTGTTTTCAGTTTCATTCTTTGCAAGTGTTCCTTTTTTCCGGACCTACATTTAAGGATCAACATTTGTTTCCCAAATCCCTTACCTCTCATCCCACCCTTGAATTAGACCAAAGATTTTTCTGCCACTGTTTTGGTATTTTTCTCGCCGCGCTGGGAGAATTTAAAGGTTCCCAAGGACTTCTCAAAACTCCATTAAAAATAATAATAACAAATAAATAGAAAAAACTGTTTCCAAAACGCTCTGAAAAGTACCGGGGAGTTTGATATAAAAACGAAAATGAAGTTTCCGCTTTGAAAAAGGCTGGGGCCGGCAATTCTTCGCATGAAAAATCCGTAGACAAAATTATGGCCGGTTTTTTTTGTTGTTGCAGAAAACTCAAGATTGCACAAAGACAATTTGCATCGAACTTTTAATATTTATTCTAACTAATTAAGTTTAAATTTTCAACCAAAGAAATTTAAAATTTGTAAACAACAAAATAACACAGCCTTTCTCAAACAAATGGTTGAAATTTCCATCTTTTTGGTTGAATTTTTAAACCCTTAAAAGTTGAATTTTTGAACCAGAGTTGAATTTTTAGGCCACAGTTGAATTTTTAGACCAAAAGGGTTGAATTTTTAACCAAAAGGGTTGAATTTTTAGACCAAAAGGGTTGAATTTTTCAACCACAGTTGAATTTTTAGACCAAAAGGGTTGAATTTTTAACCAAAAGAGTTGAATTTTTAAACAAAAGTCGAATTTTTTAACCACAGTTGAATTTTTAGACCAAAAGGGTTGAATTTTTAACCAAAAGGGTTGAATTTTTTCACCAAAGTCGAATTTTTGAACCACAGTTGAATTTTTAGACCAAAAGGGTTGAATTTTTAACCAAAAGAGTTGAATTTTTAAACCAAAGTCGAATTTTTTAACCACAGTTGAATTTTTAGACCAAAAGGATTGAATTTTTAACCAAAAGAGTTGAATTTTTTAACCAAAGTCGAATTTTTTAACCACAGTTGAATTTTTAGACCAAAAGGGTTGAATTTTTAACCAAAAGAGTTGAATTTTTTAACCACAGTTGAATTTTTAGACCAAAAGGGTTGAATTTTTAACCAAAAGGGTTGAATTTTTGAACCAGAGTCTAATTTTTGAACCACAGTTGAATTTTTAGACCAAAAGGGTTGAATTTTTAACCAAAAGAGTTGAATTTTTAAACCAAAGTCCAATTTTTAATCCACAACTGAATTTTTAAACCAATAAGTTTGAATTTTCAAACCAAAAAAAAAGTTCACATCAGACGTCAAGAAATCCACTTTACGACCTCTTGTGTTGTTGCGAATATTTCCACCAAATCGAGTTACAACCCCCCCCCCCCCCCCCTCCGCTTCTCTGTTGCAACCCTTCACCAGCTAGCCCTTAAGCGGTTCAACTTATTGGGACGCAACTTTTTGCGTTAGATATGAAATTTTCGAAAAGCCTCCAACGTTCCAAAATTTAACCCCATTAGCCCCCCTCCCATTTTTTTATTCGCCTTCCCTGCTAATCGCTGAGCCGCTAGGGACATTTTAATAATGGTTTCATCAATAAAAACGTCACACATTGGGTGACAATACATCCCGGATTCGGCGCAACAGAACCAGATTTAGACATGTTGTCCCGGCGTTCCGGAAACTAAACTCTTGTCCCGGATTTTTCAATTTCCTGATAAAATTTGTTAAAACAGTGGGAAAAACGATTACTAAATATGTAAAAAAGATTACTCTACTTCGTTAGAGATTGCTGTTAATTATATATTTTTCGCTTGCGGCGCATTTGAAATCTTTCAATGATTCTCCACAAAAGATTGGATTTGCCACGCAGTTCTCGTGTTCCATTTCAGCCAACATCCCCCTCCCCTCAAAGAAAAGAACTCTGACGAAGCGACGTGGTCACGGATAGCGGACTTGTCGGTCCGCAGCACGCGCACCCACTCCGCTGGCTAACTATCAGAGTGGGTACGGGTGCAGCGAATACTTTTAAATATTTTTAAAATGTTTTCCACATATTTTTGAGATTTTTTTCTTCATTTATCTGTCGATTTATCTTCCAGATGTTCATGCGTCGAACTCATTCGACACGCAAGGTCCAACGTTTGCCATCGAGCCGCTAAATCGCTTAGAATTCACCAATTCTGGCGGTAGTCGAGCCGACTGTACCGTACGTGGTAACCCGGCACCGAGTGTTGAATGGCTGGATCAGGATAATAATCCGGTCTCAACAATACCAAAGGTAATATTTTTAATTTGCCATCGAGTTTTTTCCGTTTCAGTTTTCAAAAAAAAAATAGTCTATTGGTGGCGAAAATTTCGATGGGATTGGGAAAAGAGACCGAATCAACTCTACGTCCGTCACAAAACTGGACGAATGCAAATTCGCTGTCGCCTGGCACAAATATTTATATTTCGGGATGATAAAAGAAAGTTTGTGAGATTTTTTTTTTATTTGTTTCAGGTTCGACATATTTTAGCCAATGGTTCGCTATATTTTCCACCTTTTGAGGCTGAAGCGTTCCGGCAGGACGTCCACTGGACGATTTATAGGTGCATCGCAACGAATACAGTTGGGACAATTCTTTCCAGAGACGTGGTCATAAAAGCTGGTAAGTCTGGCCTTTTTAACACTAAATATTCGACCAAGTTGGTTGCAGAGAAAGGGGAGACGGGGGTTGTGTTGCAAGGGGTGGCGCTGGAGAGAGGGGGGCAATATTTAGATAGCTATAAAGCGACAAACTTGACAGACTTGACAGATTTCATATAAAACTGCAAAAACTCCAAGTCAATCACAAAAAATGCTGCCACATGCCGATGTACGAGGCAGGTAACAAAATTAACTTCGTATTTATGCAATTTAATTTATTTTTAGAGCCCTGTCTAAAACGACGATTTTTACGATTTTTAGTTCCGTCCTGGAAATGAAAAATTGCAGAATATTGATATAAAAAAATATCAGTTGTGGTCAACACAAAACTTTCTTCTACAAAATCTACGACCCTGCGCAATTTACGCTAGAGCCCTGTCGCGTTGTCAACCGAAGACGACCTCCCAATAAATTCTTGGTGTATTCAAAAATATCAAAAATGTACAAAATTTGAGATAACTTGAGAACGGTAAAAGATATCAATTTACGGTAAATGGCAAAAATGTAGAAAATGTTAACATCTTTAATTATTCTTTTAACTGATTTGTCGTAAAACCGTTAGTTTGCAAATTATTCGCAAACAAATGATTTTTTACATATTAATGAAAATATCTCAATAACGGTAAAAGATAACGGATAACGGTAAAAGACAAAATTGTGCAGAATGCCATTCTCATTAATTAACTTCATACATTCAGTCAGCAAAAACCCGTTAGTTTTCGAGATAATCGCAAAAAACTGTTTTTTTTGGAAATAACGGTTTATCTCGATAACAGGTGGAGATATCGAGTTATAGTTAAAGACAAAAGTGTGGGAAATTTTATTTTCTCCAAGTTTTATCATACTTAAGGACACTAAAAACACGTAGTTTGGGAGTAAATCGAGAAAAACGAAATTGCGATTTTTGAAAAACCGCCATTTTGGATACTTCCTGTTAACGGATTTCCACCAAAAGTTGATAGGATCGTCCCACTTCAGGACCCAACATGCTTATAAAATTTCATGGCGCTAGCTCTATTAGTTTTTGAGAAATCTTGTACACAGACTGACAGACTGACAGACAGACAGACAGACAGACAGACTGACAGACTGACAGACTGACAGACTGACAGACTGACAGACTGACAGACTGACAGACTGACAGACTGACAGACTGACAGACTGACAGACTGACAGACTGACAGACTGACAGACTGACAGACTGACAGACTGACAGACTGACAGACTGACAGACTGACAGACTGACAGACTGACAGACTGACAGACTGACAGACTGACAGACTGACAGACTGACAGACTGACAGACTGACAGACTGACAGACTGACAGACTGACAGACTGACAGACTGACAGACTGACAGACTGACAGACTGACAGACTGACAGACTGACAGACTGACAGACTGACAGACTGACAGACTGACAGACTGACAGACTGACAGACTGACAGACTGACAGACTGACAGACTGACAGACTGACAGACTGACAGACTGACAGACTGACAGACTGACAGACTGACAGACTGACAGACTGACAGACTGACAGACTGACAGACAGAAAGACATTTTTTAAATATGACTCCAATCGACTCAGGAGTGATCGGGAAATGTTTTTTAGGCAAAATTAAGAGGTCGAAATTTTTCATGAATACAATACTTTATTATACTCCGTAGAAGAAAGTAATATGTAAAAAGTAGTGGCTGGATACAGCGATTGTCAGTTATGAGCAAAACAATTTATAAAATATGTTTTCAAAAGTACAAAAAAAAACCAGTTTTCCCACCAATGTTTTTAGCGCTTCAAGAGAAATCTTGTGTAAAATTGTAAATTTTGATAAAAATATAAAGTGTTCATAAAGTTTTTGACTGTATACTTTTCAGTCTTCAAGCAAAGGATTACAGTTAAGCATTAAAAAGTATAAATTAAAACCACTAAAACGTTTTCCTTGCCTTTGAGATATCCTTGCGCACTTTTTCACTCCAGATTCGGATTCAGCGACCCCAAAAACCACCCAGATGTGATTGTTTTCCGGAAAATTTCAAGAAAAACCTAATCACGATATCTTAACAGGATCTTCCGTTATCCTTACTAGGACGAAGTAGGAAACATGTTGTATTGTCACCGAAACTACGGAAGGTGGAAAAATTTCATCGTTTTAGGTTCCATTTTGTCGGAAATCTAAGCCTCCAACGATTTAACACCATAGCAACAAAGCAACTTCATACAAAGTGTATAAAAAGTGCTGCAAAAAGTGTATAAAAAGTGCTGCAAAAAGAATTGAAAAACCGCGAAATTCAAAAAAAACTCCCCAAATACAATTTTTTTAAATATCGAAAAATTCCGAAATAAAAAAATCCCCCGATTGTAAAAAAATATATAAAAAAACGCATAAAATTGGCAGTCAGGAAGCACTTCGGGCTTCGCCCCAAACCCTCGCCAACTCAGTTACGAACAAAAATTTTTTTAGTTCAAAATCAAAACAAATTGAATCTTTTATTCAATTGTTTTGATTTTCGAATAAACGCAAACTAAAATAACACAAAAACTACGAGAAAAAAACTTAAAAAATTAAACCTTTTCTACCGTTTTTTCTCTCCTCGAAGTGACGACTTTCCCAGCATTTTTCGGTGTTCAATTTTATTTTGTTTATTTCACTTCACTTTTGTCTAAATTTTAACTGCAATTTTTTTCACTTTAATTTCCGCTTTCCACTTAAATCTAACGATTTAATTTTCTCTTCCACTGCCACTGAACTGGTCGCCATTTTGTGAAATCAATTGAATGAGCGGCTGCGCCACCTGCCAACTGAATAAGCGGCTGCGCCATCATGATAAATATCCCAAAAAAAAAAATGTTGCCGTATTGAAATTTTTGACTTTTTTTCAATTTTGCAGTTTTTTATTTTTTTTTTTAGTCAGGGGAATTTTTTTTAATCTCGTGGTTTTTCCATTCTTTTAAACATCTTTTTTAGTCGGAGGATTTTCTATATTTCGGGGTTTTTCAATTTTTTGAAGAATTTTTTAGTCGGTGTTTTTTTTTATTTTGGGGTATTTCAATTTTTTAAGGATTTTTTTTCGTCGTGGTTTTATTTTAATTTCGCAGTTTTTCAATTCTTTTTAGGATTTTTTTTTTATTTCGTGGCTTTTCTTTAGTTGGGGAGCTTTTTATTAATCTCGTAGTTTTTCAATTCTTTATGAGACTTTTTTTAGCCGCGGTGTTTTTTAAAATTTCTGGGTTTTTCACCACTACTTGCCCAGTGAAAGTATAACCATATATGAAAATAATTCGAATTGACGGATTTTATCGGAAAATGAATAAAGATGTAAAATGCATATCGGGATGAATGAACAATAATAGGTGACGGAGAAGGAAATTTCGTTTCAGTATAAAATCGGTGGCACGGATTCCATCATAGATCCAACCGTAAATCATATTTTTGCCCTCGATTTCCGACCGTCATCGTTCCTCCTCAAGAAGCGATTTCCAAGTCTTTTGAGAGTTTTTCCACTTCAATTTCACTTCTTTTCCAGTCTATTTTCCTCATGTAGAACTTCACAGAAATCATAAGAAAATTCTCTATTCTAGCGAGAGAGGAAAATTCGGTTAAGACACAACTGAGTGAGTCATTTGTGTTGGTGAAGAAGCATCTGAAAGGATGCCCGTTATTGTACGGCAAGTGGCACAAATAATTCCTTCAGGAGGATTCGATGTTGTGTTCCCGGGGGTGGGTCACGGGTGGGGAGGGGGGGGGGGGAGGTAGGTATAGCAACAGCGAAGGTGGCGGCAATGACAGGATTATTGGCGTTAAGATGATTTACTTGTTAAGTTCCATCGTTACATTTTATATGCGAGTATTGGGAATCTCTTCACATTTTCCCACTCACTGTCCTATCAGCGACACACACACATACACACACCCGCACACTCATACACGAAATTGTACGGGAGCGGCGCGACGGGAGGCGAACTTTCTTGAAACAGAATTTTAGGGTAAAATGGACATCAGAACATATCGCTTCTGATTGCATTAGATACGGATCCGATAGACTCAGCAAAAAATAAAAATAAAAATAAACCGACATGTGATCATCAAACAATTTTTCTATAATCAATCTAAAGCTAGAACCTGAATCGTACGTCGATGCGTCCGTCATGCGTCCGTCCGGTAGACAGTTTTATGCGGTGACAGTTGGGTACGGCAACGAATCACTTCTTCTTCACTTTTTTTGCACTTCTTCTATTAGTTTATCGTCGAAACAATTACTTTCAATTTGTTCCATACTTAAATTGCTTAAATCGTAACCAAACTTTTTTGCGAAATGACATTTCCGTGCGTTGCCGCATGTAAAAGTAGAAAGTCAACCTACTCTATGCGGTGACGGTGAGTTGCCGCATCGGACAAACGCATTATTAGGGGAGTACTCATAGCAGCCCGTTGATTTTACTTTGACCGCATCAACGTGACGGACGCACGGACTTATGTTTCTGGTTCTACCTTAATGGATTGAACGAACACAACTACATCCGAAGAAACACCTTTAGGTGCAGGTGTGGTCCGAGTGGATTTTGATGTATGGAAGAGTTATGTAAAATCAAGGCAAAGAGGCGTCCGGGGTTCACATCCATTTCTTTAAAAAATGTCTAAGAACGCAGTTTTTCTGTTTGAATTTATAAAAAATCGATCAGAGAGTAGAAGATTTGCCGCAATTTTCGTTTGTGATAATTGAGACAAAAAAAATCCTTCTTAGTCCTTCGGTATGCAACAAAAATTGCGCCGCAGGCAAATTATGTTGCAAAAAATACACTTTAGATGAAAATTGTTTAAAAAAACTGCAAATTTTTAAATTCCAATGCTCTAAATTGACCTACCTAATAACTGCCAGAGAAGCGTATTTCCAAATGTTGTATCTTGTAATGTTTGAATTTGATGTGGCGAACTTCCACAAGCCTCAAAATGTGACCCTTGGGTGGCGCTCGGGCCGGAGGCTCCCGTAGCCACCACCACGTCCGCCCCTCTTCCACCTCTTTAACACTGCCATGTGTAAAATCATATTCTAAAGACATTTTTACGTAATAAGATTTTCAATACGACACACAGTTTTCGATTACGAGAAAATCAGAAAATACTCTTTCGTTTGTATTGGAATGGTCCGATTTTGCCCGTTGAACAAGATTTTAGACAAACTTTTTATGGCAATCTTGTCTAAGAATAATTTCAGATTTCCGTCTCAATCCCTTAACGAACAGATGAACGGAAAGGTGGAAATCACAATCTTTTTGATTTTTAAGAAAAAATTATAATATTCCAAAGGTTTTTTACAAAAAAAAGACTGATAAGCGAGAGTTAGAGTTTCCAGTGAAAAAAAGATATTTTTTTTGAACCGGTGATGATTTGGGGGGGGGGGGGGGGGGGGAATACCACCGCTATCGTTTTGTCAAACAAAATGAAAGAGTTTTTTTTTTAAATTTGGTTTTTGGTGAACGAAGTGAAAAACGTTCTCGTAAGGCGAACCGGGAGGAAATGTTGGGTAGTGATTTATTTAAATGCGAAAGTGGAGCAGGAAGCAGAAACCGGGAGCAGGGGCAATCCGACACAATCTTTGGCTTCATCCATGTCGTGCTACGTCACAACACATAAAATCAAAATCAGTTCATCTCAGCAAAAAAAAAATCCTAACCCCCAAAACATACAAAGACCTCGAGTATTTTGCGTAGATTTCCAGATGTCTATAAATTCTCAACCATCTCGCAACCTCTCCACCTCCTCCCCCTCCCCCCCTCGAACACAATGTCCTCACAATGGATTTCTGCATAATCTACTAGAAGCCCCACCATTTATACATCCGTATCTCCTACAAGCCCACCCACCCAAGGTCCGCCCCCAATGCTTTTCGACAGTCTTGTGATATTCAAAAGGAAATCAAAAAGGGGTGAATCTCAACACATGATAAACGATCGGGTGGGGGAAATTTCTAGCGGAACGAAGTGATATTTACGGCCGTTTGCTGTGGCATTGGAAAGGGATGAAGGGCGGAGGGGGGTGGTATGAAATAGAATAAGCCTCATATTATTTCTTTTTTGCAATTTTGGCAGTTTTTTGTGCTTCCGATTCTGGCGTTTTTCACTTCTCATGCTGCAAAATAATAGCAGGAAAATAGAATTTTTTCCAATTGAACCAAAAAAAAAGCTTGATGGGCTGAAAAGATTCGGAATACGGGCAAAAAAAAAATGAATACAAAATATATCGCAAGATATACACCACACATAAATCAAGGACGAATTGATTGAGTCGATGTGTAATTCACTGCATCACTATTCAATTTCGCCCTGTTCTATCCTATAAAAATGATAACTTTATTAATTATTTGCACTACGAATATGTACGTTGAGCCAACGCAGTCTATGCCTATACGGTTATTCAGTCTCTCTTCTACGCGATCGTTATGTCTGTCCTTTTGTCTCTCTGTCCATCCGTCCTTCTGTCCGTCAATCATTGTCTCAAACCGTCTGTCGGTCAATCCGATCACTCCGACTGTCCGTCTGTCCACCCCTGAATACCAGAACTTTCGAAAGGATTGAGCTAGAGACTTGAAATTGTGTACAGTTACGTTTTTAGTAAATAGCAAGTGAAAATTCAATTTTTCGGGAGTCATTTCAAACCTTCCCCCTCCCATTGGCCTGACTCCTGCATCTTCTGCTGATGTCCCGCATTATTCCGAAAGGATTCGTTGCAAAGGAAAAGAGGGGACCCTAATTCGGTGTGCTTTTTTGTGAAAACTCAATTTTCCGTGAGGCACCTTCCCCCTCCACCGCGCAAACCATTAGTGATATCGGAAAACAGACATCGGATTCTTAATCAGAGGCCCGAAAAACCCCCCTATGCCACATTTCAGCTCAATCGGAGACGTTTCAAAAAATTGAAAAAATCGCAAGGGGGACCCCTGCACTTTTTTTCAGGACGAAAAATTGAAGTCCTCCGATCAGGCTGAAATTAAGAACTTAGAGGTTATCGGGGATGGAGAATCGATATCCGGTGTCCTTTTTGAGGCTGGCGGGTCGGTTTCGGCGGTACAAGGACGAGGTCCTTGAAAAATCCTTTTTTCCACAAAAAGGACACCGGATATTGATTCCTCGTCCCCGAAAACTATAAAATTTGGAATTTCATAAAAATCCTTTTAGCCGTTTCCGAGATAAAAGGATACATTTTTTAAGGATATAACATTAGAAAAACCGTTTGTCTCTCGCGTAATTTTTGGCCTAGCGACTCACGATTAACAGTTTTTGATAGATTAAAATATCCTAAAGGATGTGTGATTTTTACTTTTTCTAAAACTGCGAAAGTTTTTTTTTTTGAAAGAATTTTTTCTCGAGACTTGAAATTTTCTTGAGATTTTTTTCAAAAATTCATAAAAATTTTGTATGCCCTCATATAGAGTATTTGACGACACTGACATTTTTTTTAAAAAACTTTTTTTTAACTTTTTTGAAATTAACACAAATTTTACCGTTATGTTTCAGTTGTAAATCAACGATACGAACCAGAAGTTCAGAATCCTGGTGGGTTTATAGGCAGTAATGTTCTAATTAAGTGCAACATACCATCATTTGTTAAAGAATACGTGACAGTGACGTCTTGGCTGCAAGAACCATCATTTAATATTTATCCATCACTCGAGAGTGGTAAGTATTTTTTTTTATTTTCCTTAAAAAAACAAAGAAAATCGTTAGATTTTTTAAATAAATTGTTAAAAGGTTCAAAAATAATTGCTTTGGCCAGAATCTTAAGAATAATTGCTTTGGCCAGAATCTTAAAAATAATTGCTTTGGCCAGACAAAGGATTTGATTTTTCACTTCATTTACTACAAGAGAAATCTACTTGTATTAGTATGTATAAAATCGTTTGTGATGACTAATTGACCGATTGACTGATTGACCGATGAACTGATTGATGATTGACTGATTGACTAATTGGCTGGTTGATTGATTGACCGATTGATCGATTGACTGGTTGACTAATTGACTGACTGATTGATTATTTGACTAATTGACTGATTGACCGATGAACTGATTGATGATTGATTGATTGACTGATTGACTCAATGCCTAGCCTAAGCGCCTGGAGCTAGCAAGCTGAAATTTTTACAACATATCAGATGCAAACTATGTCGGAGTTTTTCGAAATTTCGCCCCCAAGGTGGTAAACGGGGGTTGGTGTTTTAAAAAAATTATTTTTGCCTGAGGGTCGCTGGTCGGGAGACTGAGAAATCCTAATCGGGGGTTTTTGACCACGAATTTGGTGTTAGAATTTTAAAACTCCAAATGGGAGGTGCCGTAAAGATAACGAAAATATCCTTTTCCTCATTTTTATTCGGAATGGAAGTCCTGTTTTTTGTTTCTCTCAAGTTTTTAAATTAATTTGGGCGGGGGGTTTGTGCAAAAACCGTTAGCCCGGCAACGACGAATATGCAAACATATTTCCATACACATTTATGATCTCCCGCCCCCTGGGCTCTTCGGCTTGTACAGTTGCATATGGCTGATGAACACTGTTTTAACTTTTGGCACAAATCTCGGATGTCAACAGTAACGAACAGGTTTTGCATTTCGGGTAACTACCAGGAAGAACCAGCAATTAAACAAAACATGAGCACCAGATATATTGGAAACTTCCAAAACGACCGCCTTGGTCTTCGTGCCGCATCCGCTTCTCCTTCCATCCAGCAACCATTCGATCTCTGTTAAAAAGGTTTTAACTCAGTGGTGGGTGGGCGGGTGGATAGAAGTTTAATTTGCAATTTCTGGCTTCTGTTGATATTCCTTCGAGTGCATGAACCATCCATCGATGCATCTCGCCGTGTCCGTGTCCGTATGCCGTATGTATACATCAGTAAACCGAATACACTTGAGTATGTGGAACTTAAGTGTATACCGGTTGCCACCAGGACTCGGTTTTTTACAGATTGGTAGCTAAAAATAATACGTCAGGACGAAGGATTCCGCACATATATTGCCAGCGTTTGGCCGCATATGTTAGCGTCGGAAATATAAAATATGTGACGTGAACAGCACATGATTTTCTTATACAAAATCTACGTGTTGTCTGCACAATTTACACTATAATCAGATAAATAAAAATATGAATTTTTATTTAACAAAATCTCAAATATTTCGATAATGGTAAAAGATATCGTTTTTCTGAAACATACAAAAATGTAGAGAATTTTAATACTTTTAATTCGGGCTTTAACAATATTTTTTTTTATTTTCCTTAAAGTACCGTTAGTTTGCATGCAATTCGCAAAAATCTATATTTTAATGATTATATCTAGATAACGGTAAAAGATAACGGATAACCGTTTAACACAAAATTGTGGCAAACATTATTCGCTTCAATTCATATCGTATATTGAACCACCGAAAACTCGTTCTATTTCGAGATAATCGTGAAAAATTCACTTTTTTGAAATAACGGTATATCTCCATATCGAATTTCAGATATCGAATTCTAGGAATAGACAAAAGTGTAGGAAATTTTACTGCCTTCAACTTTTGTGATACATAAGATTACTAAAAACGCGCAGTTTCGGAGTAACTGACAATAAATGAAATTGCGATTTTTAAAAAGCCGCCATTTTAGTTACTTTCTTTCTATCAAAAGTTGACAGAATCGCCCGCATTCCAGGACCAAACATGTGTGTAAAATTTCATGGCTCTAGCTCTGAGAAATCTTGTACACAGACTGACAGAACTGACAGAACTGACAGAACTGATAGAACTGACAGAACTGACAGAACTGATAGAACTAACAGAACTGACAGAACTGACAGAACTGATAGAACTAACAGAACTGACAGAACTGACAGAACTGACAGAACTGATAGAACTGACAGAACTGACAGAACTGATAGAACTAACAGAACTGACAGAACTGACAGAACTGATAGAACTAACAGAACTGACAGAACTGACAGAACTGACAGAACTGAAAGGACAGATAGAATTGACAGAACTGACAGAACTGACAGAACTGACAGCACTGACAGAACTGACAGCACTGACAGAACTGACAGCATTGACAGAACTGACAGAACTGACAGATCCGACAGATCTTACAGAACTGACAGATTGACAGACATTTTTGTAGTACAGTAGAATCCCGATAATTCGTATTTCAAGGGACCAGCAAATTCATACGAATTAGCGGGATATACGAATTATCGGGGTACGAATTATCGGGATTTTTTTCAAGGGACCAGAAAATTCATACGAATTAGCGGGAGATACGAATTATCGGGGTACGAATTATCGGGATTCTACTGTATTGCCTAAGGAGTGATCGGGAAATGTGTTTTAGGCAAAATTAAGAGGTTGAAATTTTTCATGAATACAATACTCTATTATACTACGTATAAGAAAGTAACAAAACCACTGAATGAAAACTGGCACTGGGAAATTTATATTAAAATTTCTGGTTATATATACATGTGAGTTCCTATATAGTGGTTTTAAACGGTAATATTACCTCTGGACTTTCGTTTTTCATTTTTTTTTTCACAACAACAAGAACAACAAAACGCATTGTCCGAAAAACCAGCAAAACACAAACCAAAATAGACTCAATTTAATATCGTAAAGGGAATACTAATTTGAATTCATACAAAAACCAATGCGATTTCAAAAGAAAAAAATAATTAATATTTTTCAAGCGATGATTGTCCGGTTACTGCAATAAATGCGGACATTTATTGGTTTTATTATTGTAGGTTAATTAAGGAATCCCTGGTAAATTGATTGGCCTACCGACAATAAAATTTAATTTTGTTATATTAAAAATGGCCCAGAAATTGGACAGATATTGTGTTCATGTTACCAGAAATTTTCCAGACCTTTTCTTAAATGGGGGAGAAATTTTGGTAAATGGTTTTTTTTTGATTATTGAGGAAATTTTATTCTGGAGTAATTTTCATCATACTAGAATTTAGGCCCGTCCTATAACGGGTAACCGCAATCTTTGTTAGAAATTCGGTATACTACAGAGTAATTGGCTTGCTGCAGGGAAACTTAACCCGTGCTAGGCACGCGTTCACCTGCGTTAGAAAAAGTAAAATACTGTTAAACTGTGACGGGAGAAATTCAAAAATTAAACCTGCAGCAAGTAAAGTCAGTCGTAAGGAGCTGCACGGATTGACCTCATATAGGTTAAGCTTGATTGAGACTTCACCCAGAGGCCTACAGACCCATTTTACCTCAGATATATAATGAATAACTCCGTTTGCCGGCGACAGGTCAGAGTTGACTTGTCAAAAAGTTGACTTGCATCAGGTTTATTATTTTTCCTGAGTTTTTTGGTAACAGGCAACTGTCGACTATTCAAGCTAATCGCTTCCTGTAAGGGTGTTTAACTCATCCGGGTTATAAATTCTGCATGGACGTAGATTCTGTATAAGAAAGTGATAAATCAGTCATTTTTTTTGTGGCCTTTTCAGATGGCAAATACCACATGCTGCCAACTGGAGAGCTCCTGATAATTAATATCACGCGATCGGATGCCCAACGAACATACAGATGTCGGACACATCATCAACTGACGCAGGAGGCAGTCGTCAGTGGGAATGTCGGTCGGATACAATTAACAGGTAGGATACATAATAAAAAAAACAAGAGAAAGAGATAGAGTGTGAGAATATGTTGTGACTGGTCAATGTATGCCATCCGTTTTCTTTTCTCCGGGAAGCGTTTTCTTTTTGAGCGCGTCCAAGGACGTCCGTCGAGGGTTTTTGAATGTATTCGGGGTTTTAAAACATGTCCGAAGAATTTCATGCCAATGAAAAGTTTACCAAGACGAAAAGAAATACAAAATGTGTGAGGATTTCGATTTAATACTATACCTCAAAATTCCAAAATTTTCGCCTGCGGCCCATTTTTTCAGATAAGTTGACCATGACGTATTTTTCGTACAAATGGTTTGCCTGCGGAATATACTAATTTAGAGAATTGCAATTTAGCGTAAAAGTTTGATTCTTGCTGTCTAACCGTTTCCCAAAATTTCAAGGCAAATTTTTTTTAAACTATTTTTGTTTGAAATTTTTGAAAAAAAATTCAAGAAAATTTCAAGTTTGGAGAAAAAAAATGTTTTGAAAAAAAAACTTCTACAGTTTCAGGAAAACAAAAAATCACACATCCTTTAGGATCCTTTAATCTATCAAAAACCGTTAACCGTGAGTCGATAGGCCAAAAATTACGCGAGAGACAAACGGTTTTTCTAATGTTAAATCCTTAAAAATGGTATCCTTTTATCTCGGAAATGGCTAAAACGATTTTGATGAAAATTGGAATCTTACAGTTTTCGGGGACGAGGAATCGATATCCGTTGCCATTTTTGGGGAAAAAAGGATTTTTCAAGGACCTCGTCCTCGGACCGCCCAAACTGCCCCGCCCCCCTCAAAAAGGACACCGAATATCGATTCTCCATCCCTGATAACCTCTAAGTTCTGAATTTCAGCCTAATCGGAGGACTTCAATTTTTCGTCCTTAAAAAAAGTGCAGGGGTCCCCCTTACGATTTTTTTCAATTTTTGGAACGTCTCCGATTTTGCTGAAATTCGACATAGAGGAGTTTTTCGGGCCTCTGATTAAAAATCCGTTGTCCGTTTTCCGATATCACCAATGGTTTAGTTGGTGGAGGGGGAGGGGTGTCCCACGAAAAATTGAATTTTCACAAAAACGACACCGAATTAGGCTCCCCGTTTGCGTTTTAAATCGAATCCTTACAAGATTAAGCGGAACATCAGCAGAAGGACCAGGACACGGGCCAAGGGGGTGGGATGGGAGACAAAAAACAATATTTTTCAATACGGCTCGGCGGTTTCGAGAAAATTGGGAAAAAAAAACATTGAGCGGCGAGAGGAAGCGATAAGAAGACTATGGAAAAAGGTCAAAAATCAAAAAATTGCATGCTTTTCCGCAGGTTGAAAAGGACCCTGACTGTACTTGGATTATTGCCGATAAGAAAATACGTTTCCCTTATTTTTTGACCTTCTGTAACTTATGCAAGTTCCATCAAAATCCAAGGGGACCACTTCGCTTATTAATAAAAAAATGGATAAATTATGTAAAACCCTTTTTGACCGTTCGGGTATTTTCCCATATCAGATAAGAAGCTAAAAATGCGAACAACCCCCCGGTAAGAATCCCTAGAATCTGAAATATTTTATAAAAATAAATATTTTATATAAATCAGTGATAACTGTACTTACCATTATGCCGCAAAGGGTTAAGAAACAAAGTCCAAGTTCTTGGAACACTTTGGAAGAAGCGCTTTCCCACTTAGAGAGTATGCACTGAAAAATGAAAAAAGAAAAATTATTAAACATAAACATTTTATTAGGGAGTGTCGATAAATTGCGTCACACTTTTAGGGGGGATCTGCGGTAGTGTGACTCCAGACGAAATATCCCGAAAAAGTATGACAAAGCCGAGAATTAGCGTGACGTATTTTATGACAGCCCCCTAGAGTGATTTCTTATAAGTTTTATAAATATTTTTTTCAATTTTTTTTTCTTGTCAGAAATGCGTGATCCGGTACCACCGATTATGAATGAAAAAGTGGTTTCGATAACAGCGAGGCTTGATGATCCCGTTGTGATTCCGTGTGTCGCCTACGCTAGCCCCAGCCCCACGTATCGGTAAGTAAAGACTTTTTCTTTCACATTATATTTTATTAAATTATACCACCCTGCATACCCATCGTTGTCAGGGTAATGTTTTTTTGCGCAACAAACTCCAAAAAAAATACCATAAAAATTTGCAAAAAAAAAAAAAATACGTCATGCCTTCCGGACCTTCCGGTTCGAATTTTAAAATTCTAACCCCAGTTTCGTGATCAACGATCCCGAAAACCACCGAGTGGCATTTTTTAAAGCTTTTATTTAGCTTGCTATTGTTCCGTCTTCTCATCTGTCAGTTTGCCCGTCAGGGTCAAATCTTGCAAGCTAATTTTGAGCCACTTCCACTCGTGAGTATCCTTTTCCTCAAATTTTCCGGTCGAGCATATCTATAAATATAAAATCGTGTAACCTGATTGCTTGACTGACTGACTAATTGACTCATCAACGCCCAGCTCAAACCCCTGAAGCTAGAGACTTGAAATTTTCACATTATGTCCCAGCCATCACGTAGGAGCTCACTAAGGTGGGGTTTTCCAAAATTTTACTGCTAAGGGGGTAAACGGGGTTTGGGTGTTTTTAAACCGTAATTTTCGCCATGAATCCTGCTCCATAGGAGACTGAAAAGTTTCACTCGGGAGTTTTCGGGGTCACTGATAACGAATCCGGTGTTAGATTTTCGAAATTAGAAACGGAAGGTCATGTAAGGATAACGCAAATATCATTTTTCTCATTTTTCCCGGAGCACGAATTTGGTGTTAGACTAATTCGCAACGGAGAGTGCTGCAAGGATAAGATTTTCTCAAAAGTTTTTAAGTTCTTTCCGGTTTTCTTCGTATTCTAAAACTTATGCAAAAAAAACTTGACCCGGCAACGACGGGCATGCAAGCTAGTAGAGTATAAAAACATGAAATTTCGGGCTTGTCGAATATGAAAACCCCAATTTTGGCCAAAAATTTAGACCGAACTATGCACCGTACAGTGGTGAGGAAACAATCCTTTTCACTCTAGTTAGACATAAAATTTCATCCCTTCGCTCTGTGAATTCTATGGAGCTCGGAAAATTATGACTGAAGTCCGGAAAATTAAATTAAATTAAATTTTACAAATCGTTGTTGTTGTTGTTGTAAATCGCTGATAAATGCAAGGAAATGGAAAAATGCTTTTTGCTGGTTGTCACTGGCGATCAATTAGGGCGTCTACTAACAGAGAATCAGAGATGGTGGGACAGAGCGAGAGAGAGAGAGTGAGAGGGAGGTAAAGAAAAAAAAATATGTGATTGAGTAAAACCAACTGAAAAACTTTACATCTTACCGCTATTTCCTTCTCGCCCACATAAAACGCCATCGCAAATCATTTAGGTTGCAGTTTTTCCTCTTTGCGAATGCAACCCTCATGCTTGTGTGCAGTAAAAACTATCACACTCTGAGCCATCAAAATGGGAGTAGCGTGGGAATCTCTGTTTCTGGTGTGCAGGGAATCCATAGTAAAAACAATCCCTTCCCCCACCGCCTCACTCCCGTGGCTGAAGCCCAACCATCCTGTCAGAGCAACAGGACTGAATCAAGTCGTATGAAAATCCCTTAGGATATGTTCGTACTCTATTCCTTTTTCTGCTCCCCTTCAACCGGTCCCCCTTGCACCTCCCATCGTACTGCTTATGTCCATCGGGGAATGTTCGCCTGTAATTAATTCAAACTACCAGCACAACGTGCACTGCTTATTTTTTTAATATTTTTTTTTAAATGGGACGCCAATTCCGTGGGTAATTACGTGCAATCCTTTTTTTTCACTCCCGTGATGATGCTTTGCAGGTAGCTATCGTTGGGATAATTGTCCAGATCCGGTGGGACCTTCTACACACACGGACACACACACATTAATAATCTTTCCTGGGTTCGAACCACTTTTGGACTCCAGTTGACGATGGTTGTGTCGGGGAAGGGCGAGTGAGGGATGGGGGGGAGGGGAGGTAGAGGAAGTTTGAACATGTCGATTGGCATACCATTCCATCCCGAGAGTGACGTGACGTTGACACAGGAACATCGGGAACAGAACTGCATGAAATTGGAGACGACAAAGAATAGGGCGATAGGGCGAGAGAATATAAGAGGGACAGAAATATATTTCGGTTAATTTTCGTTGAGAAAAGTCGGAACAGAAAGGAACGCGGGGGGGGGGGTGAGCGGAGAGGGGGGATGTACTGTAAAAATCATTTTTCAACAAATAAATGTGACGAACCTGATAAAACTACATTATTTCCAAACCTTTATATAAAAATATTTAAAAAAAACTGAAGCGCTAAAAAGTAAAAAAAATATTTTTTTTAAATTTATAATTTAAAAATATATCAAGTACTGTCAAAGAACGATGCACGATTTTGCCCCTCTAAACTAACTTTTGAACCCGTGTAATTTTCACTTTGGTTGAATACTTTTTGGAAAGGGCACAGTCTCTAGTTTCATCCATATATGGCTTCAAGAGCCACCGAATGGCAGGGGAATGGTGAATGGTTAAATCGCGAGAAAGTTTGTTAATCCCTCACCATCCCCCTGCAATTCGGTGGCTCTTGAAGCCATATATAGATGAAACTAGAGACTGTGCCCTTTCCAAAAAGTATTCAACCAAAGTGAAAACTACACGGGTTCAGAAGTTAACCCAGGGGCACGAAAAACGTTATTTCCTGCATGGTTCTTTGAGTCTGTCAGACAGTCTTTCAGTCTGTCAGACAGTCTTTCAGTCTGTCAGACAGTCTTTCAGTCTGTCAGACAGTCTTTCAGTCTGTCAGACAGTCTTTCAGTCTGTCAGACAGTATCAGACAGTAGGAGCACAATGAACGCAACCAAGCCGCAAAGTAAGGACGGCGTTTGAATTTCACTAGTAGCTCTTGAGAACTCGCCAAAGGTGTCAAAAAAAAATTGGGATATTGGTCTTGAAAAGAAAAAAATCGCCAAAATTAACTCTCAAATGGACAACCTCCTGGAAGTAACTCTCGAGAGTTTTCGAGAGTTACTCGCGTATTGACTCTCATGTAGAGCGGCACCTTAACAGACTTATTAATGCCAGAATCACAGATATCGTACTACTAGATCGCGGCACTCGAACAATTCCATAGCAAAAATATGGGACAACGTGACTATGGTTGTCTCATTTTGTCTTCGAACTTTAGTGATGTCAGATGTTCGAATCAACAAACTCAATAACACTTGAATTATATGTTTTACGTCGAACTCATAAGACTTATACACAGGTTTAGGGAATTGCATATTAATGTATGTGGCAGCTCTGAATATTAACATGAATAATCGGTATAGGGATTGAATAATATTCCGTCGGGGACCTGCATAAGCATTTTTTTCCAGAATTTTAATTTCCCAGAATTACTAGCTTTGTCCCTTTTCTTTTTTTCGTCATAGCTTTTTGACGTTTCAGTAGCCCATTTGAGATAGCAAATGGCTTTATCTAGTAGTAGGATATCTGTGGCCAGAATTGATTTCACCGACCCCAAAAAACTCGCAGAACCACCAGATGAGATTTTTTTCCGGAAAATTTGAGGAAAAGGATAATCACGATGGAAGTGGGTCAAAATTAGATTGCAAGATTTAACCGTGACGGACAGATGGACACGTCAAATTCAAAGGAAATAAAATTTCCTGCATTTTTTCCTTTAACGGGTTTTACGTGTCTTTAACGGTTCTCAAGATATTTGAAAAGATATTATTTTTAACACATATTTTCCAAAATTAAATATTGCAGAGGAAAGTTTTGTGTTGGTCATATGAGATACTTTTTTTATTGCTGAGGTTTTCCAAAAAAAATTTAATTTTGTGTTTGTCTGCTGAAATATCTTGAAAGTATTTTTGAGGTTAAAGTAGAAAAAAAAGAACAGTTTGAAAAAAAAAATCATATCGACCACAACTTTATTGAAGTCCATTATATAGCAGAATAAAAAAAAAGAAACTGGAAAATTTGTTCCTATTTCATGGATATTTGAGGGTTGGTTGTATTTTCAAAGTTTTTTTTTTATTTTTTTTTTTATTTTTTTTTGTAATTTGTCCCGTTGCCCCAGCATCATCAATTCCCATCGAATTCCGTTCGTCCTTTTGCTTTGTTATTCCAATATCGGACGTGATCTGATCCCTGCATCCCGCCCTGCGCCCGCCGCCAACAGGATAAAACCACATCCTTTGGCCTCGTTTTTCGGGGTAGGACGGACGGCCATTCTCTTTTCTGTCCGACCGACGGCGACATCCACTCGAACAAGAGAGCTCATCCAAGTTATTCTAATCTCCCTAACTGTTTCTGTTTGTGTTATACTCGTTCAGTCTTCATTTCACCGTCTCCCCACCCCGTGCTTATTCTGCATTGAAGATAGATTGGTTTTCTTTTTATTACCTCATCCCGGGATTTCTCTACAAATCCCCTCTCCCCCCGTGCCACTTCATCCTGTGTCACAATCATATCGGTTACGTTTCGCCTTTAGTCACCATCTCCGTACCGCATCTCGCCCGGTCGACTCATGCATTGTTCGGGTTCATGGTCCTGTGATGTAGGTCTCTCCTCTGTGGAGATCCGCATATGCTGAATTCACACGATGGGTTACCGTGTTTTGTAGTATAACACAAACCTTATGCTATCCGGCCGATGGATGGTTGGGTCCAATACTAATACATGTACACTATGCTAACTCGGTTCTACTGCTACCTGGCTGACTGCCTGCCCGTTTGAAAAACCATTTTCCATTGTATGTCATTCTCAGGTGTACTCATCGCCGATCCATACCTGGAATTCTAAACGCCTGCCAACCTCTTGCTGTTTGCTGGATGCTCTCGGTTGGTTGTTGCTGATGTTATTTTTACCTTTGCATGCACGAACGGATCCAACGAAAATGTCATAACCCTTACCAATCCACTCGGCCGCCACCCCTCATCTAAATCCCACCATTTACCCACATGAAAAGGGCTGAATTATGCCATTCTGTATTTGCCCCTCCCCCCACCCCCTCCTCTACCCCTAACCATCCCCCTCTCCACCCGCTTTGTACACACATGTACATATCGACGTTTTTCCATACCAAAGCGAAATAAGCAAGTTTCGATGGCATGGTGGTGGCGGAAGGATTCTAATGCCACCTACTTTGCTACCAAAAGCATAAAACCGAATCGAACAGTCGTAAGGAATCCGGATTTAAAGGGGGCGATAAGAAGAGGGATCGGTTTATCAGGAATGCTTATTACTGAAAATTTCAGATTTCGTAATTTTGGGTACACGTTGCTGAATTTGGTTTTGTTGCGGTTACAGGCGTATCGATGCCCTAAAAGCAAGCATCAAGTAAACTATATATGACGCAAATCTAAGCAAAGACGGATATTATTAGAATAGTGTCAACCCCGAACCCCCTGCCAAGAAGGGCGAAATGAATCGAGGCCAGAACCTAAAACGACCACAACCACCTGAAACTCATCATGTCCAATCATCATCAGTCGTACCGTCGTACGCTTTGATTTCTGGTCAAGTGTTGAATAGTTTCGTCCGCCCCCTCCCTTCCCACTTTGCCTAAAAACAAAAATATCTTATGTGACCAGCGCATGAATTTCTTATACAAACTCTACGTCCCTGCGAAATTTACATTGCAATCCGACAAATAAAATATTAGAATTTTTGTTTTACAAAATCTGAAATATCTCGATAACGGTAAAAGATATCGATCTACAGAAAAGGTAAATTCATAAAGAATTTCAATATTTTTAATACTTTTTTTAATCGTTTTTTTTTACCGCAAAACCGTAAGTTTGCAAGCAATTCGTAAAAATATAATTTATCTAATTTACATGAAAATATCTCGGCAACGGTAAAAGATAGTGGATAACGGGAAAAAAAATTGTGGCTCTTCAAGATGAATTGACTGAACCACCCCTGAACCACCAATGAACCACCAAAAATCCAGTATTTTTCGGGAAAATCGTGAAAAACTGATTTTTTTTTTAAATAACGGGAAATTTTATTATCTCCAACTATTGTGATACCTAAGATTGCCGAAAAACGCGTGATTCCGGAATAAATCGTGAAAAACCGAATTGCAATTTTTAAAAATTCGCCATTTTGGTTACTTCCAGTTAACGGATTTCCAGGACCAAACATGGTTATAAAATTTCATGGCTCCAGCCTCAGTAGCTTTTGAGAAATCTTCTATAAAGACTAACAGATAATTTTGATAGATGACTGACAGACTGACAGACTGACAGACTGACAGACTGACAGACTGACAGACTGACAGACAGACGATCACTGGCTGAATTGAGAAAGTTTTCCCAATGCTTCATTATTTTTAAAAAACCCATCGAAAAAACTATAAACAGAAATCTCCGTTTTTGTGGAATTTTGTGGATATGAAGCCCAACTATCGGTAGTGCGTATGGGATATTCACAAGACTTTAACACAAAAAAGGGTTAACTTTAATCCGGATAAGGCAGATACGTTCGGTCTAATGATAAATAAATAGACAGCCGCCTCTCCAAAATGGAAGTTAAGTTTGCCTCTTATGATTCGTAATAATAATTAGAATGAAACCTTGTGAATTATGGGGTGGTGTGATTGGGGTGGGGGGAGGGGGGTGCGTTAAAGCTATGCCCATACAAATATTTACTAAGGAGTTGATATTTTTGTTTGTGTTACTACAAGTACTACAGCTAGTAGACGACGACTAGGCATTATTGCCGGTTTCCGTGCTTGTAACGACTAAGGACCATACGGACCAAATCCTCACATAGTGATGCCTGGGCTGAGTTGGGCCGGATTAAGCAAAAGTGACCAAAAGTTAAGGTGACCATACGTCCCGAAATGCCCGAGACAGTCCCGGATTTACGCATGCTGACCCCCGGCACGTTTTCGAAAACTTGTGTAACCGTCGTGCAATCGGCATGTGACAATTTTTTGGTTACTTGGGATGAAGAAGAGGACGAAAAATTTAGTTCTTTCTCGCATGGCACTATGTAGCTATTGATTTACATTATTACGCCGCATCCTGGTTCGAAAAATTGGCCCGCGGCCAACATTTTCCAAGTATTTTCTGTCCGAATCAAATTTTCCACATAAAATTTGGTGTTTTGTTGCCATTCAATTTTAGCAGTCCGCCGACATCCCTCCGCCCTCCCGCACATCTTGTTTAGGATCGAGCCAAAATAAATAAAATATGGTCACCCTATCACTAGTTAAGGTGAGAAATAGAGATTTTTTTTTGTGAATTAGGAGTGCCTAAATGGCTGTTTTGGAGCGCATAAATGAAAATGTTAGAAAGAGAACGACGACAGGTGGCGAGGGGGTTAGAGGATACGAATGGTTGAATCGGGAACACTTTATGTATTTGAACATGTTTATAATGTACAATTCGTGTTACACCTGGACTAGGCTAATGGAATAGACGGCGACGACTACGGCATCGTTGTCCTGGGATGCCAAGACAAGGGGGGCAAAGGAAGTGGTCCGTGATTCCAGGGGGACACCTCCAAGTTACTTACTGGTCGTATAGAAATGTTTGTTTTGATAATTGAGGCAATAAGTGAGACACAAACACAGAGAAGGTGGCTTGATATTTACTCTCGAAAATCCACCGACATCTGAAATAACCCTACAGGAATCCGACCGACCAAATTTAAGGATATTATGCTAAAAACCCTTGTTCTTCCCCATCTCTGTCACTCAGTCGAAAAAGTAAAACTCTATGGACAATTTTATGTAGATATAAATGGGGAATGGTTTTTGTATCTCGTCCATAAATACTGGTTACGGACGAGGTGGAGGTGAAGGGAGGGCTCAACAGAATCCCAAAGTCGAGAGGATTTTTATTATTAGCAAAACAAAAACAAAGATAAAGATTAAAAAAACGTGTTTCGTTATTACGCTATACAAACGACATTTATATGGTAAAACCTCACAATATCAATCAGAATTATTAAATTTTGCAAGAAAAACACAGCCTAATCCACTTAGCGATGAGATTACACTCTCCTTATATACATATATATATTAAATTTATATTCTATATATAAAATATATTACTCTTCCGGTGATATAAAAACAATTACCTGCATTTTCAGATTCCCACAACGTAAAACAATTCCTCCGATTTCCAATATGCATTTCTGTTTTCCCACCATTGTAATAAAGCCACCGAAAATCACACGAATTTGCACTTGCGCACCAATTATTTATCGAGGTGGTGGCATTTGATGATTTCCGGAAAGCGAAACAACCGATCCTTTAATGGATTGCAAAATATTTCCGAAATTTTGATTTTTTGCACGCGAATATCGAAATACAAAAACTAACACAGCACCAAAAATGAACCATCGCGAAAGCCGCCATAGAAAACACTGGCAGGTGGGCGCGGGTATCGAATTGAATTACCCAATTATGAGACCATAATTAGGAAGACCTTATTCGGACTCTCGTTTTATGGTGGAGAACTTTTTTGGTGGGTTTTAAGCGCCATCTAGTGTGGGATAGGGAAACTATAGCAATAGATTTAAATTTTTTCATAAATTTGCAAGTAATCTCTATAAGAAAATGATGTAAAATAAAACCGTGTGAAGAGAGGATCAACTGTAGAATATTATTGTACCGAATAAACCTCATATGAGAAAAAGTTGGCTATTCTATTGAAATTTACTATAGAAAGTCAATCGAGAACTAACTAAAGTAGGGTAACCACAAGTCCCAAAATGGCCGGGACAGTCCCGAAATGGCCGGGAGAGTCTCGGCTTAAATCACGTTGTCGCGGTGTCCCGCAAACTAAACTTTTGACCCGGAATTAGTAAATTCTTAATCACTAAAAAATTTACCTCGAATTCCTACTGCGGCGCAGTTTCAGCAGGAACTACCGCATCTTTCACAATTTTCTTAAAGCAAAATCACCGCGGCGCATTTAATTCAGTAATTTTCAATACAGGGATATTTATTTCTAAAAGTCTTGCCTTAAAACTGATTCAGGCAAAAAGTTTTTAGAATATAAGTCTGCCAAACATCGCAATCCAATTGAAGGCATTTTTTGAAAATCATAGTTATGCAGAAAATATTGTTTAGACACTCTAAACAGGAAAATTATTTCCGACGCTTTTTCTAGGCAGAAACACTTTTTCGCATTTTTAGAAACGAGTTCTGAGTTGGAAAAATATTTTCAAGACCTTTTCTAGTCAGGAAATATTTTTTTCGAATTTTTAGAAGCGAGTCCTGGGCTGGAAAAATAATTTCAAGACCTTTTCCAGTCAGGAAATATTTTTTTCGAATTTTTAGAAGCGAGTTCTGGACAGGAAAAATATTTTCAAGACCTTTTCTAGTTAGAAAATATTTTTTTCGAATTTTTAGAAGCGAGTTCTGGGCTGGGAAAATATTTTCAAGACCTTTTCTAGTCAGGAAATATTTTTTTCGAATTTTTAGAAGCGAGTTCTGGGCTGGAAAAATATTTTCAAGACCTTTCCTAGTTAGAAAATATTTTTTTCGAATTTTTAGAAGCGAGTTCTGGGCTGGGAAAATATTTTCAAGACCTTTTCTAGTCAGGAAATATTTTTTTCGAATTTTTAGAAGCGAGTTCTGGGCTGGGAAAATATTTTCAAGACCTTTTCTAGTCAGGAAATATTTTTTTCGAATTTTTAGAAGCGAGTTCTGGGCTGGAAAAATATTTTCAAGACCTTTCCTAGTTAGAAAATATTTTTTTCGAATTTTTAGAAGCGAGTTCTGGGCTGGGAAAATATTTTCAAGACCTTTTCTAGTCAGGAAATATTTTTTTCGAATTTTTAGAAGCGAGTTCTGGGCTGGGAAAATATTTTCAAGACCTTTTCTAGTCAGGAAATATTTTTTTCGAATTTTTAGAAGCGAGTTCTGTGCAGGAAAAATATTTTCAAGACCTTTTCTAGTCTGAAAATATTTTTTTCGAATTTTTAGAAGCGAGTTCTGGACAGGAAAAATATTTTCAAGACATTTTCTAGTCAGGAAATATTTTTTTCGAATTTTTAGAAGCGAGTTCTGGGCAGGAAAAATATTTTCAATATCATTTCTAGTCAGGAAATATTTTTTTCGAATTTTTAGAAGCGAGTTCTGGGCTGGAAAAATATTTTCAAGACCTTTTCTAGTCAGGAAATATTTTTTTCGAATTTTTAGAAGCGAGTTCTGGGCAGGAAAAATATTTTCAAGACCTTTCCTAGTTAGAAAATATTTTTTTCGAATTTTTAGAAGCGAGTTCTGGGCTGGGAAAATATTTTCAAGACCTTTTCTAGTCAGGAAATATTTTTTTCGAATTTTTAGAAGCGAGTTCTGGGCTGGAAAAATATTTTCAAGACCTTTTCTAGTCAGGAAATATTTTTTTCGAATTTTTAGAAGCGAGTTCTGGGCTGGAAAAATATTTTCAAGACCTTTTCTAGTCAGGAAACATTTTTTTCGAATTTTTAGAAGCGAGTTCTGGGCTGGAAAAATATTTTCAAGATCTTTTCTAGTCAGGAAATATTTTTTTCGAATTTTTGGGAACGAGTTCTGGGCAGGAAAAATATTTTCAAGACCTTTTCTAGTTAAGAAATATTTTTTTCGAATTTTTAGAAGCGAGTTCTGGGCTGGAAAAATATTTTCAAGACCTTTTCTAGTCAGGAAATATTTTTTTCGAATTTTTAGAAGCGAGTTCTGGGCAGGAAAAATATTTTCAAGACCTTTCCTAGTTAGAAAATAATTTTTTCGAATTTTTAGAAGCGAGTTCTGGGCTGGGAAAATATTTTCAAGACCTTTTCTGGTCAGGAAATATTTTTTTCGAATTTTTTGAAGCGAGTTCTGGGCAGGAAAAATATTTTCAAGACATTTTCTAGTCAGGAAATATTTTTTTCGAATTTTTGGAAGTGAGTGAAAACACAATACAGCAAGAACCTCCCTTCCCCGTACCTCGTCAAGGTAGTTAGTAAATACAATAAGATAGAATGATAAACAGGCATAAAAATGGGCTATACAAGGAAGATTTTTATGACAGGTAAATTTTTAGCTAAAATGAATCGTGAAATGGGAATCAGCCATACTGCATGTTGGTCGGGAGTCATCGGAATCGTTAGGGAAGACGGGGAAACACGGTGGGATCCGGGAAAAGCGATGGTATGTAAGTTCGGAAACGGTAATGATAATGGATAATAATGGACTCAAGTACATTTTCCGTTTATTATTTATTTATTTTTTTATTTTTTGTTTTGTTTTCATTCTGTGTCTCAAACCATCCCCAAACCCACCCAACCTGATGTGGAATACACCAGCCATATTTCGTGTCTATTGCGAGAGTATAGCATTTAGAGTAAAATACAATGTAATTACGATGAGGCATTAGCAGCAGCAAGAGTGGATGCTACATCCTTGCAAATCGTTGCTAGGCGGAGAGGGGAGGGGGGTAGCAATATGGGCATCGACGAACGCTACGAAATAATAATAACCTCACAGCCAGGGAGTACCAACCATTTTTAACGGCCCAAATTGTTGTCAGTAATTACAATAAAAACGTATTCGAGTTTTGGGAAACAACCATCGCTCACATCCCCCTCTACACTCCCCCACCGAATTTTTCTATATGCAGGAATACGATGCCGTCTCTTCTGGCTATTTGATGGCAACGGAAGGAATGTATTGAGTCTCGAAAGGATCCATTCATGTGGTTTCGGGTTGCTAGCGAAGGGGGGAGGAGTGTGTGACGGGATGGTTTTTACACACAACCACCCATCACTACGTCATGAGAGAATTGTAATGCGCCAGAATATAAACGTGGGAAGAGTTTTGGGGCTGATGATTATTTCGGTCTGTTCGGGGTGACACAGCAGCAGCGGCGGCGGTATAAGAAGCGAATGAATATGAAAACATGAAGCGATCTTTGTTGGAATGGGGGACATCATGAAAATCGAGAGCTTGACAAATTTTCTACCATTACTTTTCATGACTTTGTTGCTGATGAGGCTGATGTTAATGTTGGGGTGGCTGTATCGTGAGTGTAGAGCGCAGTGTAAGACGACCATCGAAATTATGATGATGAAATTTTATGCTAGTTGTGCTGATCCTTGATATGATAATAAATATTATGGGTATTCATGAAATCAGATAAAATTACCGATTCCGTATTTGCATATCTTTAGGCGGAGTGAAAATCGATCAGCTCATCGGCTGTGAACTATCAGTAGACACAATATTATAAGTTGAATATGCCGAGAATCAGTGAAAATTTTATATTAAATAAGATGGCACGAAAGAAATTCTTTTTATTGCAATTGAATTTCTTAATTTCACAATTTCCCGAAGTTCCCGTATTGGACGTTTGCGTACGTTTATGAGGTTGTCAAAATCGTCGCGTAAACTTACGAGGAGGAGAATTCCGCACTGAACATTTCCCATACAAATTGGTGGTCAAATTATGTTTTTACGGGGCATTTATGTAGGGTTGCCATCCCGTCTTCTTTCTCCCCGGACGCTATCCTCTATTTAATGCCGTCCGAGGGAGGGGTTGGAGTGTTTCTTTTTCGAATGCGCGAGTGGATGCTTAAAGCAGGGTTTAGACGAAGCGAGTAACTCGCTGCAAGTAGACGTAAATACACGCGATTTGAGCTAGTGTGCGACGCTCGCATATGTGTGAGAATACTTGCTGCTCTCTCAAAAATAATAGAAAGCCATATTTTTCTAGCAAGTAAAAACCAATACAACAACATGGAACCGTGTACAAATGAGGTGGTTTTATTTGTGTGTTTTTTAATTCATTTCGTTTGCTGTTTTCGCTGGAGGAAGGTGTCATTTTTTGTAGATAATTTGCACTTAGAATTTTCCTTATTTTCCTGTTTTTAGCTGAACGCGTTTTTAATTGTCTTCAAAATCGCGTTGTATATTTTTTTGTCTATATTAACGAAACACCTAATACACTTCTTCACAGTAAACCAAACAAAGATATCTTTGCTCAGAAAATTTTAGGGTATGTTTTATTCAGCTGTCATTCTACTTGCAACGATTTACTCGCATCGTGTAAACGAAGCAAACTACCTGCCTCTCTTTACTCGCAGCGAGTTACTCGCTGTGTATAAACCCTGCTTTAAATGGAGCAAAATATCTGGATAAAAGAGGACGGGGTGACAACCCTACAATTACGCGATACCATGAATCCCCCTAGTAATTTCCCGTGTTTCACCACAAAGGCAACCAAGTTCGAATTCAGAACCAAATTGGATTTTAATGCAACGAAATCTGTTTGCGGTCCATTCGAGCTCCATTCGATCTGTTTGCGGTCCATTCGAGCTCTCTCCTGACATTATGACACGAATTCATACAAAAAAAAAACATGAGAAAGTCTACAATTCGTCAATTCCTTTTAATATAAAGACAGACAAAAATTTTATTTAAAAAAATCCCTTTGTGTGGAAGAGGAAGTTTGGTCCGATTGGATTTTGATGTATGGAAAGGTTATGTAAAATCATTTGGAATTCTCACAGAAAGAATACCGAATTAGGCTATCCTTTTTCTTTTTAAATCGAATCCTTACAGGACTAGGCGAGACATCAGCAGACGGAGCAGGGGACGAGCCAGGGGAGGGCGGCAGTTGAAAAAATGATTTACTTCCGGCACCTTTTGTTAATGATTCCATTTAAAAATCAATGGAAAAACCTCAAATGAAAAACTCATTTTATGTATTTATGCTGGGAGAAATCGCGAAATTAATTGGAATTTTGTATTCTGTGACCATTTCCCAACATTTTGTAGTATTTTTTTTTAAATTTCATTTTGTAAATTTTTGAAATTTTTCAAAAAAAAATTCAAGAAAATTTCAAGTCTGAAGAAAAAAATTTTCTTGAAAAAAAGTTCCACAGTTTCAGGAAAAACAAAAATCACACATCCTTTAGAATCCTTTTACCTATCAAAAACCGTTAACCGTGAGTCGATAGGCCAAAAATTACGAGTGTGACAAAGGATTATTCAAATGTTGAATCCTTAAAAACGGTATCCTTTTTTCTCGGAAACGGCTAAAAGGATTTTTTTGAAATTTTGAATCTTACAGTTTTTGGGGACGAGGAATCGATACCCGGTGTCCTTTTTGGGGAAAAAAGGACTTCTCAAGGACCTCGTCCTTGTGCCGCCCAAAACATACCGCCCCCCTCAAAAGGGACATTGGATATCGATTCTCCGTCTCCGAAAACCTCTATATTCTGAATTTCAGTCCGATCGGAGGACTTGGATTTTTCGTCCTTAAAAAAAGTGAAGGGGTCCCCCTTACGATTTTTTCAAATTTTTGACACGTCTCCGATTTCGCTGAAAATTGGCCGAGGCGGGTTTTTTGGGCCTCTGATTAAGAATCCATTGTCCGTTTGCCGATATCGCTAATGATTTGGGCGGGGGAGGGGGACTGGGTGTCCTTGCGATTTTTTCAAATTTTTGACACGTCTCCGATTTTGCTGAAAATGGGCACACGGGGGTTTTTATGGGCTCTGATTAAGAATCCGTTGTCCGTTTTCCGATAGCACTAATAGTTTGGGTGGTGCAGGGGGCGGGGGTGTCCTTGCGATTTTTTCAGATTTTTGACACGTCTCCGATTTTGCTGAAAAGGGGGGTTTTTGTGGGCTCTGATTAAGAATCCGTTGTCCGTTTTCCGATATCACTAATGGTTTAAGCAGAGCAGGGAGCGGAAGCGTCTCACGAAAAAAAAATTTTTCAAAAAAATCATGCCAAATTGGGCTCCTCTTTTTCCTTTTAAATCGACTCCTTACAGGATTAGGTGGAACATCACCAGAAGAAGCAGGAGACGAGCCAAGGGGGGAGGGGGAAGGTTAAAAGTGCCTCACGAAAAATGCAATTTTTACTTGCTGTTTACTAAAGACGCAACTGTACACAATTTCAAGTCTCTAGATCAATTCTTTGGAAAGTTACGCAGCGACAGACAGATGGACAGACATACAGACAAATGGACGGACATGCTTACAAACGGTGTACTAAATCTATATACTCCTATATGGTCCCATATAGAGTATAAAAATGTTGTACTCCACTCAATCTTATGCAATTTAGGGTTAATATGAATCGATGGAAGTGGGGGATGGGGTAGAATTTGCGACTAGATGGAAAAGACTTGAGAAAAAAAATCCTTTTCTGCGTTGAGTTTTTTGTTAAGAAAGCGGTGGCAAGCAAGCCGACCGACGGGAATCGGGAATGAGTATTCGTTCTGTTATTCTTGTGTTTTTGCATACCACCCTATGGGGTGCACTGCATATCTCTTGCCATCGTTCCACATCCCTACTATCTCGTCCAGGTTCGGATCCCTTGCACATAAGTGTCCTTTGGGAATGGATGGTTTGTTCAATGCCTACTGTACGGTTTGGCCTGCTTTTGTTGGTTTTTAATTTACTGGAAAGCATCTCCTTTGTTGGGAAATCAGCGCACGACTGTTTTATTTGTCTGCTCATGCAGTATCCTGACTTTAATACGGGAATTTTGCTGACAAATCTGTTCCTTCGGGTGGTGAATTCATCCTCAGGACTCCTGAAACAATCCTAGTCCACATTTTCCCATACTTGCAATATAGCTAGCGTTACCTGTTCGTTTTTTTTTCTCATTTCGGCAGGTTTATTTCAATTTCACTACAAAGCAGTTTTTTAACATATTTTTTATTTTGCTAAGTAGTGGAAAATTCCTTGTCTTTAGGAAGATTGCATAAAAATATAAATTATACATGAACCATGGCGCAACCACTCAACGCTGTACTGGCACTGTTTCTTGATGTATTTTTTTTATTATTTAGTTTCATTTGACAGACTGACAGCACTGACATCATTGACAGAACTGACAAAACTGACAGAACTGACAAAACTGACAGACAGATAGAACTGACAAATTTGACAGACAGATAGAACTGACAGACAGATAGAACTGACAGAATTGACAGAATTGGCAGACTGACAGACTGATGACAGGCTAACAAACTGATTACAGAACTGACAGACTCGCAGACTTTTACATTTTAAAAGCATGTTTTTTTGAAAAAAAGGAAAAAATTCGAAAAAATAGTTACTTCCTCGCTAACCAGTCACCGTTGCCGGGTTAAAGTATTCTTGATTTTCTTAGC
This sequence comes from Chrysopilus asiliformis, assembly GCA_964034945.1. Classification (NCBI taxonomy): domain Eukaryota; kingdom Metazoa; phylum Arthropoda; class Insecta; order Diptera; family Rhagionidae; genus Chrysopilus; species Chrysopilus asiliformis. The sequence continues at coordinate 4,652,287 of OZ035964.1, forward strand.
AATGTTTTTTTTTATTGAAGGATCGTCGTTTTTGAACGACTTTAAATACAACAATTGATTTTAAAAGGGCAGAGAAAAGTTTCTCAATAGACGCACAACAAACGATACGACGATGAGAGATGAGTTGAAAAGGGATTTTAATGAACTCCCAATGAAAAACATGAAACTTTCTTCGATTTGACTTTATCTAATCATTTTCTACCGCTCCAAAATTCTCATTATCTTCCCCCTCCCCCCGCCCATTTTTTTGTTCGCCTGCACACTGCGCTATTCTAGCCTAATTCATTCAATTACAGTAGCGCCCACCCATCGCATCGCCCTCTCACTTCGTTTATTTGACAAGTTTTCAGCATTCATCGCTATTTCAAAAAAACGACAAACCAACGGAAGGAAAACGGAAGGAAGAAGGAAACTTTGAATACAAAACCTTGCCCACCATTATCTAACCTACCCCTACCCACAACCCGCCGCGCCACCTTCCCGACCGCGCATCCCTTCTCATTGTCAAAACAATGACACAAAAGCCCTTAATCGAAAAACTGTTTTTTGATTGAGTTAAGATATTTTCCTCGAGCTCAACCTAAACGGGATTTCAATTTTCCCTCCCCTGTTCAGTTAATCTCCCTAGAAGAATTTATGTTGTCAGAAAGTATTACCGACCGCATAAAAACGGTTATAATAAAAATACAACAGCAAGATTTCCTTGTTTTCATTAAATCTCTTAGATCTGCCTTACACGGTAATATTTTTGCTTCAATGCATTGAAAGACCTTGAAAATCGTTTGACTCGCTTCAATATTTTTATTTCAATACGATCAATATAAAAATATGGACCGTGTAAAGCTTAATTTAGACTAACGATTGCGATTGAAGGTTCTCGACCAATGAGATCAAAGCTTTTAAAGGTAAGAAAATGAAAGCTTTGATCTCATTGGTCGCGGAAGCTCAGCCGTAATCGCAATCGTTAGTCTGGAGTTGTATTCCGTAACTTGATTCAAGCGTTTGTTTCGAGTTAGAAGAACAAGTGGTATTTGCTATCTCGGTTTCTCTCTGTTATTTATTTCGGTCAAAACAGAGACAGCGAATCCTTCTTGTTCTTCTAACTCGAAACAAACGCTTGAAACAAGTTACGGAATATCACTCCTGAATTTGGCTTAAGGCAGGTCTAATAGCCGTATCACATTAACGATTACTTTTGCGATTGAGGCTATGATTGGCCTTTTCGACCAATGAGAGCACAGCTGGCTACGATTGCGGCTACGATTGCGGCTACGATTGCCAGTTTAGACTTGAGTCTAATTGGTCGAAAATGCCAATCGTAGCCTCAATCGCAAAAGTAATCGTTAATGTGATACGGCTATAAGGGGCTAACGTTGGAAGGAGGTTTTGGGGAGGCTGGGGGGGGGGGGGGGGCGATTAAGTGCCTAGAACTGACGTGCATTTTTCATAACGGACTTAATTTAAGGGTGTATTAGATCATGGGATTCAAACATGTTCGCCTGCGGCGCAATTTCTTTTAATAATTACTGTATATATAGCCCATTTGCGACAATACTGGCATTACTGAAAAAAAGGTGATGTTCCAGGAGAAACTTTTCAAGATTTTGGAGTGCTAAGACTTGTACTAAATTTTCTGGGTACAAGAATGTTACACGGAGAGAAATAATATCACAAATTCCTACAAAACATAGGAATATACTGGAATTGTTCGGTAATGACTCCCAAAAAAAAGAAAATTCATTTCGAAAAAATAGGAAATTTTCCTAAAATTCTAGGATAAATTCCCTACTTTTTACGGAATCATTACCAAAAAGCCCATTGTCTCATATAAATTGCTATTTTTTCTGTCCGTGTACGAATGCTCTTCAATGGCGAGTATTTCTTTGCAGAGCTAAGACGTTTTATCAGATGAGAGAACAAGTCAAAATGAGTCATCATACTAATATATAAAAACTAGCTTGCATACCCGTCGTTGCCGGGTTAAGTTTTTTTCAATTTTTTTTATGGTCTATGTTGGAGATAAACTTCAGGCCAATCGGCTCGGTAGTTTCCCCGCGAAAGGGCAACATAGAGGAAGAGCTAAGTTTCGATATCAATTTACTCCCTCCCCTTACTCCCCCACCCCTAGCGCTACTTTTCCGTATGCCTATGTTGGAACCTGAACTACTACAGACACCCATGCCAAATTTCAAGTCAATCGGTTCAGCCGTTTTTGCGTGAAAGAGGAACAGACAGATAGACACAGACACCAACTCATTTTTATATATTAGTATGATGAGTTGGTGTCTGTCTGTCTGTCTGTCTGTTCCTCTTTCACGCAAAAACGGCTGAACCGATTGACTTGAAATTTGGCATAAATGTCTGTGGTAGTTCTGGTTCCAACATAGGCATACGGAAAAGTAGCTCGAGTGGTGGGGAGAGTAAGGGGAGGGGGTAAAGAAAATCCCAATCTTTAAAAGAAAAGCACGGACAACTTATTCTATCTAATTTATTGCCAATTGAATTTTGTTTTCTTAGATTTTGTTCTACTCACGCTTTTAGCCGGGCGTAGCTGGGTCCAAATTCTAGTACTGGATTATTAACTTAAAAAATGCTAATTTTCGACGCTATGACACTATTGTCGTAAGTGAGGGATATGCATTGTTACCCTATTGTGATCCTGAAAAAAAAAGAAATTCGTATAAGAAAGTAAAAATTTAACAAATTGCCTGTAAAATACATCAAGATAATTTTGGCCCTTCGAACCTATCGTCCACATTCCCCTCCCTCCACCGCCACGCGGCCAAATATACGTCAACGTTTTTCGCGATTTTACGTACATATCGCAAACAACCCCCCTTTTTAAAAATGTGACGTATTTCATAGACAGCACGTAAAGCTGTGTTTGGAATGCACTTTTACGCAGCCTTTGGACAAGACTTTTGCTTTACCAGCCCCAAATTCAGATAGAATAAAGTATCACAAATTGTGTGAACAGTTCGAAGGATTCCCCCGGGCATGTTTAAATTCTTCTGTCTTTGATTTTGGCAAGCGTCGAAAGAATTTTCGATTGTCGGCCGTAAAATTGAAACTTAAGGTATAATTTCTATGCCGATGTCGCAATATCCGACGTGCGTGCCATTAAATAATATATTAGATCTTCCATACGAACGTGAATTTCCCCCAAGAGCCCATTTTTTTTTCTTTCTTATTCTTGATGTTATCCGAAATCCTTAAATTCTCACCCTAATCAACCCCCGTCTCATGATATGTCCAATAAAACGATGGGCCAGCCAATAATTGATATGCCATATTATGTTGGGTGACCAGGCATACCGGAATTGCCGGAACAGTACCCGATTTAAATTTCTTGTCCCAGCCAGCGTCCCGGAAACTAAACTTTTGTCCCGGAATTATGCAATGTAGGCCCGTTTTGCTGATATAAGTCATAACTATTTAAGTTATGCTTAGCCTTTTTAAACCATAGAAATTCTGGCACTTAACAAATTTAAGTTCGACATAAGTTGCTATGTTTCGTTGTTGCAAACCGCTCATAGTGTTGTGACTCCTTAATCACTACAAAAACTTGACCTTGAGAACAAAATCATTTCGCAGTTTTCTACGAATTTACTACCCCTAGCGTAATTTGTTTTTTTTTTTTTTGAGAAAAATCGCCTGCGGCGCATTTCGTTAAATAATTTTCAATAGTGGGATGTTTGTTTCAATAATGGGAAAAGTTTCTGTGCTGGATTAACCCAAGAAAAAATTTGGTCACCCTACATATATGTACGTGTGGATTGAAATACATGACAAAAACTATTGCGAAGATCAGGACAAAAAGAAACTGAAAATTCTAACATGAAAATTCCTTGTTTTCCATATGTCGAAACCGAAGGGGACAAAGAAGTTGCTGACACTCGAAACTAACCAGAAACGTTTACAAGCTAGTGGACGTGAGGACATTCCGTGTAAGAATAGACAGACGATTTGATTCCAGTGAAGGGTTGAAGGGGATGTAAAGACAATCAGCCAAAGCTTCAAACATTATCACCAACGACTAAAGCATCCTAATGGATTCTAATCCTTATCTAAGACGGACGATAATCGCAACTGAAAATCATTTCCTTTTAACATTTCATACAATTTTCACACAGTTTTATATCCCAATTAGCTTGCAAGTACACGGCGTTGCTCGAGTAATAGTAAACTTTTGAAAATCGAAAAAAAACATTTTTTTTCCAAAAGTATTTTGATGTATAGCAAAATTATACAAGAATTATATTTCAAAGAATTATTTTTTTTATAAATTTTTCGATTTGACGCATAGTTTTCGAGAAAATCGCAAAAAATTCTTCCATTTGCTTGGGAGAAAGGGAATAGGCCGAATTCCCCTATCGCCCGATACTTGAGGTGTTGAAAATCCACACTTTAGTTTAAGAGGTGGCAGGATAGGGGATTCGCAGCATGTAGGAGTGATTTGAGTGGTTCAAAACTTTCCTTGACAGTCGGCCTGTGCAACACTGAAAACCGTATTAAGATCCATTCACTAGTTTACAGGGTGTTAGGAGAGGGGTTTAGCATTGTACACTCAGAAAAATGTCAGGTCAACTTTTTGTCAGGTTAACTCTGACCGCTAGCTGGCTTACAGAGGTTTCCATTACATGATATTACATCCTCAAAATGCCTATCTAAGCTCAACTCGTGCAGCTCCCAATGCCCTACTCACCTGCTCGTGGCTTAATTTCAGAATTTCTCCGGCCACAGGTCAACACAAGTTTTACTTTCCCTCATGCAGGCGAACGCGCGCCTCGCATAGGCTAAATTTTCCTGCCCGAGGCCAATTACGCCGTATGTAGGTCGTCGAGTTAGCCTCCATTTTTCTGAGTGTATGGGAGGATGTGGTTTAAATGGGTGAAAATGTTTCCAAACAATTCGTCTGTACAACATTGAGAAGCGCATTCGAATCGCTTCAGTGGTTCAGAAGATAATAGGCGAGGGGGTCAAAAGGGAAGCCCATTTTGATACAACCAGATAGTTTGTGTTGTGCCTCAACATATCAGTTACTAGCGTGTAGATTTTTAGCCATGTTAGACTAGCCGTTTAGCTGAGATACCGTTAAATATTCCACACCGCAAAATGTTTATATGAAAATTCTCGGGGGGGGGGGGGGGGGGGGGGGGGGAAGGGATGAGGGGAGCGAAACCGCAAACAGCCTATAACCTTCCCAGTTGTCGAGGCTACGTTTAGCAAAAAAAACTGCATCTAAATCGGTTGAGTGGTTTCGAGCCAAGTCGTGGCATACAGACATACAGATATTAAATTTTATATAGTAGATTGATTGATTTATGCCCTGTTGACATTAGGCTGGTGGCCAGCTGCTAGTCAACATTAGCTGGTAACTAGGGTACATCTAGTATAATGGCGGTTTATTCATTATAGTCACAAAACAGTTACTTTGCAACTATAGTCACAAAGGAGTTACTTTATAACTATGGTCACAAAAGAGTTACTTAATTACTACGATTATAAAAAGTTACTTTTTAACGGTTGTGCTATAGTCACGAAAGAGTTACGTTGGTACTATAGTCACAAAACAAAAAATAGTCGAAGATAAGCTATTACTTGTTACCGTAATAATATCCCCTTTTGATTATTCATCAACGACATGAAGAGGAAAATTGAGTATAATGGATGGGAATCTCGTATTAAAAAAAAAGAAAGATATATCTAAGGAGTTCGTACTAATAGATATCAACTCGAAATAAGATATGAGCATAGGATATTATACAAGATAGATATAAATGTCCTTGTTATCTAATCGATCATTCCCCCTAAAGAAAACTGACTCTCAATTTGTTTTTCAACTTGGATTTTTCATATGAGGCGACATACTATTAGAATAAGAAGACGAAGAATAATATATATAATAATAATAACAACAACAAGTAAATCATGTAAAATTTTTGCACATGTGCCCCGCCTCGTGTATAATTCTCGGGTTTTACTCTAAATCATCTTTTATTGCCATATCAATCTTTATTTTAATTAATTAATTTTGTCTCTTCAACGTGCCCTTTGAGGAGTTTTCTATCCCTATCACCATCTCCCTACTCCCCACTCCTCTCCTCTGCAGCGCTCCCCATCTCCCCTCCAAAACCCAACTCAATCAACGGCCCTGTGTTTCTGTGTAGATTATTTTTGCGTACTTTTCTTATACATGGATTTATGGATGTGTGTTTTTTTTTGTTTGTTTGTTTATGTATAATGTGTGGGTGTGTGTGTGTTTTTTTTAATTACTGTCGAAAGTTTCCAAGGATAAAATAGGCACTGAAGAGGAAAGATTACTTGAAGAGGTTATGTTGGGGCAAAGGGACACGGATGGATAGCATTGCGTAAGAAAAGTTACTGTTGCCCGCCCTTCAGATGATGGTCTTGTTGTCCTATATTTGTTTTTGTTGGAATTATTGTTGTTGTTGCTGTTGTTGTTGTTGTGACGATATGTCATTGTGTCATCATCATAATAACTAAAACTGGCCCCCATCCCACCGTACTTGTTAACTTGAATCGTACGCACTTCGCATGCCGATCTACAGCTCACCATCCACCCGCAAGGCCAAAGTTCCATCGGTTTGTCCTTCCCCCCCGTCACCTCTTTTCTCCCCTATCCTTACCACACCACCAATAAAAACAATACAAAAATTCTACTATTAAGACTTTGTATGCGAAAAATTGAAACCCTTATCAACTCCAGATGTGGCACATAAAATTTCCCTTGTTATTCAATTTCCCTTTTACTTGTGTAACTCCCCGCAACCATCCCGTTACTCCAATATAGCATAGGTACTAGCATAGCCTAACACAACCATCTCAAGCCTGGCAAGGGCACAGACCTTTTCGGTCACTTTCATTCGCCGATAAAGTAGATAAATGAAGGGTGAAAAAACAAATATATATACACGCACACACACACACGCACATATTAATGTACGTATAAATAAATGTAACGGGACATTGAAATAAATAACCGGGCACAATGAGGAAACAATAAAAAAAGGAAACGTTTCAGAGCAAAAAAAAATACATTCTTTGACCTCCGCTATGTAATCATCACCCTCTTCTATCCATACATAAATCGTATTGGACAGGGCCGTACTAAGAGGAAAATCGACCCCAAACCAGTAGAGCGGGAGGGGAGAGGGGCGTAACGGATGTGAAAACATCCACAAAAAATAATTATAACATTTTCTTATATTTTTATGACCTTTAAGCCCTATTCAGACTAACGATTACGATTACGATTGAAGGTTCTGGACCAATGAGATCAAAGCTTTCAACGATAGGAAAATGAAAGCTTTGATCTCATTGGTCGACGAAGCTCAATCATAATCGCAATCGCTGGCCTTAAATGGGCTTAAAGCCATATCACAATAACGATTACTTTTGCGATTGAGGCTACGATTGGCCTTTTCGGCCAATGATCGCACAGCTGGCTACGATTGCCAGTTTAGACTTGAGTCTAATTGGTCGAAAAGGCCAATCGTAGCCTCAATCGCAAAAGTAATCGTTAGTGTGATACGGTTTTTAGGCGGCCCCTAGACGTTCAATCTTGCAGTCATTTATTGCATGCTGTGACAGCATTTTGAACGTCTATGATGATGCTGCCATGCAAAATTCCATGATTGCCAGCATGGTGGCAAATATCAAAATCATTTTGATATTTTTCCAGGGAGCTTTGTGAATGACAGCACGATTGGATGTGTTCCTTTGCCATGTCAATCAATTCGTCATTTCAGCGTAAGTTTTAGTAGTGAAAAGATGTCGCATATAAAGGACAAAATTTTTTTGGGAATCCTTTGTCGCGTTATATAAACAAAGAAGTGAGTTGTGGATGACGAAAAGCGAAAAATATAAGGACAAAAATTGTTTAAATTCATATTTGTGCTGTGTGCTGTCGGTTTGGCTGTTTCGAATTAACTGATGCTTGCGTGCATGCTTGAGCGTCTAGTGCAAATAAGCTTTTTGCTGTTACAGCATGATTGGCTGCAAGATTGAACGTCTAGGGGCCGCTTTAATGAGATCAAAGCTTTCATGTCCCTATCGTTGAAAGCTTTGATCTCATTGGTCGAGGAAGCTCAATCGAAATCGCAATCGTGAGTCTGAATTGGGCTTTACGCCAAAAAATCCCAATACAGTTGAGGGGCGTGGCTACAAATATTGAAGTTGAAAGGGATTTTTTTTGTGAAACCAACACCATCTCCCTCCTTCCCTCCCTTTAAAAATTAAAACATTAACTCAACGACAGAAAATAAACGGCTTTTAATTAGAGACAAAAAAAAATTTGAAGACCGAAAATTCTGAGATTTTTTAAAAGCTTTTATTTATTTTACCTTCGTTCAAAAAAAAATATACTCAAAAACATCACTACTTTGGTTACAGACCTTCTGGACCTCCTGGACCACCCATCCGCCCACCCACACCAAAAAACTAATTCGAAAAAACTGCTCCCTTTTTACCCCTCACCTGCTATCTCCGAAACCCCTGAAGGGATCTTCACCGAGGTTTCGGTGTTCTAAATACAAGTCTTTCCTCAAAGAAATTTGTCCCCACTACAATTAACCCGCCCACCCCCCTTTTCCAATAAACCCTTTTCCTGCTATCTCCTTTCATCACAGTTCGCCAAACGATAACCGGGGAAAAAGGTGAGGTAGATTCTATTGAGAAGAAAAAGCAATTTTCTTCTCAATAAAATCTACCTCACCTTTTTCCCCGGTTATGCTTTGGAGAATTGTTGGAATTGTTGCTCACACAAACACCGGTCAATATGAAGGTGAAATATCTACCGAAGAAGTTTTATATTGAGGTGTTTCTTATTATTTTTTAATTTTTCCGCTCTCGATTTGTTTTTCCCCCTCTTGCTTTCCTTGTCTATGCAAGCTAACGTGTTTTTGATAAAAATTGGGTCATCGTTTTTTTTTGTATGTGTTTTAGAATACCAAAAACCCAAAGCTTTTGAGAAAAAAAAAACGTTATCCTTGCCTTGCAGGACTTTCCGCCATGAATTTTTCCAATTCCAACACCAGATTCGTGATCAGCAACCCCGAAAACTCCACTAAAGGAAGTTTTGCCGAGAAACAATTGAAAAAAGGATATTTGCGTTATCCTTCCAGGACCTTCCATCGTGAATTTCAAAATTTTGACATAAGAAACAACTTTTCCGAATAACTTTCCCATTTACCATAATATCATATTTGCCACGGCTATTTTCGGTCTTCGATCGATGTCACAAAAAATCGTGTTTTCAAAACACTGTGACTCGCCCCCTTAAAGTTATCCTTTTCTAAATTTCGGGTGGGATTTTCTAAAAAAAAAAAACTAATGAATTTTTTTCAATTGACTTTTTATAATTTGCAATAAATATTACTCCTTTTTTCCCCCCGTTTGTGCAGATGGTATACAAGAAAGAGTAGCCGAGAAGAGTCAATCGACGCCTTATTGGCGTCAGGCCGTGCTACAATACGGTTTGGCACTTTGACAATTTCATCGGTGAAAAAATTCGACAGCGGTTCATATTTCTGTACGGCGACCAACAGTGAAGGCAATGAGACTCTTGAGGTACATCTGGCCATAACCTCAATGCTATCCGCTCATATTCAGCCACCACGACAGACTGTTGATTTGGGAAAATCCGCCGATTTGGTGAGTTTTTGAAAAAAAAAATACACAAAAAAAAACTTGAAATTCAAATTTGTTTTCTTTTCGAAAATTTGTTTTATTTTCCTTTAATTCTTGTGATTAACCCTACGATGTTTTTTTTTTAAATTTTATTCAGGCATGTAGTGTAACTGGATTTCCGCATCAAAACATTTGGTGGCTGAAAGATGGGCAGCCCTTACGGAGTGGATCAAGGGTGCGTCTATTATCCAAGGAGCACATCAAAATCACATCAATAACAAAGGAGGATAAGGGAATGTATCAGTGTTTTGTAAAGAATGAACAGGACTCAGCACAAGGCACTGCCGAACTTCGATTAGGAGGTAATTTGTTTCAATCTTTTAGACCGACTTTATATTTTTCAAATTACGAAACAAAAATGAAAAACAAATATTTATAAGAAAAACTACAATGGCCAGGGGGCCAATCGTCAAATACTCTCAATACGATGACAGACAAAATGTTTATTTCAAAAAATCCATTTGTATATAGGCGAGGGGAAAGGAGTGGACCAACTGAATTTTGATGTATGGACCAATTATGTATAATCATATTTTAAATACATTTTATCATTACAAATTTTCCGATGCGATGCAAAGTTTTCGAGAAAACTGGAAAAACGTATTCCATTTATATCGGAGCAGTGGTCCGATTGGATGTTGATGTATGGACCGATTATGTAAAATCATTTGGAATTTTCACAAAAAGAATACCGAATTAGGCTTTTCTGTTGCTTTTTAAATGGAATCCTTAGACGATTAGGCGGTACATCAGCACAAGAAGCAGGAGACGAGCCAGGGGAGGGAGGCGGTTGAAGAAATTCATAAAAATAATACAACATTTTGTCACATATTTTATCACCTGTAAGCTGAGAAATTAAAATAGAAGAAATGATTTACTTCCGGTACATTTTTTTGATCTATTCCATTTCACAATCATTGAAAAAACCAGAATTGAATAAACGATTTTATGTACAGTAATCCCTCAAACTGCGCGGTTTTTAACTGCGCGGTTTCGCAACTGCGCGATTTTTAACTGCGCAGTTTCGCAACTGCGCGGTTAAGTTTTTAAACACCAAAATTTCGAAATTCGCGATGGAAATATCGCAGCTGCGCGGTTTTTTTTATAATTTAACTGTACGTGAATTTATGCTGGTAGAAATGCCAAAATTAATTGGAATTTTGCATTTTGTGATCATTTCCCAACATTTTGTAGTATTTTTTTTTTAATTTCATTTTGTAAAATTTTTGAAAAAAATCTCACGAAAATTTCAAGTCTCAAGGAATTTTGTTTTAAAAAAAAGTTCTACAGTTTCAGTAAAAAACAAAAAGCACACATCCTTTACGACCCTTTAATCTATCAAAACCCGATTTTGGTGAGTCGATAGGCCAAATATTACGAGAGAAACTACCGGTTTTGATAATGTTAAATCCTTAAAAATGGTATCCTTTTATCTCGAAAACGGCTCAAACGATTTTCATAAAATTTGGAATCTTACGGTTTTCGGGGACGAGGAATCGATTCCTGGCATCCTTTTTGGAGAAAAAAGGATTTTCAAGGACCTCGTCCTTGTATCCCCCAAACCCTACGGCTCCCCTCGAAAAGGACACCGGATATCGACTCACCGTCCCTGAGAACCTCTAAATTATGAATTTCAGCCCGATCGGAGGACTTCAATTTTTCGTCCTTAAAAAAAGTGCAGGGGTACCCCTTGTGATTTTTTCAATTTTTTACACGTCTCCGATTTCGCTGAAACTTGGCGGAGAGGAGGTTTTCGGGCCTCTGATTAAGAATCCGTTGTCCTTTTTCCGATATTGCCTATGGTTTGCGCGGTGCAGGGGATGGAGGTGTCTCACGCAAAATTGAATTTTCACTTGCTATTTAATAGAAACGCAACTGTACCAAATTTAAAGTCGCTGTCTCAAGCCTTTCGAATTCTGGTGCTCACAGAGGGACAGACGGACAGACAGACGGACAGACAGACTGACGGACAGACAGACAGACAGACGAACAGACGGACAGACAGACGGACAGACAGACGGACAGACAGACGGACAGACAGACGGACAGACGGACAGACAGACGGACAGACAGACGGACAGACGGACAGACGGACAGACAGACGGACAGACAGACGGACAGACAGACGGACAGACTGACGGACAGACAGACGGACAGACAGACGGACAGACAGACGGACAGACAGACGGACAGACAGACGGACAGACAGACGGACAGACAGACGGACAGACAGACGGACAGACGGACAGACAGACGGACAGACAGACGGACAGACAGACGGACAGACAGACGGACAGACAGACGGACAGACAGACAGACGGACAGACAGACGGACAGACGGACAGACAGACGGACAGACAGACGGACAGACAAACGGACAGAGAGAAAATTTTGCGTCGATCACGACTCATATGTTTTGTTTCTTTTTATAAATATCAGCCATTATTTGACTGTCATCATCTTGAACTCTTACCTAAAATGAGCAATCAGCCAACAAAAACTGTCAAAATGTCACCAAGAAATACAGATACACGCGAACAGAAATCTCTAGAATATTCTCCGAACGACGAAAGCCAATTAAAAATGATGGATTTTAGGTACCCAGATTTTAGGCACCCAGCAATCTCGGGGATGAGCGGAGGAGCAAAAATTAAGAATTTCTTAACAATATAAACAAATATTCTCTGGTAAACAATGGCGCCAAGCAGGCAAGAAACCTGTTGTTAATTCAAAGTCACCGCCTCGTCCGTACCATCACTCAATTGTCACCGCCGCCCCCTCCCTCCGGCCGTCACTCAACGTCCCCGCGGACCCGGGAACCCCAATATTTTGGAGGTCAAATCAATAGCGGTTAATTCGTTTGGTATGGGTTTATAGAAAGCGATTGCTAATGGGTGAATGGCAGATGATAAATTGTGGGTGTTGGATGGGTTAAAAATTGGTTAAGGTGGGATAAACTGTCACCACCGTGGGAGGCGGGGTGGAACGGGGTGAGAGCCCAGCAAATTGGACACAAATGGCTCCCGCCCTCAAGCCCTCTTTAGGCAGAAACGGCCTGAAATCGACTATGAAATTGCAAATTGATGAGGCGAGCGCGCACTATTAAGGATATAAGGGGTTGAAAATGGGCGGGACGAGACGACTGTTGTATTGGTTTGGGCATAGCAATAAGGGTTCGATAAGAGAATCTTTCGTCGTTTCGCGTCGCGCCTTTTCAACCGATTTTTTTTCGTCCTCCCCGCCCATTTCCTAGAATTACTGGAATCTGGCGTAGCCCCCAGCGGACCCTTTAATCATCCCCCCCCCCCCCCCCCCCCCGCTCCACATCTCTTCTTCCTCCTACCTTCATTCTGCAAACTGCCGTTCAGAATCTTTCTAGCATTTCCATTTTGGAGGAGCCGCTCGTAATTCAATTAAGCGGCACCAAGAAAATGACTGAATGAATGGACTTTGCTGTATGGAAATTTTCCCAATAAAAATAAAAACGGGCAGTCATTGAGCTCGGAGTCATGCCCAGGGAGATCCTTAAGGATAGATTCTCTGCTGATACTTCATTTTACGTTAGTGAATTAATTTGGATGGGCTGTCAAAACTAGAGGATGGGTCCGCATGGCGTTCTGGTGTTGTCACGGAGTAGAATGGATGGGGGAGGATAGGAAATTATTCGATGAACTGAACACGATTTTCGTGTAATGGACCTTCCTCCGCTAATGATCTGCCAATGATGACGATTATGATTATGACATTCTAATGATTTATTACGTAACAATCGACCAGAGCGTTTCACAGACGATGAAACTTTTACTTAATCTTGAATTATTCCAACGTTTCATCATCGCACAGCAACAAACAGTCATTCAATCTGCGAGAATTGGTAGTTTTTAAATTTTATTGCGATTACGATTTTACGATTACGATTGCGATTGCGATTGCGATTGCGATTGAGCTTCCTCGACCAATGAGATCAAAGCTTTCAACGATAGTGACATGAAAGCTTTGATCTTATTAAGCCCATTTAACCCCATTTAAGCCCATTTAAGCCCAACGATTGCGAATATTTTTGATTGAGCTTCCTCGACCAATGAGATCAAAGCTTTCATTTTCCTAGCGTTGAAAGCTTCCTCTCCCGCACAAATAGATTTTTTCACAATAAAAATCTCGCCTACCCTCATATAGACAGTATTTGACGATTGGCCCCTGGCAATTGTAGCTTTTCACATGTTTTGCCCGAATTTTTTAATTTTTTATTAATTTTTTTTTTTCAAATTCCAGAAGTAGCACCGCAGCTTGTCTACAAATTTATTGAGCAAACGATGCAGCCAGGCCCCTCCGTTTCATTGAAATGTAGTACAACTGGGAATCCAACGCCTCAAATTACCTGGAGTTTAGATGGATTTCCTCTACCAAATGTAATCACAAATATTGTTTTTCGTTTCTCGTTCCGCCCCCATTAATTTTATTTATTATCTTTCTCGCTCTATCGTATGCAGAACGATCGATTGATGATTGGTCAGTATGTGACAATGTTTGGTGACGTCATTAGTCACGTGAACATTTCTGCCGTGAAATCGGAAGATGGCGGCGAATATGAATGCACCGCAAAATCTAGAGCCGGGATGACATCGCATTCGGCACGTTTAAATATTTACGGTAAGATTTTACACTCACCCCTTTTTCTCTCCCGCTAACCCTCAATACTCCCTAATCTATTTTCATTACATAGGAATGCCGTATGTTCGGCCAATGCCCTCAATATCCGCCGTCGCCGGGAAATCATTAATCATCAAATGTCCAGTCGCTGGATATCCGATTGACAGCATCATTTGGGAAAAAGGTCAGTAATTTTATTTGATTGTATGTAAAATTGTACCGTTTTTATAATCAAAAACCACAAGACAAGCTATATCTGCCAGGGAGCCAATCGTCAAATACTCTATATGAGGACAGACAAAAATGTTATTAAAAAAAAAGTCCATTTCTGTGTCAAAAAGGGGGGAAGACGTGGCCCGATTGGATTTTGATGTATGGACCGGTTTTGCAAAATAATATTCTAAGCACTTTTTGCTTTCACAAATTTTTGGATACAATGCATCGTTTTCGAGAAAACAGGGAAAAGGTATTCAATTTGTTAGAAATTTTTAGACAAACATCAAAAGGATGTTTTCCGTGAAAAAATATTATAATATTGATAATTTTTAATTTTTGGACTTACTGAAAATATCAGAAGTTCAAGAAAACGATGATCCCAGGAGAAAAAAGTCTTTAAGCCGCTGAAGAATTCAAAAAATGGAAATTATCGGCAATTCGTAACCGGATGGAGTCTGACGGTAACTCCATTAGCGACGCCCCGGCTAATCTGCATACAAAGCCGGAAATGATATCGAAAATCGAAAGATAATTCTAAAGTTTTTAAGTATTTTGATAATTTCTTTAACGGCTCGATTTTCACACCTTTTTTTTGCAGCGATCGCGATTTTTTTAACACTAAAACACTCTTTATCACTTGAAATTCTGATCGCTAATCTCCATTTTGCCACAATTCGGCTCCGCTTCCTTTGTCACGATTTTCACTTTCCGATTTTCATATAAAAAATACTAATTTCGACTTTACATTTAGCGAATTAAATCGAAAATTTCCTATAACTTAATTTTCCACTTTATTTACATCCCGATTCCCGATTTTTAACACCGAAAAATGAGATTTTATTTCGAAGTTGTTTCCGATCTACGCGAGTTATCAAAATGGCCGGTCCTTCCTCGATTTTGCAATTTCCCCATCGATAGAAATCACAGCTGCTGTGGGATATACCAATTTCAGCCGTATGCACACAGCGACACGAATCAATTTCGTTGATGTCTTGTCATCGTCCTTTGCTTATCGAATTTTAGGGTTGCCGACGTTATTTCTGAATTTATTGAAATTTAACGAAGAAAAATTTGAAAATAGGATTTTTTTCATTTAAAAAATTTACAAAATGAAATTTTTATAAAAAAATGTACTACAAAATGTTGGAAAATGATCACAAAATACAAAATTGCAATTAATTTTGCCATTTCTACCAGCATAATTACATAAAGTCATTCTGGTGTTTCCATTTATTGTGAAATGAAAAAAAAGACACCGGAAGTAGTGTAAATCAGGGGTCATCAAAGTAACTGTCGCTCCCTTTACAATCAAAATTTGTAACCACTACACATTAAAATACAGCACCGATTCCAACTCCAAAGCACGGTTGAAACCGCAACACACAAGCATTACAGCACACAATAAAAGGTCGATTATAGGGCTACGCTGTTAAAGCCAATCTGTGTGATGAGCCAGCCGAGCCACTAGCTGATGATGCTTGGTGTAAATCATTGCTTTTCCCCCTCCCCTTGGCTCGTCTCCTACTCCTTCTGTAGATGTCTCGCCTAATCCTGTAAGGATGCGATTTAAAAAAAAAGGAATCCTAATTCGGTATTCTTTCTGTGATTTAGAATATGATTTAACATAACCATTCCATACATAAAAATCGGGCCAACCTTCCTCCCTGTCCCGCACTAGTGGATTTTTTTACAATAAAAATTTTGTCGAATATTCTCAATGTGGGGATTGAGAGTATTCGACGATCGACTCCCTGGCAATTGTAATTTTTCTCATGCTTTATTTTGCCTTAAATAAAGATGGTGTAAAACTACCAACAAATATGTGACAACGTGTCTATAATGGCACTTTAGTTATGGAAAATGTCCAGAGAGCAGCCGATCAGGGTACATACTCGTGTACAGCGAGAAATAAACACAATTACACATCACAGCGTACAGTTGATGTTAAGGTTTTAGGTAAGCTCTATTTTTTATACTTAAAATAATTTTCGAAAAAAAAAATACTTTTGCAACTATAAATTTCAAGTAAAATTACCACGAAAATGGTAGAAGGTGACAATAAAACTTCAATAATAATGAATAAAAATTTCTGTTTTTTTTTTGTTCTTTGTTTTTTTGTACAATTGCACAACAACGGCACTTTCTACGCTTTTAATAAACTTCTCACCTTCAATGCACCTGCACCAAATGAATACGTCAACAACGCAATGCACAAACAATGCAAATCACTATGGAAAACAATCTTAATGTCTATTTGTTGGTATTATTATTTGAAATATGCATGTGGTTATTATTATTATTTTCATTGATGTAAAAAAAATGTTAACAACGTAAAACTATGTAAACAACGTAAACAATATGTAAACAACATAAACAACACGTAAAGTTCCACCAAAAATCACCCCATTCACCTTCGCTCGAGATCTCAACGTCGGCGATCGTACAAGCATCCAATGTGTCGTTGCTACCGGCGATCTACCGTTAATTTTCACCTGGCTAAAGGATGGGCAGCCAATTGAAGGTGGAGGCAGCGGTTCTAGTGGATCAAACAGTGGCGGCGGCGGCATCAGCAGCAATGGTGGGGTCAGTGGTGTCTTATTATCGCAATCTAGTGCACATAGTCGATCTAAAGCCACCTTACTTGGGGTGGGTAGTGCGGCCGATATACATGATATACATGGCCGTAATGATAATGATGTGGGACCGGGGAAAAATAATGTCATCGATTCAAATGGGATACTAGAGCCCCCTCGCAGTCCCAATAGCGGATACAAAAATTTCGATGATTTGTCAAGTATTAACATTCGGCAAAATGACGATTTCACCAGTGCGTTGAGCATAAATAGCGTGACTAGGGCACAGGGTGGCACCTACACCTGTCGTGTACAAAATGATGCCGCCACTGTTACGCATTCTGCACAGCTACGGGTTAACGGTACTGAAAAGAATTTTTTTTTTGTTTTTTTTTCTTTTTTGTTCAGAGTCAACGCTTTTGATGTTATAAGTTTTGTATTTAGACGTGTATAGTGTAGAAATATAACTTAAAGTTTTTTTATATTTAGTGTGTATGTATAAGATCTATGTTTAATCCGTATTGCATGATTGTTAAAGACAACATTGTGTGGCTGCCATTAAAAATGGCGGAATACGGCAATGGTAATGCATTTGGTATGCCTTACACTCCGTTCAGACAAAGCAGATTCTACACGAATGCAAACTTTGTGTGGGAACATCGAAGAAGAACACCACAGAAACAGAACCCGCGCAGATTATGCTGTGTCTGAACGGGGATTGAAACCCCCCAACCAGATAAAATCCATTCCGTTCCGTCACATAAAGCTGTCAAAGTGTAACTTGCATTACCATAATCGACATGATGGGATAGAACGCAACGGTGAAGGTTCTGAAGGGATAACGTGATTATCCTTTTCCTCAAATTTTCGTGAAAAAAATCTAATCTGTGGGTTGTCGGGGTCGCTGAATTCGATTCTGGATTCAAAAGGTCCGTAAGAATAACTCAAAATCAAGAATGTATATTCGAAGACTAAAAACTATACAAAAGCGTGGCGAAAAACAGACGTCATTCTAGATTTTAAGTAATACTAATCAAACACCAAATGACTAAAAAAAAGATCTAATAAAAAACTTTGAAAAAGCTTTTATATCAAAAAAAAGCACAGAAAGGGGAAAAAAATATTTGGGCATGGTGTATGAGAAATAAAAGCGAGATAAAGCATAAAAAATAAAATAAATATTTTTCTCGCTTTTATTTTTGATACACAGCGCCTCAAAAAATATTTGTTTTCTTTTTAGTTCATTTTTTCTAAATAAAAGCTTTTTTTAAACATTTTTTTTAATTTTTTTATTAAAAAAGCGTCCAACCTGGCACAGTCAAGACTGTGTATTTGAAGAGAGCGTGGAGCAGGCATAATGTGAACGAACGCACAAGGCACATGCATGTTTAGCACTTGCACACAATGGTGTACGAGGTTACCCTAGGAGGGGGGCAAATGGGGGAGTCAGCAAATTTTTCCTGCATTACAGAACATTTTTTGGTTTGGGGATTTTTTTTTCTTGGAATTTCCTGGAGATTTAAATTTGAAAAGTTAACTTTTATTTCAGTTGATTCATGAATTCCCCCACCGCACCATTCTCCCTCCAAAGAAGGGTAACTCTGGGAAGCACCACCGTCACGTTTATTTGTTTTTTTGTTTTGTTTTTTACAAAATTTAAGCACAACACAGGTTAAACACCGCAAAATTGATATTTCTAAAATACATTAAAAGTTTCAGTGCAAGGAAAATAATTTTTTGTTAAAAAAAAGAAGTCCCAAATTCAAGTAAATTTGGTAAAAACAAAATTTGATTACAGTTCCACCCCGTATATCGCCATTTAATTTTGAAGATGACATAACCGAAGGTATGCGTACACAATTGATGTGTTCAAGTAGTCAGGGTGATCAACCCTTCAATATAACATGGCTAAGGGATGGTAGACCAATTATCCTATCAAATTCAATGACGTCATCCTCATCATCGTCATCGTCGTCGTCATCAAGTGCTATCGACGCTATAATAAATAACAGCAACAACAATCATAATAATAATAATATAAATACAAATCTATATAATAACGATCCATCGATTAATATTAATGAATATGCGCCATTCTCTAGCATATTAACAATGCATAATGTAACATCTAAACATAACGGCAACTATACGTGCCAAATAACAAATCGTGCTGGCACCGTTGATTACACGGCTATGCTATCCGTTGCTGGTTTGTATTTATTTTTTTTTTATTTTTAAACCTAGTTTTCTATCTCTCTCACGCTCCATTAAATGGCCGTGAGAAGGCACAACCACCTAAAAATATACTATGGCTTACAAACTTAATACGTACAGTGTAAAAAAACGAAACTAGCAGCCGCTAAATCCACCTGGCGGGCGAAATTCAACCAAAAAGATCCCACCACGTCGATTTAGTGGCAGCGAAACGTTTCGTGAAACTCGCCATTACTGTCTTAAACCTGACTTAAATCGCAATAATTCACTAACTTTGTGGTAGTGGCGCTAGAGTCTATATAACGCAAAAGCTTGACCAAGGTGGGACGGTTGAAAGCCCTTTAAATAAAAAAAATCAGTTTGCCCTTAACAAATAAACTTTTGGCTAAAACAGACAAACTGTTTGGATATGCGAAACGAAATTGCAAAGTTTAGAAAAGTCCAACTGCTGCATGGAAACGAATTTTTTACCTGGCGCAAAACTTTTTACGATAAACCGCGAAACCGAAGAAAAATTTTTCGTCCGACAGATAAACAAGTTGGGACGCGAGAGGCAAACGTAAGTCAAGTTTACTGTTTGCCATAAAACTCGAAAAAAAAATTTAAGTCTTAGATATTTTTTTTCTGAAAATTTTCTGCTCAAGGTAAACTGATCAAAGTTTATTTAGGGCTAGGAGTTAAACTATTCGACGGTACAGTTACCGTATGCCATCCGTTCCAAGTAACAATTTCACTTGAAAAACGACGACAGACCTGTGACTGGAAACCCCAAGCTTTACTCGTCCCGGCTGTGTTGGTGAAAATAACTATACAATTTTTTAACATATTGAAATTTACACTTATAAGGAATTTCACATGATAAAATCATGAAAAATTAGTCCATTCATTGTTAAAAATATAAAAAAAAACCTTACAAATGTTGGATTTTTTTCTTTATAGAAAAAATTTTCCTTTAAGCGCCACGATTAGGTTGAGAATATCAGGTGTGGACACAGCACTTGACGCGAAGGCCTGCACGCCCTTTGTCCTGGGCCAAACTATCAGTTTGGTTAAGGAGGATAATAGTTCACTTGTCATAAAAAAAATTCATTTGGCTCAAGTAAACTCTTTTCTCTCAATGTTAAACCGATACCCGTACATAAGCTATCGTCATTTAAGGTTTCTAATAAAGCAACTGTCCGTAAAAATGTTGTAAGCCAATGTAACAGCACCAATTTGCACCCATTAACGCATATATTTATAGATTATGTAATCACTGAGTGTCTAAATATGGGTTTTTTTACTAATTTCACAAAAGTACGAGCACAAAATTTCACTCAATTAAAAAAGAAAAAAAGAAAATTGTTTTTTTTATTATATTCACTTTTCATCCTTCAAGGTATGAAGAGAAATCTATTTTTTGCAATTAAATGGCAACCAAAAATCAGCACAAATTGTATTAAAAATGCACATCACACAAAATGCATGGTACAACGTTTTTTTACTAGTTTTTCCCCCTTTATTTCAGGTAAATGAAGGAAAAATATTTGTTTTCCGGGAAAGAAAAATGCAAAACAGGAAAAAAATGTTATTATGTTTAAATTTTTTTTTTAAAACTTACTTTTTGTAGTTTTTCATTTTTTTTTCTCAACAATTTTATAGTGTAATACATTTTTTCGCTATATTTTGGGACCCTTTTTCGTAATACTATTATTCATTGTTACTTTCTTATACGAACTACAGGAAATTATTGTATTTATGAAAAATGTCGACCGCTGTCAGTTCTGTTAGTTCTTTCAGTTCTGTCAGTTTTGTCAGATCTGTTAGTTCTGTCAGTTCTGTCAGTTTTGTCAGTTCTGTCAGTTCTATGTCAGTTCTGTCAGTTCTGTCAGTTCTGTCAGTTCTGTCAGTTCTGTCAGTTCTGTCAGTTCTTTCAGTTCTGTCAGTTCTGTCAGTTCTTTCAGTTCTGTCAATTCTGTCAGTTCTGTCAGTCTGTGTATAAGAATTCTCAAAAAAAATACAAGAATATTTGGCCCTGAAATGGGACAATCCTATCAACTTTTGGTGTAAATCCGTTAACCGAAAGTAACCAAAATGACGACTTGTTAAAAATTGCAATTTATTTTTTCGCGATTAACTACGAAACTAAACGTTTTAAGTAGTCTTTTACATGAAGAAAGTTGCCGATAAGAAGATTTCCCAGACTTTTGCCCTTTCCCTAGAACTGCGCATCTCAACCCGTTATCGAGATATACCGTTATTTCAATAAAATCAGTTTTTGCGACTACCACGAAAGCTAACGGGTTTCCGGTGATTCATCGTATGAGATGAATGAAAGAGTATAACAGTTGCCGCAATTTTGTGATTCACCGTTATCCGCTATCTTTTACCGTTATTGAGACATTTTCATTAAAAATTTAAAAAAATTGATTTTTGCGAATATCTTGCAAACTAACGGTTTTTTCGAAAAAATAAGGGGAAGAAAAATTAAAGATATTAAAATTGTCTACACGTTTGCCTTTTACCGTTAATCGATATCTCTTATCGTTTTCAATATATTCCTGATTTTGTAAAAGAATTTTTTAATATATGCTAATATTTTACTTATCGGATTATAGTTTAAATTGCTTAGGAACGCAGATTTTGTATAAGAAATTCATGTGCTATTCACATCAGTAATTTTTTTCATATATCGTTGACAAGAAAATGTTCACATTTCTTATTGCTGTTGAATATTTCTTGACTCATGCCTGTACAAGGCAAACGTTTAAAAGCTCCTTGCATTAAAATTTTGATTCGACAGATGGGGTAATATTTCATTTGCATACTGAATACATTTATTTACATTTATATATTTATGTATTTAAAAAAAATACTTTTTATTTTGCTTATAAAGTCTTCCAGTACACTCATTTTAAAAATGACAATTTTTTTTTCGCTCTTCGTCCTAACATCGTTTTTTCTTCGCCTATTTTGAGGTAAAAAAAAATTAGCATACAAAAATATCACCGCAACATCAGCCCGCTTTTGGCGCCCCACAGGCAATTCCATTTCATGAGTTTTTCTGCGATTTATTATTGTTATTCTTTCTCAATTCAGTTCAGACCTTGTTTGATACGCTCAAAATGTGCTTTTTCTGCCACAGCATTCACAATACCCACCGTCCCTCCCCCTCCCATGCACTTCGACATGTGTACCAGGAGACCTACCCTGTATTTTCCTGGGAGATTTCTTATCCCACCCACAGGCCACCCCATTCGATTTTCCTGGGGCGGGGGAAAAAAACCTCGAGTGCTGAACAAGCAACCAAAGGCAAAGCCCATACATTTAAGGAAGTAATTTACTGTAATTATTTTTTTAATATTCTTCGGGGTTTTTTTTCCCATAATTTTCCCATTTTGCGTGGTTTCGAGTCCATCATCACGAGAGATCTCTTGCTGCTCCTGTGCTACAAAAATTGGTGCAGGGGAGGGGATATAATTTTTTTAGGGATTGAACTGACTTAGTAAGAAAACGCACCAAAGGAGCCGAAGCTAATGGCTGTGTTGGGGTGATGATGCGGTACAGAGTGTGGAATTCGCAAAAAAAAGGATCCCATAAAGGTTCTTCGTTTTGCCTTTTTGATAGCTAACTATGGGTCTTTCTCTTCGCAATATCACCTTTTTTCACCTGGTTATATGCAGTTTTTTTTTCTTCAGACTTCATCGCCACCACCTGTAAGTCACAATTCGAATTTCGAAGAATTTCGAAGACGACAGAACCATCAGAACCCACACAACAGCACGCCAAGAAAGTCTACTGTTTTCCACTTTTCTCGAAGACTCCATTATCTCAAGCATACCTCGCGCCTTTCCGCATCACTTGCATCCCTATAGAATACCTCCTTGAAGTGTGCGTCTTCCCCACATACAAAATAACTCATAATAATACTCGTCGGTCGGTGGGTCGATGGGCCGGTGCCGCAAATGTTTCCTTAAATGGCTTGAAATCATTTAAAAACGGCACTAAATTGTGAAAAAATGGGCCACATTAGAAGAACCGACCCCACGGCGAAGAATTTTACTAGGACTGGGAAAACTGAGAAAAAAAATACGGTTGCGGAAGTATTGGTTACATGGGCTGGACGGGGAAAAAAGTTTCACCGTTCAAACATCGATGAACGGCTCACTTGAGTCCAATTGAAATTGAGATGATACAGATTGATGAGTAGGTAGAAGGGTGAGGGGTGGAGCTGTGGCGTGGCCAAGGGACCTATCGAGCTAACAGCAGTTAGCAACCCTCCGAGAATGAAATTTTGTAGCAAAAAGTTGAAGTAAAACAGTATCTGATGTGAACAGTGTGTTTTTTCCTTATTACCTTGACTTACGGACAGAACTGACAGAATTGACAGAACTTACTGAATTGGCAGAACTGAAAGCAAAGACAGAACTGACAAAACTGACAAAACTGACAAAACTGACAAAACTGACAAAACTGACAAAACTGACAAAACTTACAGAACTCACAGAACTGACAGAATTGGCAGAACTGAAAGCAAAGACAGAACTGACAAAACTGACAAAACTGACAAAACTGACAGAACTCACAGAACTGACAGAATTGACAGAACTGACAGAACTGACAGAACTGACAGAATTGACAGAACTGACAGAACTGACAGAACTGACAGAACTGACAGAACTGACAGAACTGACAGAACTGACAGAACTGACAGAACTGACAGAACTGACAGAACTGACATACGTAAAGACCTAGAAATTACAATACTTCCTATACTACGTACTTTGTGTAAGAAAGTAGCAAACGGTAGACAAAAACACCACAAACTTTTGTCGATTGTTATTCTTCGTTACTACTCACAATTCTCAGGCCATTTGCCCCATTCTCATCTAATCAGGCAACAGTCTATGTCGTACCGTACCTCCCAGCCACCATATTTCTATCGCAACAATTCCTTCCGGCAAATTTCATTCTTGGCGTATTTTTCGTAGAAGCTGACTTCAACCCTTAAGAAGTTTCCTTTCGCGTTTCTTTAACGGTGATGGTCACCCCCTTTCATGCCATTTTGGCCCTTTGCCATCCTCCGGTCACTGCCTCGTGTACCATTCCAACGTACGGCAATTTGATTTTTGGTTCATCTCGCCTGCATAAGACGTAAAATTCGCGCCCATTCTTTGACGGGTAGGGGGGTGGTCCGGATAGGCGACTTCTTACCACCCTGTGCTGATTGATGTAGGAACGCAATGCCATCCCCAACCTAAAACAAACTCTTACCATTTGCGTTCACACACCTCGCTATTTTGCATTTTGTTTTGTACATAAATAAAACCCTCTAAACGAGGGCAGGAAAATTATTTTTAACAGGACTTTATGAGTTTTAACAAAATAATAACACAGAAAAAAAACGGGAGAAAAAAAATATGAAAATTTAAGCGAAAAGAAAATGTTTTGGGGTAAAAACGTGCATGGCTCGGTGAGGTTCGGTGTGTAAAAGAGCCATCTATCAAAATGTAACGGTATAACAGGCCGTGAGAGGAGGGAGGCACAACGGAATTACAGAATCATATTGTGTGTTGGATGACGAGGTGAGGTGGGTTTTTTTTTTTGTACGTATTGCGATCGCAAATGTTTTGAGGGGATGATTTCGTGTCAATGGAGAGTAAAACGGTCGACAACACAACAAGGAACAAAAGACACACACACACCCAAAAAAAAAAAACAAAAAAAAAACAAAAGAGAGAACAAAAAAAAAACTTTGCGTAAAGCACTTTTTAAGCAATGCGAGTTCAAGTTTAAACGAACTAAAAATGTTGGAAAAAATCGACTCAATTTTGCTCTCAAGAAACACCACTTGGAAAAATTGTTTTTTCCCAAGACGAAATTTCCGGCAAGAAAAGAAATCACCCCCAAATACCCAGCGATAAGTGAAAAGAAAAATATTTAAACAAAATCTTTTTTTTTTTGTTACATTCAAACTTGAACAAAAGCGATGAAAAGCGCTATTTTGGGAAAAGTCGTGCTTGACTGTGGCCAGAAAGTGAGGGAACATTTTTCCCATCCAAACCTCCCCAGGAAGTGGGGTGGGGGCGGAAATCGCAAATTTCCATCACTTTAAAAAAAACTAAAGTTTTTCGCATTTATGGCAACACTTTTTACTTTCTTATACGAAGTATAACAAGGTATTGCATTTATGAAAGATTTCGATCTCTTAATTCGGCCTAAAAAACATACCCCGAGCACTCCCGAGTCGATTGGGATCGTATTTCTGTCTGTTAGGTTTGTCAGTTCTGTCAGTTTTGTCAGTTCTGACAATTCTATGCGTTCTGTTAGTTTGTCAGTTTGCCAGTTCTGTCAGATTTGTCAGTCAGACAGTTCTGTCAATTTTGTCAATTCGAGTGGAAATAGACGCTGCGATGGTCGGTACAATCGTCGGGCCGAATTGCGGTCGCATGCAATAATTGTATTGTAAAATGACGATTGGGCCCGATATCGCACGGTCGTACGTCGCTGAGCCACAACCTGCGGTCGCATGCGGCAGATTGTATCGTTTGTGGTCTGCCATGCGACCGTCGATACGATATTATTTCACAACTGTGCTGTGTTGTTCGAGAGATATTTGCTAGTAAAAACTGATTGTTCGATCAAAATCGCAAGTAAATCGTAACGTGTGTGTGACCGTCGGCCCGATATCGGTCCAACACAAGTCGGTACGACCATCGCAGCATCTATTTCTACCATTAATCTGTATACAATATTTCTCAAAAATTACAAGAGCTAAAGCCACGAAATTTTACAGGCATGTTTGGTCTTGGAATGGGGCGATTCTATTACCTTTTAGTGGAAATCCGTTAATCAAAAGTAACCAAAATGGCGGCATATAAAAATCGCAGTTTGGTTTTTTACCCTTTACTCTGAAACTACACGTTTTCCCATATGTTTTAGATGGTCAAAAGTTGAAGACAGGAAACTTTCCTACACTTTTGTCATTTAGTAGAATTCGATATTTTAAACCGTTATCGAGATATACCGTTATTTCAACAAAAAGCAGTTTCTTTGCAATTCTCTCGAAAACTAACGGGTTTTTGGTGATCCAGTGTATGAGATGAATTAACGAGAATAACGTTTTTCACAACATTTCTGTCGTTGTTTACCGTTACCCGAAATATTTTATCGTTATCGAGATATTTTCGTTAAAATGTTAAAAAAATACGAATTGCTTGCCAACTAGCAGGGCGGGGGGTGCTGTTGAGGGAAAAATTAAATATATCAAATTTGTCTATACGTTTTTTGCATTTACCGTTATATTTTTATATAAACTAAAATTGCGTTCGTCAAATTATAATGTAAATTTCGCAGGGACGAAGGGTTTGTATAAGAAAGTCATATTCTGTTCACATCAGATTTTCTGATATTTATTTTTTTTGTTTTGATTTTCCGTTCGAGATGTAAAAATCCGATCAAACCCGTTTGTCTGTAGTTTTTTTTAAAGTGCATGAAATAATTATCATAAATGTTTAAAATCAATAATGCACGAATTCTAATCGTTTATCGTTTAACCGAAATTTCATGCAAAAATATAATAAAAATTACCTTTTTTTTGTTCACCACTGTTGAAATTGATGAAATTTGTCATTGTGAATCGATCCGATCACGATTTGTCTTTGCGTCGTGGACATCTTGCAGTGCCGCCACGTTGGATCGTTGAGCCGCAGGATCATAGCGCTGTCTTGGGAAATCTCGTAATGATCACCTGTCGTGCCGATGGATTTCCACTGCCAACAGTTCACTGGAAACAGGCGATTGGTAAGTAATGCAAGTTTTATATTTAATTTTTAAAAATACGTTTATGGTTAAAAAAAATAGTAAATAAAAAATGATTTCCTTCCGGTGCCTTTTTTTACCGATAGAAATGGGAAAAAGCTATTCGAATTTTGTATTTTGTGACCATTTCCCAATGTTTTATAGTAATTTTTTTATAAAATTTAATTTGATCAATTTTTGAAATTTTCAAAAAAAAAAAATCTCAAGAAATTTTCAAGTTTTGAAAGAAAAAATTTTTTTTAAAAAAAGTTCTACAGTTTCGGAAAAAAACAAAAAACACACATCCTTGGGGATCCTTTTATCTATCAAAAACCGTTAACCGTAAGTCGATACGCCAAAAATTACGTGAGAAACTAACGGTTTTCCGAGTGTTAAATCCTTAAAAATGGTATCCTTTTATCTCGAAAACGGCTCAAACGATTTTCATGAAATTCGAAATTTTATTGTTTTTGGGTACGAGGAATCGATATCCGGTGTCCTTTTTGGCGAAAAAAGGATTTTTCAAGGACCTCGTCCTTGTACCGCGCGAACCGTACCGCCTACCTCCAAAAGGACTTCAGATATCGATTCTCCATCCCCGAGAACCTCTAAATTCTGAATTTCAGTCCGATCGGAGGACTTCAATTTTTCGTCCTTAAAAAAAGTGAAGGGGTCCCCCTTACGATTTTTTCAATTTTTTACACGTCTCCAATTTTGCTGAAATTCGACATAGAGGGGTTTTATGGGCCTCTGATTAAGAATCCGTTGTCCGTTTTTCGATATCGCTAATGGTTTGCGCGGTGCGGGGGGCGGAGGTGTCCCCGAAAAATAGAAAGAGAAAAACAACACCAAACTAGCTCTTCTTTTCCTTTTTAAATCGAAACCTTACAGGATTAGGAGAAAAATCAGCAGAAGGAGCAGGGGCTGGGCCAAGAGGAGGGGGGAGATTAGGTGTCTGACGAAAAATGGAATTTTCACTTGCTGTTTGCTTAGAAATGCAACTGTGCGGAATTTCAAGTCTTATGCTCAATCCTTTCGAATGTTCTGGTGTTCACGGACAGACAGACAAACAGACCGGATGGACAGACAGACGGACGGACATGAGGAAATCAAAATAGTGTAGTTTATTTTTATGTCCGACGACTGGTTCGATGCGTTACAAACGATATACTAAATCTAATATACCACTATATCATATAAAGTATAAAAAGATGAATCCGACGGAGTATAGAGTGATGGGCGTAAGAATGGATAGATATGCCAAAAGCCAATTAAAAGCATTTTAATTAATTAAAAATTTTTTTTGTCTCCTTTCGTCGTCTAAATTATTCGACATTTCCATAAATAAAAAAAAGAAACTCCCTAGAGACTGTCCTGTTTCTATGCAAGTTTATTTGAAAATACATGAGTTCGGAACTAACTACGAGTTCTGCAAATCAAATAAATTCCAAACTTCCAATTTTCCAGTTTAATAGAACCTCCGTGTCCTCAACCAAGCGCATCTAATTCTCAACTCATCAACCACCCACCGCCCAACCCCACAATGCATATCGTGAAGTTTCTCTGGTGCAATACCACCGCCTGCTTACCTCCGCAACGTCTCCCATTAAACGCTTCTGGGTTCGCTTTTAAATTTCGTGTCGTTCATGCGTGTATTTGTGGTTTTTGGGGGTGGTGCACTAAACAACTGCCGCTCCTGCTTGTATTATGCTTTCCACAGCTATGGGAATCCAAATCCGTACAGCAAGTGGTATGAAAATTAGTACTCTATCTTTCTCTCTAACGGATTTTTTCCCGCGAATGAAACAGTTGCGGGTTTTCCATTTTCAATATCCGGATTTTGTAATCTTTTCATCTGACAACCCCACGTCTTTTTTTTCGGCATCTGTGGTGACAAAAATACTTAGCAAGTTTTGCCGTTTCTACGTGGATAGATGACGTGTCAGACAGTGTTAACCTGCGTTTTCCTGAAAGACATAGGAATAGATTTTTTTATTGAAGGGGCGGGAGGGAGGGTTGAGTAATTACGGAAATCTGCTAAGTTTAAAACAGTGCTGTCCAACTCAATCACAACCCAGGGCCACATTGAGCATTCTACACTAAACCGTGCGCCGAATTACACAAAAGTTACGGTAGAAGTTCTTAATATTAATACTGCAAGGTCACTGTCAAAACGTAAGGGAAACTATCAAAACATAATGCGCCGCAGGCGAAATTGTCAAAGAAAATTTACTTTGGACGCGAAAATTCTTAAATATAACCTACAGACGAAATTTCTCACGCATCGAGTATGTGAACATGAAATTTTAAGCCGCTCATATAACAGAGTATTTAATCTCAAATATTTTCTATGCATTCAATACAGTTGTTCATATAATAGAATGTTCGTATAATCGCGATTAGACAGCCGCACGAGTTTTTTTTTAATTTTATTATAGTCCTTTTCCGTCCAGACTATTCTAAACTCCAAGGCTGCCAAACTCAAGGGCTAACATGACTAGCAATCGATGATAGATAAAGGTTGTGGTTCATCATTAATTGAACTTGCGGCCCGTGGCGCAAGGCACACCGGCGCCCAAGGAAAAACCTGTATTTTCACCCCCCCTCCCCCACCTCTTTTCTTCAAAAAAAATTAATTGATAAGACGCATTTTTGTGTATGATAGGAAATTTGAAAAGACCGATCAGAGAGAAGAGGTTTGTCTGAATTTTTGTTTGTGAATATCTAGTCAAAAAAATATTTCTTAGTTTTCCAGTAAGCAACTAAATTTGCGACGCAGGCAGAATTTTTACTAATGATTGCGCCGCAGTCGAATATTTTTATACCCGTATGATGAAACCAAAGAGAATATTTTTATACCCGTATGATGAAACCAAAGGGTATATTAAATTTGCCTTACAGTTTGTAACGCCAAGATCCCATTATCACACACAAAAATGAATTACACCAGTGTGTTTAGAATGATAAAAAAATTTAATTTTGCATGTCCGTCCGTCTGTCTGTCCGTCCGTCTGTCTGTCCGTCCGTCTGTCCGTCTGTGGCGCGGATTGCGGTGGAACGGATTGAGCTAGAGACTTGAAATTTTACGCAGATTCGTTTTTCGTAAAATGCAAGGCTAAGTTCGTTAATGGGCAAAAATGGACCGTTAGGGGGGAGGGGGTCAAATATTCCCTCTAAATTAGGATTTCTATCCCATCCTCTTTTTCCCTCGAAAGATGTCCTCTATTTAGAGGCGTTCGGAGGTTTTTTTTCCAATTCGTGGCAACATAATGCATCCCTAGCAAACCCCCTCAAATACGCCCCTTGTCTGCATTTCATGCTCGGTGGGCAGTTCGTTTCGTTTTTCCATGTTGGGTTGTCATTCTGTGTCCCCATGATGGGTGGTCAGTTTGTAACCTCTTCCCATGATAAGTGGTCAGTCTGTCCCCCCGCCCCCTCTCCTATGTTGACACTTCAGTCTATGTCAGTTTGTCAGTATGTTGTCTATAAATCCACCACCGAAATCGCTTCAGCTTTGATCAAATCCACTCCTTTAAAGTTCAACGAATTTCACAGCAGTTCAATTAAAATGTCACCAAATTAACACTCTAACTGCCACGTCAGTCAAAAGACCTGACACCTAACTGTACACAACGACCACAATGAAAATAATTAAAGTGTTCACTGCAACCGCAACGATTTTTTGTAGTTGCACACATTTTATGGTAAGAAAATAACATTTAGGTATAATTTTGTTTCAATTTTTTTTTTCTCTTAGTGCCTTTTTGACTGACAACTAAATATTCGAAAAAGGCTTAAAACTGTCGTGGCGGTTAGAGTGTTAATACAAAATGGTCGCAATTTTCACAACCTCTCCTGTAGTTTAGGGCAACTTTTTAGGATAGTTGGGTATATTGTATGGACTAAATTCCAATAGCTACGTTGGTACATACAAACCTTACTACATATTTTTCATTTGGTTGATATGCTGCCCCCATGGCGATGCATAGGATTTGAATTCGGTTCCGGCAATATTCAAATAGCCAACATAGAAAGGGGGAAAATGTGATAAATTTTGTGGGGTGGGGGTGGCGGGAGTGTCGCTACAAATGCGACAGACATTTTGAACATTATTCCGGTATGTTGTTGTGGCGGTCAACTTTTGGGAAGTTCAATGGATCATTGACCGCTGCCTGCAGTAGTTTGTTCCATTTTCATAAAATTCCGTACATTGATGTGGTGCATCCACACCATCCCCCTCCATTGCTTCTTTCACCCCGTTGTGCCATCCATAAATGCAATCTTTGGTAATCATCATAATACACCCATTAGCTCACATTTTGCAACATCCTATCATCTGCCATATCTCTCTCTCTCTCACTGTTTTTCCTTTCTCTCTCTCTCTCTTTCTTTCTCTCTCTCTCTCTCTCTCTCTGTATAAACATTGCCAGGTCTTTATCAATGTGTAGAAAATTAATTTAGATCCCTGCAGATAACTATGTTGGGAGAGGCACATCGACCTCACTCCTCTCTAATATAACCACCCACCCCACCCACCCAACAATCATCGCCACAAGAAACTAACGAACATCAAATTTATTTCTCATCAATTTACTCGTAATTCAAATATCCACAAGTCTAAAATAATATAATTTTGTAATTTTATGACAGGTGAACAATCGGGTGAGTATCGCGAATTAAATTACGCTAGCAGTAATTCCGGCATCGAAAGTCATCCGAATGGTTCCCTAATTGTCCCAAAAGTTGCACGTGAACATGAGGGATATTATCTATGCCAAGCTAGCAATGGAATCGGTGCTGGTCTAAGTAAATTAATTAAATTAACGGTTCACGGTAAGTAAATCAAACCCTAATTATCTTATTATTGTTAATGTAATGGTGTGTAGCGGAAATTGTCTGATTCCATGCTAAATATAGTGTATTTTCATACTTAGATTGCATTGCGAACTGGAAACTTTCCAATAACAACTGGAATTAGCATGCAATTAGACCATTTCCGCCATAAGCCTTAAAAAATTAATAAATTTATAAATTAACAAATTGAAAAATTAAAAAAAATTCGGAAAAACATTAATTTTTACCGTCAAACCCGGCTGTTAGGAGGCTGATAAACAAGCACGGTGGTTTTCGCGGCAATTACAGGGAGCTCTTGTAAGGATAACGCAAATATCCTTTTTCTCATTTTTCCTCTTAGGGCCTATGTTACACACGGGAACTTTAAGCGGCGACTTTTCTTAAGTATAGGCGCGAGAAGTGAGGGAAGCGGTGGCCCCTCACTTCTCTCGCCTATACTTAAGAAAAGTCGCCGCTTAAAGTTGCCGTATGTAACATAGGCCTAGCGGGTTTTGTGGGCCGCCGATCACGAATTTGATTTCAGAATTTCACAATTCGAAATCGAAGTTCTGAATAAGGATGTCAAAAAAACCCTGCTAAACCGGTTACCCGGTGTTTTTGCTTCGGTTAACCGGTTTTTTTCGGTATTTTTTTTTGCACGGTTATACCCGGTGTTTTTTTTTTAAGTCAAAAACCATTTAAAAAAACCAATCATTTTTTTTGTACGGAAAAATAATTTTAAACCGATTTTCGTGCAACTGGTTTGTTAGAAACACTTCTTTTTAGCAACTCTAGACCAAATACAATATATTGTGCCATTTATGGTCTCTTAATGGATAATATAGCAGTTCACGTCTTTCGTTTGCATTATAGTGTATTTGTTGTGTCTAAGACCTACCCTACCCAATTTGAACAAAACGGTTTTTCGGTGTTTTTAACACGTTCGTGACATCGTGTACCACTGGTGGTACATGCATAGTGCAATCGATTTTTGAATATTCCTGACAGTCGTAAGTATAAAAACATAGTTTTAACATAAATTGTCAGTATTTTATGAAGTGATATAAAAACACGCACCGTGTACCACCGATGGCGCACAACCGCCAGAAAATAAATCGCTAGTGTACCACCCGTGGTATACGATGTCCAAATGTAAAAAAAAGTTGAAAAAGCAAATGTCACGAACGTGTTAATAACCGGTTTTTTGACCCGGTTTAAACCGAAGTCTTTAACTAAAAACCGGTGTTTTTCAAAAATTTGACTTCCCTAGTTCTGAAGGCAAAACGATTTTTCTGTTCAAAGGTTTTGAAGTAATTTCTCAGTTTTTCTGGTGCGAAAAAAAAAACTTTAACCCGGCAACGACGGGTATGCAAACTAGTGTATGATAAAAACTTATCAATGAGATTTAATTATCTAAGAAACATATTTTTTTTGTACCGCTTGACGGACAAAGTTTCGTAATTTACGCTCAAAAAAAAAAACTTAATTTACGCCTAATTAATGTGATTTTCTACTATTCGAACTTCAGTTGGACCCCATGTAACAGTACGGAATAAGCAAGTATCCGTTCGTCGTGGCGATCGTGTAACGCTACGCTGCGAAGCGGATGGCGATCAACCCCTTGACGTATCGTGGCGTGCAAAGGGCAATCGTATCGATCCAGCGTACGATATACGATATCATTTGAAGAATTCGCCACTTAGTCGTGGTGTCGTATCGGAATTGACAGTGGTCCAGACGACACTCTCCGATCGTGGCGAATACTCGTGCGTGGCTAGCAATGCGTATGGTCACGATCATGCGGCACTACATCTACAGGTACAAGAACCACCGAATTTCCCAAGAAATCTTCATGTCACCGAAATGGGCAGTCGATCCGTTACACTCGCATGGCCACCAAATGATCAGGACATATCGGGAAACTATCGGGAGGCACAGCCAATATCCAATTATATACTGCAATATAAGGAAGCTCAAGGTAAACTATTGTGTAAAACAAAAAGTTGATTATAATTGATTGATTTTTATTTTCCTCTTGTATGGAGGGAAAGTATTCGATTTATGACGGAGACCGACTTGAGAACGCGGACCGATAGAAAATTTTTGATCAGTACGATATCCGTTTCAGGCAAAATTATGAGGTTGTGTCAGTCCTGTCAGTTCTGTCAGTTCCGTCTGTCCGTTATATTTATCTTAACACGTTCACGCCGGCGCTGTTATTCATGCTCCTCGCCCATTGGCTGCGGCGCTTAAATCTTTTCGCTCTGTCGGACGGGAGCTAATCCAGGGTATTATGCAGCATTGACAATCCAAGGGCAAAGGAATTTTTACCGTGAAAATAGAATTGTGCTGAAATTTTTTCGAATTCGTATCTTTTTGTAAGTGTAAGTTGGTTTTTTATTATTTTAATGTCTTGCCCATATTAATAGGTAAGATGGAAATTATTTCTACTTACTTCACACTTTGGCTCCCATGTCACCTGCAATCGAGTGACGGTTCTTTTGTCAGAGAATCAAATATTAAAATTGTGTCGAAACGAGAGCGTGGCTCTCAGGTCTTCTTTTTCGGCAGTCAAAGTGTTAAAGATCTAAATATTTGGTGTTACGTACCGTCTAATAGCACAATCAAATGCGTACCACCAGTGGTACGCGCCGTCCGATGAGGCGGTCTAGTGCGGGTCACCGGTGGTACGCGCCGGCGTGAACGTGTTAAATAACTCGAGAACGCGTTGACTTGGCGATTTGGCGACTTGAAATTTTTTGTAAATACCTTTCACAAAAATCGTAGTTTTCTATCAACTTTTGGAAAAGTAACGATAGCTATAACAGGTACCTCCCATAATTTTTTTTTTTTGAAAAAATACAATTTTTTTGAAAATTTCTCGAAATTTATGCACTTTTGGGAAAAACTGAATATAACAAAATTTAAAAGACATAAAATCTCCTGCATTTTTTCTTTTAACGGTGTTCCGTATCTTTAACGGGTTTTAAGATATTTGAAAAAAATACTTTTTTTTACATAATATATTTTCCGAAACTAAATATTTCAGAGGATAGTTTTGTGTTGATCACAACTGATAATCTTTTAAATTTATTAGATGTCTGGCATGAGCATAACAGTCAAAAACTTTTACCTGGTGATAAAACAACAGCACAGATTGGCTCCCTAAAGCCGGCTAGTAGCTATCATTTTCGCCTATTCGCCGAGAATCATTTGGGCACAAGTGCTCCGAGCGATATTCTACACATTCAAACTGATGCGGAAATGCCAAGTGGGCCGCCACAGTTGGTTTCCGTTGAGCCGCTCGGACCGCAACAGCTTCTAATCACATGGCGACCACCTGATCGTGATCTATGGAATGGTGAGCTGCTCGGCTACACGATCGGTTACCAGAAGCATAAGGTAGGCGATCAAATTTTACCAAATACCGGTTACAATTATACAAAAGTCGGTATACCGGGCGGTGAGGGGCTAAATGATTTCCGTTTAACGGGCCTCGATAAGTACACACAATATGCGGTCGCCGTACAGGCATTCAATATAAAAGGTGATGGACCCGCCAGCGAACCGATATTCGCACACACACTCGAAGATTCGCCAAGTGCACCGCCACAGAGTGTCACCTGTATCGCATTGACCGCACAGAATATCCAAGTGTCATGGCAAACGCCGCCCAAGGAGAACATGCACGGTATAATACAAGGCTATAAATTACTTTACGAGCCGGCAAACATCGATACCGATTATGGTAGCCGGGAAACAAAAATCACATCCGCACTAAGTACGGTCCTGCATGGCCTACAGCCGTACACTAATTACAGTGTCCAGGTATTGGCGTATACACGTGCCGGTGAAGGTGTATCAAGTCCGGTGGTGTCGTGCACCACCGAAGAGACCGTACCGGATGCACCCGAACGCGTTAAATCGATCGTTAATAGTGAAACATCCGTTATAATATCATGGCTGCCACCGCGACGACCCAACGGTATCGTCACCAAATATAACGTTTATATACGGATCCTTGATAAAGGGCAGGAGCTGAAAATCCTTAAAGAGATCCTACCATCGCATAATCATCATTTTGAGGCTAAAGATTTGACAGCCCGTGAGACGTACGAAGCGTGGGTAACGGCATCGACACGAATCGGACAAGGACCAAGTACGCCCGTTATCAAATTGCTGCCGAGCAATTCCGTGCCAGCCGCTGTCATTTCATTTGGGCAAACGTTGAGCGTCAGTTGGCGTGTCGATGTCAAGCTAGCCTGCCTGTTTGTCGGCCATCCGAAGCCAAACGCCGATTGGAAGATTCTAAATTCAAGGTATGTGAATAACAGGATGACTCGTCTATTCTCTACGCAAGGCAAGTTTTGTCAGGCATTGAAATATGTGTGTGTGTGTGTGTGTTTTTTTTTCTTATTTAAAAAATTATCGTCTTTTTCAATTATATTCGATTACCTTAGGTCGAAGAAACAAGCGGGTCGACTTGAAATTAACAACGACAACACTTTAACACTACGAAATGTCCAACGGAGTCACGAGGGAAATTATTCCTGTACCGTGCGTAATGCTCTTGGAAGTGATCACATTGTTTATCAACTATTTGTCCAAGGTAACTGCAAAGATTAAATCACTAAAAATAGGAAGCAACACAATTTTTATAGAACTTTTAAAATGTATAGAAAATACCGTGGGGTTATGAATCTCAATCCAATAACGCATGCAATTTAAATATTTTGATTCAATTTTTGATAGTTAAGCGTCAAAATATTAAGGAAAATAACCGTTTTGCAATGTAAACTAAAGTTTCAATTTTTTTGGACCCCAACATTTGTTCTAGGGTTCTTATCTTTATTTACACAATCGTTGGTAATAGGTTGCTAAGCCCAATTCAGACTAGCAATTGCGATGAGGATTTAAGCTTATCGACCAATGAGATCAAAGCTTTCAACGATAGGGATATGAAAGCTTTGATCTCATTGGTCGAGGAAGCTCAATCCTAATTGCAATCGTTTGTTGGAATTGGGCTTTAGGGACTTAACACATCGAATGCGTTGCGTTACTGCGGGTTTATGGTTTTACTTTCTAATACGTAAAATAATAAAGTATTGTATTCACGAAAAATTTTGACCTTTTAATTTGGCCCAAAAAACATTTTCCGAGCACTCCCGACTCGATTGACCTCATAATACAAAAATATCTCTGTCTGTCAGTTCTGTAAAATTTCCTTGTGCAAATATAAACCATTTGCAGATGGAAAAATGTCTAAATTTCCATATCGTTATTAAAAAATTAAAAAATAGGGACGCTGCGGCAACGCAACGCGCTACAAACCCTCCCCCCCTCCTTCTACCACTATACAATCCTTCTCTGTGTAATACTAAACGTCGGTAATTTTCTTTTTGCAATTAGTGCCCCCCTCATCCGTGGAGTTGACAGCGACGGCAAGCACAACGAATTCCGTGTCATTGCAATGGCGCGTCACTGATATTGGTGGGGCGCCACTGCGCGGCTTCATTCTCACATATCGCCGAGAATTTGGTAATTGGGAGGAGGTGACCATCGATCGGCGCTCAAATTCTCACCTCTTGGAGAATCTTCAATGTGGCACAAGATATCAATTCACATTGGCGGCTTTCAATAAAATCGGCACCGGTAGCGCCAGTACTGTGGAATCGGCAAGGACGAAAGGTAAGAAAATCATTTGTTTATAAGAAAATCTAAAGAAAATCTGTTGCTAAAACTTTTGACGAAAAATTGTCAGAAAATACAAGAAAAATCAATTCTCTATTGAAAATAATTTTGAGGAAAACTAAGAAACCAAAATTAAAAAAAACCCCCTTTGAATAAATCCAATAGGTAATAAGCCGATATCCCCTATAATGCGCCATCTTGTCCGGCCAAATGTGACATCGGTGCTGCTTGAACTTGCATCATGGCAAGATGGCGGCTGTCCAATTTTATATTTTACCATTGAATTTCGTCGCTTCGGGTCCTCATCCGATTGGATCATTGTTTCGAGCAATGTCGCAGCACAGGTTTGTAAAATAATAATAATAATAATAATATATTGAAAGGCAAAAATTCGAGTGATGTTTCGTTATTACTAAAAAACCCTTCGCCCTTCCCGTTCCCCTTTCCCCTCAACCGGAGGTTTTTATGGTCGATGAAACCGATTCTGAGATTAAGAAGTCCGTAAAGATAACGCAAGGTCCTGTAAGGATAACGAGTTTATCTTTTCCTCGAAATTTCCCGGAAAAAACACTTTTGGTGGATTTTGGGATCGCTGAATCCGATTTTGATGTCAAGAAGTCCGTAAGGATAACGAAAGGTCTGTTAGGATCATGTGATTATCCTTCTGTTTACATTTTCCGGGAAAAAATGCTATCGAAAGGTTTGTGAGGCCACTGAATCCGGTTTTTGTTTTTTTCGAATAAAAGCTTTTTTTAAATTTTTTTATTATTTCGATAAGATTAAGTAAAGTGTGATTACTAGAATGTAAGAAATTTTGTTTTTTTAATTTCTTTCCTATAACAGATAAAAATTCACCTTCAATTGTTATATTCAAAAATGCGTTTTTTTGAGCATGTTGAACGATATGTGGACCGTATTGCCTCCACATAACGTAATTACTAAAATACGTTTATTGTGGTTCTTGAATATTTCTATTAATGGCCATTTGCACCAATGAAACTTGGCAAACTTAACACCAATCCTATAATATAATACGAGGAATGTCTGTCTGTCTGTCTGTCTGCACAAACGATTTCGAAAACCCGCCTAACGATTTTCACGAAACTTGGTGGTTAGGGATTTTCGGGGACAAGAAATCGATCTAGATAGGTCTCACCCCAGAGAAAATTCCCCTTCGATACCCCTCGCCTGTTATCATCGAATTGGGTGAACCGATCTTAATGAAACTTTACAGTATTACTGAGGGGGCTGAGGGCTTTCGATTTTTTCACTACAAACCCTAATTTCCCTCCCCTCGATAACCCTCACCTGGTATCTCAAAAGGTTTCAAAAATCGGTGACAGCGATTACTCAATAACCACTCAACCGATTTCTATGAAATTTTGTTATAGCGCGTTAGTTTTAGTTCTAGCTTTCTAGGCCGGGAATTTAAAAACTCTGGAAAAGCTCTGTAAAGATAATGTGAATTTAGTTTTTCCCCAAAAATAAGCAAAAGTAGGATTTTGAGGTCGCCGAGCATGGCTCGGTCTTCCTGGTACTTTAAATTATTTAAGGTTTAGAATTTCTATGGTATAACTTTAATGAAATGTTGGTGCAAACGGCCATAAATAACGCAAAATTACAAACTAGTTTTTTAAGTGAAACTTTAAAAAAAAAATAATAATAATACTATGTATTGGATTTAGGCACGCTTTTCGATTGGTGACTTAGAGCCAGCTACCGCATACAATTTAAGAATAACGGCACATAATAATGCTGGTTCAACAATAGCTGAATATAATTTTGAAACATTGAATTTAATTGGATTAATGATGAATACTAATACCGATATTGACAATTTACCCGTTGTTAATTCAATATTTCTGGATACCCATGTATTGGCTGTCATTATTATATCAATATTTGCAATAATATTAGCTGTCATCGGCGCCTGCTTTTGCTTAAGAAGCTGTAAGTGTGTTGAATTTTAATTGTTTAAAAATACAATAGATGCTCGGATAAAAGCACATTTCGTCCGTTATATAACCGTGTTTCGATTGTTACGAAATTTAAATAACATATGTGTTACAATTACGCTGGCTCCATTGTGTTTAATGCCAAAACAATGCTCTTATCCGGGTATTTGGTTTTAAAAAAATCTCTTTATGTTTTTCTTTTCTTTTTTGTATAATTTGGCACTTGCGATATTATTTTATTGTACGCTCTTACCTATCATCTATGTGTATTAAAACAAAAACAAAAAAAAAAACAAAAAAAAAAGATCCCCGATTGATATTCGGTCGGGAGGATGATGAGATCCCACGACCACATATGGTTGACGGCAAAGTCTCGTTGACAGATCATCAGCATCACCAGCAGCAGCTACAGCAGCAGCAACACCACCAACAACAACAACAGCAACACCAGCACCATCGCGAACAGTTCTACGCCACTGTACGTAAGCCATCCTCACAGCAATCGCCACGTGATTCGGAGGCGGGCCTAGAACGCATACCGGAATACTCAGAGGATATTTATCCATATGCGACATTCCATTTGCCAGATCATGAGAATCAATCGGGCAATCCGATCCGTAAAGGCACATCGTCCAGTGGCGGCAGTGTAATCGGTGGTGGTGCCCCAAATTCCAGTGGCGGTATTTACGATTCGCGTGACAGTAATCTATCAATTAGCAAACCAAAACGAATCCCCGCGGGTGGCAACAATAGTGGGGCGAGTCCGGTTGCGCTTGGTACCGGCCAAGGATTCGTCACCAATTCCGCCCTACTAGGCGGTAATGGTAATCAAGGCAATATCAATTCGAATACCGGCACGGAGAAGCGCAACCGTCGAAAATCGAAGGCCATCAAGTCCGAATCGGAAGAGTATGACAGCCTGAATTCGGACAGCGATATTAGCGGTGATAGGGGAACCGGGGGCAGTGTCGGCCATAGTCGAACGGAATCATCAAGTCATTTAGACGAACCAATTAGCTTTTCCAGTAAGTGGTATTTTTTAATTATTTCCAGTTGTGGTATATTTTTTCCCATATAGAAAAATAGTTCCGAAAGCTTATCTAAACTGGAAATAACTTTATCGGAGTTTTAGAGGTTTTTTTTAAGTTGGAACAATATTTCCGAAACTTTTTCTAAATAGGGAATATTTTTTTCGGATTTATACCAAAATAAAAAGATTTTCCGAGACCTTTTCTTAACTGTAGATGTTTTTTCGAGAGCCTTTTCTAAGTTGGAAAAATATTCCCCAGACCCTCTCTCGACTGAAAATATTTTTTTCGGATTTTTAGAGGCTATTTGAGGCGTTAAAAGCTAGAGTGGACCAACCCACATGTCGAAATCGTGAATTTTTTTGTGTTTGAATCACTATTGCGAGTTAGTTTTTAGACAAAAATGTTTGGATGCACCAAAAAACGTTTCAACATTGAGTAATAAAGTCCACAGATTTTTTTTTTCCAAAAATTTTCAGTCAATAATAGTACAGAGTGGAAAAGCTTCAAAAACTCGATTATGTGGGTTGGTCCACTCTAGCTTTTAACGCCTCATTTCTAAGCCGGAAATACATCGGATTTTTTTTTTTTCAGATTTTCCGAGGCTTTTTTGAAGCTGGGAAATATTTCCAAGACCTTCTCTAAGCAGGAAATATTTTTTTTCGGATTTTTCGAGGTTTTTTCTAAGCAGAGATTTTATAATTGACCAATCAGAGCTCGAGTTGATGACGATATCGCCGTCAACTCGAGCTCTGATTGGTCAATTATAAAATCTCTGCGATGAAAAATCCCAAGTGAAGACACGGTGTTATAAGCTGGAAAAATATTTCCGAGATATTTTCGATATTATTTCGAATTTTTAGAGGCTGTTTCCTAAGCTGGAAAAATATTTCTCAGGCTTTCTCTCGGCTGAAAATGTTTTTTTTCGAATTTTTAAGCTTTTTCTAAGTTTAAAAAAATACTTCAGAGACCTTTTCGAAGCAGGAAAAATATTTCTCAGGCTTTCTCTCGACTGAAAATATTTTTTTTTGTATTTTTAGAGGCTGTTTCTAAGCTGGAAAAATATTTCTCAGGCTTTCTCTCGCCTGAAAATATTTTTTTTCGAATTTTTAAGCTTTTTCTAAGTTTAAAAAAATATTTCCGAGACCTTTTCTAAGAGGGAAATATTTTTTTCGGATGGAAAATTAAAAAACAAATGAAAAGAAAATAATTCTTTCTATCTTGATCTTTTGCCATAAATTCTCTTTTTTGTTTTACTATTCGACTCGTTCCGGCTCTGAAACGGTTCTCATAGGGTTCTCTGTTCTTGGACTTGGTTCTTTCACTCGAAACCGGGTTTCCGGGGAGCAAACTTCCATTCTCAGCGCTAGGTTAAGCTATGATTTTTTGTTTAATTTCTGAAATATGACTAATAAACGTTCAAAATCTAAATACGTTTTACTATCGGGCTTTCAACAAGGACATAACAATTTTATATTTAAATAAAACACAGAATAATTGAGATATCGGGCTGAAATTTATTGCAGGTGTAGTGGACATGTTACATTTAACCCTCATACTGTCGTTAAGAAAAATAACGTATGATGTCTTCGTGGGTCAAGAATGACCCATTATGACCCATTTATGACCCACGAAGACTACAGTGCTCTTCAATGGATTAAAATATGAACAAATAGATTATTGTTTTCGGTGTTCAAAAGAAGTTTGTTCACAGAGCCTACACCATACAAACATTGTTCATGTAGTTGAGAAGATACTTTTAATTAAAATCGAATTTGGGTCAGAAATGACCCGAGGACAGTATGAGGGTTAAGTATGAAATTCGATGTCGTTCATATGGCCACCGCGAGCACGTTTGCAGATTGATTCTTTTGAGCCAATTTTCCACCACTCTTCCACACATATCGGCCGGAACGTTGGCAATTTCGCGTTCGATATTGTTCCTGAGCACCTCTAACGTTGTTGGCTTGATGGCATAAACCAACGACTTAACATAACCCCATAAAAAGGAATCCAACGGCGTTAAATCGCATAAACGAGGTGGCCATTCGACCGGACCATTTCTCGAGATTACACGATTGCGACCAACGACTCAGAATTTCGGTAGTAAGTTTTAATAATTTCCAAACGTTGCTCGTTCGTGAACTTCACCATGATAAAAATGTAAACCTTGACTGACGTTTTAGCATTGCCAGATCATAAAAAAAGTTTTAGGGTGCGTTTTTATTAAAATACAAAATTGTTATATCGTTGTTGAAAGACCCTTTATATAAAAAAAAGTTTATTATATTTATATGATAGCAAATTTCCATTATTCTTATTATTTAAATTAAGTAGAATATTTTTTCACACATTTCAATAGGTCACGCACATAGCCCCGGATCACGTGTTGGTAAGGAACGTCTCTCGGTGTTTACAAGGCCACCTCTTCATAGTAAGTTAGTATTGTTTTTTTGTTGTTAAATGTCAATTCAATGTTTGACAGATGGTTTTTTTTATGTACAAAATATATAGGATGGACCATGGTCTGGTTTTTTTATATGAAGTAAACAAAGTTTAATTTTTTTTTAATTTCGACCCGATTATGACGTCAGTTGTTTCTGTTGCTGTTGGGCCATTTTTTTATCGTCATTTTGACGTTTTTGGTACCTCTTTGGCGCCTGACGGCTTTGATTCAATGAAATTGGCGCTTTTTTTAAATTTTGAAGACGATTTTTCAACATACTTTAAATAATATCAACTTTTTGTCTTCAAATATTCGAATTTTCATTACCGAACAATAATTTATTTCAACTTACAGCAATTTAAATGAAACGACAACACTGAATAGTTTTTGCCCAACAATTTCCCAACGTTGTTCAATCATAAATCAATTAATTTTGTTTGACACTAAAAAATCTATCGATATTTCGTGTTGCCAGTGTTGAAAAAATACGTAACTTTAAAGAAATCAGCCGATGGACCACCCCTATATATTTATTTATCCTTTTTCTCTTTTATTTGTTTCTTTTAAGTAATTTATTTTAATCGTGAGTTATTAATTGATTGCCAATAAATGAACGCCATTAACCCTAAAACTATCTAATGCCAAAATGATGTGAAATTTTCTCAACTTTAGAAATAAAGGCGTTATCACCCTAATTCTGATAGTTGTGTCGTTTTCGATCAGAGTCAGAGTCATTTTATGTGTTGTTGGGGGTGCTTTTCTACCAACAAAAAACACGTAAAACGACTCTTGGCGAAAACTCTACGACTATCAGAATCAGGGTATACATTTTTTTTCTCTTTTATTCATAAATTAACAATAATTGTTGAGAAAATTGACGAACAATTCAAGACAGATAAATTATTGATGATAGTTTCAGGGTTAATGATATTTGTTTACAAAGTTATATGTTCTTCTGTAGTTACCAGTAAATAAACTGTAAACGAAAGAGCCTCAATTTCTATAGGGTTTTCCATTTTCAAAAACCGCGGATTTTAAAATTTAATAACAAAAACAAACAGAATGGAATTGCAACAAAAAAATTTCATTGTCAATAATAATTACAATCAATGCCATTGACAGTAATGGAAAATAATATCATTCAAATACCCCCACCACCACACGGCTTGGCTGAGTGGCGCGCCTTCGAGAGAGGTCCAAACGTCGATGACATTTTGGCATAAATTAGGCTCCATAGCCCCTTCTTCGTTCCTTTAGCTACTGAAACGCTTATTGGTATGGTGACCATACGTCCCGTAACGGCCGGGACTGTCCCAGATTTTGGTTTGTTGTCCCGGAAATCAAATTATGAAATCTAGTAGTTCTTTAATCACTTGTTTTTGGATTTTTAGAGGTTTTTCTAAGTTGGAAAAGTATTTCCGAGTTCTTCTGTAAGCGGGAAATACTTTTTTTCGGATTTTTAGAGGCCTTTT
The DNA here is from genome assembly GCA_964034945.1 of Chrysopilus asiliformis. NCBI lineage: Eukaryota > Metazoa > Arthropoda > Insecta > Diptera > Rhagionidae > Chrysopilus > Chrysopilus asiliformis. Next base: position 4,696,855 of record OZ035964.1, read on the forward strand.
CTAAATTGGAGATTTTTTTCGAAATTTTGGAGGCTTTTTCTAAGCATGAAATATTCCCATATCTCCAGCCCCTTCTTCGTTTTTAATCACGTTCACCTCATAACCCGAATAATTTTCCATATGCGACGTAGTTTCATCAAAAATAACTGCTTTTCCCTTAAAATAAAATCACCTGCGGCGCATTTCTCTAAACAAGTGCGGTGTTTCTATCTAAAAGTGTTGCTTGAGCCGCTAACTTTGTATAGGACACAAAAAATACCCATAATCAGAATCAAAAAACAAAAGATGTAAAAAAAACCTCTTCTCTCTGTTCAGACTTTAAAAATATCCACGATTAACTTCAGAGCATTAAAAATTTCCTCATACTGCGTGTATCTTTCCATGATGAGATGGCAACACTTAATGGGTATTTATGGTACTACATATGTTAAAAAAACGTAGGGTTGCCAGATGAAATAATTACAAAATCTGGATATTAAAGATGGGAAACCATATACGAACTAGCATTATGTAATAAAAAAATGTTTTTTCCTGTCAGTCATTCAAGTGCAATTTACCACTTTCCGGAAATTATTAATTTTTTTTTAAATAAATAAACTAACCCCTCGTTAAAGCATTTGGCCCCGTAAAAGAACATTAAGAAACTGTTGGGATGTTTTGAACGCTTCTAAAATTTCTGCAAAATTCCGACAGGAGAACTTAATGTGCAAAAACAGTAATTTTTAATTTTTTTAAAATTTATTATTTCTACCATTTTATTCTCATTTGCTTAAGTGTTAAAATAAAAATAATTTCGCATCCCGATTTAATGTAAAAAATTTGCTTTGAAAAATTGGAATTGCTTCCGTTTACAAGTTAATAATTTTTCTATCCGTCGTGATTCAGAGTTTTGTGTCTTTGGCTGTAGTTAAATTTATTTATTTAAAAAAAAAATAAGAATATGCGATCATCATACTAATATATATCACCATACTAATATATAAAAATAAGTTGGTGTCTGAATGTTCCTCTTTCACGCAAAAACGGCTCAACCGATTGACTTGAAATTTGGCATGAGTGTCTGTGGTAGTTCTGGTTCTAACATAGGCATACGGAAAATAAGCGCGAAGCGTGGGGCGAGTAAGGGGAGGGGGTAAAGTGATTTTGAAACTTAGTGTTTGCGCTACGTTACACTTTCGCGGGGAAACTACCGAGCCGGTTGGCCTGAAGTTTAGCTCCAACATAGACCATCAAAAAAAAAATTGAAAAAACTTAACGCGGCAACGACGGGTATGCAAGCTAGTATAAAATATAAACTCCTCGGGGGGGAAAATTCGAAAAAAAATCTCATGCCGGATTAATTCTTCTAAAGATAGAAAGTAAAAAACGTATCTTAGTTCATCGGCATGTAACAAAAATTGCGCCGCAGGCAGAATCTTCATTCAAAAAATACATAAAGGCAGAAGTTATTGCGCCGCAGGGGAGAAATTTTGAATGCCAAGGTCAAATATGCCTTTAAGAGTGTTATGTCTACCTGCAAGGCCTGAACAGAACTTGTGCTAGTCTTTTTTGCAATTTATGCACTATTAAAATATCGTAGAATCTAGCAGGGCAGGTGGTCTGCGGGGACTGGTCCACAGAGGGAAAATATATCCAAGAACCATTTTGGTGTTGTACTGAACACAACACATGATTTATTTCTGGTGCCTGTTTTCACCGATTCCATTTCAAAATCAATGGAAAAACCAGAATTGCATAAATGATTTTATGTATTTATGCTGGGAGAAATCGCGAAATTAATTGGAATTTTGTATTTAGTGACAATTTCCCAACATTTGGTATTAATTTTTTTTTTAAATTTCATTTTGTAAATTTTTGAAATTTTTGTCAAAAAATCTCAAGAAAATTTCAAGAATCAAGAAAAAAATGTTTTTTTATAAAAAGTACTACGGTTTCAGGAAAACCAAAAATCACACATTCTTTAGGATCCTTTTATCTATCAAAAACCGTTTACCGTAAGTCGATAGGCCAAAAATTACGAGTGTGACAAAGGATTATTCAAATGTCAAATCCTTGAAAATTGAATCCTTTTATCTCGGAAACGGCTCACACGATTTTCATAAAATTTTGAATCTTAGAGTTTTCGGGGACGAGAAATCGATGTCCGGTGTCCTTTTTGGGGAAAAAAGGATTTTTCAAGGACCTCGTCCTTGTACCGCCTAAACCGTGTCTCCACCCTGAAAAAGGACACCGAATATCGATTCTCCATCCCCGATAACCTCTAAATTCTGAATTTCAGCCCGATCGGAGGACTTGAATTTTTCGTCCTTAAAAAAAGTGAAGGGGTCCCCCTAGCGATTTTTTCAAATTTTTGACACGTCTCCGATTTTGCTGAAACTTGGCACAGGGGGGTTTTTATGGCTCCTAATTAAGAATCCGATGTCTGTTTTCCGATATCACTAATGGTTTGCGCGGTGGAGGGGGAAGGTGCCTCATGGAAAATTGAATTTTCACAAAAAAGGACACCGAATTAGGGTCCCCTCATTTCCTTTGCAACGAATCTTAGGAATTATGCGGGAAATCAGCAGAAGAAGCAGGAGAAATGCCAAGGGGAGGGGGAACGAATGGTCTGATTTTGTCCGTTCAAGAACTAAGCCTTGCCATTTACGAGAAACGCAACTGCACAAAATTGCAAGTCTCTAGCTCAATGCTTTCAAAAGTTATGGTGTTCATAGATAGACAGACAGACGGACGTGTAGTTTATTTTAAATACTAAATCTAATATACTCCTATATGATATATCATATAGAGTATAATTGAAAACCTTTTCCCTTTTGAAAGTCGGTTAAAAATTGAGGCAAACTTCGTCTGTCTGATTGGTCTTTTAAAATTATGTCCAAACACAAAGAAAAATGCATTTTATCGATTTTCTTCAGAAAGGGAAGGGGCGCCAAATACAGATTTCGTTCAGGCCGCCATTTTGCCGTGGCACAGTCCTGATCCAGTTCTCGTTTTCCCCATTCGCTGCCCTCTATTTAGGGGCTTCCGGGCTTATTTTTTTTTATATATAATACGCCCGTGGCAGCAAAATTTTAGCACCCCCCTGTCTCTTTCTTTCTCTCTCTCTCTCTCTCTCTCTGTTTCTTTTTCTTCTCTTTCGCTCTGCGCGGCGCTGGGTGTAAAACACAACAAATCCATGATTAAAAATTCATATTTTCGAATTTACCCGCCGTTGATTGCATATTCTTAAATACATAAAATGTGAATGTTAACTGTTACTGTAAAATTTAAGATTCAAATTTACTTTAGATATTTCTGCGGTAATAAGTTAAAGTAGCTTAAGCCGATTTTCAGGCGAAACCAAACTAATCTGTATTTGCATTTACAAACAGATCAGTTTGGCTTCGCCTAAAAATCGACTTAAGATAGGTTTACTTATTACTATAGATTTTTCTGTTAAAAATGTTGTTTTTTAAATATTTTTATTGTGTTTATTTAGCAAAAAATCTCTAAGGATACAAAATTTACCACTTCAAAGTGTGATTGTTTTTTCAAATAAATGTTTTACAGCATGGAAATTTGATAAATTTGGTCCTGAGAGAGATAATGCTAATATTATAAATATATGTGTCCGTTTTGGTGGTTCACTGTAGTTTTTTTTGTTGTATTTTTTTTTTAAATGGGTCATATTTTTTGTAATTTAAAAACCATTCAGAAAGCAAGTGCATCAGCCGCGATTTAAATATATCACCAGAGATATTACCAACTTCTGAATCACGTCATCCCCCCGCTTCCTCCAGCATCGTTGGCCATAAGAGAGCAATTAGGCAAGGAATTTTTATTCGAATTTCTGTGTGTGTGTTTGTTTTTTTTATATAAATATATAAAACGTTTAGTTCCCATTTTTATGCTTTTGATTTAATTGAAAAAAAAAATACAACTAACTTAAGGAATATTAAAAAATCTTTACGATTTTTTTTATTTTTATTTATTTTTTTTTTTTTGAGATTTTAAGTGGCATAGCAAAGTTGATGGCTCTCGGCCTAACACGGGTAGTGAAATTTAACGGTTTCTAAAAAAATTATTCCTTATAAAATATTAGGTGGCTTTAAAAAAAGAGCATAATGGGTCGTTTCTATCCTTTTTTATGTCAAACAGGTGCCGCCCACTTTGCTACCGCCACTGGATATTATTTATAAGTGTTGGTGCAAGTGAAATCTTCAAATTAGAATTTCTCCAAATTAAAATTTCTCGAAATTAAAGGGTTTTCCAATAGGATGAAATTCCCGTAACGCCGCACAAAATTACGGTTTTCACGAAAATTCGAAAAGTCCAAAAATTTATGTTTTCCTGTTAGAAAAATGTCTAAAATAACTAGAAGAAAAAAAAATCACTGATTCTGACTATGAAAAATCATAAAAGGACTTCCTTGACACTTTTCAAATTTTTTTTATTAAAGTAGGTCCAATTTGTGAAGTTTTATGGAAAACTATTTTCTTGTGCCTAAACATCTGATTACTAAATTACGCTGATATAAAAAAAACCTTATTTTTAAACAATTTTCCAACGTAACCCATTAAGTCCCGAGGTGTTTATATTTTCATCATTTTTTTTAAATCTTTAGATATATCAAAAAATATAGATGTCATGACACGATTTATGTTCTGTCTTATAAAAAAATACTCGGGAAACAGGATTTCTGATTAAATGAACGTGCGTCAACAAGAAAATTACACTGTCTTTAAAATAGGACGCCGGGACCTGATGGTAAGCTTACATTTTTTCGCCCACCTCGGCCTACCATCAGACCTCTTGGATATTAAACTACAGTAAAAACCCTTTCTTTTGGTAGGTATATCATAGCCGCGAGGAGCCATAAAAAAATCTGTACTAGCATTTTTCGTTTGACAAGAATTTGGTTCTGATAATACCAAAGAATTGCGAGTAGTGGTCATTCAACACATATAAATTGGACAACTCTGCTCTAGATTATAGACTTTCAATTAAAGATATCTTACGCCTATTGAAAAACCCTTTCATATTTTACCAAATAAACTATCAGCCTTATTCTAGCTACGGTCACTAGTCACAACTCGGTCACAAGAGCCTCAAATTCTATGGACTTGTGACTTGTGACTTAAGTATCACAACGCCAGAATACGGCTGTATATTTACACTGTTTAAGATTTCACTTGTTGAGTGCCTACAATTGAATGTTGAACGAAGATCTTTACGAGTTTTCTTTTTGTTTTCTTTACCACCCCCCTTACCCCTCTTACCCCATACCCCTCTTACCCCTGTTGCTCCTCGTTCGTCATAACACTCTGGACTTAATAATGCATCTTGGCATATAAAAAAAACGTTTTCATCAACGAAATGTCACCAACATCAGCATCAACAACGGGACTCACGGCGTGGACATATCCATCAACTACAGAGACTTTGACCCGCCACCAAAACAACATCATATCCAACAACAACAACAACAACCATATCATCAACAACAGCAGGACCATTCACCATCCCACACAGCAAATCACCAACAGCAGCAGCAGCAGCAGCAACAACAATCATCAGCAGCACCCCCAGCCCCTCAACCATCATCCGTCACAGGTTCATCAACTTCAAACAATTCAAATTCATCATCAACATGTTTCACATCAACCGCAGCAGCAAAAGTCGAACAACTGTTTCACCAGCAGCAACAACATGAATCCAAGCTATCTGCCGCCATTGGTGCCCAACCGGGTCCATATGGCGAAATATTGAAGCCGCCATTCCAAAATCTCAATCAAAAATACCAACAAACGTCATCGACTGGTATTCAACAACGGAACCATCAATCGTCCCCACATCCGCGCTCTCATTCGCCACATTCCAATGCCCATTTGAAACTGTCGTCGGCGCTTATTACAAAAGGCGGCAATGGCGGCGGTGGGGGTAAAAACTTTCAGCATTTGAACGGCCTAACGGGAACACCAGCCGCCATTAAAATGATTGAAATGCATCAGAAGAGCTCATCATTGAACAAGAACTATGGTGATTTCCTAACCATAACGCCACGACGAAAAGGACGCCTTCTCGCTTCGATAGCGGCATCAGGAGCAGCGCCATCTGCCATGGCGACGACGGCAACAATTACGAATACCGTTGGCAACGTGATCAGCTGCAGTAACGCCATCTATAGTGGCTGTGATTACTATCAATCGCATCGTATCTTCGAGCCCCATCATCAAAACGGTATTGATCCGCTGCATTTATTGAGCACCGGAAGCGTTGACTATCCGTCATCGGGAAAACTGTACGACTATCGTGCGATGGAGACACTTTGTAATGCCGACACACTGAAATTGGGCAGTGATATATATCCAAGGACCAAATATTCATCATATTCCAGTATTGCCAATATTAAGGACTACTCGATCACATCATCATCATCATCACCAGCGGCAGCAGCAGCAGCAGCGGCAGCGGCGGCGGCGGCAGCATCGGGTTCAAGTTCATGCAATCTAAGTACAACAAATATTCATAACGGTGATCCATCGAATCAAATGACGAATAACACAACGACACCGGCGACACAAACTAATGCCGCCGGTATTATGCTAATGACAAATAAAAACTTTAAAAATATAATTGAAAATGATAAATTAAACGGTATCATTGGTTATGTTAATCTAAATAATGTTAGTCCGCCATCAGCGTTTAGTGATTGTACGGACAAATCCTTATTGGCCGGCCAAAATCTATTGACCTTAGTTCGACCCGATCGTAGTAATTTAATTATATCAAATACAAATACATCGACCGCTAATTCGATTGTAAGTAATGTAATTACTGCCGCCAATCAGCAACAGAACACATCAACTACCAACAGTGAAAAATATAATCGTAATCGCCGGGATTACACAATAGCCGTTTAATAATTTTATGTACAGGATGGCCAATAAATTGGGTGATTGACTATTTGACCGATTGACAGATTGACCGATTGACAGATTGACAGATTGACAGATTGACAGACTGACAGATTGACAGATTGACAGAATGACAGATTGACAGATTGACTGATTGACTGATTGACTGATTGACTGATTGACTGATTGACAAATTGACAGACTGACAGATTAATGGACTTAGAAGTGCCCGGGAAATGTTTTACAGCCAAAATTGAAGAGGCCGAAAATTGAGGCTTCCTATAAGAAAGTAAAAGTACAAGGTACGGTTTAAGATAAGGGCTAAATGTGTTTCACCGTAATAATAAAGAAAAAGCTTCGATTTGTGCTTTTGTAAAATATTCACAAAACATTAGGACTGAGAAATAAACGAAAAAAAATAACTATAAGACAACGTGAAGGCGGATAATAAAATTTTAGAATTTTACTATAAAAATATAGACTATTTTCAGTAAAGATTTACGTGTATTCGAAATACGTATCAAATTATAACAAAACGAGATCATATCAAACTAAAATCTTATCAACAACAACAAAAAAAAAATTTTTTTTTGCAAACCTCAAAGGTTTTGATTTTTTAGATTATTTTTTTTTATCTACTAGTAAGATTTACAATCCCAAAAACCTGTTAACCTTTAAAAACCAAATATAGTAGTCTCGCTTTATTGCAATACCCGCTTTATTGTAACGGTTTTCGTTCCAAAATTGTTGTGCAATTAAGCGGGGACTACTGTTGTGCAATTAAGCGGGGACTACTGTTGTGCAATTAAGCTGTATTGCGTGGAGCCGCCAACATTGTATGTGGCCACCACGTTGTCGGCTTTGCCGGCAGTCTAAGGGTTAAAAAACTCCATTTGTAGCGATCTGTTGATTACTAATTACGTGGACCTGGACAAAAACAAAAAAAAACTTGTTCGTTATATCCGGTAAGTTAGATATTACACTTTGAAAAAAAAAAAACAGTAGCCGATTTGTAATTGTTATTAAAAATAAAAAATAAAATAAAAAAAAAGTTGGTTTCGTGTCTGTGATTTGGTTTAACCGTTTTCGATTAAAAAATAAAGATAATAAATTTGAATGTGAAAAATAAAAATTCGTAATCAGATTATATGTCACTGTATGTATTTTCTTGTTAAAAAAAAAACTATTGTATTTCATAATAGTTATATGAAAATATGTATTAGCATTCTATATATATGTTTTGGGGTATTCTTTTTCAATATGGATAACGATATTTACATAACCTTAAATCGATCAATTATAAAAAAATAATATGCAGCACTAGAACAGTATCTCAGACACATTATGTATATTAGTAACATGAGAGTTTTATTGTACATAAAAATCTATTTAGAATATTTAAAGGAAACTTATTTATATGGAAAAGCCAAACGAAAGAGAAATCTTCACAAAAAAAAAATATATTAACCAAAAAAAAAACTAAAAGAATATAAACATTTTCGTAATGAGTTATATTAGTGCCAAATCAATTTTTTATAGTTTAATAAAAATAAATAAAAAAAAACCTGTTATGGTTGATTACACAGGCCTACAAAAAAGATTGTTTTTTTTCTGACCTCGAGATTAAAGTTCGTGGATCTGAAGGATCTTGGACGTGCTAATTATGATGCAGTTGTCCGTTTTGCTCCATTGCGTCAGGATTTCGAGATATCCTAACCTCAAAGTGGAAAAAATGTCACTTTTGACTGTTTTCAGGAATTAATATGTCCGATTACCAATCGTTGTGGAAAAACGGAAAACGGGATCAAAATTTGTCCAAAATCTACGAAAATCAAGTTATTTTTTTTTTGACATGACGTAAAGTTCAGTAATTCCACGAAAAGTAATTTCTTTATTTTTTTTAATCTAGACTCATGATACCTGGGATCAGTTTCTTATACAAAATCTTCAGTTCTGCACAATTTACACTATAACCCGACGAATAAAATATTAGTTTATATAAAAATACGAATTTTTCTTTTACAAAATTTGAAATATCTCGATAACGGTAACAGGTGGTATCGATTTACTGAAAAAGACAAAAATGTAGAGAATTTCAATACCTTTAACGGTTTAAGATGACTGACAGACAAACAGTCAGAAAGACATTTTTGTAATAATGCTCCAATCGACTCGGGCGTGTTCGGGAAATGTTTTTTAGGCAAAATTAAGAGGTTGACATTTTTCATGAATACATTACTTTATTACGCTACGTATGAGAAAGTAAAAATGACATTTTTTTGCACTTTAAGGTTAGGATCCTGACGCAATGCAACAAAACGGACAACGACATCGTATTCAGCACGTCCAAAATCCTTCAAGTCCACGTACTTTGGTCGCGGGGTCAAAAAGCTTGTAGGCCAGTGTTATAAAAGTTTAACCAAAAATGAACTGAATATAAATTAAAAATAATAAAGAAAATGACTTTGTATGCGTTGATAAATCAAATATATATTATATACCTACATATATATACAGTCGAACCTCCGTTCGGTTACTCGACCAGGTAACAGAAAAGGTCGTAAAGTGGTCGTCGCGATTATAAAGTTATGAAATGGAGGTCGCAAAGACCAGTTTACCAAGTCCACAGTCTTGGTAGCCCGGCTGCGAAAATTTTGAATATCCGATTCCGACTCCTAAATTTTTTGAATATTCGACTCCGACTCCAGAAAGTTGAGGTCTAACTCCCACTCCGGCTCCTTTGGCTAAAAGGAATTAATAAATGACCTGAAACCCGAAATCAAATATTGTTTTTGATTGCAAAACATTCAGGTTCTACCGAAATCAGATGAACAACACTCTCTAGTGGCCAATGGAGGTCAAATAATCGATTCGTAGTTGGAGTCGACAGATTTTCTTTGGCTCCGACTTCTTAAAATCTTTTGTGAAAATTTACAAAGAAAATTGACGACTCCTAAAGCAAAACTTTTGTCCCGACTGCGACTCCACAGCCCTGCCATTTATGACCTTCTGTGTTCTTTGGTAGAGTCGCGGCGACCACTTTACGACCTTTTGTGCTCCTTGGGAATTCGTATCTAAAGGGCGTTTCACAATGGGCCTGTAGGTCTCCAAGTAGTGTGCTGTGTCCACATCTGAGCACGCGCGGTCTTCTCAACCAAATCTAACCTAACCGGTGTTCACAAACAGCCGCATTCACGAACCGAGGTTCTACTGTATAATTTTTTTGGTTTCCAAAATTCACACACACACACCAAAAAAAAAAACAGAATCTCGTACAATAATTTAGACAAATCCAGTTAAACGTTTTATAGATAAATTCAAAATATAAGTTTTATTTTTAAAAAAAAGATAAAAAAAGAGAAAGAAAAAAACAATTCTTCGTGAAGCAACGTGAAAAAAAAAAATGTTTAAAAAATAAATAAATATTAACCAGAAGATAAGCAAAATTTTTAAAGATATTTTTTAAAAGAGAATATTGAATAATGAATAGAAATATTAAAAACCAATTGTAAATAAGTTTTTTTATAAATTCAAATAAAGAAAATTAAGAAAGAAACAAAAAATAAATTTGTAAAAGAAAACACACTTGAAACAAACCCAATATATCCAATTGTAACAAAAATCAATTAATTAAATACAGGTAGACATTCACATATTATCAATTTACAAGGTAAGTGGGAGACAATTAAATAAATATGTATATTTTATCAATTTTCAAGAAAAACGAAAGGACTGTCCATAAAATATATGACTGCGAAATTTTATTCGTGATTTTATGGGGTGAGTTTTTAGACATATTACAGTGAAACCTGTATAAGATGAACTGGGACAGCGCCAGGAGATTTGCCTGGCTTAGACAGGTTTCCAGCTTATAAAGGTTTCACCGTAGAAACTTTTTTTATCGCATGCGCCCTCCCCCACTCCCTTCTGTTACCCTTAGATATCGCTCGTTACGTGAAAGATAAGTAAACAAAAGCTATGTGAACTAAAGCTATGTAAACTAAAGCTATGTAAACTAAAGCGATGTAAACTAAAGCTATGCAAACAAACAAAATTCCCGTATAGGATGGTAATCCACAAAATAAATCTTGGAGTGTCCAATTTAATCGGGAAAAAATACTGTTTGTTTATTTATTTATAACATCAACAGGTAACAATTTACCAACTGATAAAAAAAAATTACATTAGAATACTATTTGACAATTTAAAATTACAGTAGATTTTACAATAAGCGATTGCGTAAAACATTACGATCTATATTAAAGTCGACTTTATGAAAATTGTCGTTAAAAACCCTTGACATGTTAGCTATAGGTTCAAAACGTCCGTAATTTGTCCTATGGTAATCGATATAAATAAAGCGTTTGTTCCTATTGGTACGAAGATGAGAATCGATACTGACCAAATCAAGCAGATGTGTTGAGTTAATTCTACTGGACAATAAATCATAAACAAATAACACACAAAAATTTTCTCTACGTTTACGAAGTGAAGATAAGTCAATTAGATTCAGACGTTGTTCGTAAGGGGGTAAAATTTTAGAGTCGTTCCAAGGTAACCTATGTAAAGCGAGTCTCAGGAAACGCTTTTGGATGGCTTCAATACGGGAGATATGGGTTTGGTAACTAGGCATCCAAACTATACATGCGTACTCTAAAATAGGACGTACAAGAGAGCAATATAAAACTTTCAAGATATAGGGATCTGATATTTCGCGAGCATACCGTCTAACGAATCCTAGTAGTGCATTTGCGCGATTAATAACTGCATTAATGTGCAAGAGAAAGTTTAGTTTTTCATCGAATAAAACACCCAAATCGAGTATATTATCAGATCTCTCAACCTTAAAACCATCAATTACACCCCCTCCCACCTCTTAAAAATGTAACATATTTTATGGACAGTCCCCCTTAATGGCGAAAAACATGAATTCAAGAGAAATCGTGATCGTATATATCTCTATTCACTTTTCTATTATTGGTAATTAAATTTTGTTGTACTCCCAAGGCGATGAAAAATTAATTGAAGTCGTAAACATAGTGTAAAACAAAGTTTTTTAAATCCCTATAAAAAAGAAATTATTTAAATAAATAATTCAAAAATTACTATAGTTGTTATTTAATATTTAATAAGAAATTGAATATAATCCGAAACGAATCTACTTGGAATCAATCATAATCAAATGCAAAATACAAATCCGTTATCAATGAATATCACATTTTTCACACACCAAAACAATGACCGAAATATCATATTTAAAAAAAAAATACATTCAAACTAACACTTGTGAAATACATTTTTGTTTCAGTGTAATTATAAAAAATCAGAAAATGCTGGAAATCGTTTTTAGACACTTTTTAAATGAAAATAAAAGAATCTTTTTTTTTTCAATCAAAAGAAAAATGTTTAAGACATTATTTTTTAAGAAAATAGTCTTAGAAATATCTGTGGTTTCTCTTATTTCCATAAACACGAAAATAAATGTTCATCACAATATCCTCTGATAAATGTCAATAGTAAAATAAACTTCAATATTTAAAAAAAATAGTGTTTCTAAATTTAAAAAGAAAAATAGAAAAGGCAACTAAAATCAATGACAGTGTTATTAGCAAAAGATAAAAAAAAATAAAAATCAAACATAATCTTTGTGTTTCATTCAATACTAAGGGCTGCGACCCCAAACCGCTTCGCAGTTCATTATCTCCCAAAGGTCGGCCTTTGGCCTTCCAAACATATATCTAAAACTACCATGAGGTAAGATTCACAAACAAAGCGCTTATGAAAGGCCTCGAAAATGTTTTCCTGCTTAGAATTAGCTTCCAAAAATTCGAAAAAAATATTTCCAGCTTAGAAAAGGTCTCGGAAGTATTTTTCCTACTTAGAATTAGCGTCCAAAAACTCGAAAAAAATATTTCCCGGTTAGAAAAGGTTTCGGAAATATTTTTCCTGCTTAGAATTAGCGTCCAAAAATTCGAAAAAAATATTTTCCACTTGGAAAAAGTTTCGGAAGTATTTTTCCTGATTAGAATCAGCTTCCAAAAATTCGAAAAAAATATTTCGCGCTTAGAAAAGGTCTCGGAAATATTTTTCCTGCTTAGAATTAGCTTCTAAAAATTCGAAAAAAATATTTCCCGCTCAGAAAAGGTTTCGGAAGTATTTTTCCTGATTAGAATTAGCTACCAAAAATTCGAAAAAAATATTTTCCACTTGGAAAAGGTCTCGGAAGTATTTTTCCTGCTTAGAATTAGCGTTCAAAAATTCGAAAAAAATATTTCGCGCTTAGAAAAGGTCTCGGAAGTATTTTTCCTACTTAGAATTATTGTCCAAAAATCCGAAAAAAATATTTCCAGGTTAGAAAAGGTCTCGGAAATATTTTTCCTGCTTAGAATTAGCGTCCAAAAACTCGAAAAAAATATTTCCAGCTTAGAAAAGGTCTCGGAAGTATTTTTCCTACTTAGAATTAGCGTCCAAAAATTCGAAAAAAATATTTTCCACTTGGAAAAGGTCTCGGAAGTATTTTTCCTGCTTAGAATTAGCTTCCAAAAATTCGAAAAAAATATTTCCAGCTTAGAAAAGGTCTCGGAAATATTTTTCCTAAATAGAATTAGCGTCCAAAAATTCGAAAAAAATATTTACCGCTTAGAAAAGGTCTCGGAAGTATTTTTCCTACTTAGAATTATTGTCCAAAAATTCGAAAAAAATATTTCGCGCTTAGAAAAGGTCTCGGAAATATTTTTCCTACTTAGAATTAGCGTCCAAAAATTCAAAAAAAATATTTTCCACTTGGAAAGGTCTTGGAAGTATTTTTCCTGCTTAGAATTAGCGTCCAAAAATTCGAAAAAAATATTTCCAGCTTAGAAAAGGTCTCGGAAATATTTTTCCTGCTTAGAATTAGCTTCCAAAAATTCGAAAAAAATATTTCCAGCTTAGAAAAGGTCTCGGAAATATTTTTCCTAAATAGAATTAGCGTCCAAAAATTCGAAAAAAATATTTACCGCTTAGAAAAGGTCTCGGAAGTATTTTTCCTACTTAGAATTATTGTCCAAAAATTCGAAAAAAATATTTCGCGCTTAGAAAAGGCCTCGGAAATATTTTTCCTACTTAGAATTAGCGTCCAAAAATTCAAAAAAAATATTTTCCACTTGGAAAGGTCTTGGAAGTATTTTTCCTGCTTAGAATTAGCGTCCAAAAATTCGAAAAAAATATTTCCAGCTTAGAAAAGGTCTCGGAAATATTTTTCCTGCTTAGAATTAGCGTCCAAAAATTCGAAAAAAAATATTTCCAGCTTAGAAAAGGTCTCGGAAATATTTTTCCTGCTTAGAATTAGCTTCTAAAAATTCGCAAAAAATATTTCCCGCTCAGAAAAGGTTTCGGAAGTATTTTTCCTAAATAGAATTAGCGTCCAAAAATTCGAAAAAAATATTTACCGCTTAGAAAAGGTCTCGGAAGTATTTTTCCTACTTAGAATTATTGTCCAAAAATTCGAAAAAAATATTTCGCGCTTAGAAAAGGTCTCGGAAATATTTTTCCTACTTAGAATTAGCGTCCAAAAATTCAAAAAAAATATTTTCCACTTGGAAAAGGTCTTGGAAGTATTTTTCCTGCTTAGAATTAGCGTCCAAAAATTCGAAAAAAATATTTCCAGCTTAGAAAAGGTCTCGGAAATATTTTTCCTGCTTAGAATTAGCTTCTAAAAATTCGCAAAAAATATTTCCCGCTCAGAAAAGGTTTCGGAAGTATTTTTTCTGATTAGAACTAGCTACCAAAAATTCGAAAAAAATATTTTCCACTTGGAAAAGGTCTCGGACGTATTTTTCCTGCTTAGAATTAGCTTCTAAAAATTCGAAAAAAATATTTCCCGCTCAGAAAAGGTCTCGGAAATATTTTTCCTGCTTAGAATTAGCGTCCAAAAACTCGAAAAAAATATTTCCAGCTTAGAAAAGGTCTCGGAAGTATTTTTCCTACTTAGAATTAGCGTCCAAAAATTCGAAAAAAATATTTTCCACTTGGAAAAGGTCTCGGAAGTATTTTTCCTGCTTAGAATTAGCTTCCAAAAATTCGAAAAAAATATTTCCAGCTTAGAAAAGGTCTCGGAAATATTTTTCCTAAATAGAATTAGCGTCCAAAAATTCGAAAAAAATATTTACCGCTTAGAAAAGGTCTCGGAAGTATTTTTCCTACTTAGAATTATTGTCCAAAAATTCGAAAAAAATATTTCGCGCTTAGAAAAGGTCTCGGAAATATTTTTCCTACTTAGAATTAGCGTCCAAAAATTCAAAAAAAATATTTTCCACTTGGAAAGGTCTTGGAAGTATTTTTCCTGCTTAGAATTAGCGTCCAAAAATTCGAAAAAAATATTTCCAGCTTAGAAAAGGTCTCGGAAATATTTTTCCTGCTTAGAATTAGCTTCCAAAAATTCGAAAAAAATATTTCCAGCTTAGAAAAGGTCTCGGAAATATTTTTCCTAAATAGAATTAGCGTCCAAAAATTCGAAAAAAATATTTACCGCTTAGAAAAGGTCTCGGAAGTATTTTTCCTACTTAGAATTATTGTCCAAAAATTCGAAAAAAATATTTCGCGCTTAGAAAAGGCCTCGGAAATATTTTTCCTACTTAGAATTAGCGTCCAAAAATTCAAAAAAAATATTTTCCACTTGGAAAGGTCTTGGAAGTATTTTTCCTGCTTAGAATTAGCGTCCAAAAATTCGAAAAAAATATTTCCAGCTTAGAAAAGGTCTCGGAAATATTTTTCCTGCTTAGAATTAGCGTCCAAAAATTCGAAAAAAAATATTTCCAGCTTAGAAAAGGTCTCGGAAATATTTTTCCTGCTTAGAATTAGCTTCTAAAAATTCGCAAAAAATATTTCCCGCTCAGAAAAGGTTTCGGAAGTATTTTTCCTAAATAGAATTAGCGTCCAAAAATTCGAAAAAAATATTTACCGCTTAGAAAAGGTCTCGGAAGTATTTTTCCTACTTAGAATTATTGTCCAAAAATTCGAAAAAAATATTTCGCGCTTAGAAAAGGTCTCGGAAATATTTTTCCTACTTAGAATTAGCGTCCAAAAATTCAAAAAAAATATTTTCCACTTGGAAAAGGTCTTGGAAGTATTTTTCCTGCTTAGAATTAGCGTCCAAAAATTCGAAAAAAATATTTCCAGCTTAGAAAAGGTCTCGGAAATATTTTTCCTGCTTAGAATTAGCTTCTAAAAATTCGCAAAAAATATTTCCCGCTCAGAAAAGGTTTCGGAAGTATTTTTTCTGATTAGAACTAGCTACCAAAAATTCGAAAAAAATATTTTCCACTTGGAAAAGGTCTCGGACGTATTTTTCCTGCTTAGAATTAGCTTCTAAAAATTCGAAAAAAATATTTCCCGCTCAGAAAAGGTTTTGGAAGTATTTTTCCTGATTAGAATTAGCGTCCAAAAATTCGAAAAAAATATTTCGCGCTTAGAAAAGGTCTCGGAAGTATTTTTCCTACTTAGAATTAGCGTCCAAAAATTCGAAAAAAATATTTCCAGGTTAGAAAAGGTTTCGGAAATATTTAGCCTGGTGTCATTAATCAGCCGGTCATAAATATTCGGCTGTCAAAATTACTTCGTATATTGTTGGTTTATTAAATAAAAAGTCTAGAACGTTTCAACTATTCCGCCCCGTCAAATTTCCACAGTTAAATGAGTTTCGAAAGAATATACGAAGAAATTTTGATAGTTGAATATTTACGGTGGACTATTAAACGACACCACCGTCCCATCGTTTCTTGTCTTCGAACTAAAGATGTTTACCGATGAATTTGGCCACAATTTTCCATATTAGTAGTATTGGAGATATGCTCCCGAATTGAAGTAATTATTAGTAAACTGATTGAACTTTTATCAACCGAATAAACGCCATAATTCGCTCTTGGTTCGCTACTGGTGCAACTAAATTTGTATACATAAATCAGAAATAATTTCCACTAAAATCTTAATGTTTCAATTCGTCAAAAACAGTCCGCTAACGGTTAATTATATGAACAAATTTTAATGTTTCCAAGATTTGGAAGTCTGAAAATACAAGACATTTCTACAAAACCAAATGAGTTCGATGGGAAAGCCATCAGCGCCATCTATTGCATTGAAGACACGTTTTAAAAACACAAGTGGACATCTGTCATACATCAGTTACTTGTGTGTTATTGATTTTGTCTGACATGCATATTATAAGCAAGTCTTTGATTTGTTACGAGTGACAGTTTCACTGGGTTTGGAAACTCCGAGGGATCTGTCAACAAATACTTATCAAAATCAGACAAAAAACTTCTATTAAGTAGTCATTAGTGTAAAAAGTTGTATTTATTATTTGAAATTAATAAAACAATAATTTACTGAAATTAATAAAACAATAATATTTTGATGTATGGACCCGTTATGTAAAATCATATTTCAAACACAAAAAAAACTTTAAAAAGCAGACAAAAATTTACTAATTTCGATTTCTGTAAATATTTTCTAGTAAATTTATTTAGCTTGAAGAGCAAAAGGGATACTAATAAAAGACTCACCCGAAAAGGTATCTCCAACGACGATTTCCTTAAGAAAATTCCGCAGCTGCTACACAAAAAATACGTGAACGAAATCGCGCACTTTGTAAAACACATTAATCTGAAATGAAAAGAAAAGATTTTTGTCAGCCACAGTCAATATTAAAGAGATTTTGAAAAGGATTAAATCCTTTTTAAAAACGACCGGTTAAATGTATTTTAAGAAATAATATGAAGTACTCACTTTTTGATAGCTGGAACAATACACGAGCTTCCATCTCTGTTGTTCTTCCAGGTTGGTTCTTGAATTGCTGAATCGCGAGCGCTAGCGCGAATGTGTAGCGCTGGCGCGGACCCACAAACAGACAAAATTCCTGCGAAATCCAAATTTTTTCGCGCTGTTTTTTTAAACGGGTCCTTTTTTTAATATTTAATAATAAAAGGAAAGAAACAGACTGTCACTGCACTTTGGAAATTGCGTGGTAAAAATTGCTCCGGTGAAGATCCGGTGAACATCCCAGAATGCGAGTCGAGCGCTATCGCGGACACGAGCGCTATCGCGGACACGAGCGCTATCACGTACACGAGCGCTATCACGTACACGAGCACTTAGTTCCTATCGCGGCCGGTCCAACGGAGTGCAAATCAGTAGAGGGAATCTGAAAAAATAAAAAAATATATGATCGATCTTAGAATATTCTTAAATAAACACGTTTACAAACGCAAATTATTAACTGTTTTTGTTTAGAGAAACAAACGGTTTTTCTAATGTTATATCATTAAAAATGGTATCCTTTTATCTCGGAAACGGCTGTTGGTTTAACAACTTGGTTTACCTGACCTAATGGAATATTCTAATTGACGGTAATAGACTGTCCTCACTCAGTATTTCTGTATATTATCGGGCGATTGGCCACAGTTTTTAGATTATAGGCTTTCTAACCATCGGTTGCATCCGCTCTGGCCAAGCGCTGACCAAATCCGTTTAATTCCGCCATTTTTGCTGAATCTGAGCGGAATCGGAGGGATGAATGGTACGACGGTGAGGTTTTTTTTATGTGCCAAGGCTAAAAGTGCCTCCGCTAAATGTCATTTCAATATAACCCAAAACTTTATTCACAACTTCGCGTAGTAAAGGCGTAATAAAATGGAACCGGAAGAAGATAATTTTATGCTGAACGATGAATATTCAGTTAAATCGGTTCTAACACAAAGAAATATCGGTTAGAAAGTTTCGTAGAGTCAGAAATCATATAGTTTTAGACAAGAAATTGTGGTTCTTGTCTAAGGCTGAATGTGACTCTACTAAACTTTCTAACCTAAGTTTTTTGTGTTATTACAAGTTTTACTAAAAATTTCATAGCTTCTCAGCAATTGCGTTAATTTTGAACGGAATCCGATAATTTTTAACGCTTGACTCATCGTCGTCCAATAAAATAATTACCCCAGTACCAAAATATTTACCCCAATCCAAATAACGAGGGTAAATTGCAGGGTTTTGTACATCTTTTGATAATCGATTTGTCATCTGGCATCGCTGGCAATGGTACGGATTTCAGTTTAATATCATCTTGTTTTGTTGTCATTTATTTTGTTCAATTAATTGTTTGTCTGTCCGGAGTGCAGTGATTTGAATTTTCACAATTGTGATTTTTCGCATGATATGGTAATTAATTGGAATTATTTCGATCGAATGAAATGAAATTCCGGCCTTCCAAGTATACCAGAAACAGTTTTTCATTTTCTTCCTAAAGATGCGATGTTTTATCCCAGGGGCGGAAATGTAAAGTAAAAAAATAAAAAAAAAAAAACAGGAAACTCGAAAAGTTATTTGTTTGATGGATGAAAACGTCGGAGAAGAGAATAAATTAAATTTAAATCGTGTTGTTAAATTAAAAGTAAAATACCATTTGCAAGACAATATAAAAGTTCACTTTCGTGTGTACGATTGGAGTTTCTCTTGGCTGCGGTATTTCTTTTCTGTGTATTTTGATTTTTTTTTTCTTCGTATTTCTTTACTTGTTCTAATCGACAATGATTTCGGGTTGAATTTGATCTTCATCGCCTTTTAACCGTACTGTGAATTATAGCGTCGGGGATCGGTGGCGATAACGACGAGCTAGCAGTTTTGTGGAATTGAAAAATCCGGCGGTAACAAATTTTGATGAAAATTCCGACCAATGGCCGCTTATAACTGGACTCTAACAGAATTTATTTGGTTAAATGAAAATGTCGGTTTTTCGTATGGCGATCCATGCATTCTTCTATGAATCGAATCGACATTTTTCTAAGAAAAAGAAAAAAAAACTGATTGAATTTTATTCCCCCACCCCTAGTTCAATGGCCGCCATATTTGATTGATTTTGCTCCATTTTGACGAAACGCAACTACTGCCAAAACGTCTGTCTACCTGCCTGCCTACCCGCCCGCACGTTCAGTCACCTTCCGATATGTGTTTTTGTTTTCCTTCTGGATGTGATTTTCCAAAAACCTTTCCTCTACCTCTTGCACTCCTTCAGGACGCCTGCCTCGATTTTTTTTTTGTTTTTTTTTTTGACGTGCCCTACAGCCTCGTGCTCTGTTGGAGTGCTGCTGTTGCCGATATCGAGGAAGTGCAGTGCGCGGTTTAAGAGCAAAATTTTTATTTTATAACATCCACTATAGAAAAAGGGAAAAAAAATATCTGATGTGAACAGCAAATAACTTTCTTATACAAAATCTACGTGTCTACGAACTTTACACTAAACCCCGACGGATCAAATTTTGTTTAATGTGAAAATATAAATTTTTATTTTACAAAATCTGAAATATCTCGATGACGGTAAAAGAGATCGATTTACTGTGAAAGGCAAAAATGTGGAAAATTTTAATATCTTTAAATTTTCTTTTAAATTTTTTTTTCCGAAAAACCGTTAGTTTGCAAGTAATTCGCAAAAATCGATTTCTTAACTTGTCAATGAAAACATCTCAATAACGGGAAAAGATAGCGGATGACACCAAAAGAGAAAATTGTGCCAAACATTATTCTATTCCATTCATCTCATATAAGAAACCACAAAAAACCCGTTATTTTTCGAGAGAATCGCAAACAACTGATTTTGTTGAAATAACGGCATTTTTCGATAACGGCTTGAGATATGCAATTCTAGTAAAAGACAAAAATGTAGACAATTTTATTGTCTCCAAGTTTCGTTATAAAAAAGACTACTCAAAAACGCGTAGTTGTGGATCAAATCGCGAAAACGAAATTTCAAAAAGGCCGCAATTTTGGCTACTTCCGGTTAATGGATTTTCACCAAAAGATAGGATTGCTCGGACCATCCCATTCTGTGATCAAATATGCCTGTGAAATGTCATCACTAGCTCCAGTAGCTTTTGAGACATCTTGTACACAGACAGATTGACAGGGGTGCGTTCCTTTATTCCCGAGTAAAGTAAAGGTTGGGTTTGTCAAAGTTCGAACAGCTGATTGCCAAAGTTGAAATTTTACCGACGTTAACTCTGATTAAAAGAACGCGATTTGGTTAACTTTGACAGCAGTGATGTGCACAACAATACATAAAAAAAAATAGAATTCTCCTTGATGTCGTTTCTCATTTACAAGGACCACAATAAAATCCTCCATTATTCTGCACAAAACTCATTCGAAACTACGAGACGCATTGACAGTTGATTGACAGTTGTAACCGTCTCGGTTAACTTTATCGCGTTCTTTAATTACAATTAAAGTTAACTTTCTCCAACTCAGCTCTCGAGCAGAGTTGAGAAAAGTAACTTTGACAGCTTAACTTTGGCATTTAGGAACGGCAGTAAAGTTTACTTAGCGTTAACCGTAGGCATTTAAGAACGCATTTCTGTTTACCGCGGTTAACCACGGTTAACCACGGTTAATAAAAGAACGCACCCCAGATTGACTGACAGATTGACAGACAAACAGGCAGACTGACAGAAAGACATTTTTTTTTATCATTTCCAGTGGACTCAGGAGTGCTTGGGAAATGTTTTTTTCAGGCAAAATTGAAGAGAACGAAATTTTTCATGAATACAGACTTTGTTATATGCATTAAAAAGTAAAAACCAGACGGAAGAAAGAAAAATGCGCCGCTAAAAGAATATGACCACTTTGTAATGCCATTTTGATAACAATTTGTGAAACTTTCATAGTGCCGAGTTCAGATAATTGACGAGTGACAGTCACTATCACTTGTCACCGTACGCGATTCCACCCACCCCAGGTAACCGGTTCCGAGAACCGTTCTTCGACCGGTTCTGAGTCGAAGACCCATATCCTAAATACATTTGGAATTTCAACAAAAAAAATACCGCATTAGGCTCCCCCTTTTCTTTTTAAATCGAATCCTTACAGGATTAGGCGGGACATCCGCTGAAGGTGCAGATGCGGGCCAAAGGCAGGGCAGAGGTTGTGGAAATGATTTACTTCCGGTGCCTTTTTTACCGATTCCATTTCACAATCAAAGGAAAAACCTGAACTGAATAAATGATTTTATGTATTTATGGTGGTAGAAATGGCAAAATTTATTGGAATTTTGTATTTTATGACCATTTCCCAGCATTTTGTAGTAATTTTTTTTTTATTTCATCTTGTAAAATTTTGAAATTTAAAAAAAAATTTCAAGTTTCAAGGAAATCTTTTTTTTTAAAAAAGTTCTATAATCTCAGAGAAAATAAAAAC
The DNA here is from genome assembly GCA_964034945.1 of Chrysopilus asiliformis. Lineage (NCBI taxonomy): Eukaryota > Metazoa > Arthropoda > Insecta > Diptera > Rhagionidae > Chrysopilus > Chrysopilus asiliformis. Next base: position 4,718,961 of record OZ035964.1, read on the forward strand.
TACACATTCTTTAGCATCCTCTTATCTATCAAAAACCGTTAACCGTGAGTCAATAGGCCAAAAATTACGCGAGAAACTAACGGTTTTCCGAGTATTAAATCCTTAAAAATTGAACCCTTTTATCTCGGAAACGGCTGACACGATTTTCATAAAATTTGGAATCTTACGGTTTTCGGGGACGAGGAATCGGTCCCTGGCATCCTTTTTGGGGAAAAAATGATTTTTCAAGGACCTCGTCCTGGTACCGCACAAACCAGACCGCCCACCCCAAAAAGGACACCGGATATCGATTTTCCGTCCCCGAAAACCTCTAAGTTCTGAATTTCAGCCCGATCGGAGGACTTGAATTTTTCGTCCTTAAAAAAAGTGAAGGAGACCCCCTTGCGATTTTTTCAATTTTTTTGAAACGTCTCCGATTTTGCTGATATTTGGCATACAAGGTTTTTTTGGACCTCTGATTAAGAATCCGTTGTCCGTTTTCCGATATCACTAATGATTTGGGCGGTACAGGGGGTGGAGTTGTCTCACGAAAAACGCCTTTGCTTTCATACGTGTGTGGATATTGAATACTATCACCATCACATTAAGGCTATTATCCGAAAACTGAAAAAAATCTAGTGGCGAAAAACAGAATCTCACTTTTGTAGCTGGTAATTGCATAGGCTTTTGGGTTCTTAAACGGAATTGCCACAACACACGGGTTATAAACATAACGTAAAAACAAATTAAGACCACAACAAACTCACATTTTCAAACTCACATTTTCAAACTCACATTTTTTTTATTGATCCATATAGCTCTCTTACTGCCTTGGCTATCATTTTTGATACCCGGTAAAAATTGGCACAAGTTTCATGAGGGGCACCGGCTTTCAGTTTCGATAGCCTTTCCTTTAAATATTTGCAAAATTGGTTCGGCAGTCAACGTGTTAATCGGATCATTAGAAAAAGCAGCTATTTTATATGTCGGGTTATAAATTGAGAATGAACGTAGACTTTGTATAAGAAAGTCATGTGCTTTCAGATATTTTTTGATTTATTTTGTACACTGAATATTATTAAAATTTCTGCTAATTATAAACAATTTAAATTAATCAATTTTTCTTCACTTTTGTTTTTCAGTTGTGTTAAAAGGAAGAAAAAAATCAAATAGTTTTATAATGAACGTATACGATAATGATTGGTTTATTGACTGTAAAAAATTTACATCAAAGAAGTGAATATTTATTAATAAGACATTTTGTATCAAGAAAATTATGATCCATCGAAAAGCAAAGGTCACTAATTTTATAAAAACCCTTTATAAAAATAATCTTACACGACATCATTTGTGAATGCAATAAAAGAGCAAATTAACAACAGGAAACTTCAATTGTTTACGACGAGAAGAAGGAGAAGACAAAGAAAAAGAACAAAACATAACAAAAACAAGATAGAAAAAAAAAAAAACAATAATTTTGAAAAATAAAGTCGTTCAACAAAAATGGATGATAAGAATTCATTAGAAACGAAAGTCATTTATCACATTGACGACGAAACAACGCCTTACCTTGTAAAAATACCTCTGCCATCGTCACAAGTAACACTAAGAGATTTCAAAATGGTTTTAAATAAACAGAATAATAACTACAAATATTTTTTCAAGTCAATGGACGCTGATTTCGGGTAAGTTTTCAATTATCGATTCTTCCTTACGATAAGTGACGTTAGTTGATGGAAACGGGCGTATCGACTGGACCATTATTACAAAAATGTCTGTCAGTTCGTCAATCTGTCATTCTATCAGTCTGTCTGTCTGTCTGTCTGTCAGTCTGTCGTCAGTCTGTCAATCTGTCAATCCATTAATTTGTCAGTCGGTCAGTGTTTCTGTCTATCAATCTGTCAGTGTCAGTCTGTCATTGACATTGTCACTTTTTTACCAGTGTTGTCATAAAATTGAAATTAAATTTCTATCGGTCAGATTTCGCATAAATTTAATTCAAGCTTTAAATGCAAATATCTTAGCTGCAGTAAATGGCGTATATGTCAAAACATTACTCAAATAACGAGATGACAACCCCTTCTTTTAATTTGAATATTTGATTACAATTAATTTTTATATTTATTTATTTTTCCCCCACATTTCATAACCCTTCGCATTTGTTGCGGGACTGCCATTTTTTCCTCGATTCTTGGATAAAAGTGTTGTGAAGGAGGAGATTGCTGACGATATGACAATATTACCGTGTTTTAATGGACGTGTTGTATCATGGGTAAGCTATATAAAAACAAATATATTTTTAAACAAATTATTTTAAGTACCCGGCGTTACTCAGGCTTTACCCGGCCCTTACACGCGACTATAAAGTCTCCCAGTGAAAAATTATTAAGGCATTATCGCTAAGGTGTCTTTAAGACATGAGACAAATAATATAAAAGCCTCCAAATTAAAATGAGATGGAAGGAAAAACGCGCCTTTTATGCGTGTGTTGGAAAAGTGAACTAAAAAAGTTATTTTTTGTTGAAGTTTTGTGTTGGCTATCAGGAGAATTTAAACGACTCGGTAAATATTTTTATAGAAAAAGTAATAGATTAAGGCTTAAAGACCGTTTTAATAAAGAAATTTTTACCATCTAAGCAATCAGCGCCATCACCGGGGCAAAAACATCTACTATTAATGTTGCCTTAGTTGTAAGGCCTTATATAAGCGGAAATGGCCTATACAAAAATAAGGCAACAATAAGGTAAAGATAATGCATTAAGATAATGCCTTTATAATGCCTTTATAATGCCTTAATAAGAAATTTTTTGTTCACTGGGATCCTTAATCCACCACAATAGCAAATTGTACCCTAAAACCATAGTCGGGCGTTTTCAATTCCCATTCAATTTCAATTCCCATTCACTTACTGAATGGTATTTGAAATTTTTACTCCATTACCATTCAGTGGTGAATGGTAATGGCCAAAAAATTCAACTCTCCATTCACTGAATGGGAATGTAAATCCATTCCCATTCGATTTGAGTTGAGATTTTATGATTTTAAGTGAATGGTAATTCAATTTAGTCAAATGAATTTTTTATATGGAAAAATGCTCGCAATCGATCGAAATGAGGGAAAAGTTAATTTGCCTCAAAACGACAGGACCGATTTTTATGATCCATATCACATTGGATAGGGATCAGTGTGGCCTATAGTACTAGATATGAGGCATTCTAGAAAAACCAAAATGGCGGCTATTAGACGACATTTTGTCCAAATTACCCCAATAAAGACCCATCAAGATAGGTATCAAATGAAAGAGCTCTGGAAGAAACTTATAAATATCTATAACATGGTTATCAAAAAAAAAGAAAATGGCGACCAAACACCGTAATAAAGATCCATCAAGATGGATGTCAAATGAAAGAGTTTGGGAGGAAACTTATAAATCCCTATATTTTTTTTTTTTTTTTTTTTTGAAGAAACAATTGACTTAATTTTTTGTTTTATTCAATTTTGCTTTCATGAAAAATAGTGATAATGAAAGCAAAATTGAATAAAACAAAAAATTAAGTCAATTGTTCAAAAAAAAAAAATATATAGGGATTTATAAGTTTCCTCCCAAACTCTTTCATTTGACATCCATCTTGATGGATCTTTATTACGGTGTTTGGTCGTCATTTTCTTTTTTTTGATAACCATGTTATAGATATTTATAAGTTTCTTCCAGAGCTCTTTCATTTGATACCTATCTTGATGGGTCTTTATTGTGGTATTTTCGACAAAATGGCGTCTTATAGCCGCCATTTTGTTTTTTTGATACCCATGATATAGATATTTGTAAGTTTTTTCCAGAGCTCTTTCATTTGATACCTATCTTGATGGGTCTTTATTGTGGTATTTTGGACAAAATGGCGTCTTATAGCCGCCATTTTGGTTTTTCGATACCCATGATATAGATATTTGTAAGTTTCTTCCAGAGCTCTTTCATTTGATACCCATCTTGATGGGTCTTTATTGGGGTAATTTGGACAAAATGTCGTCTAACAGCCGCCATTTTGGTTTTTCGATACCCATGATATAGATATTTGTAAGTTTCTTCCAGAGCGCTTTCATTTGATACCCATCTTGATGGGTCTTTATTGGGGTAATTTGGACAAAATGGCGTCTTATAGCCGCCATTTTGGTTTTTCGATACCCATGATATAGATATTTGTAAGTTTCTTCCAGAGCTCTTTCATTTGATACCCATCTTGATGGGTCTTTATTGGGGTAATTTGGACAAAATGTCGTCTAACAGCCGCCATTTTGGTTTTTCGATACCCATGATATAGATATTTGTAAGTTTCTTCCAGAGCGCTTTCATTTGATACCCATCTTGATGGGTCTTTATTGGGGTAATTTGGACAAAATGTCGTCTAATAGCCGCCATTTTGGTTTTTCTAGAATGCCTCATATCTAGTACTATAGGCCACACTGTTCCCTATCCAATGTGATATGGATCATAAAAATCGGTCCTGTCGTTTTGAGGCAAATTAACTTTTCCCTCATTTCGATCGATTGCGAGCATTTTTCCATATAAAAAATTCATTTGACTAAATTGAATTACCATTCACTTAAAATCATAAAATCTCAACTCAAATCGAATGGGAATGGATTTACATTCCCATTCAGTGAATGGAGAGTTGAATTTTTTGGCCATTACCATTCACCACTGAATGGTAATGGAGTAAAAATTTCAAATACCATTCAGTAAGTGAATGGGAATTGAAATTGAATGGGAATTGAAAACGCCCGACTATGCTACTGACAGCCCAGTGAACAAAAAATGTCTTATTAAGGCATTATAAAGGCATTATCTTAATGCATTATCTTTACCTTATTGTTGCCTTATTTTTGTATAGGCCATTTCCTCTTATATAAGGCCTTACAACTAAGGCAACATTAATAGTAGATGTTTTTGCCCCGGTGATGGCGCTGATTGCTTAGATGGTAAAAATTTCTTTATTAAAACGGTCTTTAAGCCTTAATCTATTACTTTTTCTATAAAAATATTTACCGAGTCGTTTAAATTCTCCTGATAGCCAACACAAAACTTCAACAAAAAATAACTTTTTTAGTTCACTTTTCCAACACACGCATAAAAGGCGCGTTTTTCCTGAGATGTACTTCCATCTCATTTTAATTTGGAGGCTTTTATATTATTTGTCTCATGTCTTAAAGACACCTTAGCGATAATGCCTTAATAATTTTTCACTGGGATGCTAAACTTTGGTAGATACCATTTGCTCTGTTTAAAGTTAACCTGATATGATTATTGAATTTAAGCAGATTGTCGAAATTGACACCCAGGTATCTGATACTTTTCTTAACAGGTATTTTTGTGCCATCGAGAGTAACTTCCAAACTGGAACATGACCTTGCTATTCCCCTCGGACCCCTACCTGAGGAGTTCCTGAAGTGTATCAATGCAGACTTGTCCGTGGATTTTGCGGCAAATGCTGATTTGACTCATGGCCGAATTATACAAGGTCTGATTGACAGCTCAGTCTCTCTTGGCTCTGACGTCATCGGCAAGAAATTCTTATAAGACTCAATGGGAATTTTCCCTAATTCTCAAATCTAGCTAACATCTAGCTAAACAACTCCGTACGCACAATCAACATTACAAAGAATTTCTTGCCGATGACGTAGCAAAATGGTGGCTGTTAAAAAATAACCAGCAGACCTTGTATAATTCGACCATGGATTTGACTGATGTCTCAGCTTCATGGGAATTACATTTCAAAGATAATATCAGAATGGGTGATATAATTGAACCTTTGTTTGAGAAAACGAAAATCCACTGTATGCCCAAGGCTTACGATTCTCGACAGCAATTTGACAAGAAAAAAATCGGTTTGCCGCTTTAAATTCATAATTTGGTTTATTGCAGTCTGTTGAAGGCGTCTAGATTTTTTAATTTTCTTGATTTCAAGCTGGGAGAGAGTATGGCTTCCGGAAATAAAGGTTTGAAGTGCTATTTGTGCTGCGGCACGGATAAAGACGATGTGAATTTCGGCGAGTTTTTGACCGACGGCGAAATTTCTGTACATTATTTTTGTCTGGTAAAGTTGTATTTTTTTCCCCCAAAAGAAATTGTTTTACAGCGTGGCGGTTTGTATTTTCAGCTTCTATCCCCGAATTTGTACCAAACTGGAGAAGACGATGAGGGTTTTTTGGGGTTTCTGCCGAAAGACATAAGACGAGAGAAGACAAGAGTGTCTTTATTGGTATTTTGTTGAATGTCTGAAAAATAATCATTTCTTATTTAATTGCTTTCATAGAAATGCTTTTATTGCAAACAAAAAAGCGCAAATATCGGATGTTGTGTTTCTTCTTGTCCCAGGTCCTTCCATTTAAAATGCGGATATGAAAACCAAGCACTTTTCCATTTTGAGGGCTCATTTCCCTCTTATTGCGACAAACATCATGGTATCAAGGAGAAAGAGCCCTCTTCCCAGGATGAGTGTTCAATATGCATGAATGGATTTCAAAAATACAATCCCGTCGATTGTATTTTAACGCCTTGCTGCAAGTCAGCGTGGTTTCATCGGGAATGTTTAGCGAATTTCGCCTTCAACTCCGGATATTTTTTCAAATGTCCATTGTGCAATGATAACGATAATTTTAGGGAGAGATTAAAGAGTAGGGGAATTTTTGTACCTGACAAGTAAGTGGGCCTGCAAATATTTTAATAAAATTGAAGAATTTACCTAGCACTTTCAATGTTTAGGGATGCCGAGTGGGAGACAGTCCCCAATGCATTTTCTGAACTTCTTGAACGACCAAATAAATGTGCGGGGCAGCCATGTAGAGTTCCGGAGACAAGACAGAAATCCTTAGAGGTTGTTTATTGCAATCTTTGTGGATCCGACTGTATTCATAAATTCTGCTTAAGAGATGGAAAAAAAACTTTTACATGTTCTACATGTGAACAGATTTTAACCAAATCAAAGATCGACAGTCGAAAAGGGAGGAGATAAATGCAAATTCTTGTTCAGATTCACCTTGCTCAAGCCGCGGAGCGAAGACTGATGCTTCAAACACCATTTTTTTCCCTCAAATTTATAGAAAACTATAAGAAAAGAATGTAATTTTAATGCGATAATAAAAACACAATTTTTGGTTAATGATGAATTTTTGTTATTTCGATCAAATTGGAGGCTACGACGAATAGAAAGTAACATAAAATTCACATTAAAACGAAGAAGAGGTGAAACACAACAAATGAGAAAACGACAAAAACATCTTTTCTTTTTTTTTCTTTTTTAATAATCACGATTTAAAACAATTTAAATGAGCCGAGATTGTACTTGAGATTCATTAATTGCGGTGCGGCCCGCAATAGAAAATGTGTGTGTGTCTTTTTTTTAAGTACTTTTTAGTATCTTTTATTGCTGAAAAAATAGAAAAATAGAAAAAAAAAATAGTCATTTGCGGATACTCAAAGTCCGTTATTTTAAAGCATTTTTCGAAGGTGGCTTGTGACACCCTTTCACAGCACATCACACAGAAAAAGAAAACAGATAAAACTTTTTCATCTTAAAAAAAAAATGTGTGATGAGAACAGCAGATGATTTTCTTATACCACATGGTCGGGACAAAGTTCTGAACACTCCTTGGGGAATCGGAAATTTCTCGGAAATTACTTTTAAACGACCTCCTCTTTTAAATGAAGAGTGGAATGTAGGGCGGGGTGGGGGGGGGGTGTATCGTCTTTTGTAGAGCGTTTTGATGTATCCATCATGGCAGGTGCGGTGAGGAAGAGCAAGCATAAGGAATAAAGGCGTCCAAAACCACCTATTCTGAAGGCGGAGGGGAAAAGGAAGCGAAAATTGCGCCCAAACCATTTCTTTTGCGAGCAGAGGAGAAAATGGCATCCAAAACCACCTTTTCTTCAGGCGGAGGGGAAAGGGACGCGAAAATTGCGTCCAAAATCACCTCTTTTGCAAGCGGGGGGGGGGGGGGAAGGAGGAAAAAATGGCGACCAAAACCACTTCTTTTGCGAGCAGAGGAGAAAATAGCGTCCAAAACCACCTTTTCTGCAGGGGGAGGGGAAAATTGCGACCACTTTTACAAGCGGAGGGGAAAAGGAGGAGAAAATTGCGTCCAAAATCACCCTTTTTACAGGCGGAGGGGAAAAGGACGGTGTGCTTTTCTAGATTAAAGTTTGAAAAAAAGCAGAAAAAAATCTCGTTTTGTCACTTCTGATCGGGACCACTCTCAGGGGTGCGGGGAGGTGCTAAAATCGCCACTAGCCGGATATAAACTCTAGATGAGTATAAAAAATTCAAACTGGTGACTTCACAAGATGATAAAAGTTTTCTTCCATGATTTGGTAAAAATAGACATTGAGGCTGGTTTCTAGCGTAAAGTCATCCACCTATGGCGTCATTCGTCTGAAGCGGTGCGGCGATTTAAGATCTAAACAGAATAGGAGCGTCACCGGTGCGCGGCAACGGCAGACGTCATGACTTGCACACAATAGAAATGCGTCAACGGCGGACATAATTTTCTGCCAGATGCGAGCAGAGGCAGATAGTAGTGCCGCCCGTGGTTGGTCTAGTAAAAAATTCTGCATAGATAGTAGCGCCACCCATTATCGTTTTTTTAACAGTCGCGGTTCTTTTTGAATTGAGTTCAAACTCAGCGGCAACAGAACTGTTGCCGTCGTCATTTTGTCAGCTTAAACTGCACTTCATTGGTTTTAAAAACAAAAACAAAAAATATGACGCTGACATCCGCCGCTGACGCTCGAATTCTGTTCAGAGGCCTTATTACCGAACACGATACGATTAGTTCGTATCGTAAATTCAATGTTGTTGTTAGTGTTTTACACTAACAACAACATGGAGTTTACGACTCGATCCAATCGTATCGTGTTCGGTAATAAGGCCTCAGGTCTTTAGGCGGTATTTTGAGACATTTGGCGTCAATTTCGGAGGACAAAACATGGAAATCCGCTCCACTGGCAACTCTTAGGTCAATTTAAGGGTGGACTTGACCTTGAAATTCAGAAACCTTTCCCTGCGGCGTATTTTTTTTTCATGATTTCTGTCTACAGTGCATTTTCTTGTTTTACGAATACATAATTTCTGTGTACGTCCCGTAATGGCCGGCGCAGCCCAGAATGGCCGGTACAGCCCCGGATTTAGGCATGTTCTCCCGGAAACTAAACTTTCGTCGCAGAATTATCCAATCTAGTTTTATGTCTTTATCAGTAAAAAAAAATTGACCTCGATAAGTGAGCAAAGCCGTTGGTACTACTCTATAGATATGCAAATTTTTAATGATTATTAATTTTTTCTTCTCATTTTTACATTCCAAGCTTGTATCGGCTGATGGTTCAAATCAATCAGACAATTGCTCTGAGATACCGAATAGCGAAATCGATAGTAGGGCATGCAATAATCAGCGTAATAAGCATTTAACAACAATAACAACAGCTGGCGGTACAACGGCCGTTGTACAAAATCAAATGATGCCACCGCTTACATATCAGAGTGCATCGGTTCTATCAAGTGATTTAGATTCGACGAGTTTATTTGGTACAGAAAGTGAAATAACATTGGATCGTGATATGACCGAGTGTAGCAGTATTCAACGATTACAAGTGCGTAAAAAACCCCAGAGGCGTAAAAAACGTGCACCGAGCATGAGCCGTACATCCAGCTATAGTTCAATAACCGATTCAACAATGTCGCTAAATATAATCACCGTTTCAATTAATATGGAAGCCGTGAATTTCCTTGGAATTTCAATTGTTGGCCAATCGAATCGTGGTGGTGATGGTGGTAAGTATTTATAAAAATTTCCCTCTTTTTTTGCGCCAACATACACGAGACATTTTCCATTTACATACTCTTTTTTTTGGGTGTTTTTTTTTATAATTACCACTTAGGATTGATGTGAGGGTGCTGTGGTTCACCCCATTATATCGGGGGCCCAACTACCACCCCGACCCTATATACCACCCCGTTTTTTAAATTGCAGGCAGCCCTTGGCTGGTATTGGCAACAGACAACAGACAGACAACAGACAGACAACAGGCAGACAACAGACAGACAACAGACAGGCAACAGATCGACTAACAGACAGACAACAGACAGACAACAGACAGACAGACAACAGACATACAACAGACATACAACCGACAGACAACAGACAGACAACAGATCGACTAACAGACAGACAACAAACCAACTAACAGACAACAGACTGACAGGGGAAAAGTCTCGTGTAAAATGGCAATCAGTCTCCGGTCATTTAGTAACCAAGTCGGATAAAAGGTCAGAAAGAGGTTGTCGCCACTTTAATTTCGTAACTTGTTGGTGGCGACGGCTACTTTAAGACTTCTTATGTTGCTTGGGAAGATCTGATTTTTTTTTTGGTAACTTGAATGCCCCATAAGTGGGCGACTATCCTATAAAATATTTCTAGCAATTTTCATACATAATACATTGTTTTTTTTAGGTATTTATGTCGGTAGTATTATGAAAGGTGGTGCTGTTGCACTTGATGGCCGTATAGAGCCAGGTGATATGATATTACAGGTAAATGAATTTTTATTTATCTGATTTTGTTTGAACTCTGAATCCGACTTGTTAGAAACTTGAACTTACGACCGAATCGTGTGAGACTTTAGAGATAAAATTACAGTGAAAACATTGGGCGACGCACAGTGTCGATTTTTGCTGTAAAAGTGGTCAAAATTATGAAACTCGAGTTCTGGTGGAGAAAAATTCTTCAAATTTGGAGGAAATGTTGAAAAAAATATTACGCTTCCAGATAAAGTCACATTTTTCTTTAAATTTCAGATATTTTTGCAAAAAATGAGAAAGTGCGCTACTGCTTTTTCTTATCAACCTTAATTACTGTAAGAAAAGAAATCTAACGCACTTTAATTATGAAAGTTTTTTCTAGGCAATGTATTTGTCTCTAATTTTGTACATAAAATTTTTTCATAAAATCAATATAAACCGAATGAAATCGCAAAAATTGATTTTTTTGACTTTAGTTTGTGATCACTTTTTACGGAGTCTTCTCGTACAGCTCTTTACGGCTATGATTTACCTACCATAAAAAAAGGTTTTTTTTTCCAAGATGTCTGATGGTGGGTAAAAAACTGACTGACAGACTGATGACTGATCACCATTTTTCCCTAGCTGCGTCCGATCAAAATAGCATTTAGGACGGGGCGTAACGTAAAGTGATGTAACGCAAAGACTGTAATTCTACCTAAAGACTCACAAAAAAGAATATTGGCTTAAGGTGCCGGTTCACATGAGAGTAAATACGCGAGTAACTCTCAAAAACTCTCGAGAGTTACTCGCAGGAGGTTGTCCATTTGAGGGGTAATTTCGGCGATTTTTCGACCTCGAGCTCTCGGCGAATTTCTAGCGGAAAGAACTTTCGCGAAAACTCTCCAGACCCTGTCCATTTGAGAGTGATGCACGACTGAAAGTGGAAAGTAATCGAAATGTCATTGCACTACAGGAAGGTTGCAGCAGCTGTGATTATCCTAATTAATAATAAGAGACAAACAAAGTCAGCCAAAAAAAAGTGCTGGGTTAAGTCCTGGATTCAAAGGAGAAATCTTTTGGGTGCCGGGAAAAATCTAATAAGAGAATTGCAGATTGAAGACGGGCAACAATTTAGAAATTTTTGTAGCGTAACAAGTTCGGAAATAGAGTTTTTAATTAAAATTGTCGGACCGGTTGTCGTCAAAAAAAAACTACAAAAATGAGAGAATCAATATCTTGATTTTTTTGACATCTTGCTTTGGCGAGTTCTCTAGAGCTACTAGCGAAATTCAAACGCCGTTCGTATCTGGCGAGCTACTCTCAGAGAGTTCAGTGGGTGCGTGTCGACTAGAGAGCAGAATCACTTTTGACAGCTCGCAGAAACTAAGCTCGCGAGTTTTTGCGAGCGACTCTCAGAGACTTGTCCATTTGCGAGCAGCTGCTATCGATAAATCTCGAGAGGTTCTCGCCGGCATTTACTCTCATGTGGACCGGCACCCTTAGACCCCGTTGACTTGTTAGGATAGGAAGTGATATTTGTTTGTTTCTTTTTGTAGTGAAAATCTACTTGAATTTTGCCAATAAGACAAATTTTGCATATTTCATTACAGGTAAATGATGTCAATTTTGAAAATATGACAAATGATGAGGCAGTTAGAGTGTTGCGTGAAGTGGTACAAAAGCCAGGACCTATAAAATTAGTTGTTGCCAAATGCTGGGATCCAAATCCAAAAGGCTATTTTACAATACCACGAACTGAACCGGTTAGGCCAATTGATCCGGGTGCATGGGTAGCCCATACACAGGCATTAACATCACACGATAGTATTTGTCCAGATATCTCGGAACCAATTAAAGAGCGGCTGGATCGTAATAATCTTGAGGAAATTGTCAAGGCGATGACAAAACCCGATAGTGGTCTAGAAATACGTGATAGAATGTGGTTAAAAATTACAATTCCAAATGCTTTTATTGGTAAACATTTTTTTTCTATTTTTTACTATCAATTATTTAATGTGGTTATTTTTTTTAAGGTGCTGATGCCGTTAACTGGGTCCTTGAGAATGTCGAAGATGTTGAGGATCGTCGCGAAGCTAGGCGAATCGTCTCAGCAATGCTTCGAAATAATTTAATAAAACATACTGTTAACAAATTAACATTCTCTGAACAGTGCTATTATGTATTAAGCGATGGAAAGAAACAGAACTGTAAGTAAACCAAAATTTTACATTTTATTTCCATTGATTGCAAGTACGGTTGCTATCCTTCCGTCCTCTCCCCCTCCCCGTACCCCTCGGGACATCATCCTTTTTATACCCGTATGGTGAAACCAAAGGGTATATTAACTTTGCCTTACCGTTTGTAACGCCAAGATCCCGTCATCACACATAAAAATGAATTACACCAGTGTGTTTAGAATGATAAAAATAATTAATTTCTGCATGTCCGTCCGTCTGTCTGTCTGTCCGTCTGTCTGTCCGTCTGTCTGTCTGTCTGTCTGTCCGTCTGTCCGTCTGTCTGTGGCGCGGATTGCGGGCGCACGGATTGAGCTAGAGACTTGAAATTTTGCACAGATCCGTTTTTCGTAAAATGCGAGGCTAAATTCGTTAATGGGCAAAAATGGACCATTAGGGGGGGTACCCCCCATACGAACGAAAACGGTTTTTGTGAATATCTCAAAAACGGTGTATCTTATAAAAAAAGTGCAAGAACAAAAGTTATTTAGGATATGATTCTACATAAAACTCCCATACATCAAAATCTGATTGGAATAAATTTTAAAAAATCTTATTGGAAAGTTTGACTTCAAGTGGAATTTTGGTACAACTGTTCGAATTTTGATACGAATATCACCATACGGGTCTCCAATGATTGCCAGATTGGCAATTATAGCTTTTGTTATGTTTTTATAAATACTTTATATGGCAATCAAATTGGGGTGTATTTTATTATCCGCTTCTCTGTCCGTCTGTCTGTCTGTCCATCCATCTGTCCGTGAACACCATAACTTTCGAAAGGATCGAGCAGTAACTTGAAATTTTGTATAGTCACGTTTCTCGAAAATGGCAAGGCTTGAACGGGCAAAATAGGAGTCTCCTGCTCCTTCTGCTGAATTCACTTGACAAAAGGGAATTTTAAGACCGAAAGGGACATTTTACATGCAAAAATATTAAAATATTGATAATTTTTAATTTTTGGACTTACGAATGAAGATTTCAGAAGTTGAAGGAAACGATGATTCCAGTTGAAAAATGTCTTTTAGCCGCTAAAATATAAATTATCGGCAATTCTTGACCGGATGGAGTTTGCCTGTAGCTCCCCGGATGATCCACATGCAAAACTGGAAATAATATCAAAAACCGAACGAGAATTCTAAAATTTTAGTCCCTTGATAATCTTTTTTAGGTACTCCCACTTTACGCAGCGATCGCGGTTTTTAACACTAAAAAATTTTTTTGTCACTTCACTTGAAATTCTGATCGCTAAACTCCATTTTGCCACAATTCGGCTCCGCTTCCTATAAGTTAATTTTCCACTTTATTTACATCCCGATTCCCGATTCCCGATTTTTAACAACGAAAAATGAGATTTTATTTCGAAGTTGTTTTCGATCTACGCCAGTTATTAAAATGGCCGGTCCTTCATCGATTTTGTAATTTCCTCATCGATAGAAATCGAAGCTGCTGTGGTATATACCAAATTCAGCCATATCCACACGGCGATACGAATCACTTCCGTTTGTCTTATCGAATTTCAGGGTTGTGTTTCAAAACCTAAGTAGAAAAACAATAAAAAATTAATTATTTTCCGATTTGATTGAAATTTAAATGAAATTTTCAGATAACAAAATTACTACAAAAGACAACAATATGAGGATGTCCGTGTATCTGTCTGTTTGTCTGTCTGTTTGTCTGTCTGTTTGTCTATCTGTTTGTCTATCTGTTTGTCTGTCTGTTTGTCTGTCTATTTGTCTGCCTGTTTGTCTGTAAGGATAACGCAAATATCCTTTTTCTCATTTTTCCTTAGAAAAACTGGCTTTATGGGGTTTTGGGGGTCGTTGAATTCCAAAATTCGTAACGGGAGGTCCTGAAAACTTATTTTAAGTAATTTCTTTGTTTTTTGGTGCAAAAAAAACTTATGCACAATACCATAACCCGACAACGGGTATGCAATCTAGTAACATTTAAAACATTGTGCAAAACAGATCGTAATTCTTATTGAAATTTATTATTGTAAGAGTATAACTTAATGTCTTTTTTTTAACAGCTCGTTCGACGGTTAGTATTGGCGATACAGAAAGTATTACTAGTGACATAGCGCCTTTACCAAACCCTCCACTTTATATGCCATATTCAGGTATTTATTTTGTGCGATTCGTTATTATAAATTTACAAAAAAAAATTTACATATCATAATTTAATTTCAGCAACTTATAATCCTAGTCATGGATATCAGCCAATCCAATACGGTTGTACAGATAGGCACATTTCATCAGGTACGTAGAGCAAGACGATCCTAAGTCGCATTTTGCAAATTGTTCAGAAGAGACATTTTAAAACATTTTAAAATATTGTTTGTTAAAAAAATTATTACAGATTGACAGGACTGACAGACTAACAGATTGACAGGACTGACAGACTGACTCAAAAACCTCAAAATAAATACAATACTTAAATGTACTTCATATAAGAAAGTGAAAACAATATTTAGGCACAGAAAACAGGGCACGAATCATAGCAGACGCGTCGTCTGCAAAAACGCGTCTTAAATTTTCTTCAGGGTTATTCTTTTCCCCAAAATCACACAAGTTTTACAAAAGTGCAAACATTTTGACAGATGTGACAATCAAAGCACTGCATTGAACTGAAAAAATCACATGTCGGTAATCAGGATTGCAAAATCTGTCGCGTCGATTTGGGTGTTTTGCAGATGCGTCGGTTACTATGATTCGTGCCCAGAACTAAAGAAATCGATATGTTAACAGAAAACTTGAAGTTAGTCAAGGCTTTATTTAACTGCCAATAGGTGGCAGTGTAAGTTCTGCTGTTTTGTTACAGTTCCTTTTTTGTGATGTTAATTTGTTGGGGGGAGGGGGATTGAAAAAATAACATACAGTGCTGCAACTTTAATTTTTAACCCATCAAAATGTGATGCTTGATTTTTTTTAAATATGTTAAAATTTATTTTGTTTAATTGTTGTTTTTTAAAAGAATTTATTGTACACATCAGAAATTTTCTTTAATTACAGGTTCAAGTAGTTCGGATGTTCTGACAAGTAAAGACATTTCCGCATCCCAAATCGATATCACATCAATAATTCATCAGACAAATCAAAGTAAGTTGGATAGTGTCGATCTTACAACGAATATTTGTTATACAGAGGTTTAAAGGAGAATATCTCTCGTAGCATCGAAGGGAAGCAAGATGGCGTTTTTTTTTTGTTATATGAACTTAAAAGAGTCCTCCATTCAACGGAGGAAACCCACAAAAAATCCGTTGACTAGTGTACGGGAAAGATGGGAGGGGAACTTCTGCTACGTACATAGCTAAAAACACCCGCGCCGTCGCAAGCAATACAACGTAATATGGTTAATTGTTATCCGTGGAGGGGTTCAAAAGTTACAGGGGAACATCCTTCTCTGATAGCTACAACTGAAATCGGCTATTTCATACGCGGGGCAAGTTTTTCCATGCTGCTTACAGGTCAATCGAAAATAAGGGGTTTTGATCAAAAAAATCATAGCTCTGCTATTTTTTGAATCATCAAAAATTTTTGAATCATCGTAAAACTATAACGAGCTTCACTTTTTAAAAGTTTTTATTTAGATTACCTTCGTATTTGTTTGTCTGTCTGTCTGTCAGCGTCAAATTTCGAAATCCAATTCTGGCCAACTTTCACTCATCCGACGGACTTGAAATTTTGTACACATAAGTAAAACCAATGATAATACAAGATTTTCACTACTTCGTTCTTGTTAGGATAAGGGAAGGTTCTGTAAGGATAACGCGATTAAACATTTTCCCAAAATTTTCCGAAAAAAGTCTCATATGGGGATTTTTGGGGTCGCTACATACTATTCTCACGTCAAGAAATCTGTAAGGGTGACAGAAGGTCCTGTTAGGATAACGTGATGATCGTTTTTCACAAATTTTCCGGGAAAAAGTCTCATCTGGTGGTTCTGCGCGTTTTTTGGGGTCTGTGAAATCAATTCTGACATTGATAAGTCTGTAAGGTTAACGGAAGGTCCTGCAAGGATAACGTGATGATCGTTTTTCACAAATTTTCCGGGAAAAAGTCTCATCTTGGGATGCGTCAGAATAACTCAAAAGCAAGAATGTATATTCGAAGACTAAAAAGTATAAACAAGCGTGGCGAAAGGCAGACGTCATTTTGGATTTTTAGTCAAATACAAAATGACTAAATAAGATAAAATTAAAAAATTTTTTAACAAATTAAATATTTTTTTAAAAAATGCGCTAAAAAAGAAAAATATTATTTTATGCGCTGTGTATCAGAACAAAAGCGAGATAAAAGCATAAAAAAATAAAATAAATATTTATCCCGCTTTTATTTCTTAAGACCTGTGTCTATATGGAAGATTATTTGCAGAAGTCGCTTCTAGCAGAGACTTCTGGAAGTTTTTCCCGTGGAAACACTAACTGCATGTGAGCTTCCAGAAGTTGTGACACCAGAAATCTCTTCTAGAAGCGACTTCTGCAAATAAACTTCCATGTGGACACAGGCCTTAATACACAGCGCATAAAATAATATTTTTTTTCCTTCTTAATGCATTTTTTAAATAAAAGCTTTTTTTACCAAATTTTTTTTTTTCTTTCGAACGGCGATTTTTAAGAAATTTGAAAAAAAAAAAATCTTTGTGAAAATTTCTCGCGCTATTGTGAAAAAAATGCATATAATCACATTTAAAGGAAATCCTGTTTTTTCCTTTAACGGTTTTTACGTGTCTTTAACGGTTCTCGAAATATTTGAAAAAATATTAATTTTTACATATTTTTTCCGAAACTAAATCCTGCAGAAGAAAGTTTTGTATTGATTACAACTGATATTTTTGTTAATATTGATGTTTGTTTGTTTTTTCTTTATCTTTCTTGCAGTGACTATCACTAACGGTTCAAATAAGTCGTCAGGATCATCGAATCAGGGCAACACGGAACAAGATGTTTCTGGTACACATTTTTAATTTATTTCAATTATTTTTACACATGATTCTTGGTTTACTTTCAATTCTTCATAATTTTAATCGTATTAACCTTTAGGCTACCGGCATTTTTTTTTTCATTAAAATCATTTGTGTTTGTTTTGAATATTTGTTATGTTTTTGGAATTTACATATTGCGTGGAGTCGCAACCGCGGCAGTCTAAAGGTTAACAAGTTTCGTTGAATCTTTTCATATATTTTTTTTTGTTTTCGCCTTTTCTTTTTGTAGCCAAAAAAAATTGTTTTAAATAAGTTCTTTCTTTTTTTTCGTTTAATTTCAGTTTTTAGTTACATTTAAACAAAAATAGAATTTAAGAAAAAGTTTACAAACAAAAGAAACACAAAAAAACCAGTTTACATCAATGGAACAGAATACGATGGCACATTTAAATTCAATTCGAGTTTGATAAGTGAGGATGTATTTTTACTACTATTACTTTATGGCTTTTTATAATATATTTTGTTTTCATTGGAAAATGTAACACTCATGTATACATGTAATCAGATAAAAACAAATTCAAGAAAAGAAATGAAAAAAAAAAACAAAAAAGAGCTGCTATAATATGTAATTACTATAAAATAAAACAACAACAAAAAAAAAACAGAGATTGATAGGATAAAATGGCATCTAAAATGTTATGCCACTCTGGGCGTTACGTCTTTTTACACAGCTTACATATATAAACATATATAAAATACGAAAAAAAATATTTGTAATTATTATGCTAAAAAATTTATTTACATTACCGTCAAATTCTTATTTCATTAAACGAATATTAGAAAAAAAAAATCGCATTTTCTTATTTCATAGACGAAACTTACCCCTACCCCAATTCCAGGGTTCTGGAGTCGAGGTTTGAGATTATTTAATGATTTTTTAGTCGAAGGAGTAGGAGTTGGAGAGACCTTCTTGACTTTCATTAGCCGGAGGCGGATATTCAAAAATTTGAGGAGTCGGAGTCAAATGTTAAGCAAGAGTCCTGCTCAATTCTACACAGAAAGTAATTTTATATTTTGGTCATTGGCGTAACTAGCTTCGATTGCCAAAGATGTCTACATTCGGGTGACCAAATATGCCTAAGAGAAAAAGAGGACGCTTTGCAAAAAAAAATTTTTTTCTTCATATTGAGTACTGGGGCTGTATGTGTGTCAAACCCTTTCACATTTCTTCATGCATTTTTTTTTCAAATGTCAAAAAACTTCTAAAAAATATTCCTCGCATAGGAAAGGTCTTGGAAACATTTTTCCTACTCAGATCAAGCCTCTAAAAACCCCAAAAAAATATTTTCAGGTTAGAAAAGGTCTCGGAAATATTTTTCCTACTCATAACAAGCCTCTAAAAATTCGAAAAAAATATTTCCCGAGTAGAAAAGTTCTCGGAAATATTTTTCCGACTAAGAACACGCCTCTAAAAATTCGAAAAAAATACTTCCCGGGTGGGAAAGGTCCCAGAAACATTTTTCCGACTAAGAACACGCCTCTAAAAATTCAAAAAAAATATTTCCCGGTGGAAAAGGTCTTGGAAATATTTTTCCTACTCAGAACAAGTCCCTAAAAATTCGAAAAAAATATTTCCCGGTTAGAAAATATCTTGGAAATATTTTTCCTTCCCATAACAAGCCTCTAAAAATTCGAAAAAAATATTTCCCGGTTAGAAAAGGTATCGGAAATATTTTTTCTACTCATAACAAGCCTCCAAAAATTCGAAAAAAAATATTTCCCGGTTAGAAAAGGTCCCGAAAATATTTTTTCGACTCAGAATACGCCCCTAAAATTTGAAAAAAATATTTCCAGGTTAAAAATGGTCTCGGAAATATTTTTCCTACTCAGAACAAGCCTCAAAAATTTCGAAAAGAAACTTTCCCGGGTGGAAAAGGTCTCGGAAATATTTTTCCCACTAAGAACAAGCCTCTAAAAATTCGAAAAAAATATTTCCAGGTTAAAAATTGTCTCAGAAATATTTCCTGGTTGGAAAAGGTCTTGGAAATATTTTTCCTGCTCATAACAAGCTTCTAAAAATTCGAAAAAAATATTTCCCGGTTAGAAAAGGTCTCGGAAATATTTTTCCTACTAAGAACATACCTCTAAAAATTCGAAAAAAATATTTCCCGGTTAGAACAGGTCTCGGAAATATTTTTCCTACTCAGATCAAGCCTTAAAAAACTCAAAAAAAAAATTTCCGGTTAGAAAAGGTCTCGGAAATATTTTTCCTAATCAGATTGAGCCTCTAAAAATTCGAAAAAAATACTTTCCGGTTAGAAAAGGTCTCGGAAATATTTTTCCTAATCAGATTGAGCCTCTAAAAATTCGAAAAAAATATTTTCCGGTTAGAAAAGGTCTTGGAAATATTTTTCCTACTCAGATCAAGCCTCTAAAAATTCGAAAAAAATATTTTCCGGTTAGAAAAGGTCTTGGAAATATTTTTCCTACTCAGATCAAGCCTCTAAAAATTCGAAAAAAATATTTCCCGGTTGGAAAAGGTCTTGGAAATATTTTTCCTACTCATAACAAGCCTCTAGAAATTCGAAAAAAATATTTCCCGGTTAGAAAAGTTCTCAGAAATATTTTTCCGACTAAGAACACGCCTCTAAAAATTCGAAAAAAAATACTGCCCTGGTGGAAAAGGTCAAGGAAATATTTTTCCTACTAAGAACAAGTCTCCAAAAATTCGAAAAAAATATTTCCCGGTTAAAAATGGTCTCGGAAATATTTTTCCTACTCAGAACAAGCCTCTAAAAATTCAAAAAACATATTTACCGAGTGGAAAAGTTCTCGGAAATATTTTTCCTACTCAGAATACGCCCCAAAAAATTCGAAAAAAATATTTCCAGGTTAAAAATGGTCTCGGGAATATTTTTCCTACTCAGACCAAGCCTCTTAAAAATCGAGAAAAATATTTAACGGCTAGAAAAGTTCTCGGAAATATTTTTCCTACTCATAACAAGTCTCTAAAAATTCGAAAAAATTATTTCCCGATTAGAAAAGGTCTCGGAAATATTTTTCCTACTAAAACAAACCTCTAGAAATTCGAGAAAAATATTTCCCGGATAGAAAAGGTCTCGGAAATATTTTTCCAACTAAGAACAAGCCTTTAAAAATTTGAGAAAAATATTTCCCAGGTAGAAAGCTCTCAGAAATATTTTTCCTACTCAGAACAAGCCTCGAAAATTTCGAAAAGAAACTTTCCCGGGTGGGAAAGGTCTCGGAAATATTTTTCCTACTCAGAACAAGCCTCGAAAATTTCGAAAAGAAACTTTCCCGGGTGGAAAAGGTCTCGGAAATATTTTTCTCACTAAGAACAAGCCTCTAAAAATTCGAAAAAAAAATATTTCCAGGTTAAAAATGGTCTCGGAAATATTTTTCCTACTCAGATCAAGCCTCTAAAAATTCGAAAAAAATATTTCCCGGGTGGAAAAGGTCCCGAAAATATTTTTCCGACTGAGAATACGCCCCTAAAAATTCGAAAAAAATATTTCCCGGTTAGAAAGGGTCTCGGAAATATTATTCCTTCTAAGAACATACCTCTAAAAATTCGAAAAAAATATTTCCCGGTTAGAAAAGTTATCGGAAATATTTTTTCTACTCATAACAAGCCTCCAAAAATTCGAAAAAAATATTTCCCGGTTAGAAAAGGTCTCGGAAATATTTTTCCTACTCAGATCAAGCCTCTAAAAACTCAAAAAAAAAATCCGGTTAGAAAAGGTCTTGGAAATATTTTTCCTACTCAGATCAAGCCTCTAAAAATCCGAGAAAAATATTTCCCGGATAGAAAACGTCTCGGAATTATTTTTCCTACTAAGAAAAAAGCTCTAAAAATCCGAGAAAAATATTTCCCGGATAGAAAAGGTCTCGGAACTATTTTTCCTACTAAGAACAAGCCTCTGAAAATTCGAGAAAAATATTTCCAGGATAGAAAAGGTCTCGGAACTATTTTTCCTACTCAGAATAAGCCTCTAAAAATCCGAGAAAAATATTTCCCGGATAGAAAACGTCTCGGAATTATTTTTCCTACTCATAACAAGCCCCTTAAATGAGTGACGTATTTTGTCCTTTATGCCAGTCCGTATTTTTTGATTTCTTTATTATTCGCGAAAATGTTTATTGAAACTTCTTCCCATGTAAATCACAGGAAAAAATTGGAAAATTTGACAATATTTTTTACTACACCATCCGATTTCTAAAACGATTAAAATTTTCGGATGGTGATCCAGACAGATATATATATATTATTTATATTAAATATATAATATGCAGTTTATATATTATATATTAAATATATCAAATATATTAAACATTTTATTTTTCCCGTGAAACGAAAAGCACACCTACCTGGATTTTCAGAATCCTACAATGTAAAATAATTCCTCCGATTTCCGATATGCGTATCACTTTCCCCGCCATTACAATAAAACCACCGGAAAGTTCGTGAATTTCATCTTCCGTACGCGACCCGAAACAAAACTGAAACCGACAGCACTTGCGCACGAATTACTTATCGGCGTGGTATGATTTTACGATGCCCGGAAAGCGAACGGCCGTTCCATCAATGGATTACAAAAAAATTAAGGAATTTTTTATTTATTCCGACTAAATTCGATAAAAAATTATGCGAGACACCAAAAAGCAACACTCACGAATATCAGCAAGAAAGAAGTGTCAGGCGGGTGGCGGGCACGAACTCGAATTACTTTGGGTGGAGAAATAGCTTTCCTGT
Source organism: Chrysopilus asiliformis (assembly GCA_964034945.1). Classification (NCBI taxonomy): domain Eukaryota; kingdom Metazoa; phylum Arthropoda; class Insecta; order Diptera; family Rhagionidae; genus Chrysopilus; species Chrysopilus asiliformis. The sequence goes on from OZ035964.1 coordinate 4,741,421, forward strand.
GGCCGCCCTATCACCGCGAATTTTTTGAATTTTTCGGCCAAATGTGAATTTGTTGTATTTTCCTTGTTTTGACTGTAAAATACCAACAGCGATTAATGCGTACCAAGCATAATAAACCTTTTTTCCCATTTTCAGACGGAAATTGTTTTATTATTTTCATTTTCGGAAAAAACTTCTCCTAAGATTTTTTAGCGTAGCAAGCACCGTAAAAAAGCGTGCTTGCCGTAAAAAAGGTCTCGGAAATATTTTTCCTAATCAGATTGAGCCTCTAAAAATTCGAAAAAAATATTTTCCGGTTAGAAAAGGTCTCGGAAATATTTTTCCTAATCAGATTGAGCCTCTAAAAATTCGAAAAAAATATTTTCCGGTTAGAAAAGGTCTTGGAAATATTTTTCCTACTCAGATCAAGCCTCTAAAAATTCGAAAAAAATATTTTCCGGTTAGAAAAGGTCTTGGAAATATTTTTCCTACTCAGATCAAGCCTCTAAAAATTCGAAAAAAATATTTCCCGGTTGGAAAAGGTCTTGGAAATATTTTTCCTACTCATAACAAGCCTCTAGAAATTCGAAAAAAATATTTCCCGGTTAGAAAAGTTCTCAGAAATATTTTTCCGACTAAGAACACGCCTCTAAAAATTCGAAAAAAAATACTGCCCTGGTGGAAAAGGTCAAGGAAATATTTTTCCTACTAAGAACAAGTCTCCAAAAATTCGAAAAAAATATTTCCCGGTTAAAAATGGTCTCGGAAATATTTTTCCTACTCAGAACAAGCCTCTAAAAATTCAAAAAACATATTTACCGAGTGGAAAAGTTCTCGGAAATATTTTTCCTACTCAGAATACGCCCCAAAAAATTCGAAAAAAATATTTCCAGGTTAAAAATGGTCTCGGGAATATTTTTCCTACTCAGACCAAGCCTCTTAAAAATCGAGAAAAATATTTAACGGCTAGAAAAGTTCTCGGAAATATTTTTCCTACTCATAACAAGTCTCTAAAAATTCGAAAAAATTATTTCCCGATTAGAAAAGGTCTCGGAAATATTTTTCCTACTAAAACAAACCTCTAGAAATTCGAGAAAAATATTTCCCGGATAGAAAAGGTCTCGGAAATATTTTTCCAACTAAGAACAAGCCTTTAAAAATTTGAGAAAAATATTTCCCAGGTAGAAAGCTCTCAGAAATATTTTTCCTACTCAGAACAAGCCTCGAAAATTTCGAAAAGAAACTTTCCCGGGTGGGAAAGGTCTCGGAAATATTTTTCCTACTCAGAACAAGCCTCGAAAATTTCGAAAAGAAACTTTCCCGGGTGGAAAAGGTCTCGGAAATATTTTTCTCACTAAGAACAAGCCTCTAAAAATTCGAAAAAAAAATATTTCCAGGTTAAAAATGGTCTCGGAAATATTTTTCCTACTCAGATCAAGCCTCTAAAAATTCGAAAAAAATATTTCCCGGGTGGAAAAGGTCCCGAAAATATTTTTCCGACTGAGAATACGCCCCTAAAAATTCGAAAAAAATATTTCCCGGTTAGAAAGGGTCTCGGAAATATTATTCCTTCTAAGAACATACCTCTAAAAATTCGAAAAAAATATTTCCCGGTTAGAAAAGTTATCGGAAATATTTTTTCTACTCATAACAAGCCTCCAAAAATTCGAAAAAAATATTTCCCGGTTAGAAAAGGTCTCGGAAATATTTTTCCTACTCAGATCAAGCCTCTAAAAACTCAAAAAAAAAATCCGGTTAGAAAAGGTCTTGGAAATATTTTTCCTACTCAGATCAAGCCTCTAAAAATCCGAGAAAAATATTTCCCGGATAGAAAACGTCTCGGAATTATTTTTCCTACTAAGAAAAAAGCTCTAAAAATCCGAGAAAAATATTTCCCGGATAGAAAAGGTCTCGGAACTATTTTTCCTACTAAGAACAAGCCTCTGAAAATTCGAGAAAAATATTTCCAGGATAGAAAAGGTCTCGGAACTATTTTTCCTACTCAGAATAAGCCTCTAAAAATCCGAGAAAAATATTTCCCGGATAGAAAACGTCTCGGAATTATTTTTCCTACTAAGAAAAAGGCTCTAAAAATCCGAGAAAAATATTTCCCGTATAGAAAAGGTCTCGGAAATACTTTTACTACTCAGAAAATGCCTCTAAAAATCGGACAAAAATATTTCCCGGATAGAAAAGGTCTCGGAAATATTTTTCCTACTCAGAACAAGCGAGTAAAAATTCGAGAAAAATATTTCCCGGATAGAAAAAGTCTCGGAAATATTTTTCCTACTCAGAACAAACGAGTAAAAATCCGAGAAAAATATTTCCCGGATAGAAAAGGTCTCGGAAATATTTTTCCTACTCATAACAAGCCCCTTAAATGAGTGACGTATTTTGTCCTTTATGCCAGTCCGTATTTTTTGATTTCTTTATTATTCGCGAAAATGTTTATTGAAACTTCTTCCCATGTAAATCACAGGAAAAAATTGGAAAATTTGACAATATTTTTTACTACACCATCCGATTTCTAAAAAGGATTAAAATTTTCGGATGGTGATCCAGACAGATATATATATATTATTTATATTAAATATATAATATGCAGTTTATATATTATATATTAAATATATCAAATATATTAAACATTTTATTTTTTCCGTGAAATGAAAAGCACACCTACCTGGATTTTCAGACTCCTACAATGTAAAATCAGTCCTTCGATTTTTGATACGCGTATCACTTTCCCCGCCGCCATTACAATAAAACCACCGGAAAGTTCGAGAATTTCATCTTCCGTACGCGACCAGAAACAAAACTGAAACCGACAGCACTTGCGCACGAATTACTTTTCGGCGTGGTATGATTTTACGATGCCCGGAAAGCGAACGACCGTTCCATCAATGGATTACACAAAAATTAACGAATTTTTTATTTATTACAACTAATTTCGATAAAAAATTATGCGAGACACGAAAAAACAACACTCACGAATATCAGCAAGAAAGAAGTGTCAGGCGGGTGGCGGGCACGAACTCGAATTACTTTGGGTGGAGAAATAGCTTTCCTGTGGCCGCCCTATCACCGCGAATTTTTTGAATTTTTCGGCCAAATGTGAATTTGTTGTATTTTCCTTGTTTTGACTGTAAAATACCAACAGCGATTAATGCGTACCAAGCATAATAAACCTTTTTTCCCATTTTCAGACGGAAATTGTTTTATTATTTTCATTTTCGGAAAAAACTTCTCCTAAGATTTTTTAGCGTAGCAAGCACCGTAAAAAAGCGTGCTTGTTTTCAATGTTTTTTTACGAATCTGCGATTAAATCTAAATGAAAATCATGTGCAATTAAACGCTATGGCCAGAAAATTAGTTGCAGAACATTTTTTATTAAAATAGCAAAAAAATGTTGAAAAATGTCAAAAAAAAATTGCTATGCCTCCAAGTAGATTGGGCCGTGAGAAATAATTTTTCGACTGATAGCTAAAAACCCGCCATAATGAAAATTATTTAAATATGCAAAATTACAAATTTTGAGTGTAGGAAAATTGCTTTGTTTTTATGCGCATCGCTTTTGCATGTATTTTCCCGTAAAACTGATAAAAAATCTGTGAAGACGAGTAAAATCAGGAAATGCGGAAAATTAGTGCCAAACAACGGAATTTCGTTCATATTTTGCGTTTTCTTTCCATTTATTAAATAAAATAGCTTCGAAATTCATATTTTCAAAGCGATTTTGCAGTTTCATATAAAATTCCCGCTATTTTAAAAATCTTTCAGACAACTATGATTTTTTTTTAAATCGGGGCTGCTGTCCATTGGTTTGTTTTTCCCTGCAGAAATTTCTTCTATTTTTTAGCGATTTTTTTCGTTTTCCAAAGGACTTATGCTAGAGGTTTGAAATTTTGCACAAATGCGTGTCTCAGAAAGAGTAATAATTGGTAAAATCGGATCATTCCTTCCCTTCTCCCCCATGGAAATTGAAGTTTTTTGGGGGTTTTCTTCAAAAAAAAAAATTCACCGTATCGGAAAAATATTTCCAAACAAGCGAGTAAAAATTCGAGAAAAATATTTCACTGATAGAAAAGGTCCCGGAAATATTTTTCCTACTCAGAACAAGCGAGTAAAAATTCGAGAAAAATATTTCCCGGATAGAAAAGGTCTCGGAAATATTTTTCCTACTCAGAACAAGCGAGTAAAAATTCGAGAAAAATATTTCACTGATAGAAAAGGTCCCGGAAATATTTTTCCTACTCAGAACAAGCGAGTAAAAATTCGAGTAAAATATTTCCCGGATAGAAAAGGTCTCGGAAATATTTTTCCTACTCAGAACAAGCGAGTAAAAATTCGAGAAAAATATTTCCCGGATAGAAAAGGTCTCGGAAATATTTTTCCTACTCAGAACAAGCGAGTAAAAATTCGAGTAAAATACTTCCCGGATAGAAAAGGTCTCGGAAATATTTTTCCTAGTCAGAACAAGCGAGTAAAAATTCGAGAAAAATATTTCCCGGATAGAAAAAATCTCGGAAATATTTTTTATACTCAGAATAAGCGAGTAAAAATTCGAGAAAAATATTTCCCGGACAGAAAAGGTCTCAGAAATATTTTTCCTACTCAGAACAAGCGAGTAAAAATTCGAGAAAAATATTTCCCGGATAGAAAAGGTCTCGGAAATATTTTTCCTACTCAGAACAAGACTCTAAAAATTCGAGAAAAATATTTCTCGGATAGAAAAGGTCTCGGAAATATTTTTCCTACTCAGAACAAGCGAGTAAAAAATCGAGAAAAATATTTCCCGGATAGAAAAGGCCTCGGAAATATTTTTCATACTCAGAACAAGCGAGTACAAATTCGAGAAAAATCTTTCCCGGATAGAAAAGGTCTCGGAAATATTTTTCCTACTCAGAACAAGCGAGTAAAAATTCGAGAAAAATATTTCCCGGATAGAAAAGGTCTCGGAAATATTTTTTCTACTCAGAACAAGCGAGTAAAAATTCGAGAAAAATATTTCCCGGATAGAAAAGGTCTCGGAAATATTTTTCCTACTCAGAACAAGCGAGTAAAAAATCGAGAAAAATATTTCCCGGATAGAAAAGGCCTCGGAAATATTTTTCATACTCAGAACAAGCGAGTACAAATTCGAGAAAAATCTTTCCCGGATAGAAAAGGTCTCGGAAATATTTTTCCTACTCAGAACAAGCGAGTAAAAATTCGAGAAAAATATTTCCCGGATAGAAAAGGCCTCGGAAATATTTTTCATACTCAGAACAAGTGAGTACAAATCCGAGAAAAATATTTCCCGGATAGAAAAGGTCTCGGAAATATTTTTCCTACTCAGAACAAGCAAGTAAAAATTCGAGAAAAATATTTCCCGGATAGAAAAGGCCTCGGAAATATTTTTCATACTCAGAACAAGTGAGTACAAATCCGAGAAAAATATTTCCCGGATAGAAAAGGTCTCGGAAATATTTTTCCTACTCAGAACAAGCGAGTAAAAATTCGAGAAAAATCTTTCCCGGATAGAAAAGGTCTCGGAAATATTTTTCCTACTCAGTAAAAATTCGAGAAAAATATTTTCCGGATAGAAAAGGTCTCGGAAATATTTTTCCTACTCAGAACAAGCGAGTAAAAATTCGAGAAAAATATTTCCCGGACAGAAAAGGTCTCAGAAATATTTTTCCTACTCAGAACAAGCGAGTAAAAATTCGAGAAAAATATTTCGCGGACAGAAAAGGTCTCAGAAATATTTTTCCTAGTCAGAGCAAGCGAGTAAAAATTCGAGAAAAATATTTTCCGGTTAGAAAAGGTCTCGGAAATATTTTTCCTACACAGAACAAGCGAGTAAAAATTCGAGAAAAATATTTCCCGGATAGAAAAGGTCTCGGAAATATTTTTCTTACTCAGAACAAGCGAGTAAAAATTCGAGAAAAATATTTCCCGGATAGAAAAGGTCTCGGAAATATTTTTCCTACTCAGAACAAGCGAGTAAAAATTCGAGAAAAATATTTCCCGGATAGAAAAGCTCTCGGAAATATTTTTCCTACTCAGAACAAGCGAGTAAAAATTCGAGAAAAATATTTCCCGGATAGAAAAGGTCTCGGAAATATTTTTCCTACTCAGAACAAGCGAGTAAAAATTCGAGAAAAATATTTCACTGATAGAAAAGGTCCCGGAAATATTTTTCCTACTCAGAACAAGCGAGTAAAAATTCGAGAAAAATATTTCCCGGATAGAAAAGGTCTCGGAAATATTTTTCCTACTCAGAACAAGCGAGTAAAAATTCGAGAAAAATATTTCCCGGATAGAAAAGGTCTCGGAAATATTTTTCCTACTCAGAACAAGTGAGTAAAAATTCGAGAAAAATATTTCACTGATAGAAAAGGTCTCGGAAATATTTTTCCTACTCAGAACAAGCGAGTAAAAATTCGAGAAAAATATTTCCCGGATAGAAAAGGTCTCGGAAATATTTTTTGTACTCAGAACAAGCGAGTAAAAATTCGAGAAAAATATTTCCCGGATAGAAAAGGTCTCGGAAATATTTTTCCTACTCAGAACAAGCGAGTAAAAATTCGAGAAAAATATTTCCCGGATAGAAAAGGTCTCGGAAATATTTTTCCTACTCAGAACAAGTGAGTAAAAATTCGAGAAAAATATTTCACTGATAGAAAAGGTCTCAGAAATATTTTTCCTACTCAGAACAAGCGAGTAAAAATTCGAGAAAAATATTTTCCGGTTAGAAAAGGTCTCGGAAATATTTTTCCTACTCAGAACAAGCGAGTAAAAATTCGAGAAAAATATTTCCCGGATAGAAAAGGTCTCGGAAATATTTTTCCTACTCAGAACAAGCGAGTAAAAATTCGAGAAAAATATTTTCCGGATAGAAAACGTCTCGGAAATATTTTTCCTACTCAGAACAAGCGAGTAAAAATTCGAGAAAAATATTTTCCGGTTAGAAAAGGTCTCGGAAATATTTTTCCTACTCAGAACAAGCGAGTAAAAATTCGAGAAAAATATTTCCCGGATAGAAAAGGTCTCGGAAATATTTTTCTTACTCAGAACAAGCGAGTAAAAATTCGAGAAAAATATTTCCCGGATAGAAAAGGTCTCGGAAATATTTTTCCTACTCAGAACAAGCGAGTAAAAATTCGAGTAAAATATTTCCCGGATAGAAAAGGTCTCGGAAATATTTTTCCTACTCAGAACAAGCGAGTAAAAATTCGAGAAAAATATTTCCCGGATAGAAAAGGTCTCGGAAATATTTTTCCTACTCAGAACAAGCGAGTAAAAATTCGAGAAAAATATTTCACTGATAGAAAAGGTCCCGGAAATATTTTTCCTACTCAGAACAAGCGAGTAAAAATTCGAGAAAAATATTTCCCGGATAGAAAAGGTCTCGGAAATATTTTTCCTACTCAGAACAAGCGAGTAAAAATTCGAGAAAAATATTTCACTGATAGAAAAGGTCCCGGAAATATTTTTCCTACTCAGAACAAGCGAGTAAAAATTCGAGAAAAATATTTCCCGGATAGAAAAGGTCTCGGAAATATTTTTCCTACTCAGAACAAGCGAGTAAAAATTCGAGAAAAATATTTCCCGGATAGAAAAGGTCTCGGAAATATTTTTCCTACTCAGAACAAGTGAGTAAAAATTCGAGAAAAATATTTCACTGATAGAAAAGGCCCCGGAAATATTTTTCCTACTCAGAACAAGCGAGTAAAAATTCGAGAAAAATATTTCCCGGATAGAAAAGGTCTCGGAAATATTTTTCCTACTCAGAACAAGCGAGTAAAAATTCGAGTAAAATATTTCCCGGATAGAAAAGGTCTCGGAAATATTTTTCCTAGTCAGAACAAGCGAGTAAAAATTCGAGAAAAATATTTCCCGGATAGAAAAAATCTCGGAAATATTTTTTATACTCAGAATAAGCGAGTAAAAATTCGAGAAAAATATTTCCCGGACAGAAAAGGTCTCAGAAATATTTTTCCTACTCAGAACAAGCGAGTAAAAATTCGAGAAAAATATTTCCCGGATAGAAAAGGTCTCGGAAATATTTTTCCTACTCAGAACAAGCGAGTAAAAATTCGAGAAAAATATTTCCCGGATAGAAAAGGTCTCGGAAATATTTTTCCTACTCAGAACAAGCGAGTAAAAAATCGAGAAAAATATTTCCCGGATAGAAAAGGCCTCGGAAATATTCTTCATACTCAGAACAAGCGAGTACAAATTCGAGAAAAATCTTTCCCGGATAGAAAAGGTCTCGGAAATATTTTTCCTACTCAGAACAAGCGAGTAAAAATTCGAGAAAAATATTTCCCGGATAGAAAAGGTCTCGGAAATATTTTTCCTACTCAGAACAAGCGAGTAAAAATTCGAGAAAAATATTTCCCGGATAGAAAAGGTCTCGAAAATATTTTTCCTACTCAGAACAAGCGAGTAAAAAATCGAGAAAAATATTTCCCGGATAGAAAAGGCCTCGGAAATATTTTTCATACTCAGAACAAGCGAGTACAAATTCGAGAAAAATCTTTCCCGGATAGAAAAGGTCTCGGAAATATTTTTCCTACTCAGAACAAGCGAGTAAAAATTCGAGAAAAATATTTCCCGGATAGAAAAGGTCTCGGAAATATTTTTCCTACTCAGAACAAGCGAGTAAAAATTCGAGTAAAATATTTCCCGGATAGAAAAGGTCTCGGAAATATTTTTCCTAGTCAGAACAAGCGAGTAAAAATTCGAGAAAAATATTTCCCGGATAGAAAAAATCTCGGAAATATTTTTTATACTCAGAATAAGCGAGTAAAAATTCGAGAAAAATATTTCCCGGACAGAAAAGGTCTCAGAAATATTTTTCCTACTCAGAACAAGCGAGTAAAAATTCGAGAAAAATATTTCCCGGATAGAAAAGGTCTCAGAAATATTTTTCCTACTCAGAACAAGCGAGTAAAAATTCGAGAAAAATATTTCCCGGATAGAAAAGGTCTCGGAAATATTTTTCCTACTCAGAACAAGCGAGTAAAAATTCGAGAAAAATATTTCCCGGATAGAAAAGGTCTCGGAAATATTTTTCCTACTCAGAACAAGCGAGTAAAAAATCGAGAAAAATATTTCCCGGATAGAAAAGGTCTCGGAAATATTTTTCCTACTCAGAACAAGCGAGTAAAAATTCGAGAAAAATATTTCACTGATAGAAAAGGTCCCGGAAATATTTTTCCTACTCAGAACAAGCGAGTAAAAATTCGAGAAAAATATTTCACGGATAGAAAAGATCTCGGAAATATTTTTCCTACTCAGAACAAGCGAGTAAAAACTCGAGAAAAATATTTCCCGGATAGAAAAGGTCCCGGAAATATTTTTCCTACTCAGAACAAGCGAGTAAAAATTCGAGTAAAATATTTTCCGGTTAGAAAAGGTCTCGGAAATATTTTTCCTACTCAGAACAAGCGAGTAAAAATTCGAGAAAAATATTTCCCGGATAGAAAAGGTCTCGGAAATATTTTTCCTACTCAGAACAAGCGAGTAAAAATTCGAGAAAAATATTTCCCGGATAGAAAAGGTCTCGGAAATATTTTTCCTACTCAGAACAAGCGAGTAAAAATTCGAGAAAAATATTTCCCGGACAGAAAAGGTCTCAGAAATATTTTTCCTACTCAGAACAAGCGAGTAAAAATTCGAGAAAAATATTTTCCGGTTAGAAAAGGTCTCGGAAATATTTTTCCTACTCAGAACAAGTGAGTAAAAATTCGAGAAAAATATTTCACTGATAGAAAAGGCCCCGGAAATATTTTTCCTACTCAGAACAAGCGAGTAAAAATTCGAGAAAAATATTTCCCGGATAGAAAAGGTCTCGGAAATATTTTTCCTACTCAGAACAAGTGAGTAAAAATTCGAGAAAAATATTTCACTGATAGAAAAGGCCCCGGAAATATTTTTCCTACTCAGAACAAGCGAGTAAAAATTCGAGAAAAATATTTCCCGGATAGAAAAGGTCTCGGAAATATTTTTCCTACTCAGAACAAGCGAGTAAAAATTCGAGTAAAATATTTCCCGGATAGAAAAGGTCTCGGAAATATTTTTCCTAGTCAGAACAAGCGAGTAAAAATTCGAGAAAAATATTTCCCGGATAGAAAAAATCTCGGAAATATTTTTCCTACTCAGAACAAGCGAGTAAAAATTCTAGAAAAATATTTCACTGATAGAAAAGGTCCCGGAAATATTTTTCCTACTCAGAACAAGCGAGTAAAAATTCGAGAAAAATATTTTCCGGATAGAAAAGGTCTCGGAAATATTTTTCCTACTCAGAACAAGCGAGTAAAAATTCGAGAAAAATATTTCCCGGATAGAAAAGGTCTCAGAAATATTTTTCCTACTCAGAACAAGCGAGTAAAAATTCGAGAAAAATATTTCCCGGATAGAAAAGGTCTCGGAAATATTTTTCCTACTCAGAACAAGCGAGTAAAAATTCGAGTAAAATATTTCCCGGATAGAAAAGGTCTCGGAAATATTTTTCCTACTCAGAACAAGCGAGTAAAAATTCGAGAAAAATATTTCCCGGATAGAAAAGATCTCGGAAATATTTTTCCTACTCAGAACAAGCGAGTAAAAATTCGAGAAAAATATTTCCCGGATAGAAAAGGTCTCGGAAATATTTTTCCTACTCAGAACAAGCGAGTAAAAATTCGAGAAAAATATTTCACTGATAGAAAAGGTCCCGGAAATATTTTTCCTACTCAGAACAAGCGAGTAAAAATTCGAGAAAAATATTTCCCGGATAGAAAAGGTCTCGGAAATATTTTTCCTACTCAGAACAAGCGAGTAAAAATTCGAGAAAAATATTTCCCGGATAGAAAAGGTCTCGGAAATATTTTTCCTACTCAGAACAAGCGAGTAAAAATTCGAGAAAAATATTTTCCGGATAGAAAAGGTCTCGGAAATATTTTTCCTACTCAGAACAAGCGAGTAAAAATTCGAGAAAAATATTTCCCGGATAGAAAAGGTCTCAGAAATATTTTTCCTACTCAGAACAAGCGAGTAAAAATTCGAGAAAAATATTTCACTGATAGAAAAGGTCCCGGAAATATTTTTCCTACTCAGAACAAGCGAGTAAAAATTCGAGAAAAATATTTCCCGGATAGAAAAGGTCTCGGAAATATTTTTCCTACTCAGAACAAGCGAGTAAAAATTCGAGTAAAATATTTCCCGGATAGAAAAGGTCTCGGAAATATTTTTCCTACTCAGAACAAGCGAGTAAAAATTCGAGAAAAATATTTCCCGGATAGAAAAGGTCTCGGAAATATTTTTCCTACTCAGAACAAGCGAGTAAAAATCCGAGAAAAATATTTCACTGATAGAAAAGGTCTCGGAAATATTTTTCCTACTCAGAACAAGCGAGTAAAAATTCGAGAAAAATATTTCCCGGATAGAAAAGGTCTCGGAAATATTTTTCCTACTCAGAACAAGCGAGTAAAAATTCGAGAAAAATATTTCCCGGATAGAAAAGGTCTCGGAAATATTTTTCCTACTCAGAACAAGCGAGTAAAAATTCGAGAAAAATATTTCACTGATAGAAAAGGTCCCGGAAATATTTTTCCTACTCAGAACAAGCGAGTAAAAATTCGAGAAAAATATTTCACGGATAGAAAAGATCTCGGAAATATTTTTCCTACTCAGAACAAGCGAGTAAAAATTCGAGTAAAATATTTTCCGGTTAGAAAAGGTCTCGGAAATATTTTTCCTACTCAGAACAAGCGAGTAAAAATTCGAGAAAAATATTTCCCGGATAGAAAAGGTCTCGGAAATATTTTTCCTACTCAGAACAAGCGAGTAAAAATTCGAGTAAAATATTTCCCGGATAGAAAAGGTCTCGGAAATATTTTTCCTACTCAGAACAAGCGAGTAAAAATTCGAGAAAAATATTTCCCGGATAGAAAAGGTCTCGGAAATATTTTTCCTACTCAGAACAAGCGAGTAAAAATTCGAGTAAAATATTTCCCGGATAGAAAAGGTCCCGGAAATATTTTTCCTACTCAGAACAAGCGAGTAAAAATTCGAGAAAAATATTTCCCGGATAGAAAAGGTCACGGAAATATTTTTCCTACTCAGAACAAGCGAGTAAAAATTCGAGAAAAATATTTTCCGGATAGAAAAGGTCTCGGAAATATTTTTCCTACTCAGAACAAGCGAGTAAAAACTCGAGAAAAATATTTCCCGGATAGAAAAGGTCCCGGAAATATTTTTCCTACTCAGAACAAGCGAGTAAAAATTCGAGTAAAATATTTTCCGGTTAGAAAAGGTCTCGGAAATATTTTTCCTACTCAGAACAAGCGAGTAAAAATTCGAGAAAAATATTTCCCGGATAGAAAAGGTCTCGGAAATATTTTTCCTACTCAGAACAAGCGAGTAAAAATTCGAGAAAAATATTTTCCGGATAGAAAAGGTCTCGGAAATATTTTTCCTACTCAGAACAAGCGAGTAAAAATTCGAGAAAAATATTTCCCGGACAGAAAAGGTCTCAGAAATATTTTTCCTACTCAGAACAAGCGAGTAAAAATTCGAGAAAAATATTTTCCGGTTAGAAAATTTCTCGGAAATATTTTTCCTACTCAGAACAAGCGAGTAAAAATTCGAGAAAAATATTTCCCGGATAGAAAAGGTCTCGGAAATATTTTTCCTACTCAGAACAAGCGAGTAAAAATTCGAGAAAAATATTTCCCGGATAGAAAACGTCTCGGAAATATTTTTCCTACTCAGAACAAGCGAGTAAAAATTCGAGAAAAATATTTTCCGGTTAGAAAAGGTCTCGGAAATATTTTTCCTACACAGAACAAGCGAGTAAAAATTCGAGAAAAATATTTCCCGGATAGAAAAGGTCTCGGAAATATTTTTCTTACTCAGAACAAGCGAGTAAAAATTCGAGAAAAATATTTCCCGGATAGAAAAGGTCTCGGAAATATTTTTCCTACTCAGAACAAGCGAGTAAAAATTCGAGAAAAATATTTCCCGGATAGAAAAGGTCTCGGAAATATTTTTCCTACTCAGAACAAGCGAGTAAAAATTCGAGAAAAATATTTCCCGGATAGAAAAGGTCTCGGAAATATTTTTCCTACTCAGAACAAGCCTCTAAAAATTCGAGAAAAATATTTCCCGTATAGAAAAGGTCTCGGGAATACTTTTCCCACTCAGAACAAGCCTCTTAAAAATCGAGAAAAATATTTCCCGGATAAAAAAGGTCTCGGAAATATTTTTCCTACTCAGAAGAAGACTCTAAAAATGCGAGAAAAATATTTTCCGGACAGAAACGCTCTTGGAAATATTTTTCCTACTAAGAACAAGCGAGTAAAAATTCGAGAAAAATATTTCCCGGATAGAAAAGGTCTCGGAAATATTTTTCCTACTCAGAACAAGCGAGTAAAAATTCGAGAAAAATATTTTCCGGTTAGAAAAGGTCTCGGAAATATTTTTCCTACACAGAACAAGCGAGTAAAAATTCGAGAAAAATATTTCCCGGATAGAAAAGGTCTCGGAAATATTTTTCTTACTCAGAACAAGCGAGTAAAAATTCGAGAAAAATATTTCCCGGATAGAAAAGGTCTCGGAAATATTTTTCCTACTCAGAACAAGCGAGTAAAAATTCGAGAAAAATATTTCCCGGATAGAAAAGGTCTCGGAAATATTTTTCCTACTCAGAACAAGCGAGTAAAAATTCGAGAAAAATATTTCCCGGATAGAAAAGGTCTCGGAAATATTTTTCCTACTCAGAACAAGCGAGTAAAAATTCGAGAAAAATATTTCCCGGATAGAAAAGGTCTCGGAAATATTTTTCCTACTCAGAACAAGCGAGTAAAAATTCGAGAAAAATATTTCCCGGATAGAAAACGTCTCGGAAATATTTTTCCTACTCAGAACAAGCGAGTAAAAATTCGAGAAAAATATTTTCCGGTTAGAAAAGGTCTCGGAAATATTTTTCCTACACAGAACAAGCGAGTAAAAATTCGAGAAAAATATTTCCCGGATAGAAAAGGTCTCGGAAATATTTTTCTTACTCAGAACAAGCGAGTAAAAATTCGAGAAAAATATTTCCCGGATAGAAAAGGTCTCGGAAATATTTTTCCTACTCAGAACAAGCGAGTAAAAATTCGAGAAAAATATTTCCCGGATAGAAAAGGTCTCGGAAATATTTTTCCTACTCAGAACAAGCGAGTAAAAATTCGAGAAAAATATTTCCCGGATAGAAAAGGTCTCGGAAATATTTTTCCTACTCAGAACAAGCCTCTAAAAATTCGAGAAAAATATTTCCCGTATAGAAAAGGTCTCGGGAATACTTTTCCCACTCAGAACAAGCCTCTTAAAAATCGAGAAAAATATTTCCCGGATAAAAAAGGTCTCGGAAATATTTTTCCTACTCAGAAGAAGACTCTAAAAATGCGAGAAAAATATTTTCCGGACAGAAACGCTCTTGGAAATATTTTTCCTACTAAGAACAAGCGAGTAAAAATTCGAGAAAAATATTTCCCGGATAGAAAAGGTCTCGGAAATATTTTTCCTACTCAGAACAAGCGAGTAAAAATTCGAGAAAAATATTTTCCGGTTAGAAAAGGTCTCGGAAATATTTTTCCTACACAGAACAAGCGAGTAAAAATTCGAGAAAAATATTTCCCGGATAGAAAAGGTCTCGGAAATATTTTTCTTACTCAGAACAAGCGAGTAAAAATTCGAGAAAAATATTTCCCGGATAGAAAAGGTCTCGGAAATATTTTTCCTACTCAGAACAAGCGAGTAAAAATTCGAGAAAAATATTTCCCGGATAGAAAAGGTCTCGGAAATATTTTTCCTACTCAGAACAAGCGAGTAAAAATTCGAGAAAAATATTTCCCGGATAGAAAAGGTCTCGGAAATATTTTTCCTACTCAGAACAAGCCTCTAAAAATTCGAGAAAAATATTTCCCGTATAGAAAAGGTCTCGGGAATACTTTTCCCACTCAGAACAAGCCTCTTAAAAATCGAGAAAAATATTTCCCGGATAAAAAAGGTCTCGGAAATATTTTTCCTACTCAGAAGAAGACTCTAAAAATTCGAGAAAAATATTTTCCGGTTAGAAAAGGTCTCGGAAATATTTTTCCTACACAGAACAAGCGAGTAAAAATTCGAGAAAAATATTTCCCGGATAGAAAAGGTCTCGGAAATATTTTTCCTACTCAGAACAAGCGAGTAAAAATTCGAGAAAAATATTTCCCGGACAGAAAAGGTCTCAGAAATATTTTTCCTACTCAGAACAAGCGAGTAAAAATTCGAGAAAAATATTTTCCGGTTAGAAAATTTCTCGGAAATATTTTTCCTACTCAGAACAAGCGAGTAAAAATTCGAGAAAAATATTTCCCGGATAGAAAAGGTCTCGGAAATATTTTTCCTACTCAGAACAAGCGAGTAAAAATTCGAGAAAAATATTTCCCGGATAGAAAACGTCTCGGAAATATTTTTCCTACTCAGAACAAGCGAGTAAAAATTCGAGAAAAATATTTTCCGGTTAGAAAAGGTCTCAGAAATATTTTTCCTACTCAGAACAAGTGAGTAAAAATTCGAGAAAAATATTTCCCGGATAGAAAACGTCTCGGAAATATTTTTCCTACTCAGAACAAGCGAGTAAAAATTCGAGAAAAATATTTCCCGGATAGAAAAGGTCTCGGAAATATTTTTCTTACTCAGAACAAGCGAGTAAAAATTCGAGAAAAATATTTCCCGGATAGAAAAGGTCTCGGAAATATTTTTCCTACTCAGAACAAGCGAGTAAAAATTCGAGAAAAATATTTCCCGGATAGAAAAGGTCTCGGAAATATTTTTCCTACTCAGAACAAGCGAGTAAAAATTCGAGAAAAATATTTCCCGGATAGAAAAGGTCTCGGAAATATTTTTCCTACTCAGAAGAAGACTCTAAAAATGCGAGAAAAATATTTTCCGGACAGAAACGCTCTTGGAAATATTTTTCCTACTAAGAAACAGCCTCTAAAAATCCGACAAAAATATTTCCCGGATAGAAAAGTCTCAGAAATATTTTTCCTACTCAGAACAAGTGAGCAAAAATTCGAGAAAAATATTTCCCGGATAGAAAAGGTCTCGGAAATATTTTTCCTACTCAGGAGAAGCGAGTAAAAATTCGAGAAAAATATTTGCCGTATAGAAAAGGTCTCGGGAATACTTTTCCCACTCAGAACAAGCCTCTTAAAAATCGAGAAAAATATTTCCCGGATAAAAAAGGTCTCGGAAATATTTTTCCTACTCAGAAGAAGACTCTAAAAATGCGATAAAAATATTTTCCGGATAGAAAAGGTCTCGGAAATATTTTCAAACTCACAAAAAGCGAGTAAAAATCCGAGAAAAATATTTCCCGGATAGAAAAGGTCTCGGAAATATTTTTCCTACTCAGAACAAGCGAGTAAAAATTCGAGAAAAATATTTCCCGGATAGAAAAGATATCGGAAATATTTTTCATGCTCAAAACAAGCCCCTAAATATTCGAGAAATAATATTTCCCGGATAGAAAAGGTCTCGGAAATATTTTTCCTACTCAGAACAAGCGAGTAAAAATTCGAGAAAAATATTTCCCGGATAGAAAAGGTCTCGGAAATATTTTTCCTACTCAGAACAAGTGAGTAAAAATTCGAGAAAAATATTTCACTGATAGAAAAAGTCCCGGAAATATTTTTCCTACTCAGAACAAGCGAGTAAAAATTCGAGAAAAATATTTCCCGGATAGAAAAGGTCTCGGAAATATTTTTCCTACTCATAACAAGCCCCTTAAATGAGTGACGTATTTTGTCCTTTATGCCAGTCCGTATTTTTTGATTTCTTTATTATTCGCGAAAATGTTTATTGAAACTTCTTCCCATGTAAATCACAGGAAAAAATTGGAAAATTTGACAATATTTTTTACTACACCATCCGATTTCTAAAAAGGATTAAAATTTTCGGATGGTGATCCAGACAGATATATATATATATATATATATTATATATATTAAATATATAATATGCAGTTTATATATTATATATTAAATATATCAAATATATTAAACATTTTATTTTTTCCGTGAAATGAAAACCACACCTACCTGGATTTTCAGACTCCTGCAATGTAAAATCAGTCCTTCGATTTTTGATACGCGTATCACTTTCCCCGCCGCCATTACAATAAAACCACCGGAAAGTTCGAGAATTTCATCTTCCGTACGCGACCAGAAACAAAACTGAAACCGACAGCACTTGCGCACGAATTACTTTTCGGCGTGGTATGATTTTACGATGCCCGGAAAGCGAACGACCGTTCCATCAATGGATTACACAAAAATTAACGAATTTTTTATTTATTACAACTAATTTCGATAAAAAATTATGCGAGACACGAAAAAACAACACTCACGAATATCAGCAAGAAAGAAGTGTCAGGCGGGTGGCGGGCACGAACTCGAATTACTTTGGGTGGAGAAATAGCTTTCCTGTGGCCGCCCTATCACCGCGAATTTTTTGAATTTTTCGGCCAAATGTGAATTTGTTGTATTTTCCTTGTTTTGACTGTAAAATACCAACAGCGATTAATGCGTACCAAGCATAATAAACCTTTTTTCCCATTTTCAGACGGGAATTGTGAAAAGTTTTATTATTTTCATTTTCGGAAAAACTTCTCCTAAGATTTTTTAGCGTAGCAAGCACCGTAAAAAAGCGTGCTTGTTTTCAATGTTTTTTTACGAATCTGCGATTAAATCTAAATGAAAATCATGTGCAATTAAACGCTATGGCCAGAAAATTAGTTGCAGAACATTTTTTATTAAAATAGCAAAAAAATGTTGAAAAATGTCAAAAAAAAATTGCTATGCCTCCAAGTAGATTGGGCCGTGAGAAATAATTTTTCGAATGATAGCTAAAAACCCGCCATAATGAAAATTATTTAAATATGCAAAATTACAGATTTTGAGTTTACGAAAATGCTAAGTTTTTATGCGCATCGCTTTTGCATGTATTTTCCCGTAAAACTGATGAAAAATCTGTGAAGACGAGGAAAATCAGGAAATGCTGAAAATCAGTGCTAAACAACGAAAATTTTGCGTTGTTTTTTTCATTTATTCAATAAAGTTGCTTATAAATTCGTTCTTTCAAAGCGATTTTGCATTTTCACTTTAAATCTCCACAATTTTGAAAATCTTTCAGAAAATATAAAATTCTTTTCAATAAAATCGATTTTCCAATTGGTGTCCATTTGTTTGTTTTCCCCTGCGAAAATTTTCTTTGATTTTTTTAATGAGATTTTTTGATTTTCCAAACGACTTATGCTAGAGGTTTGAAATTTTGCACAAATGCGTGTCTCATAAAGGGTAATAATTGGTGAAAAATCAGGTGAAATCGGATCATTCCTTCCCTTCTCCCCCCTAAAAATTGAAGTTTTTGTCGTTTTTCACGAAAAAAATTCACCGTATCGAAAAAGTTTCAAAGAGAAAATGGTTTAGAATGTAATTTTACATAATTCGTCTATATATTAAAATTAAGTGCGATCACACGTTTCCGCCTTGTCGGCAAAATTGTTTGCCTTTGGCGATTTTTTCAATCTTATTTTCTGTCGCTACGGGTTAGTTTTCGGTCCATAGCACGAAAGCAGTTAAAAATAATAATTTGGTGTCTTTGAAGAAGTGCTAGAGAATTGTATTTAGCATCTAACAGTAAAATTTCATGAACAAAAGTAACCACGAAAAGAATTTTTCTCCAAATTTTCCAAAATTTTACTCTGCTGTGTAAAATTTCTCACAAAAGTATTTTGGAAACTCTTTTTTCACAATAGTTTTTTTTTTAATTTCAGACAATTTCCTTACATTTTGCTATTATGAACGTAGATTTACGATAAACAGGTCGTGAGGTATGAATTTTTGAAAAAAAAAAAAAAACATCGTTTCAAGCAAATCTGGGATGGAAAAATCTTTGAGTGACAAAAAACACCATAAATGTCGGTCGGTTTTATTTATGATATATGGATGAGTTGTGTAAAATTGTATTTTAAATACTCTTTTCTGTGCAACTTCTTCGATTGGACACGTAGTTTTCGAGGAAATCGTGAGAAATTGAAATTTTAATCGGAATGGAGGGAAGCAGGTTTACGATGTGTTCCATCTTTTGTAGAATTTTTACTGTTACGTGTAACATTTCGCCTCATTAATTTTATTACCTCGGAAAATCACAAAAATTTGCTCGAGAAAATCAAAAAATCCACAGGAAAAATAAACAAATAGATGTGGTCAAGCTGATTTTGTATTTCAGTTGATAGAAGCTTGACCACTTTGAACAATTTAATGTTTTATTTACCTTTTCTTATACTTTCAAATTCTTAAAAATATGTAATAGTCCAACATTTACCCAATACTACTATTTTTGATTTAATTTAGAGTCAATCGTGACCAATTGACAGTAAAAAAATTTCAGTCCTTCATAGAGGTTTATATGAAAACGAAAATAAATGACTTTTCCCGCTAATATTTCCTAGACGGCTAGTTTGACGCAAAAATCTTCCATGAAGGTTTTGTAGCCCTGTTAATTTACTACAAGTTTGGTAGAAGATGTTATCCCCTAAAATGCACCTGAAATGAAATATTCACGAAAACGCCAGAAATGGATTCCCTCAAATCAAAGAAAATCACGTAAAATCAAAAAAAAAAAACAAAAAAAAAAATGAAATCAAAAAAGCTCGAAAACAACTCGAAACGAAAGTTTCGGATCGAGTTCTGGCTAAAAATCTGTTTGAAGCATGGAATTAGAAAATAAAATTAAATAAAAC
Source organism: Chrysopilus asiliformis (assembly GCA_964034945.1). Classification (NCBI taxonomy): domain Eukaryota; kingdom Metazoa; phylum Arthropoda; class Insecta; order Diptera; family Rhagionidae; genus Chrysopilus; species Chrysopilus asiliformis. The sequence goes on from OZ035964.1 coordinate 4,761,201, forward strand.
TCAATAGATGGCGCTGTTATCCATCAAAATCGTGCCAGAACAGAATTTTTAGACCAGCAATTTTGAGCAGCTTTGAACAATTTTTAGCCTTGTTGCTACCACATAAGAGTCAAATTTGATATAATAGAATAAAAAAACTGATTTTTAATCAAATCTCAGCGGATTCTTAAGAAAAAACTCAAAATACGAAAACATAATTATTTTTACTATACCGTACTTCGTCTCATGCCTGGTACATCCCCGTGAAATCTTTCAAGAATTGGTAAAAAATGGGAAACATCGGATAACTTCTAACACCATTCCTGGACAAAATTTGAGTTTTTGACGTGTTTATCGAAAACCTTGCGTTGAATCGAAAAAGTTTTAAAGAAAAAAGTGTTTAGAATGCAATTTTACATAATTCACTCATATTTCATAAATTCGATCGAATCACATTTATGGTGTTTTATGTAGCTCAAAAAGTTTTCATTTTCTCTGACAAAAATTTTCATTTCAGATTTGCATGAAATCAATTTTTCTTCAAAAATTCATATCTTGCGACTTGTTTATCGTAGATGCACACTCTTTATAGCAAAATGTAGGGAAATTGTCTGAAATTTTCAAAAATACTATTGTGAGAAAAGAGTTTCCCACAAATTCTTTCACGGCAGAGTAAAATTTCGGAAAAATCGGAAAAATCTCTTGTTGTAGTTACTTATGTTTAAGAAATTTTACTGTTAGGTCCTAAATACAATTCTCTATAACTTTTTCAAAGACATAAGGTTATTAATTCTAACTGTTTTCGTATTATGAACCGAAAACTAACCCGTAGTGACAGAAAACCACTCGAAAAATTGCCAATGATGAACAATTTTAACGACAAGGCAGAAACGTGTAACCGCACTTAATTTTCATATATGGACGATCTGGAATGTTTTCTTTTTTTTTATTCCAGATTTTCTTTTTTAGATTTTCACTGATCTTTTTTAAATTTCTATCAATTTAAAGCCAAATTCATTTTACCCATTTCCAGATGGTAATTATTCTCATTTTGTGGTAAAAAAAATGAATTAATATTTGTCAGCACCAGGCAAGGGAACTGAACCTTTTATATTTAATTTTTTCTATAAATTAGCTACCAATTTCCACAAAAGTCCTACAAAATAAAACCGTGTTACCAGAAAATTCATTGCAAAACATTTTCTTATCCAAAAACATTTTCAAATATAGTTCCCATGCTACCATTATGATGGCGTTTTAGAAACTCCCCTCTTGACAGCTAAAAAAATTCGCGCCAAAATGAAAATTAATAAAATTTGCAATATTCCAAATTTTGAAAGCAGGAAAATGCTTCGTTTTTATGCGTATATATTTTGCAGGTATTTTGCCGTAAAACAGGTGAAAGATCTGGAAGAAAACAGCCTGAGAACGACGAAAATCAGCAAAAATCTGACTTTGGCCACAGAAGGGGAAATTTCTCTTTTAATTTTTCTGTTTTCTTCTCATTTAATGGATATAATTATGTAGCAATTGGCATTTTCAAAGTGAATTTGCATTTTCACATCAAATCCCACAATTTGAATTAAAAATCTTTCATAAAACTATAAAAACTTGTTGAATGAAATCAAGTCAATATTCGATGTCCAGTTGCTTGTCTTTCCCTGTGAAAATTTCTTCGATTTTGTTAACGAAATTTTTTGATTTTCCAAATGACTTTAGCTAGAGATTTGAAATTTTGCACAAATGCGAGTCTCGTTAAAAGAAAGAATTGGTAAAAAAATGGGCAAAATCGGATAACCCCTTCCCCTCTTCCCGCTGAAAATTGAAGTTTTTGGCGATTTTATCGAAAACGGTTCACCGTATCGAAAAAGTTCCAAAGACATAAGTATTTACAATGTAATTTTACATAATTCAGCCATACACCAAAATTAAATCTGACCACTCTTTCCCCCCTTTTTCAATTCTTCAAGTGGTTTTCTGCCACTATGGGTTAGTTTTCGCTTCATAACACGAAAACAGTTTGAAATACCACCTTTATGTCTTTAAAGAAGTTGTATAGAATTGTAATTGACATCTAACAGTAAAAAATTTGATTAAAATAAGTAACCAGAAAAGGAGTTTTCTCGAATTTACCGAATCTTTTCCTCGCCGTGAAAAAATTTGGATGAAACTTTTTTCTAACGATACTTTATTTGAAAAATTCAGACAATTTCCCTACATTTTGCTGAAAAAAGTGTGCATCTACGATAAACAGGTCAAAAGATATGAATTTTTGAAAAAAATTGATTTCAGGCAAATCTGAAATGGAAAAAATCTTCGAAGAAATCGCAAATCTTTGAGCGACATAAAATACAATAAATGTGGTTCGGGCGATTTTATGATATATGAGTGAATTATGTAAAATTACCTTATAAACACTTTTCTGTTTATAACTTTTTTGATAAAACGAACCGTTTTCGAGAAAATCGCCAAAAACTTCAATTTTCAGCGGGAAGAGGGGAAGGAGTTATCCGATTTTGCCCATTTTTTTACCAATTCTTTCTCTTGACGAGACTCGCTTTGTGCAAAATTTCAAATCTCTAGCATAAGTCGTTTGGAAAATCAAAAAATTTCATTAAAAAAATCGAAGAAATTTTCACAGGGAATGACAAGCAAATGGACATCGAATATTGACTTGATTAAATTCAACAAGTTTTCATAGTTTTATAAAAGATTTTTAATTCAAATTGTGGGGTTTGACGTGAAAACGCAAATTCGCTTTGAAAATGCAAATTATTATGTAATTTTATCCATTAAATGAGAAGAAAACAGAAAAATTGAAAGAGAAATTTCCCCTTCTGTGGCCACCGTCAGATTTTCGCTGATTTTCGTCGTTCCCAGGCTGTTTTCTTTCAGATCTTTCAACTGTTTTACGGCAAAATACCTTCAAAATATATGCGCATAAAAACGAAGCATTTTCCTGCTTTCAAAATTTGGAATATTGCAAATTTTATTAATTTTGATTTTGGCGCGAAATTTTTTACGTGTCAAGAGGGGAATTTCTTTTGTTGCCATCATAATGGTAGCATGGGAACAATATTTGATAATTATTACAATGTTTTTTGTATGGCTACGAGAAATGGGTCCGAAGAGATGATTTTTTTAAAAATTTACATTGTTTCCAGTGAATCTGTAATGGGAAAATCTTTGAACGCCATAAATGACTATAAATTGTGTAAAATTGTATTTTAAACACTTTTTCTATGATTGACGCGTCGTTTTCGAGCAAATCATGAGAAACTGAAATTTCAAACGGAGTGGAGGGAAAGAGTTTTGTGATATTTTCCATTGTTTGATGAATTTTCACTCTTTACGAAATACACATTTGTGCAAAATTTGCCATTTTTAGTTTTATTCGCGCGGAAAATCACAAAAATTTGCTCGAGAAATCAAAAAATCCACAGGAAAAATAAACAAATAGACATGTGGCGAAGGTAGAGCAGGTGATTTTGTATTTCAGTTGATAGAAGCTTGACCAGTTTGAATAATTTAATGTTTTTCTTATACCTTTTCTTATACTTTCAAATTCTTAAAAATATATAATAGTCCAACATTTATCCAATACTACTAATTGTGATTTAATTTAGAGTCAATCGTGACCAATTGGCACTAAAAAATTCCCCATTTACCTTCATTTCTAAATTATTGCCATTAGTTGGCTTTAATAAATTTTTATTCGTCGTTTTATAGCGGTTTATATGAAAACGAATAAACATTTGACTTTTCGCGCTAATATTTCCTCGACGGATAGTATGCGGTAAAAATCTTCCATGAAGGTTTTGTAGCCCTGTTAATTTACTACAAGTTTGGTAGAAGATGTTATCCCCTAAAATGCACCTGAAATAAAATATTCACAAAACGCCATAATTGAATTTCCTCAAATCGAAGAATTAGAAAATATTTATAATACTTCCCCGCATCGATCAATTATTCCAACGAATTTAAATGAAAATCCCGGATTAAGTTTTGGCTAAAAATCGGTTCGAAGCGAGGAATTAGAAAATAAAAAATAAATCAACTCAATAGATGGCGCTGTTATCCATCAAATTGTACTACAGGAGAATATTTAGACTTTCAGCCTGTTGACATAAGAAATTCCCCTCTTGACAGCTAAAAATTTTCGCGCCAAAATGAAAATAAATAAAATTTGCAATATTCCAAATATTGGTAGCAGGAAAATGCTTCGTTTTTATGCGCATATATTTTGAAGGTATTTTGCCGTAAAATAGATGAAAGATCTGAAAGAAAACAGCCTGTGAATGACGAAAAACAGCGAAAATCTGACGGTGGCCACAGAAGGGGAAATTTCTTTTTTAATTTTCCTGTTTTCTTCTCATTTAATGGATATAATTATGTAGCAATTGGCATTTTCAAAGTGAATTTGCATTTTCACATCAAATCCCACAATTTGAATTAAAAATCTTTCATAAAACTATAAAAACTTATTGATAGAAATCAAGCCTACATTCGACGTCCATTTGCTTGTTTTCCCCTGTGAAAATTTCTTCGATTTTGTTAACGAAATTTTTTGATTTTCCAAATGACTTTAGCTAGAGATTTGAAATTTTGCACAAATGCAAGTAACGTAAAGAGAAAGAATTGGTAAAAAAATGGGCAAAATCGGATAACTCCTTCCCCTCTTCCCGCTGAAAATTGAAGTTTTTGGCGATTTTCTCGAAAACGGTTCATTTTATCAAAAAAGTTGCAAACAGAAAAGTGTTTATAAAGTAATTCTACATAATTCACTCATATATCATAAAACCGTCCGACCCACATTTATGGTATTTTATGTCGCTCAAAAATTTTCGATTTCTTCGAAGATTTTTTCCATTTCAGATTTGCCTGAAATCAATTTTTTTCAAAAATTCATATCTTTTGACCTGTTTATCGTAGATGCACACTTTTTTCAGCAAAATGTAGGGAAATTGTCTGAATTTTTCAAATAAAGTATCGTTAGAAAAAAGTTTCATCCAAATTTTTTCACGGCGAGGAAAACATTCGGTAAATTCGAGAACACTCCTTTGCTGGTTACTTATTTTAATAAAACTTTCTACTGTTAGATGTAAAATACAATTTTATACAACTTATTTAAAGACATGAAGGTGGCATTTCAAACTGTTTTCGTGTTATGAACCGAAAATTAACCCGTAGTGGAAGAAAACCACTTGAAAAATTTAAAAAGGGGGGAAAGAGTGGTCAGATTTAATTTTGGTATATAGCCGAATTATGTAGAATTACATTGTAAACACTTTTCTCTTTGAATTTTTTTTGATAAACCGAACCGTTTTCAAGAAAATCGCCAAAAACTTCAATTTTTGCCGGGAAGGGGGGAAGGAGTTATCCGATTTTGCCCATTTTTTTATCAATTCTTTCTTTTGACGAGACTCTCACTTGTGCAAAATTTCAAACCTCTAGCTAAAGTCATTTGGAAAATCAAAAAATTTCGTTAACAAAATCGAAGAAATTTTCACAGGGGAAAACAAGCAAATGGACGTCGAATGTAGGCTTGATTTCTATCAATAAGTTTTTATAGTTTTTTGCAAGATTTCTAATTCAAATTGTGGGATTTGATGAGAAAATGCAAATTCGCTTTGAAAATGCCATATGCTACGTAATTTTATCCATTAAATCGGATGAAAACAGGAAAATTAAAACACAAATTTCCCCTTCTGTTGTCACCGTCAGATTTTCGCTGATTTTCGTCGTTCCCAGGCTGTTTTCTTTCAGATCTTTCACCTGTTTTACGGCAAAATACCTGCAAAATATATACGCATAAAAACGAAGCATTTTCCTGCTACCAATATTTGGAATATTGCAAATTTTATTTATTTTTATTTTGGCGCGAAAATTTTTAGCTGTCAAGAGGGGAATTTCTAATTACGATAGCATGGGAACTTTAATTGAAAATTAAAGCGGGTGATTTTGTATTTCAGTTGATAGAAGCTTAACCAGTTTGAATAATTTAATGTTTTATTTACATTTTCTTATAGTTTCAAATTCTTAAAAATATGTAATAGTCCAACATTTACCCAATACTACTATTTCGGATTACATTTAAAATCAATCGTGACCAATTGACACTAAAAAATTCTCCATTTACCTTCATTTCTAAATTATTGCCATTAGCTGGCTTTAATTAATTTTTTTTCGTCGTTTTATAGCGGTTTATATGAAAACGAATAAAAAATTGACTGTTCACGCTAATATCTCCTAGACGGCTAGTTTGCCACAAAAATCTTCCATGAAGATTTTGTAGCCCTGTGAATTTAATACAAGTTTGGTCAAAAATATTGCCCCCTAAAATGCACCTGTAATGAAACATTCACGAAAATGCCAGAATTGAATTTTCTCAATTCAAAGAAAATCAAGTAAAATCAAAAAAAAAACTCGAAAACAACTTCACACCGTTCATAATTTATACCGCTTCGATAATTTATACCAAATTAAAATTTCGGATCGAGATTTAGATAAGATTTGGTTCGAAGCATAGATTTAGAAAAAGAAAAAAAGAAAACTCAATAGATGGCGCTGTTATCCATCAAAATCGTGCCAAAACAGAATTTTTAGACCAGCAATTTTGACCAACTTTGAACAACTTTCAGCCTTATTGCTACCAGATAGGCATCAAATTTGCTATTAGGGAGTAAAAAAGCTGATTTTCAATTAAATAATCCCAATGGTTTTTGACGTATTTCTCGAAAACCTTGCGTTGAATCGAAAAAGTTTGAAAGAGAGAAGTGTTTAAAATGCAATTCTTCATAATTCGTCTATATATCATATAGTCGTCCGAACCACATTTATGGTGTTTTATGTCGCTCAAAGATTTTCGGTTTTCTTCGAAGATTTTTTCCATTTCAGATGTGCCTGAAATCAATTTTTTTCCGAAATTCATATCTTACGAGCTGTTTATCGCAGATGCACATTTTTTACAGCAAAATTTAGGCTAATTGTCTGAAATTTTCGAAAAAAAGTGTACAAAATTTTTCATAACAGCGGAAAATTTCGAAATCTTCGGGAAAAAACTCTTTTCGTAGTTACTTATGTTTATAAAATTATATATATTGATCCGATTTCGACGAATTTTTCACCAATTTTTACTCTTTAATAGACACGCATTTGTACAAAATTTTAAAAATCTAGCATAAGTCGTTTGGAAAATCAAAAAATCTCGTTAAAAAAATCAAAGAAAATTTTCGCAGGGGAAAACAAACAAATGGACACCAATTGGAAAATCGAATTTATTAAAAAGAATTTTATATTTTCTGAAAGATTTTCAAAATTGTGGAGATTTAAAGTGAAAATGCAAAATCGCTTTGAAAATACGAATTTAAAAGCAATTTTATTGAATAAATGAAAAAACAACGTAAAATTTTTGTTGTTTAGCACTGATTTTCAGCATTTCCTGATTTTCCTCGTCTTCACAGATTTTTCATCAGTTTTACGGGAAAATACATGCAAAAGCGATGCGCATAAAAACGAAGCATTTTCGTAAACTCAAAATCTGTAATTTTGCATATTTAAATAATTTTCATTATGGCGGGTTTTTAGCTATCAGTCGAAAAATTATTTCTCACGGCCCAATCTACTTGGAGGCATAGCAATTTTTTTTTGACATTTTTCAACATTTTCTTGTTATTTTAAGAAGAAAATGTTCTGCAACTAATTTTCTGGCTATAACGTTTAATTGCACATGATTTTCATTTAGAATTAGTTGCAGATTTGTAAAAAAAATTGAAAACAAGCACGCTTTATTACGGTGCTCGCCACTAGGAGGCGCTAACAACTCTTAGGAGAAGTTTTTTCCGAAAATGAAAATAATAAAACTTTTCACAATTTCCGTCTGAAAATGGGAAAAAAGGTTTATTATGCTTGGTACGCATTAATCGCTGTTGGTATTTTACAGTCAAAACAAGGAAAATACAACAAATTCACATTTGGCCGAAAAATTCAAAAAATTCGCAGTGATAGGGCGGCCACAGGAAAGCTATTTCTCCACCCAAAGTAATTCGAGTTCGTGCCCGCCACCCGCCTGACACTTCTTTCTTGCTGATATTCGTGAGTGTTGCTTTTTGGTGTCTCGCATAATTTTTTATCGAATTTAGTCGGAATAAATAAAAAATTCCTTAATTTTTTTGTAATCCATTGATGGAACGGCCGTTCGCTTTCCGGGCATCGTAAAATCATACCACGCCGATAAGTAATTCGTGCGCAAGTGCTGTCGGTTTCAGTTTTGTTTCGGGTCGCGTACGAAAGATGAAATTCACGAACTTTCCGGTGGTTTTATTGTAATGGCGGGGAAAGTGATACGCATATCGGAAATCGGAGGAATTATTTTACATTGTAGGATTCTGAAAATCCAGGTAGGTGTGCTTTTCGTTTCACGGGAAAAATAAAATGTTTAATATATTTGATATATTTAATATATAATATATAAACTGCATATTATATATTTAATATAAATAATATATATATATCTGTCTGGATCACCATCCGAAAATTTTAATCGTTTTAGAAATCGGATGGTGTAGTAAAAAATATTGTCAAATTTTCCAATTTTTTCCTGTGATTTACATGGGAAGAAGTTTCAATAAACATTTTCGCGAATAATAAAGAAATCAAAAAATACGGACTGGCATAAAGGACAAAATACGTCACTCATTTAAGGGGCTTGTTATGAGTAGGAAAAATATTTCCGGGACTTTTTCTATCAGTGAAATATTTTTCTCGAATTTTTACTCACTTGTTCTGAGTAGGAAAAATATTTCCGAGACCTTTTCTATCCGGGAAATATTTTTCTCGAATTTTTACTCGCTTGTTCTGAGTAGGAAAAATATTTCCGAGACCTTTTCTATCCGGGAAATATTTTTCTCGAATATTTAGAGGCTTGTTCTGAGTAGGAAAAATATTTCCGAGACCTTTTCTATCCGGGAAATATTTTTCTCGGATTTTTACTCGCTTTTTGTGAGTTTGAAAATATTTCCGAGACCTTTTCTATCCGGGAAATATTTTTGTCGGATTTTTAGAGGCTGTTTCTTAGTAGGAAAAATATTTCCAAGAGCTTTTCTGTCAGGAAAATATTTTTCTCGGTTTTTAAGAGGCTTGTTCTGAGTAGGAAAAATATTTCCGAGACCTTTTCTATCCGGGAAATATTTTTCTCGAATTTTTGCTCACTTGTTCTGAGTAGGAAAAATATTTCTGAGACCTTTCTATCCGGGAAATATTTTTGTCGGATTTTTAGAGGCTGTTTCTTAGTAGGAAAAATATTTCCAAGAGCGTTTCTGTCCGGAAAATATTTTTCTCGAATTTTTAGAGTCTTCTTCTGAGTAGGAAAAATATTTCCGAGACCTTTTTTATCCGGGAAATATTTTTCTCGATTTTTAAGAGGCTTGTTCTGAGTGGGAAAAGTATTCCCGAGACCTTTTCTATACGGGAAATATTTTTCTCGAATTTTTAGAGGCTTGTTCTGAGTAGGAAAAATATTTCCGAGACCTTTTCTATCCGGGAAATATTTTTCTCGAATTTTTACTCGCTTGTTCTGAGTAGGAAAAATATTTCCGAGACCTTTTCTATCCGGGAAATATTTTTCTCGAATTTTTACTCGCTTGTTCTGAGTAGGAAAAATATTTCCGAGACCTTTTCTATCCGGGAAATATTTTTCTCGAATTTTTACTCGCTTGTTCTGAGTAAGAAAAATATTTCCAAGACCTTTTCTAACCGGAAAATATTTTTCTCGAATTTTTACTCGCTTGTTCTGAGTAGGAAAAATATTTCCGAGACGTTTTCTATCCGGGAAATATTTTTCTCGAATTTTTACTCGCTTGTTCTGAGTAGGAAAAATATTTCCGAGACCTTTTCTATCCGGGAAATATTTTTCTCGAATTTTTACTCACTTGTTCTGAGTAGGAAAAATATTTCTGAGACCTTTCTATCCGGGAAATAATTTTGTCGGATTTTTAGAGGCTGTTTCTTAGTAGGAAAAATATTTCCAAGAGCGTTTCTGTCCGGAAAATATTTTTCTCGCATTTTTAGAGTCTTCTTCTGAGTAGGAAAAATATTTCCGAGACCTTTTTTATCCGGGAAATATTTTTCTCGATTTTTAAGAGGCTTGTTCTGAGTGGGAAAAGTATTCCCGAGACCTTTTCTATACGGGAAATATTTTTCTCGAATTTTTAGAGGCTTGTTCTGAGTAAGAAAAATATTTCCGAGACCTTTTCTATCCGGGAAATATTTTTCTCGAATTTTTACTCGCTTGTTCTGAGTAGGAAAAATATTTCCGAGACCTTTTCTAACCGGAAAATATTTTTCTCGAATTTTTACTCGCTTGTTCTGAGTAGGAAAAATATTTCCGAGACCTTTTCTATCCGGGAAATATTTTTCTCGAATTTTTACTCGCTGGTTCTGAGTAGGAAAAATATATCTGAGACCTTTTCTATCCGGGAAATATTTTTCTCGAATTTTCACTCGCTTGTTCTGAGTAGGAAAAATATTTCCGAGACCTTTTCTATCCGGGAAATATTTTACTCGAATTTTTACTCGCTTGTTCTGAGTAGGAAAGATATTTCTGAGACCTTTTCTGTCCGGGAAATATTTTTCTCGAATTTTTACTCGCTTGTTCTGAGTAGGAAAAATATTTCCGAGACCTTTTCTGTCCGCGAAATATTTTTCTCGAATTTTTACTCACTTGTTCTGAGTAGGAAAAATATTTCCGAGACCTTTTCTATACGGGAAATTTTTTCTCGAATTTTTACTCGCTTTTTCTGAGTAGGAAAAATATTTCCGAGACCTTTTCTATCCGGGAAATATTTTTCTCGAATTTTTACTCGCTTTTTCTGAGTATGAAAAATATTTCCGAGACCTTTTCTATCCGGGAAATATTTTTCTCGAATTTTTACTCGCTTGGTCTGAGTAGGAAAAATATTTCCGAGACCTTTTCTGTCCGGGAAATATTTTTCTCGAATTTTTACTCGCTTTTTCTGAGTATGAAAAATATTTCCGAGACCTTTTCTATCCGGGAAATTTTTTCTCGAATTTTTACTCGCTTTTTCTGAGTAGGAAAAATATTTCCGAGACCTTTTCTATCCGGGAAATATTTTTCTCGAATTTTTACTCGGTGGTTCTGAGTAGGAAAAATATATCTGAGACCTTTTCTATCCGGGAAATATTTTTCTCGAATTTTCACTCGCTTGTTCTGAGTAGGAAAAATATTTCCGAGACCTTTTCTATCCGGGAAATATTTTACTCGAATTTTTACTCGCTTGTTCTGAGTAGGAAAGATATTTCTGAGACCTTTTCTGTCCGGGAAATATTTTTCTCGAATTTTTACTCGCTTGTTCTGAGTAGGAAAAATATTTCCGAGACCTTTTCTGTCCGCGAAATATTTTTCTCGAATTTTTACTCACTTGTTCTGAGTAGGAAAAATATTTCCGAGACCTTTTCTATCCGGGAAATTTTTTCTCGAATTTTTACTCGCTTTTTCTGAGTAGGAAAAATATTTCCGAGACCTTTTCTATCCGGGAAATATTTTTCTCGAATTTTTACTCGCTTTTTCTGAGTATGAAAAATATTTCCGAGACCTTTTCTATCCGGGAAATATTTTTCTCGAATTTTTACTCGCTTGGTCTGAGTAGGAAAAATATTTCCGAGACCTTTTCTGTCCGGGAAATATTTTTCTCGAATTTTTACTCGCTTGTTCTGAGTAGGAAAAATATTTCCGAGACCTTTTCTGTCCGCGAAATATTTTTCTCGAATTTTTACTCACTTGTTCTGAGTAGGAAAAATATTTCCGAGACCTTTTCTATCCGGGAAATATTTTTCTCGAATTTTTACTCGCTTGTTCTGAGTAGAAAAAATATTTCAGAGACCTTTTGTAAGCAGGGAATATTTTGTTAGAGTTTTTGGAAACTATTTCTGGAGAGAAAAAATATGTTTGAGATCTTTTCAAATCAGGGAATATATTTTTCGAATTTTTAGAAGCTGTTTATGAACAGGAAAAATATTTTCGGAACCTTTTCTTGGCTGGAAATATTTTCTTGAGCTTTTGGAAGCTATTTCTGACCAGGAAAAATATTTCCGAGAGATTTCTAAGCCGTTTCTAGTCAGAAAATACATATTTTTTTATTTTTAGAGGCTATTTCGTTTGTTTTACAGCAAAATACCTGCAGCAATGATGCGCATTAAAGTTAAGCATTTTTCGTCATTCACAGTCTGTAATTTTGATTTTTGTTTCCTGAGTTCCAAATTGTGGTAATTTTTTAGTCTTTTATTTGAAATCCCACAACCCAAATTGACAAGCAAAATAATGGTCGGCAAGCAGCCTTACGTGAGTACGCCAAGTTTCAAATCAATCGGATTTGCGGAAGTCGATCAAAATTAGGTTACAAATTTTGCACAGAAGAAAGCCCGAAGAAGGTTTGCTCATTTCACAAGTCATTTACAAGTAAAAACTCATAAGATAAAAATAAATAAAAAAATGAAAATTCGTGCTAAATCTGTTTTACTAAAAGAAACTTCTCGGGGCGAAATCCAATATGACGTCTGCATTTCCCCACGCTTTTATATACAATACTTTTTAGTCTTCCAATATATATACTTGCCTTTGAGATGTCCTAACTGATTTTTTCACTCTAGAATCGGCTTCATCAATTCCAAAAATTCCCAGATGAGATTATTTGAAGAAAAGGAGAATCACGTTATCCTGACAGGATCTTCCGTTATCCTTACAGACTTCTTAATGCCAGAGTCGGATTCCGCGAGGTGAGATTTTTTCCCAGAAAATGTGAGGAAAAGGATAATCACGTTATCCTAACAGGTTATCCTTACAAAGACGATGTATTTTATTGTCATCCGACTTACGTATGTGTGTTTCAAGTCAATCGGATGAATATAAGTGAGTCAAAATTAGATTGCAACATTTGACCCTGACAAACAGACTGACAAACAGACCAAAGCAAGCTAAATAAAACTAAAAAAAACGACTTTTTTCTCCTGTGGCGTGGCGGTGGTAGAAAAAAATCAAAAAACCATACAAACATATAACAAGTTTTTTTTTTGCTTTTGTACTTTTCATAATGGCTGTTTAAAAAAAATTAACAAAATTTACATAGACCTAAAATGGTTAAAATTAACAATAAATTGTTTCTAATTCAAAGTAAACAACACTACACAAGTTTCAAGATATTAAAAAATATAGTAAAATAAAGGCATCGTTTTGAATGTGAATCGGAAAATCCTTTCGAAATTTATTTGCGATATTGTATTGTGTGACTGCATTAGGCGTTTTCCAGCGTTTGGCCTTGGGGTGGCACTCCAGGTATAGCAAATCGCTGTATTGAATTACTTCAGCCTGGTAATAGGGGTGTAGATCAGGCGTAGTTAAATTCACAAAAGTTCTCCGAGATGGCACTTCGGTGGACATAATGCGATTTTACTACCACACATATTAATATTCTAATCGTATGTATATTGATTAAAGTTTAGATAGCGCAATTAAATAATTATTTTAATAAAACGATGACATGTTTATCTCTTGCCAAATACGCTTCCAACTGTTGGCAACTCATTCCCGTTGAGCAGCAAATCTCATCGAATGATTTCAGTCCATTGAAGTAATTCCATGAAGCCAGTGCCATATCAGTTGTACTATTATTGTTGTTGTTGTTATTGATACTATTACCGATAGATGATGCACCTGCACTTGCAGTAAAGTAACCATCACTGTTGGCTTCACTGCTACTGCTCCACATCATGAAGTGCTGTTCGTTTTTCAGAGCTCGCCCACTTCTTGGTAGCGGTTTGCTCGGTAGGTGGTGATAGTGTCGATTCTGCGGTTCACCGGCATTGCCATCTGTAATGGATTCGAAGGCGGTCGTATTGGATGGCAATAGCACGGATACACCAAGCTTTGGTTTCGTGATGTCATCCTCATCGTCGGCAAATAAATCTCTACTGACTGTAACGGGATACTAGGAGAAAAATTATTTTTTCAAAATTTTATTTTGTTTTGGTAATATAACACAATTTACATTAAAAAAAAAAGTTTGAAAAAAAAATAAACACGTACCTTATCAACTCTCCGTATGAGCCCCTCCAGCTGCCCAAATAACACCATTTGCTTTTCATTTATATTCAGGGCGGCCGGATTGAAGCGTACGCATAGCTCACCGAATGTTGCACCGTGCGCCATTGACGCGAATATCCGGAAAACATCCCGGACGCTGGCATTTTGACGGCCCGATTTCGAACATTTCAGGATGCATTTCCGCTGCAGTTCTCGGCATTTTGCTAACTGTGAGATTTTTGGCGTTGGCCGATAAACGTTGCTATATTGAAATACTGGCACAATAACGGCAACACCGAGCACAACAAGATGTCGGATGCAGTGACATACCAGCTCCAATGCAACATCGGCCAATGCCGTTATTCGATTGATATGATTGAAACCGTCAATGTACGGTAGGATCTGAAAGCGATAGCAAAAACCAAAGAAAACATTGATATCTTGCTACGGTAAAAACAGGTAAAAATTGCGTCTATTTCATACGAAGCAGGGCAAGTTTTGCTATCCTGCTTGCGGGTCAATTAAAAATGGTGGGTTTTGATGAAAAAATAAGGAACTCGTTGCTCTGCTGTATTTAGAATCAATATTTTTTGAAATATTGTAAAGCAACATTTATTTATTTGCCCTGCATTTCAAACGCGGCTAGTTATTTTTCAAATGAGAGATTTTCTTTTTAAAAATTGAGGCTCGTATAGTAAGTCCGGATCAGATTTTTTTAAAAATCTTTCAGTGATTGGCATTACAGGACAGTGAAAATAGCTATATTGGGCTGTAAAATCAAATTATTTTGAGCCATGCTGGAATATGAAATGCCCGGAAATTTACCCTGCATACGAAATAGACGCCTTTCTATGTTATTTTGTTCTTCTTAAAGTGAATAAACATTATTTTAACTTACACGTAAAGTTGTTAAATCCCATTGAGCCGGAACGTATTTATAAAACTCATCGGTTAATGCAGCTGCCTGGTATGGATAAACTTTTACAGTTTCTCGATAGCTTGGGACAACACATAATGGAATTAATGTGCTACCCTCTGAAAAAATATTATTTTAAAGTCGTATGAAGAATTTAAACTAGTTATGCATTTTTGGAGCGTCATATAAGTCCATAGAACGAGGTTCTACTCAGTGGCATAGCAAGCATTGGTGGCATTAGGGGCGGATATTGAAATTTCCCATCTTTTCTTAGCGAAAGTTTAAAGAATTTTGTGTAATTTTGTGTATAAGGTATTTGCTAAAATCTGACACTCTGCCTATCAGTTAGTGGTCAGTCAGTCGTCAGTCTGGTAGTCTGTCTGTCTATGTAAAAGATTACTCAGAAACTACTAAAGCTAGAGCCATAAAATTTTACCGTGATGTTTGAACCTTCCAACTTTTCCATTACCCGAAAGTAATCAAAATGGCGGGTTTTTAAAGATCCTAATCTCGTTTTATGCGGTTTTGAAAACAATCTCAATTGAAAAGGACTCCCTGAAACCTTAATCCGCCTTTGTCGCTGCTTTTACGCCACTAGCTTCACTCTATTGGACTCCGGCCGTCAAAAATTGTTAGATATTTACCTTGTAACATGCACATCTTTTGCGAATTAATATCGTTTCGGACTTGTGTTAGTAGACGAGCTATACGTGTCATTTGTGCCGCGTCATGTTGCTGGGAAAGTATTTTATTCGAAATTTCCATAGCCAACTGTAATTTAATGGGTATTTTATGTAGTTTTCACACAAACAAGAAAAACCTGTAATTTTTTAACAGATTTTTCCAAGTAAAACCTGAAAATCTACTAATCATAATTACTGCACTGAGTGAAATCGAGCATGTACTTGAATCAAGAACCGTTATTTGATTTAACTGTTTTTCATTTATATTCCGAAATCAAATGTTTTTTTTTTATTTGAATTAAAAGAGAAAGACGGTAAAAATAAATATCAAATCGTTCATTTTTAATGCAAATTATTTAAAACAAATGGCTCGTGTTTGATTTAAATCTATCTAAAATTATTTAAATGAAAAGTATTTAAATACCCAATCAGCTAATCTGACTGTTCGACAGGATGCACCTTTTTATGCCATGCGGTCAAAACAAATAACCGAGCATTTGTTTTGAATGTATGGGTAATTATATCGCGGCTATTAGAAATGGCGAATAGAAAAGAGATTGTTTTTATACACGAAGAATATCAAAGATGTCGATATGGTTATCCTGATAATTATGCCACTTTTGAACACGACATTAAAACCTTTTTTTTTATTTGTTTTTTTGTCCACCGGTGGCGCGGCCGCGCTCCATTTTCTGGCCATAGTGACAAGGGAGCAATGCCCCCCAATTAAACCAGTGAGTAGAAGAGAGGTTACTTTATGGTGGCATCGCAGCTTTCTCGCTACCTCTACTACAAAAACAAATATCGTTTGGTTTAAATAATTTTCATTCAAATCAAATACAACTTTCGGGGATTTTTTTTACTTGATTCAAATTGCTTTTTTGTTACATCGAATGACAATTTACGCGTCAGTGTAGTAATTTTTACTAGCCTATTCGCTAAACTTACCAGATATTCGGATAGCTTTCTAACGACCGGCTCATAGCCAATTGTCCGTGTTGTTGGCGCGAACACAAAACAAATATTAAAATAGAATGCATTTCTAGCGTATTGTTTGTGATCGATTCGGACGGGATAACCTAATATTTTAATACCTAAAAGAGAACTATTTCAAATGAAAAAAACATTTACTTTTCACTTTTCCAAAAAAAAAAATTAAAAAAAAAATTAAAAAAACCGTCGTCAGTCGTCAGTCAGTCAGTCGTCAGTCAGTCTGTCAGTCTGCCTGTGTACAAGATTTCTCAAAAACCTACTTTTACTGTTGTCTGCAATCTTTTACCGTTATTGCGAAATTTTCAATAAACAGCAAAAAAAAATTATACGTTTTTGCAAATTGCTTGCAAACTAACGGTATTTTGAAAGAAGAGTGTATTTTAAAAAGTGTTCGATTTGGTTTTACGAAATTTTTATGTAGCAGTAGCAAAATTTTCTTAAGGAAATCGGCGTTGGAGCTGCCTTTTCGGGTGGGTCTTTTTAATAAACTAATGTTTCGCTTTTGCTCTACAAGCTAAATAAATTTGCTAGAAAATATTTACATAAATCGAAATTAATAAAGAGTGGTAATATTCTTGTCGGCTTTTTGAAGTTTTTTTTTGCCATTCTCCCCATTGTGTGTGTTTGATAACACTTACAACGCGGAAAAAAGCATTGCAGCAGGAAAAGCAGTTTTTTTTTTCAATTTATCGAGATATCTGATCGAATCATTTAAAAACAGCTTTGCGTTTGTTAATGTGTTAATTTAAGAATATTCTAAGATCGATCATAATCTACAACATATTTACACATATTTTTATTTTTTTTCAGATCCCCTCTATCGATTTGCCCTCCGTTGAGATGGCCGCGATACGAACTAAGCGCTTGTGTTCGTGATAGCGCTCGCATCCGCCTTAGCGTTCGTATCCGCTTAAGCGCTCGTATCCGCCTTAGCGTTCGTATCCGCTTAAGCGCTCGTGTCCGCGATAGCGCTCGATTCGCATTCTGGAAATAGTTGATCTCGAGTTTAATCTAGAAATCGCGCAAATCGTCCAAAAACAAACATCCTGTTTTCTATTTTTTTTTGTGAATAAATAAATATGCGACTGTCGCGTAGCAGGACAACATAAGGTTATGCCTCTTCTAACTCCGAGAAATGCTAGAAAGCTACTCGGTACTCGTGTCATCTTTACAACTTCGTGCTAGGCATCCAGATGTTAGATACACTAGTTAGATTATCTATTGCCGGGACCCGTTTTAAAAAATCGCGCGAAAAATGTGAATTATGCAGAAATGTCGTCTGTTTTTGGGATGGATTTCGAAATTATTGACATTTTATGCTTTCTGAAACTAAATTGGGCATAGAAACGCAATCTCACGCAATGAGTTTGAAATTTGGAGCAACAAAATAGTCACGATTTTTTGGCGTCAAAATTTGCAAGATTTTGTCTACTGTGGGGAGTTTTACGACGATTTTGAACGATCTAGGGTGGTTTTTAGACAGTCGACCATCACTATCTTATTAGTTTTTATTCCAATTGCGTACGTTTTTTCAATACGGCGCCTTTTCGGCGTTCAGGAAAACCATGGGCGGAAATCTTTTCGGGAAAGTCGAGTATTGTTTTTTGCCCATCCTCGATAGTCGCGTCGGCTCGCGGTATCGCCGCGATAGCGTTTTTGGGCCCGCGACAGCGCTAGATATTCGCGCGTTCCAAGAACTCAGGAACCAACCTGGAAGAACAACAGAGATGGAAGCTCGTGTCTTGTTCCGGCTATCAACAAAGTGAGTACTGCATATTATTTATTTAAATACACTTAAATACATTTTTTAAAAGGATCTATGTATTAAAATCCTTTGCAAAATCTTTTTGGCATCGACAGTGACTGACAAATTTTTTTTCTTTTTATTTCAGATTAGTGTTTTAAAATAATTCGATATTTTTAGTGAAATTTAATAAAGGTCTTTTTTCAATAAGTGAAATCAGTGAAAATATGATAAAATTAAATAATAATAGTACTTGTGATAGTAGGGCTTTTTTAGTGCGGGTCGCGTGTTAATTAATTTTAATTATAATAAATTGTGTTGGCTCCTGAAAAATAGGCGGCTGAACATCGTTGGAAGAACTTCACGCAGTCAGAGAACATCGTCAACAAATACCGCTGCCCTTTTGTAAGTCTTTTTAAATGTCACTTTTTTAACTATATTTATTATTAAATTTTATTATTAAATTTTATTATTAAATTTCGCCGTCCTAATTTTGCCTAAAAAACATTTATAATAAAAATGGGGCAATGTTACAAAAGTGTCTTTTTGCCTGTCATCCTGTGTTTTCTAAAAAACTAATAGCCATGAAATTTCACAGGCGTAAAATTTTTTGGTCCTGCGATGGGACGATCCTATCAACTTTTGGTGGAAATCCATTAATCAGAAATAACCAAAATGGCGACTGTTTGGTTTGAACCGGTTTGAAACCGAAGTTTGGTTTAAAAAACCGAAGTATGGTTTAAAAAACCGAAGTTTGGTTTAAAAAACAGACAAAAAAACAAGCTTTTTTTTAAATGCTTGTTTTGTTTTTATGATTTCATTTGTTTATTTCAAAATTATAATTTGAATATTGCACTTACTAGGAAAAACAAATGAAAACCCAACCGTTTACATTGTTTACTGCACTCATGGAAAAAAGTTTGCTTACTGAAGTCAATTTTTTACACAAGTGAACTTTCACCGGACTCTGGCGAAGAAAGTTCAGTGTCATTTGTAGGTAAACAGATTATACATATAGAGGAAACTTAGCCGGCACTAGCTAAAATAGTCCTGCAGCAGGCATAAAACCTTTATTCGAATTTCTCTGTGTGATTTTGGTGTATGTAAACAATAAATTTTTTCTACAGGTAAACTATTACGTAAAATACGTTTTGTAAACAATCTGCTTGAACACTGGTTTTCGCCTCTACACTCGCTCCCGTACTTGTCTGTCAGGGAGTGAAATGGCATTCGATAGAGAAACATAATACAGTAAAACTTGTATAGGCCGGAAATCTGTAAGCCGGACAAATTTCCTGGTGCCGTGCAAGTCCGGCTTATACAGATTTCACAGCACTGTCCCGGTTTTAGTACGGCAACCAATCTGTATCTCAGTCTGTGGTGTTGCTTGTAGTCTGCCCCTTCACAATAACTCCCCCCCCACCCCTTCGTCCATTGTCTGAAATTACTTTAAAGAAAAAAGAAAACACTTACACGGTTAAAAAACTACGCTGCAATTGAACTTGCGGTATTACATATCGACTAACAGTGTCGAAACTATCTTTTGACAGATAATTTGATGGCACTTGAACTGCAATTTGACGGCCGGCTGTCACATGAAATTCACATAGGAATATACATTTGACGATTTCATCACTGCTGCTACAATCATTTTTACTATCAATATTACTAATATTACTGCTAATATCACCAGTTCGATTAAAATGCTCAATATATTTCAAATTTTGTCCTTTTCTATAGTGATTTTGTTGATGACTTTCCTCTCTTGTGTTACGCATTTGATCAGTCTTTATGTCGATATACGAACTCTTCAATGATTTATGCTGTCGCGGTTGATCAATGTTCAGGATTTCTGTTTTTAAACAAAATAAAAACAATAATTTTTTTTTGTTTTTCTTAGCTAAACTTTAATACAAAACTTTACTTTCATCTCCTAATTGATTTTGCCCATTATTATTGCTATTAATTGATCCTGTATTTAGAACCGTTGCCGGAGATGCGTCTCGTGAGGATTTTCTATTGCTTTTCGTACCCATTTTCCTGTAATGAGTTTTTTTTCGTTTGTTTTTGTTTTGAGAAAGAAAATTTTTCAGTATTTTGTGGCATTTCAAAAATATAATAAAATGGGAAGACAATTTTAGTGGGCAGAACATTAGTTTCGGGTGTGTTCTGTTCAACGGTGAAAATTTCTTCGCAATCACTTCAAAATTACAGAATATAGCAGGCGAGGGGGATAAGAAAGGAGATATTTCTGATTTTTGGGTATTCAGGGGCAGATAATTTTCATGTGGGACAACTTGTCGAGCGGTGCAAGATGCTTCAAAATATCTCCAATGCTCGCACGAGACAGCATGAGAGGGCGGGAGAGCATGAGAGATCAATAATAATTGTTTGCGAAATTTGTTGATGGCTTGAAATGTTTGAAGATAACAACGTATTATGGAAATGTCTTCCAGGGTTCCGCGATGACGAAGGGATGTGGAAGTAGAGTGCAAGTCCTTTGAAGATCGGTCTTCTAAGAGCACATCCTTCAAATTTCGGATTTTAATACAGTTTTTAGTGTTAGGCAGGCGGAAATTTTCGCCCAATCAAACCGAAGGGAGTGGTTTAACCCCTAAAATATTGTATGGATCTTCGATACATGTTGCAAAATAAATGCAAAAACCTTAAGTGTCCGGCGCTAGGGGAATTCGCCCTATTCCCTTTTCTCCTAGCAAAGGGAAAAAAATGTTTACGATGTATCAAATCGAAAAATTTATAAAAAAAACATTGTCTATATTAAAATCCTTTAACCTGACTGAATGACTGATTGATTGACTAAATCATCAACAGCCACCCCAAACCCCTGAAGCTAGAAACTTGAAATTTTCACAGTATGACCCATCCATAACCTAGGCGCTCACTAAGGCGGGGGGTTATTTTTTTAATTTCACCGCTACGGGGGTAAACGGGAGGTAAAGAGGGTTGGGTGATTCAAAACCTTGATTTTTGCCCTGAATCCTGCGCATTAGCAGGCTGACAAGTGTTACTTGGGGGTTTTTAGGGTCATTGATCACGAATTCGGTGTTAAAATTACAAAATTCAAAACAGAAGGTCATGTAAAGATAACGCATATATCATTTGCCCCGGGAAAAATTGATATTAGGGTGTTTCGGGGTCGTTGATCACGAATCCGGTGTTAGACTAATGCTGCGTTTACACAAATGACAAATTTGTCATTTTTTTTTGTCATAAATTGTCGTCATCGTGTAAATAGTATAATTTTTGTCATTATTTCTGTCAGAAAAATGACAATCTCTCATAAAAGAATGAATTTGTCCATTCTTTTATGACAGATTGTCATTATCTGTCATTCGTGTAAACCCAGCATTATTCCAAACGGAAAGTCCTGCAAGATAAGATTTGTCTAAAAAGTTTTCAAGTTCTTTCCGGTTTTTTTTTTTGGTATTCTAAAACTCATACAAACAAATTTAACCCGGCAACGATGGGTATGCAAGCTATAATTCCTACATAATTTTTCTGCACATCAAAATGCTTTTGAAAACAGGATTTTTTTCATATTCAAAAGTTTACTATTTATTACCCAAGCAACTTGAAAGCTAGTTTGTAATATACTAGTGTGTAGTAATTATCTTTTTGAACGTAGCTATCCATCCTTGATGGTCACCCTATTTATAATTAAACCATTTGGTGGCAAAAAAAAAAAAAAAAAACATAAGAACAAAACAATGAAATAGTATTTAGCTATGTTTGACATTCAATTGATCTAAAATAGTATCAAATCTACGTTCTAGTTTTATACAAATTGACTTACATTTCATTGTAGACAATCAAGCGATGCCATTTGAGAAATCACTTGAATTTAGTTGGCCACCAATTAAAATTGATTTAAAGAAACACTTTGTAAATAAATTCTAATTAAAATGCATGATGAATAAATGAAGAGATAAAACCGATTGCTACTCAACGAAATCGAAATTTATACTAAAATCATATACTTTATTTTTATACCGATCTGTGTTGTAAATTAATAATTTTACTATCAAAGCATATCACAAAATAATAAATATTATTATTATTTATTTTCTTTTTCGAAAAATTGTTTTCTTTTCACCGTAATCTCTCTTTGTCTCTCTCTCTCTCTCTATTTGTCTGTCTCTCGAACGATTGTGAGAAAATCAAATAAAATTAATACAAAAATTAAATATAGATAAACCGCCTTATAATTCACGTTTGTATTAATTTCTATGCTGCAGTATGGCAACCACTTAGAACAGCAACAAGAAAAACAATAATAAACATACAACGGTAAACAGGCATAAAGACGAGAGAGAGAATAAACAATTTTATGAACTCGTTTGGAATTTTCGAACGACTGATAACAGCAGTAGCACCAGCGACGAGCGGCCACGATTATATTATAATCACGACAAGAAACCGAAAAGAAAAGAAAAAAAAAATTCAAATTTACGACGGAAAAACTTATCACCCTTACAACAACAAATAACAACAACAAATGCCCCACAATTGCCTGGTCCCGGTAACAAGTATTCTAATAGCAGTTATTATACAGTAATTTAAGAAACGTTAAATTACTGGCGATTAGCAGTGCGTTTGCCACCATAAAGAGTTACTGGAACTTATAACGGCAACGTAACGATACCGAACCGGTAGCAATGAAGCGCACATTGTCAATGGCATGGCCGGTGCGGTGCCAAGTAGCAAGATCCGATCTTGGCCTATTCACACGATCAGGGTTGCCAGTTTGTGCGATTTGTTGTGAATTGGGTGATCTTTTTTGTGATTTTGTGACCATATTTGTTGAAAAGGTCGCGAATCGGCGATTGGGCGATCTTTGAAACAAAAAACAAAACATAAGAAAAGCTACAATTGCCAGAGGCTAATCGTCAAATACTCTCTATATGAAGACAGACAAAATGTTTCTTTAAAAAAATCCATTTGTATAGGAGAGGGGGTTAGGAGTGTTCCGATTGGATTTTGATGTATGGAACGGTTATGAAAAAGGATTTGGGATTCTCGCAAAAAGAATACCGAAGAAGAATCTCCTTTTTCTTTTTAAATCAAATCCTTACAGGATTAGGCGGGATATCAGCATAAGATGCAGGGGACGGGCCTGAAGAAAGGACTTACGGGGGGAGGTTGAAGAAAGGACTTACGGGGGGAGGTTGAAGAAAATACTTACTTCCGGTTCATTTTTTTCCTACCGATTCCATTTCACAATCAATGGAAAAACCCAATACCGAAAAAATGATTTTATGTTTTTATGCTGGTATAAATTGCGAAATTAATTGGAATTTTGTATTCCATGACCATTTCCCAACATTTTGTGTTTAAATTTCATTTTGTAAATTTTTGAAATTTTTTGAAAAAATCTCAAGAAAATTTCAAGTCTCGAGAAAAATTTTTTTCTTTAGAACAGCTCTACGGTTTTAGGAAAAACAAAAATCACACATTCTTTAGAATCTTTTTATCTATCAAAATCCGTTTTCCGCGAGTCGATAGGCCAAAAATTACGCGAGAGACAAACGGTTTTCCTAATGTCAAATCCTTAAAAATTGACTCCTTTTATCTCGGAAACGGCTCAAAGGATTTTGATGAAATTCAGAATCTAGAGGTTATCGGGGACGAAGAATCGATATCCGGTGTCCTTTTTGCCAAAAAAAGGATTTTTCAAGGACCTCGTCCTTGTACCGCCCGAACCGTACCGCCCCCCTCAAAAAGGACAAAGGATATCGATTCTCCGTCCCCGATAACCTCTAAATTCTGAATTTCAGCGCGATCGGAGGACTTGAATTTTTCGTCCTTAAAAAAAGTGCAGGGGTCCCCCTTGCGATTTTTTCAAATTTTTGACACGTCTCCGATTTTGCTGAAACTTGGCACAGGGGGGTTTTTATGGCTCCTAATTAAGAATCCGATGTCTGTTTTCCGATATCACTAATGGTGTGGGCGGTGGAGGGGGAGGGTTGTCCCACGAAAAATTGAATTTTCACAAAAAGGACACCGAATTAGGCTCTCCTTTTTGTTTTTAAATCGAATCCTCACAGGATTCGGCGGGATATCAGCAGAAGGAGCAAGAGACGGGCCAAGCGGAGAAGGAAAGGAATGGTCCGACTTTGCCCGTTCAAGAATTAAGCATTGCCGTTTACGAGAAACGCAACTGCGCACAATTTCAAGTCTCTACCTCAATGGGTGACGCGAATAAAAAAAATAGCTTTGGCTAAAACTGATGTTTTTTTAGCTAATGCAGTCTGTATGCAGTCTGCATTAGCTAAAAAATATCAGTTTTAGCAAAAGATATTTTTTTATT
Organism: Chrysopilus asiliformis; assembly: GCA_964034945.1. Lineage (NCBI taxonomy): Eukaryota > Metazoa > Arthropoda > Insecta > Diptera > Rhagionidae > Chrysopilus > Chrysopilus asiliformis. The sequence continues at coordinate 4,785,939 of OZ035964.1, forward strand.
CACATCACCCAATGCTATCGAAAGTTATGGTGGTTATGGACGGTCAGACAAATGGACAGACGAACAGACAGACGAACGGACTTGTGAAAATTAAAATCTTTTGTCATTCCTAACACGGTATAGGGATGGGATACGCTGGAATGATTTTTTAGGAACTCTGGATTCTCCGTCTTCCTTTACCGCTCTATTAAAAAAAATTCAGGCCAATCAGTCGATCAGTTTGCATGTGAAAAATAATATTTTTAACACATGTTGATTTTTGTAAAAATTTGGGAGAGTCTTTAGGTTAGGTTGGTATCAAAAATCATATTCCAACTAGTGGTCTAGTCAACCCTATAACCAACAACTGATAACGAAAATTCGCTGACTTTGAAATTTCTTTAGTTCTTCTTGGTTGTCTAAAAATGCCGTGATCACCAATTTCGCGGTGAGGGGGGTGTACGGTGTATTCAACTTGCTCTTAATTTATTTTTATTTCTTCGAGTTCTTTTTTTTGTTTTATTCTTTTCGTCCGTTGATCGCGTTATAACCAAAAATAAAAATTTTCATCATTTTCTCTGTTGTTTTTTTTTTAAATTTTATTTGAAGTTTATATCATTTTTGATTTGATTTTTTTTATGATTATTTTAATTAAAGCGATATAAACGCAAATAAATGAAATTTTTGATCGTGCGTTGGCCGCGGTCGCCTACCATGGTGTAAATAGAAGTGGCACCAATGGACAGAATGAGCTTTGAATCTGATCTGTTTGAAGGCATTGACCGAATGATAGGCGATCGGACGATCAACGTCATTAGCTTGTCATTATGGGGCCGATGAGAGGAGAGTAGAGAATATCTCGCCATTTCGCTCAACAGATTCGATTTGGTTGGAGCGGTTTATCAGTGGGAACTCACGATCAGTTGGATATCAACGTCGGAGGATGTTGGTATTTATTGGCGGTGCCGCCATTGGTTTCGCGTTTATTTGAAATTTCACCCCCATCCGTTGAATATGGAAATTTCTACTACAGCGATGTTTTGAAACCGTTTTTAGGGGTTGATTTTACAAGATTTTATTTAGTTCATATATTGTATAAAAACTTCAATTTCTTAATTTTGCCTTAACACTCTAACTGCCACGTCAGTCAAAAATACCGGACACCTAACTGTACACAACGGCCACAATGAAAATTATTAAAGTGTTCGCTGCAACCGCAACGATTTTTTGTAGTTGCACACATTTTATGGTAATAAAATAACATTTAGGTATAATTTTGTTTTCATTTTTTTTCTCTTAGTGCCTTTTTGACTGACAACTAAATATTCGAAAAAGGCTTAAAACTGTCGTGGCAGTTAGAGTGTTAAAGACATTTCCCGAGCAATCCTGAGTCTATTGGAGGTTTATTACAGAAATGTCTATCGGTCTGTCAGCCGGTGTACGAGATTTCTCAAAAATTACTAGAAATAGAGCCATCAAATTTTACACGCGTGTTTGGTCCTGGAATGGGACGATCCGTTAACCGGAAGTAACCATCTTAATGTAACCACATTATATACCTAAATGTAAAAAAATCTATGATTACTTTTTAAAAAAAGTACTAGTTTTTAAAACGGAACTTACTAAATTTTTCTGATCATGGACGGAATTTTAATATTTGTTAAGTATTTTGTTATACCTTATATTTATATTTATTATTTTTAAAAAAATTAATAAATGGAAATGAAATAATAAAAAAAAAAACCAAAATGGCGTCATTTTAAAAATCGAAATTTAGTTTTTTGCTAGTTATTCCGAAACTACGCGATTTTCAGTAGTATTATGTATGACGAAAGTTGAAGACAGTAAAATTTCATACAATTTTAATTTTCACGAGAACTCAATATCTCTAACCTGTATAGAGATATACCGTTATTTCAAAGTAATCAATTTTTCCCGTTTTTCTCGAAAACTAACGGGGTTTTGGTGGTTCTGTGTATAAAATCAATCGAAGAGAATAACATTTTCCATAATTTTCCCTTTCACTGTTATCCGATAGCTTTCACCGTTATTGAGATATTTTCATTAATAGTTAATCATAATAGATGCTTTCGAAACTAACGGTTTTTCGAGAAAATTGGTTAAAAAAGAAATTAAGGTAGAACCAGAAACATACGTCCGTGAGTGCGGCATTATTTTGTTTTGCCATCTAGTAGTTGTCACCGCGTCTAAAAGTAGAGACTGAGCTTACCCTACGCGGCACGGATGCGGCAACGCGTTTGAGCAACTCGCAATTATACATTTACTCATATAAATACGTAGTTTTTACTTTCACCGCGTGGGTGCCGCACGCACGCACGCACGCACGCGTAATTGTGGTTTAGGCTTAAGTCGCGTCAGTCGTATCGCATCGCATCAGAACAGAATCCAATTTTATTTTTTTAACTTAATGCAATAATAATGCATAAACACGCTTTGTCTCGATTATCCACCCGCATTTTTTTAAACCTGAATAGAAACTTTTCACAAAAAACTGTCAGTCGCAACTGATAGATGTGAACGCTTAACTAGATGTAAAAAACTGATGGAAAACCGACAAGTACCGTAACAGTTGCGACTGATGGAAAACTGATAGATGTGGCCCCTACTTTAACACGTTCGTGACATTTGCTTTTTCAACTTTTTTTACATTTGGACATCGTGTACCACGGGTGAACTGGTGGGTGGGTGGGTGGTTGGGTGGGTGGTTGGGTGGGTGGGTGGATTTGGACTTCGCACTGATATACTTCTTGATAATTTAGAAATAAAAATTTACGTCCACAAAAAAACTACAGCACTATTTACTCGCGCGGGTTTAAAAAAATCTGTACATGTACCACCAGTGGTACACGATGTCACGAACGTGTTAATCGATTTAATTTTATTAAGAAAAATATTAAAAAAAAAACTTTAAAAATACGATGACTTTTTAATGAATTAATGACCTTGAAACCTTATATACATTATTTTAATGAATGATCGCAATGAAATAGAAGAACAAAAGAAGTTGTCCTGAAACAACTGATTTACCACCGACTAAATGCTTAACTCCCGCTACATTTTGGCCTTTTATACGAGTTTTTTTTTCAAAAAATAAATTCTACTGTTGTCAGGTGTTTGCCAAATGGGAAATGCCTGGACGAATTTCCCAAAAACTCATAATTGATAACCAAAATTAGCACACATAAATATTCCAATTTACTGATAGATGCCCCAAATCCATAATCCATAATAACTACACGTAAAATTTCGGTACTCAATTAATCTAGACTTATGAATGGGATTGGGAAACGCCGATATTTTTCGGAAAACCAAAAATCTTTTTATGAAAAAAAATAAACAAATGAAAATTACTATCTCTGGTGATTTTCTTCGGCTATAATGTTTTTTAAATGATTTTCGTTGTAATTTCGTTTTAATTATCAGCACTTCTGTTTACAAATGTATTTTTGGATAACAAACATTGCTTCTTTATCAAATTGTTTTATGCCACGACAAATATCAATGAAAACCAATTAAATTTGGTAAACACCAGTAGATAAAACCATTGTTTGATAGTAGATAAGTGAGAATTTGATAAAAACTATACAAATTGCATTGGGAAATTCAATAGACTACAAAATCACCAATCGTACCGTAATTTGAATGGGGAAATCTTCGAGTTCAAGAACGGAAAATCGGAAATCCGGTTTCGAGTCAATCTTGTTATCCTTACAGGACCTTCCGTTATCCTTACGGACTTCCTGACGTCAAAATCGGATTCAGCGACCCCTAAAATTACCAGATGAGTTTTTTTTTGCGGAAAATTTCGTGGCAAAATAGTCCCATTATATCCTTACAGGACCTTCTGTTTATCCCTACGGATTTCTTGACGTCAAAATCGGATTCAGCAACCCCAAAAACCACCAGACAAGATTTTTCTGCGGAAAATTTCGTGGAAAAATAGTCCCGTTATATCCTTTCAGGACCTTCTATTGTCCTTACGGTTTTTCTGTCGTCAAAATCGGATTCAGTGACCCCAAAAACCACCAGATGAGTTTTTTTTTGCGGAAAATTTCGTGGAAAAAATAGTCCCGTTATATCCTTACAGGACCTTCTGTTGTCCTTACGGTTTTTCTGTCGTCAAAATCGGATTCGGCGACCGAAAAGATCACCAGATGAGGCTTTTTTTCCGGAAAATTTCGAGGAAATGATAAACCCGTTATCCTTACAGTACTTCCAACATGGCCGCGACTTAAATGGCGCGCTTTTCACGCTTTCTCGCGATTTTTTGTATGCCGTTGAGTACCGAATTCACACTAGTGCAGAAATCCCCCCTCCTCTCCTCTAAAAGTGTGACGTATTTAGTGTACTGTCCCTTATAGGTGTTTGATGTTTTTAAAATACAATAAAAATTTGCGCCGCAGACAAAAATTTGCGCCGTAGAAAAAAAACATCTCAATATTAAAATCTTTTTATCAAAATGCATCGCAGATGAATTTTTGTAACCAAGATTGGGTACAGGCAGTAATTTAACGTTTCATTGTAACGCATTTCGATAAATGCCGCTCCACCATAGATTCTTAGCCAAAGTCAAAATGTGGTACGGAATTTCATAATTGAATTGAAGCCAGCAAACCCTATTCATTGCTTATTAGAAAAATTTATTTTTTCTTTCTTTTCTTTTTAAAGCAGATCTTTTGTAATCCGGAGGTATTTTATGAATTTCTTATCAAATCATTTACCTGTGCGATGTCTTAAAATGTCTAGCTTTTCACAAAAAAATAAAATAAAACTACAGCAGAAAAATCAGATAAGACGAGCGTTTTGACCGATTATCACATGTCAGCCACTCTAAATGCACTGAAGTAAAAAAAAAAAACACACAAAATAAAAAAAAAATATGTAGAAAAAAGTTGTGAAAAAGCGTAAATTCAATCATGGCTGGTAAGCAACTGGCCGTGACGTCAAGCGAAATTGATTTCGACAAGAAAAGCTAAGAAATAAAATCTGTTTACTCGATTTGTTATCAGTGGCAGATGAGTGTGATTATCGCATACTTAGAGCCCAATAATCTTAAATCAGGGACGCAATCAAAGAGTATTCAAACAATTATGACTTCAATTCATCAAAAATATGTGAAACAAAATCCTTCAAAAAAAAATTGATAAGAAAACTTTGATTGGTTACGATTGGATAGAAATCTTAGATACTTTGAATTTTTGTAAAAATATCTTATATAAACAGTACATGACTTTCTTATACGAAACTAGCTTGCAAGTGCCCGGGGCGTTACTCGGGTAACAATAAACTTTTCAGTCTGAAAACAATATTTTTGTTTACAAATTTATTTTGATTTATCGAAAAATCACACAAAAATTATATTTTAGTGGGCGAAAACTTTCCTTTATGATCGATCCGACCAACATTGAAAACTGTATTAAAATCCAATCAGTAGCTGAGGAGATAGCAGGACAGGGGGTTCGCATGATGCGGGATGGAGAGGTTTGAGTGAAGGAAAATGTTCCTTTATGATCGCTTTTTCCAGCTCTGAAAACGGTATTCAAATCCCTTCAGTAGTTTAGAAGATAACCGGTGAGGGGGTAAAAGGGGAGCCGATACCGGCACCACACCTAGTTATGAACCATTCTCGCAACCTAACGGTGAATATGACGTGCATAGGTCGGGTGGTTTGGCTGTGATGCGGGAGGGTGGGTTAGTCGAGGTTTTTTTTCAATTTGCGTTTTTTCCAGGGTTTTTTTTAGTCGGGGGTTTTTTCAAAATTTTCAATTCTGTGTTTTTTTTTTATTTTGCGGTTTTCCCATTACTTTTTAGCTGGGGTTCTATCAATTTTTTTTCGAATTTCGGTGTTTTGTGTTTTTCAAGGATTTTTTTAGCCGAGAATTTTTTTTTGGTGCCTTGTGCAAACAAAAAAAAAATCCTCCTTAGTCGCAAAAAATGGTTTTTCTCAGCTTATTTTGTCTACTCCACTACGTCATGTTCCTGTTCACCCTGCCCTATACCACCTCGCACTTGAAAAAGAAAGGTTATTCTTGAAACATTTTTTTTGTCCTTTTTTGACACCGAGCTCGGATAGCGCCATCTATTGTCTAATTACGATTCTAGACGCTGTAATGGAACGCTAGTTATTAGAAAATCATTTGCTGTTCACCACAAATGTGTTACACAAATTCCATTTCCGACACTCTTTTATTCCTGTTAATATTGCAATTATTGCGTCTGCTGTTGTCTTATGGCGTTTATCTTGTCGTTAGAAGCGAATATTACCGATAAGACGTTTAACGCATACAAACGGGATTTTATATTTGAACATTAAAAATGTGTTAAACATGGCTGGCGACACGACACGACGCGACGCCAAGGACATGCCAAAATCACCGGTTTTTTTTTCCTCACTCGCTTTTGCCTATCCTCAGGCGTTGCAGCGACGTGCTTGCCTACTTTGCGGCGGGCGGTGAGTGTTTTTGCACGAAAAACGTTATATGTCTACATTCGGATCTCTGCGGTCGGCAGTTTATTGTAATTCCTTGCGGCTTCTAGATTATTTGGTGGTCGTGAAACCGAAGAGACTCCACTTGGCATTTAATGTGCGGCCAAAGGACTCTTTCGGTGCCATCCACCGGGGATTCCCAACATAATTGGGGAAGCTTATCGTAACCACAGTATCCCAGTTACCTTAAGTGGTGCTACTTACCCCCCCCTCAGTTGAAAATATCCGTATAATCGAGGCTAATTTGTGTTTATTTCTGTTGGAAGTTTTTCAGGTTTTCTATTTTTGTTTTTCAGAACTTTTCCCCCGCTCCAAATGAATTTCTTTTACAACACATTTGCTGGCATTAAATGACCTTCAGCGTGTTAATAAAATTTTGATTGTATTTACTTTCGTTTTTTGTTAAAAAATCAACATAAATAATAAAAAAAACATCAACTTGTGAAGAATTTTCGATTTTAAGATTACTGGAATTTTTCCTTGGCTGGTGATAATTGAATTGATTTGTATTGCATAAATTTTAGTCCGTCTTCGTTTTTTTTTCTACAGAAAAAAACCACCAACTCAAACCTCTCGGCAGAAATAAAAAAGAAAATTAAAATTGTTTACTTGACAATTTTACCAACTTGCAAATTTATTTTCCCCCTTATAAAGCATAATTCACAAGGTTTGCTTCATTGCGCTTCGTTTCTTACGTTTTTTTATATACTTACTTAAGCGCTATGCCTAAGGAATTATACAAAAATGTCAATCGCCTGTCAGTCGTCTGTCAGTCGTCTGTCAGTCGTCTGTCAGTCGTCTGTCAGTTGTCCGTCAGTTGTATGTCAGTCGTTTGTAAGTCGTCTGTAAGTCGTCTGTAAGTCGTCTGTCAGTCGTCTCTCAGTCGTCTGTTAGTCGTTTGTGAGTCGTCTATTAGTCGTTTGTCAGTCTCCTGTAAAGGTAGAAATAGACGCTGCGATTGTCGTACCGACTTGTGTTGGACCGATATCGGGCCGACGGTTGTATACAGCACACACACGTTACGATTTACTTGCGATTTTGATCGAATAATCAGTTTTTACTAGCAAATATCACTCGAACAACACAGCACAGTTGTGAAATAATATCGTATCGACGGTCGCATGGCAGACCACAAACGATACAATCTGTTGCATGCGACCGCAGGTTTTGGTTCAGCTACGTACGACCGTGCGATATCGCATACAACCGTCATTTCGTGCACATACACGATACAATTATCACATGCGACCGCAAATCGGCCCGACGGTTGTACCGATAATTGCAGCGACTATTTCCAGCTCAAGTCGTCTGTCAATCATCTGTCAATCATCTGTCAGTCGTTTGTCAGTCGTATGTAAGTCGTCTGTCAGTCGTCTGTAAGTCGTCTGTCAGTTATCTGTCAGTCGTCTGTCAGTTGTCTGTCAGTTGTCTGTCAGTAGTTTGTCAGTTATCTGTCAGTCATTTGTCAGTTATCTGTCAGTCGTCTGTCAGTCGTCTGTCAGTCGTCTGCTAGTCGTTTGTCAGTCGTCTGTTAGTCGTTTGTCAGTCGTTTGTGAGTTATCTGTCAGTCATCTGTCAGTTATCTGTCAGTCGTCTGTCAGTCGTCTGTCAGTCGTCTCTCAGTCGTCTGTCAGTCGTCTGCTAGTCGTTTGTCAGTCGCCTGTTAGTCGTTTGTCAGTCGTTTGTGAGTTATGTGTCAGTCGTCTGTCAGTCGTCTCTCAGTTTTCTGTCACTCATTTCTCAGTCGTCTCTCAGTTTTTCTTGAAAACGGTGAGTTATATTGAAAAATTTATAAAGATAAAATGTGTTTAGAATATGGTTTTGTATAATCGTTCCATACATCAAAGTCTAATTGGACCATTACTTCCCCCCTCTCCCTTATAATTGATTTCTTTAAATAAAAATTTTGCCTGTCCTCATATAGAGTATTTGACAATTAGCCCCTGAATTTTTTGTATCCGTTTCCAATGCTGTGTAAACTAAGGTTCGTGAGTTGAGATTTTTACCAGATTTTCGCTTCGCATCGCATTTCTTACGCTTGAATTTCAACCGTCCGACTACCGACGTCCCATCGAAATACAATATTTCTCATATGTCTCACCCCTTTTGGAGCAAACAATGTGATAATATACTAGCCTAAACGACGTGTTGTGTTAGTTTTTTTTTTTAAATCCCATCATGATTAGTGATAAGAGATAAAGTAAACACAGACGCAACGAAGAAAGGGAAAAGAATTTAAAGTTTAAGGAAAAAAAACCATTTAAGAATTATGTTGCCATCGCCTCGTCCCTCTCTTCGGTAATTGTTTGCCGTTTCTTCATCCGCTTATACGACGCCAACACCTACCCGCCTCCCCTGCCCAGCCATTTTACACCCGCTTGTGATTCAGGTTATGTTTAATGTTTGGCGGCACGCAGCAGACGACGTCGGCGGCATTCCAACGATATTTCAAACAACATCAAAGTTAATCAGATTAGACACGGGCTAGGATATAGATCGGATAATTTCACAAAACGATCAAATATTAAATTCCGGAAAAATCATAAACTGTATTTGTGAAATGGCAAATTAATTGCTAACGGTTGAAATTTTGAAAAAAAAACCGATCGTCACTAATTCGAAAATTCACTAAAATCGAAAATGAAAGTGTGATCCTTGAAGGGGGAAAAATAATAAAAAATAAATTAATTAATAAAATATTGAATATCAAAAAAATGTGTAAATCAAGTGAATTTATTTAAGAAAATGTGAAGTGATTTTAAAACCAACCGTAGGTAGCCGTAACTGCCATGAAATTTGATTTCTTGACTGGAATCTCGAAATATAATTTTTTTCGCCAGAAAAATCGATTCTGCCTGCCGTAATCGAGAAATGCTAAATGCATTTATTAATGCTGTGGAAATTCCCAACTAATTTTATGCTAGGTCAACTAGCAGCTGGTACTACAAGTGCGATTTTTTTTAAAAAGCTACGCGATTTCTTTTTAATCTAGCGATTTTATGAATAATTCCGCTATTTTTTTTTGAACAAACGCAGCGATTTCCTGGGAAACCAGGTGGAAACCCCTAACGGATTTCTGGAAAAAAATTCTGCCGGTTTTCTGGAAAAACCGGCAGTTTTTTGTAAAACGCAGTGATTTTTTTTATAGAAAACCCAGAAAGTTTTCTGGAAAACTGCAAAACCTTGCCATTTTCTGTAAAACTCAGCAGTTTTTCTTCCAAAAATCCAGCAGTTTTCTGGAAAGCTGCAATTTTCGGGAAAACTACGCATTTTTTTTTGAAACCCAGCGATTTTCTGGAAAACCTCGCAGTTATTTGAAAAACGCGGCAGTTTTTTCTCTAGAAAATCCAGAAATTTTTATAAAACCTAGCAATTTTCTGGAACACCTCGTAATTTTCTAGAAAAGCTGGCGATTTTCAAGAAAAACAAAGCGATTTTCTGGAAAGCGCAGCGGTTTTTTCATCATAAAATTTAGAAACTTTTTGAAAACCCTGCGATTTTTGCAAAAAAAACACGTGATTTAATATCTGCCCTGGGCGCCAACAATCCCTGCCATGCTACTGATTTTATTTTAATTGAGAAGGCCTCATTTTTTTCGTGACAGGTAAGAGGAGGTGACGCATGGGCGAAGGGCGAAGGGCGAGAGGGCGGAACTGATTTTGACATTAAATATTTTTCCACTATTTTAAAAAGAGTCCATATTAGATGATTGCCCGCAGCCTCCCCCCTACCGCCCCCCGCCTCTTCGACTGTAATTTTCAAATTTTAGAAACCAGCACCAAATTTTTGACGTTTTAGAAATTTAAACCAAAACCAGAGTCGAATTTTAAAATTTGGGCGAATTAAAATCAAAATCTGAGCCAAAATTTTCAAATTTTAGAAACCAGCACAAAATGTTTGAAATTTTAGATATCAAAACCAAAACCAGAGTCAAATTGTGGAATTTTGGGGAACCAAAACCAAAATCAGAGACAAAATTTTTAAATTTTAGGAACCAGCACAAATTCTTGGGAAATTTTAGAAATCATAATCAAAATCTGGGTCGAGTCTTGGAATGCATCTACCCTGACCTCAATTTTGAATCCATCCTAACCTCAATTTTCAAGATCGGCGATAACTGATTTCAGTACGCGTAGTCAGGCCACAGCGATATCGGAATTAGATCGTTATCAATAGCTCAGGGCAGTGTGGCATCTACGTAAAACTCATTTCACGTTGTGTGTTATGTTGTTTCATATTTAGCGGGAATAAATAATATATATTTACAAATGATGAGCAAAAATAGCAAACCGATGACCGTCAATGCGACCTTTTTCATGATTTTTACAGATCGATTTGATTAAGAATCGCCATTTGGATCGATCCCGTCTTGGATGTGACAAATTCATGATCATCTTCTAAGGGGGGTCTCAAAAAGTAGGGAGAATCCACACAAATAGTGGGTGAGACTTGGAAATTATTCCCATGTCGCCTGCTATCGCGAAAAGTTTTTTTTTTTCGTTACGATCGAGTCTTGTTTGAAAATTACGCACATCGGCTCGACGAAGTCAAATTTTATGCAGTAAAAAAATGTTTTTAAATGTGAATTTTTTTCGAAATTCTAATCGGAATCGTTGGTTTTAATCGGAAAAATTATGTGAATATATTTTAATGAATCGGAATTGATTTCTTCTATTTGTTGCGATTTGTTTTCTTTTTTCTTATTTTTTTTGTATTTTAAAAGTGCTTTAAAGTCGCACGTGCTGGTCAAAAATCGCTTATCGGAATTTTGAAAAACTTACGTACCAAAGTAAACAAAACCAAACTCAAAAACGAGTTACGTTGATAAAAAAAATATATAAAAAAAATATTTTAATTTTTTTAGTAACTAAATACATTTATGAGTCAATATTTTCTGTAATAAATCAATCAATTATAGTGTATTATAAATTGTAAAGTTTAGAAACAAGAAAAAAATGTTTAGTGGACGTTTGTTGTGTTTTGTTTGTGTTTTATTAAGTTTAATCGGCTTTGGAAGCTCAGGTAAGTTTTTTTTCTCCATTTTCAATAAAGTATGGTTATGGTTGCTCGACTCGTAAGATTATAAGCACTATTGGTTGCTTTGCGGGCCCACTGGATTATATTTCGAACTTTATTTTTCAAAACAAACGAATTGTTTCGATGCGCCGCACGAAGAAAAACTGTCAGACAAACTGTCAAAAAAACTGTCAGAAAAAACTGTCATAAAAACTGTCAGAAAAACTCATAAAAACTGTCAAAAAAAACGGTCAGAAAGACAGCAGCGGTCGTAAAAATTGAGTTTTTCTTCGTGCAGTGTAGCGAAGTACAAGGAGAAAAATCAAAATACGAATATAAGAGACAGTGGACTCTTTAGCAACGGTTCCCTTAAAACAGGGAATTATTTCTAAAATTTTGGGAAAATTTCCAATTTTTTGGCATGGTTTCCCCTTTTGTGTGGGATTCATTACCAAAAAATTTCACTGTCTTGTATATTCCTATTTTTTGTAGGAATCTGTCCTATTATTTCTCTCAGTGTAGAAATGTAGCAGTGTCTGATCCATGCATCATTTCGAGGTATTAAACATTTTCTCACGATCCACAACCCCGTCTCTCCAACGGGGAGAGGGAAGACGGGGGTGGTCCGATTGGTGAACGCACTCAATTCACGCTTTAAAAATTATGCTGACCAATTTTGTCAAGCACCAAAAAGCTTCAAGGATTTTATATGTCCTGGGGTGAGAAAATTTAAATAAAGCTTGAAAAGTTTCACTTATCAACACTTGCTCAATTCCTTTTGTTAGGTTTTAAGAGAATTTTTATAAAACTTTGCATCAGTGTGCCCGTTCTTAGACTCTTGAGGGTGACATTTTAATGGGATATTTTTTTACATGAAATTCACATAAGCTGCGTTTCCGACCCATGCAAAAAAAAAAAACTACTAGCAAGTACTGGGGAATACAGGATGTAAACCAGTGTGTTTGAGATGGTGAAAGATATTTATTTCCGTTTATCTGTCTGTCTGTCTGCCGGTTTGTCTGTCTGTCTGTCCGTGAACACCATAACTTTCGAAAGAAATTACCTAGAGATTTGAAATTTTATGCAGTTGCGTTTCTCGTAAATGGCAATGCTTAATTCTTGAACGGGCAAAGTCGTACCATTCCTTCCCCTCTCCCCTTGGCCCATCTCCTGCTTTTTCTGCTGATGTCCCGCCGAATCCTGTAAGGCTTCGATTTATAAACAAAAAGGAGAGCCTAATTCGGTGTCCATTTTGTGAAAATTCGACTTTTCGTGGGACATCCCTCCCCCCTCCACCGCCCAAACCATTAGTGATATCGAAAAACGGACACCAGTTTCTTAATCAGGGGTCCGAAAAACCCCCCTTAGCAAAATCGGACACTTGTCAAAAAATTGAAAAAATCGTAAGGGGGACCCCTACACTTTTTTTAAGGACGAAAAATTCAAGTCCTTCGATCGGGCTGAAATTCAGAACTTAGACGTTATCGGGGACGGAGAGTCGATATCCGGTGTCCTTTTTGAGGGGGGCGGAACGGTTTGGGCGGTACAAGGACGAGGTCCTTGAAAAATCCTTTTTTACCCAAAAAGGACACCGGAAATCGATTCCTCGTCCCCGAAAACTCCAAGATTTCGAATTTCATAAAAATCGTGCGAGCCGTTTCCGAGATAAAAGGTTTCAATTTTTAAAGATTTAACATTCGGTAAACCGTCTGTCCCTCGCGTAATTTTTGGCCTATCGACTGGCGGAAAACGGTTTTTGGTAGATTGGAGGATCCTTAAATATGTGTATTTTTTGTTTTTCCTGTAACTGTACAACTTTTTCTTAAAACAAAAATTTTCTCGAGACCTGAAAATTTCTTGAATTTTTTTTGAAAAATTCGAAGAATTTACAAAATGATATTTTTAGGAAAAAATTACTGCAAAATGTTGAGAAATGGTCACAGAATACAAAATTCCAATTAATTTCGCAATTTATAAACATTATAAATCATTTATTCAATTCTGGTTTTTCCATTGATTGTGAAATGGAATCGGTAAAAAAAGGCACCGGCAGTAAATCATTTATTCAACCTCCCCGCACCACCCCCCCCCCCCCCCCCCGCCCCCCTCCCCGACCTTGCTCATCTTAATTTGAAACGGAGAGTGGATACTTCGGTCACACTGTTTTGTAACCCCCTTTTGCAGAAAAAAGCCTCTCTTTCGCATTTGGTTAAATCCGAAGAGAAATAAACGTTAGGAAAATGTTGGAGGAAAAACTGTTTTCAAGAGAAAAACACCAGCAAATGTTGCCGAGACTGAACACAATTGTTTGTCTTTCAAGAAGTTGAAAAAAATACTTCTTCCAGTTGGATACTGGAATTCGACCATTAATGATGTTTTAATGGTTTATGTTTTCTTTCTTTCTACACCTCTTGACTAAACTGTCCGTTTGTCAGTCTGTCCGGTGTTCGTATCTTAAATAACTCGAGAATGCATTGAGCTACCGTCTTGGAATATTTTGTAAATAAGTTCTACAAAAATAGTATTTTTCTATCAACTTTTGGAAAAGTAACGGTAGCTATAACGGGTACCTCTCATACAATTATTTTGAAAAAATACCGTTTTTTGAAAATTTCTCGAACGCTATGCGATTTTAAAGAAAAATGAGCATAACAAAATTTAAAGGATTTAAAATTTTCTACATTTTCTGCTTTAACGGGTTTTTTGTATCTCTAACGGTTCTCAAGACATTTAAAAAAAAGTTAGGTTTTTTGAAAATTTGTCAGTTTTTTTGAAAATTTATCAAAAATTTTGCGCTATTATGAAAAAAATGCATAAAAAACGATTCTTACGTATCTTTAACGGTTCTCAAGACATTCGAAAGAATATTTTAATCATACTAATCATACTAATATATAAAAATGAGTTGATGTCTGTCTGTCTGTCTGGCTGTCTGTTTGTCTGTCTGTTCCTCTTTCACGCAAAAACGGCTGAACCGATTGACTTGAAATTTGGCATGAATGTCTGTGCTAGTTCTGGTTCCAACATAGGCATACGGTCGGGTGGTGGGGGGAGTAAGGGGAGGGGGTAAAATGATTTCAAAACTTAGTTTTTGCGCTATGTTACTCTTTCGCGGGGAAACTACTGAACCGATTGGCCTGAAATTTGGCATAGATATTCGTCGGGGGTCCAGCCCCAACACAGACCCATTAAAAGGTAGCCCAAGAGGTGGGGGGAGTAAGGGGAGGGGGTAAAGTGATTTCGAAACTTAGTTTTTGCGCTATATTACCCTTTCGCGGGGTAACTACCGAGCCGATTGGCCTGAAGTTTAGCTCCAACATAGACCATAAAAAAAAAATTAAATTTGAACAAACTTAACCCGGGCACGACGGGTATGCAAGCTAGTTTTACATATTTTTCGCGAAACTAAATATCGCAGAGGAAAGTTTTGTGTTGATCACAACTGATATTTTTAAATGAAAATTTAGCCTGCGGCGCAATTTTCGTCGCATACTGAAAGACCAAGATACTTTTTTTTATCTTAGATAATCACAAACGAAAATTGGGGCAAAAACTTAAGGCTTCTTTCTGGCCGGTCTTCCAAGCATTGACAAAAATGCGTTTTATTAATGTTCTTTTTTTAGAAAGCGGAGATCGCCAAATACAGGCTTTGCCACTTTTGCCAGTTAGCCTTGGGACGTAATTTATGTAGTTTATAACTTAAAATCTATATATTCGATGAAAACAGACAAAAACTACTCGACAAGATCATGTAGTTTTGCATGGAGAATAAAATAAAAAATTAATGTAAGTGATCTGATATAAAGAGCTATCAATTAATCAATTTCGCTGCAATTAATACGAATAATGTCAATGCCAATTGAATTCTGCAAATCTTTAATTCACTTTAACGCGCTAGAATTGTGTTACGAGATCATGTACTGATTTTGAATTCATTGTAAATGTCGTCTGTAAAATTGTGTCTGTAAAATTGAATTTCATACGGCGATTATTAAACTCAATTATCACACACTTAGGCCAGAATTGTCCCATTGTGATGCCATGTGATCTTTAACGATCTTTTTATACGATTCGAACCATTTTGAGTTCCTGATCAAGCGGAGTAGTTATGCGAAACCCGTGGAATTTAGGTCTTCCAGATCATCTAAAGTCCATTTCAGATTAACGATTGTGATTACGATTGAACTTCCTCGACCAATGAGATCAAAGCTTTCATGTCTCTATCCTTGAAAGCTTTGATCTCATTGGTCGAGGAGTTTCAGTCCATTCAGTAGTTGAAGATATGACACGGTTCGCAGCATGTAGAAGTGATTTGAGTGGATGAAAATATTCCTCTGTGGTCGGCGTGTCCAACACTAAAACCCGTATTAAAATGAATTCAGTAGTTGAGGATATGGCAGGCGACGGGTTGTAATTGTGCAGGAGGGAGTGGTTTGAGTAGGTGAAAGTTTTCCTTGACACGTAGCCTACCTAACAGTAAAAACCGTATTAAAATGAATTCAGTAGTTGAGGAGACACCTGGAGAGGGGGTTTGCATGATGCGGGACAGAGAGGTTTGAGTTTGTGAAAATTTTCCTTGACAGATAACCTATCCTACACTGAAAACCGTGTTAAAATCCCTTCAGTGGTTCAAAAGATAACAGGCGAGGGGGTCACAAAGAAGCCGATATCGGGCCAATAACTAGCTATAAAGCATTCTCGCTGCCTAATTAACATATTTTATGAATGTGAAGTGAATCGGCCGTGATGCGGCTTCACACATACGTATTTCATACATAAAGATTTCCTGGCATTGCAAGCAAGCGCTTATCGCAAGCGCTTATCGCAAGAGCTTATCGAAAGCGCTTATCGCAAGCGCTTATCGCAAGCGCTTCTCGCAAGCTACCTTTTAAGATCTAGCGAAATGCTCGCATGGCAATATGTCGAAAGCTCATTGAGCGTTTGTGAAATTCGCACTCATTGTAGATTTTTTGGCGGCACTAAAAAATTGTGGGAATTTCTCCATCTTTTTCGAAGTGGCCATTTGCCTGGAAGATTCTAGTAGGGTGCCATTTTTTCCAATGTTCGTGTGTTACTGGCACACATGATGAATTTGCACAAAATTTGGGGGGTGCAGACTTAAAGAAAACGAATTTTTCCCGAAATAAGGACCAATCTAGTGTGCATATCTATGATAGAACGGCAAAAACATCTTAAGTCGATTTTCAGGCGAAGCCAAATTGATCTGACTATTGATGCAAATACAGATCAGTTTGGCTTCGCTTGAATGTCGACTTAAGATGTTTGCCGTTTATGCTACAGATATCAGAGTCGAAACCATATTTTATTCAAAAAAAAACTTGTTATCTCCCGATTGCGGTTTTTATTGTGATATTTTTAGACGAGATCTTTAAACAATTGGGCCAGTGCTGTACGGAGGGGCAGAAATGGTCATCGGAGAAGAATCACTGCAAGGATTATGAAATTCGAATTGACGCGATACCAACAGTTTGGCGGGGCCTATGCCTGTCAACATTCAGCATTTGCTGTTCGAAACACTTGAATCAGCAACATTGTGCGGCTGGACAGGCAGCGGCCAAGGATGGCTCAAATTGTGATAATAATCGGGAATTCAATACAACGTCCTACATTGATTGCTGTAAGGCATGCCAAATCGGTTTGGCAGTGGCGGCGAGTGGTAATAATTGCACGTCGAATATGTTTGCGTATTTATCGAATGATGAGTCATATATGAAATGTTGCCATGAGATTCATGATCATGATCAGCCGGACACTTTTATATTGTCCGATACTGGTGAGTATGTTAAGAGTACTTATTAATTTTTCTCTCTCTCTCTTCGACTCTCTCTCTTTCTTAAACATTTTTGAAATTTTGTATCTGTATCTGTTAGATGATATTTGCAGCAAATTGGAGAATTTATGCTCACATATTTGTGAGAATACAGAGGATTCGTATGTGTGTAAATGTCATCCCGGCTATCAGTTGGATGACAATCGAGTTACGTGTTCACCGATCGGTAGCGGCTTTGGAATTTCCATTGACAGTGGCGAGAGCAATGAATATATTGAAGGGTAAGCGAATGTGTCACCTTTTTTTCAACAAATAAACAAAAAAAAAAGATTCTAAACAAATTCTAATCAAATATTTGAACTTGTGATCGAGTTTAAAGAATTTTCAACTCTTCTGAGCAATTCTAAACCATCGTAAAAAGTTTTTAAAAAGTTTAAAAAGTTCTTAACGAATTCGAAGCAATTTTAGGAAGTTCTAAAAACTAGTACACCGACGAAAAATCCTTAATTAAAAATTTAAATATAAATCCTAACCAATTCAGAATCATTTCGAGAAATTCCCAGTATTTCTAAACAATTTAAAGAAATTCTAAACAAATAATAGAGAATTCTAAACGACTTTTTATAAATTCTGAGCAAATTCGAGGAATCCTAAACAATTCTTCACGAACTTGAAGCAATTCTATTGAATTCCAAACAATTTTGAGCAATTTTCGACAATGCTTAGCCACACTGAACAGTTTTGAAAAATTGTGAACATTTCTAAACAATTCTAACTAAATTCGAAGTCATTCTGTGGAATACTGAGAAACTCTAAACAAAATCTGATGAAATATAAGTCCTTGTGATCAACTTTAAGAAATTTTAAACTGTTTTGAGGTACATCAAGAACTTGTAAACTATTCTGTAGAATTCTGAACAAATTCTAAGTAATTTTAAACAATAAGTTAGGATTTGAAGAAACAAAAAATGTTTTTTTTTATATTTATCAGAGAATGCAAAGAGGGCTACGCTCGTCAAGATACCGACAGCGAGTGCACAGACATTGATGAGTGCGCAGACAATACAGATTCATGCACAGCCGAGCAGTACTGCTACAATACGGATGGCGGATTTAAATGTCTAAATATACGATCGACCAACTGCCCGGATGGCTATCGATTCAATGCTAAAACGGAGGCATGCGAGGGTAAGGTGAATACAGTCGAATCGGGATAAGTGGGATCCGTCGGTGACATCCCACTTATCCAGGGTTGACTGTTGATCAAATAAAAAAAAAAGAAGTTTCCGTGAAAACTTTTTCGCGCTTTTCAATTCTAAGGAATTTTAATCGTGATGTCATTTTATTTCTGGGGATGTGTGTGTGTGTATGTGGGTTTGTTTATCTTTTCAGATATTAACGAGTGCTTGGAGGATATCCACGACTGTAAACCATTGACGCAAACGTGTCTAAATTCCAGAGGAAGTTACACGTGCCAAGAGAAACCGTCAACGAAATGCATGCCAGGATTTCTATTTTCCACAGAAACGCGTGGATGCGAAGGTGAGAATTTTTCCACCGCGAACGAGAAATTTATTCCTTTATATTTTTATTCCTTTTTGCCCACCCCCAATCACCTACCCATGCTTTAAGATTTTCTAAGATGTTTAATACTTTTAATATGCAATTAACCGTTTGGCCGTTTTTTTTGCGATTTATTTTTGTTAGACAAACTTAAAAAAAGTCGTCACACATTGCCAGTTAATTTTTGTGTCTTAAAAGTTACAAAAAGAAATTTTCTGTCAAATTTTTTTAAGTTTTTACCTACTTCTAGGCATTTATTAGCAAGTTTTTACCTACTTCTAGGCATTTATTAGCAATGTTCTAGATATTAATTTCTAAGCCAATGATTCTTAATCGAATTGAATAATAAACTTTTCAATTTCTCACATGATATTACAACCCAATTACGCTATAATTGAGTGATGAGTGTCAAAAAGTAATAGAATGACAGCCGAAAAAGATATTTCAGTCTCCTAGGGTTATGCAAACCATGGCTTCGTATCATTTTTGTCCTTTCTTTTGGGAAGAGGTTACGCCAGTTGCATACATCACCGAAGCCGCTCATCTCACATTAAATCCTGGACACGTTTACTGTCCGGTACGGTATATTTGTGTCTGGGTTGAATGTCGGAATTGCGAAAAAAAACCACTTCCACTGTGTACGGAGAGAGAAGAAAAAACGAGAAGCGTCAGAATGTTTAAAATTAAGGAATCAAACGTTCGGGGATGGTGGGGTGAATATTCGTAATTTCGGCAGTAATTTTCACCGTGTGATATCGCAACAATGAAATATTCTAATGGACAGTCAAGCGAAGGAGGGGAGGGTGCTGGTAGTAACTGTAGGGGAGGAGTTCGTACTTATGCATAGATTTTTTTTGTCACTGCTTGAAAAATAAATCTCGGTCCAAGGGACGAACAGTTTCCCGATGTGCTACTGAAATGTGTATCACTCATGGGGGTAATTTTGAAGGCAAACAACACTTCATTTAGGAGAATATTTGCCATTGTTAGGAATAGAACGTTCACTCAATAAATATTTATTCACTCGATTTTTTGTTACATTTTTTAAATTTTCCGCTTCCTATGGAATTTGTTTTTTTTTTTCGATTGGTTTGTGAGCGGAGTGGGGGGTAGTGTGTACAGTGTGTACACGTGGTTTCAAATTTTACCGGAAAAATTGCAAAAAAAAATCGTTTCACAAATAGTTCGAATTTGATAGACTGACAGATTGACAGACTGACAAACTGACAGACGGACAGATGGACAGATGGGTAGGCGGACAGATTGATAGACTGACAGATTGACAGACTGACAGACTGACAGACTGACAGACTAACAGACTGACAGACTGACGGATTGACAGACATTTTTGTAATAAAATTTCGTTTTAATTCATTTGTTGTTTAAATTCGCCTAGATATAAATGAATGCCTGGAAAATCCATGTGAAGAGGATTACACATGCGAAAATTATCCCGGAAATTATGAATGCCGGAAAATTATAACCACAACAACAATTCGCAACAGGCAGCCTCACAGCGGCAGTCAACAAACGAGTGACCAGAAATGTGGACCGGGATTCCGTTATAAACACAACAAATGTGTCGGTAAATATATCTCCACTTCGCCCCCCCCCCCCCACCCCGACTCCCTTCCTTACACTTTCAGTGCGCGTTTGAGAATGTAGTCGAAGAGCTAGAAACTACTATTTAGTTAAAGATATTCTTTCTTTTTGGCGGGAAATTTAACTGGGATGAAATTCTTGATATGTCGTGGAATTTTTCCACTCTCCCCTACCCGTTTAATTTGTCATATTTCGTATAATGACTTTTCAGATATTGATGAATGCTTGACGGACAAAAATGCCTGCGACAGCAATCAAATTTGCACAAATGAACAGGGCGGCTACAAATGCGATTGTAAAATTGGCTTCAAAATGGACACCACGCTTAATGCATGCGTAGGTTAGTCAAATTGCGGAGAAATCCACAAGAAAGATGTATAGTTTTTAGTTTTTTATTCTTTTTGAATTGATTTTTTGAAAAACCCTTTAGATATCAATGAATGCCAAATAAATAATCACAATTGCCTGCCATCGCAACGTTGCGACAATACTATTGGTTCGTACACTTGTACACGCCTACAGAGCTGTGGAACCGGATACACGTTAAATGTAGAAACGGCCCACTGTGATGGTAACCTTAAAAATTCGATAAAAATTAATTGAAAAAAATAAATAAATAAAAATTCAGACGACGATGAATGTGAGCTGGGAACACACGACTGTCCGACGGGTTACGAATGCCGAAATACCGTTGGATCGTTCCGGTGCGATCGGATTCGCATAACAACGACACGCCGTCCGGCTTCGTATGCGACGACGCCATTGCCGACTCGTTTCTATCCGACAGCGGCAACATCGCAAGGACAAACGCCCGTGGGTCACTATGATCCGTCGATTTATTATTCATCGCAGACAAACAGTCACCAGACATCGGAATATGCACCGACAACGACGCAACGATATCCGGCGGATCCATCATGCGGTTATGGATTTCAGAGAAATCATCTTGGCGCCTGTGTTGGTAAGTGAATACCCTCCCCCTCTATCTGGCCGGAAACTTTTTTTTTGTGATTGTAAAACTTTTTCTAAAGATATATTAGGAATTTTTCAAACTGAATTGTCACCATATTTCTATGCGTTTAAGATATCGATGAATGCCGAGTAGCGACACCTTGCGGATCACATCAGCGATGCATAAACACCAATGGGTCATATCGCTGTCAAAACTTGTTGCTTTGTCAGGGCGGATTTAAATCTACACCAGATGGTAGCACATGTGTAGGTATGTTGATTTATTTTGTGCTTGTGTGCTTCAACCCCCCACCCCCAGACTGACTGACAGACAAACAAACTGACAGATTGACAGACGGTAACAGACAGTGACAGACTGACAGACAAACAAACTGACAGTATTTTGAATAATCCGCATCCATTACGGATCGAAGAGATCGGTAAATTTCTCCGATTCCGCTAGCACAAGTCATACTAACGGGTTTTATTCTAATTTCCCAATCAAGATATTGACGAATGTGAAACGGGAGAGCACAACTGTGGCCCGGATCAGATCTGCCGAAATCGTATGGGTGGCTATATCTGCTCCTGTCCCACCGGACACGCGTTAAATTCATACAATCGATGCGAGGATATCAACGAGTGCGAATTCCAGCGGGAGCAAGTGTGCCCCCACAATTCGGCATGCGAAAATTCGATTGGCTCGTATAGATGCGAATGCAATCCTGGATTCAAGAAATCCCAGGATAATGACAAAACCTGCATGGATATTGACGAATGCGAGGAGATCTACGGCCTGTGCGAACAAAAGTGTATAAATTTCTGGGGATCCTATCGGTGCGGATGCAATCAAGGATACGAGCTGAACGCGGACAATCGGACATGCAATGATATTGACGAGTGCGAAGTTCATAAATCGTACAATCTGTGCACAGGCTTCTGCGACAATGTGCCGGGTTCATACGAATGCTCGTGCCCGGCCGGATACGAGCTCGGCACCGACAAGAACTCCTGTCATGACATCGATGAGTGCGGCTTACCGAACGTATGTAGCGGGCGCAACGAAATATGCACGAATATGCGGGGTAGCTATCGATGTTCAACAATTCAATGTCCCTACGGGTATATTCTGGATCCGGATCAGAAAAAGTATGTTATAAAATAGCTTTCCTTACTGATTTTTACTACCCGTATTTGCTTAAAATTTTCTTTCCAGTCGATGTCGAACAGAGACAAACATTTGCGAGGGTGACGAATGCTTCAATAAACCATCGTCGTACACGTACAATTTCATAACTTTGGTGTCACGAATGCTGATACCACCCCAAGGTCGTACGCTCTTCACATTACGCGGACCAGCTTGGTATGAGAATATCGACTTTGATTTAAACATCGCGAAAATCGAGGCGGCATCAAATGTCGAAAGGGCAACCGAACATCATTTCTCGTAAGTTAATCTAGATTTTCTTTTCTAGAGATTTAGAAGGTTTTCCCGTGAAAAACTCAGAGTGTAGGGATGGAGGATGATACAACATGATGTCGCTATTTTGTGATCTCCTTATTCCAACGTGCTTAGGAAGCTGCGCCAGGAGCACAGACTGCCAGTTTCATGAAAAACAGTTAAGGCGTTTGGTGTGTACTGGGCTCCATCTATAAAGGGAGAGAAGCTTGGAGAAAAAATATTTTCAACACCTTTTCTAGTCAGGAAATATTTTTTTCGAATTCTTAGAAGCGAGTATTGGGCAGGAAAAATATTTTCAAGACCTTTTCTAGTCAGGAAATATTTTTTTCGAATTTTTAGAAGCGAGTTCTGGGCAGGAAAATATTTTCAATACCTTTTCTAGTCAGGAAATATTTTTTTCGAATTTTTAGAAGCGAGTTCTAGGCAGGAAAAATATTTTCAAGACCTTTTCTAGTCAGAAAATATTTTATTCGAACTTTTAGAAGCGAGTTCTGGGCAGGAAAATATTTTCAAGACCTTTTCTAGTCAGGAGATATTTTTTTCGAATTTTTAGAGGCTTGTTATGAGTAGGAAAAATATTTTCAAGACCTTTTCTAGTCAGGAAATATTTTTTTCGAATTTTTAGATGCGAGTTCTAGGCAGAAAAAATATTTTCAAGACCTTTTCTAGTCAGGAAATATTTTATTCGAACTTTTAGAAGCGAGTTCTGGGCAGGAAAAATATTTTCAAGACCTTTTCTAGTCAGGAAATATTTTATTCGAACTTTTAGAAGCGAGTTCTGGGCAGGAAAAATGTTTTCAAGACCTTTTCTAGTCAGGAAATATTTTTTTCGAATTTTTAGAAGCGAGTTCTAGGCAGGAAAAATATTTTCAAGACCTTTTCTAGTCAGGAAATATTTTTTTCGAATTTTTAGAAGCGAGTTCTGGGCCGGAAAAATAGATATTTTCAAGACCTTTTCTAGTCAGGAAATATTTTTTTCGAATTTTTAGAAGCGAGTTCTGGGCAGGAAAAATATTTTCAAGACCTTTTCTAGTCAGGAAATATTTTTTTCGAATTTTTGGAAGCTTGTTCTGAGTAGGAAAAATATTTCCGAGACCTTTTCTAGTCAGGAAATATTTTTTTCGAATTTTTAGAAGCGAGTTCTGGCTAGGAAAAATATTTTCAAGACCTTTTCTAGTCAGGAAATATTTTTTTCAAATTTTTAGAAGCGAGTTCTGGGTAGAAAAATATTTTCGAGACCTTTAGATGCGAGTGCTGGGCAGGAGAGTGGTTTGCGGGCGCCTTGTTGGCTTCAGGATAGTTTTGCAGGGTGGTTTTTTACGGGGGGAAATAAAACCTTATTGACGCCTGTAACAGTAACTTACCCTACACCATATTTAGCATTCTTTCACATCCCACCCATTTATCGCACGAAATTTCCTCCTTGGGAACAATGTGTTTTCTTCCAGACAAATATATTTCCTTCGGGTCGAAAATATTCAGTGAGTTCTCCGTTCCGTTTCATTGCTCACACACCGCTTACCCAGCCATCCAATCACCCACCCACCCACCCACACACACACACAAACATCCGCTGAGTTTCCTTTTAGCGTTTTACAACAAATCCCAGCCAATATTTTTCAACAGCCCCGCTTCCTTCTCTTATCGAGTTTGTAACATTTTTACTCACTATTCGTTGAATGACATCAGGGCCAGGTCCTTAAGGATCACCACTTTTCGCCAATTTCCTATCACATTCCCGGCTGATTCCAAGCGATTCAGTTGAATTTACGATAAGCCGCTTTCGAGAAACTCGAATCTCACCACTATGGGCGCAGTGATGGGGAAGGGAAAATTGTGATTGGGGAGGGGGGAGGGCAACATTAAAAAACGGTTGGGTGGAATAATTTGCCGTGGTTTAAATGGTACAACGGTTGACGGTTAAAGAGGAGAGTTTTATGCGAGGAAATTTGAAATTCTTTGGTTTTTTCCCCTTCATTGGTGCGTCTGAGAATGCCTTTGTGTGTGCGTTTGTGCGTGCGTGTGTTTGATGATTTCTGTCGCGTTTTGGTAACTTAAGAAAAGTTTGTCTTTAGCTGGGAATTCCGCAGTCATCACGGCATAGCACTTGGTCCTCCGATCATGCATCCCGCGAACCCGATTTACAGCGCTTTTATAATGTGGCTAAGGACCTTATCGTCCCGCCAGGACTAGCTTCAGTATCCCATCATTACCCGTTATAAGGGGTTCGATTGGAACACGCCAGAAGAGTGATAAACAATGAAAATTTATGACCAAATCGTTTTACGATATTTTGTTTTTGATTTTTTTCCTTCTTTTTTCACTTTGTTGTTGTTGTTTCTTCTTCTTATTCTTAGCACCGTTCCTTAAATCACTTTCAAATTTGCATTCGTCCGCCCCAGAATTTTTGCAAAAATTCAACTGTATTTTGGCGGCTTCCAAGCCACCCCCACCCACCCCACTGCGATTCCTTTATCTCGCTTGATTTTCTGTTTTCGCCAATAAATCGAAGCCGTTTATGGATTGTAAATCCGTCCCATTCTACAGTCAGTGTAGACAGGGCCGTTAAAAGTCATTTGAAAGGGGCCCAGAACACATGGGGGGGGGGGGGGATCTCAAGAATGACCATTATTTTTTTTAAATTTTACATAAACACGTACGTAATCTATGTAAATCTATGCATTTCACATGTTTCTCAGTTGTGATATATATTTATCCATACGATTTCTGCAATTTTGCCTTCTACGGTTATCCGCTATATTTTACCGTTATTGGGATATTTTCATAATTTATTGCTGTTTCCTCTTAAAAATCAAAAGACCAATAGAAAAATCATGAAACAAACTGTGATACCCTCAAGAAAATGGTGTTAAAGTCTTCAAATTGCATGCGGCGTAATTGACTTCGTGCGGAAAAATTTAGCCTATGCTCAGGCTCCCGTTTACCTGTGTTAGGATAAGTAAAACACTGTCAATCTCTGGCGGGAGACATCCAAAAATTAAACCAGTAGCGCGTGCTCAAGTGCGGACACAGCACTTCATCCAGAGGCCTACAGCCCAATTTAACCTGAGATAAGTATTCCTCCGGAGAACTCTGTCTACCTGCCACAGGCCAGAGTTGACTTGGTTTAGCTTTATTGTTCTTCTGAGTGTACGGAGGCCACCACATCTAGACGATAAAACCAACATACTGCCAAAAAAAACCTCATTAATTCAGAATTAAATTAATTTACTTACAGATTGAACAAAATCAAAAATCAAGTGCAGCTAAGTTTAATGAGGAGTTTAGAGGGACCACAGGATATCGAATTGGAGCTAAGTATGACGGTTTTCATGAATGGCCAGCCAAGGGGCAAAAGTATCGCGAAAATCATAATTATCGTTTCACAGTATAATTTCTAGTAGAACAGCAGCAACAACAAAGAAAATATTATTATATTATTTTAATAAAAAATGTATAAATTTTTGAACTTTGTTTTTCTTCTACTTTTGAAACATAAGAAAAGGTTTCAAAAGAATTGTGGATACGAAAAAGTGAACTTAAAAGTTTGAAAACTCAACGTGGGTCTAAAAATGTCAACCTATTTTGGTAAAAATGGCTGAACCGAACCGAACCAAAACCAAACCAGTTTTCGAAAAATTTGGCCAAACCGAACCAAACCAATTTTAAAAAACCTTGGCTGAACCGTAACAGTAGCTTTTTGGAAGAAATTGGCAGGGGGTGTAAGGCAACGAGAATGTTTTCCCTGATATTGATAAGAAATTCTTACGAACTTTCAGGTCGACGGCCGCGCCATATTTTCACGTAAAAGACAAGAGACGGGTGTAAGGGCGCCATGGCCGCCCCTAGGGTTAAACGATGATGATTACGGTAAATTGCTTAAAATAGGCCACGGTTAGATGAAAACTGAAAACTCAAAACTGAAAACTTTTCAGCCCGCAATCAAAATGAAATTCACGGAGTGCGAGGAAATCACATAAACTGCAAACAATAGACAAGAAGCCAATGATTTTGCCATGTCCCCGGGGGAAGCACCCCAAAAAGTCCGTTCGCTTTCCCCTGTGCGGTGGTGGGAGGACATGAAGGATTGTCGAATTTTCCACAATCACTTTGAGAAATTTCGCGTTAACGCCGTTTAACCCGCACCGTAAGTCCCCCCCCCCCACCCACCTCCCCAATGCCTTCAACAGCTAACTGTCTTAAAGCGGTTAAAATGGGAAAGCGGCAATCTAGAGACAGTGAAGAGAATTTCCACCCACTAACCACCGGACGATAAACAAAAACCACCCCGATTACAGTCGCCGGGGTGATACCGAAGCTCGGCGATGGTAACTGACTTCAGGCCGGTATCCATTCGATCCAGTAGTGATTAAAGAAACGCTGTGTATAGTCAAGGCGAAAACATAGTAAAAGGATTTTAAAATAACAAACAGTCCACCCTATTATCCTCCGCCATTCCACTTAACCACTATTAGAAACCGAAAATCACCACCGAAAACTACAAAATTGGTGGGGGTTTTTGCTGTTCGTGTGGATTTTTAAAATCATTGAAGTAAAACACTTCAAGTGATATCAGTTTAAAAAGTCATTTTAAGTTTTTTTTTATTTTTGTGGTGGTTGCGGTGGTGGTAAAACCAAAAAAAAAGAAGAAAAAAAAAAACAGAAAACATTTCGGCAACAACGTTTCTTAAGTGGCCGTAGAACAGTAGCAATCATTAAAATCGAGGTGTAATCGGATAAACTTTTCGCAATTAAAATGAAACAATCTAAAAAGAAAATTAAACGGAAACCAAGTGGTAAAGTCATAAAATACAAAACTTCCAAGCAAGTCCTATTTCTCCTCTTTCTCACCAACCCCTTACCCGTTACCTCTTATCATCATTTTCGCCCACACCCAATAAGTCGCATGGAACGAATGAATACGGGAAAGCAGGAAAATTCATTGCCATGGAAAATGCTTTTAGAAACAAACCTCTCACTATTGAAAATTTTTCAATGAAATGTGCCGCAGGTAATTTTTTATACTCTATATGATATATCATATAGAAGTATATTAGATTTAGTATACCGTTTGTAACGCATCGAACCAATCATCGGACAGAAAAATGAACTACACCAGGGTGTTAGGGATGGCAAAAGATTCTGATTTCCGCATGTCGGTCCGTCCGTCTGTCTGTCCGTCCGTGAACACCATAACTTTTGAAAGAATTGAGCTAGGGACTTAAAATTTTGTACAGTCGCGTTTCTTGTAAATGGCTGGGCTAAGTTTTTGGAAGGTCAAAATCGGACCACTGCTTCACCCTCTCCCATACAAATGGAATACTTTTTTCGTGTTTTCTCGAAAACTGTGCATCCTATCAAAAAATTTATAAAGGTAAATTATGTTTAGAATAAGATTTTACATAACTCACTCATACATCAAAATCGAAGAATTCCCTCTTCCTCTTTAACTTCAAACTCCCTCTTCTTGTACCTTTTTATCCACACAACCGGTTTCGATCGCGTTTTCGCCTTTCGGTTAGAGATTATGAAAGGAATGTTTCAGCCTACGAGAATTTACCGTTCCTCCCTCACTTTAACTCCCTTTCCCTGTATCTCTTGATCCACTGAACCTTTTAAACATTTCTCTGTCGGGGAGGATGGAAAAACATTACCACTTGAAAAAGATGATAAATGGACCGAATCAGTTCAAACGGTCAGTGTACATTCTGAGTATGATGGCGATGTTGGATTCCCTCTCGCATTATATGAACCCCCTCTCCTGCTATCTTCTAAACTACTGAATGGATTTTAATACTGCTTTTGTGCAACACAGCGGGTCAATCAACGAGAATTTTCGCCCACTCAAACCTTTCCTTTGCGTATTATGTTAAGTCCCTGTCTTTGTCCAACTTCTAAACTACTGATTCGATTTTGATACGGTTTTCAGTGTTGGGTAGTATTGTATAAACTTCTAGTGGCATATACCAAAAATCCTAGTATGGGAATGTCTTCTAAAGAGATTTCGCTCACTATAACCAGTCCCCCTAACCCTTTACCTTTTCCTGAAATCGTTGCCTCCTGCTATCTTCTAAACTAACAAATAGATTTGAGTATCTAAGGGCATTTTTTCACATTGTTTTTAAGACTTTTACACCAAGGAAGACATCAACGATGAGATATCACCAGATATGAACCTAACGATTGAGAATTTCGATACAGTGAGTAGATTTTGTATATTTCTGGATACGAATTTAAAAATTCACGATAAATGGCGATACACACACCCCCACACTCGCCTACCAAATCGTAACAAAAAAACTAATTCACAGTCTACCATCTTGACTTTGTCTTGTCTGGCTGTAATTATTTTCGAAAACTTTCAATGTTTCAAAGCAATTAAAATTAAACGATTTTTGTTCGCAGATTTTAACAACTTGACTTTTCCGAAATTCCTACCCGTCACGCCCGACATTCGGCACACCAAAAGGCGTTGTTAATTTTTATGTTGTGGCGCCCCCATCCGCCATTTCAAATTTCCTTTCATTTGATTTCGTTTGATTAGCCGCAAAAGTCGCGAGCGGAGAAATTTTCCACAACAAAATTATTTGGCAAGATTATTGAGAAAAAATGGGAATGAAGGAAAGATTACACTGTGCAACAGCCAAAACTGATTATTTGTTAAGTTTTTTAGACTAATTAAGGGTCGCTGAGCACGGCTCCGGAGCAAAGTTTTGCTCTACCGCCTCTAGATTTCGAAATAACAGTATTTAAATTTTGAAAAAAAGGTCAAAAAACGGCTGTATATTAAAAGTTTTGTATTTTTGGTTTGTTATCTTTGGTATCTTAGAAGGAGTTTTTCGTCATTAATAGACGAATATTTTTTGTTCAGACGATAAATTCCCCACCACCTCTCTTTACCACAATTTTGGGGTTCTTTAAAAGTATTTTTTTTTAACCAAATAGTCATATCTGTTGAACCGTTGGGAAAAGTAATATAGTGCCTTTGGGGAAAATGTTCCTTATCAAAAGTTAGTAGGGTTGCCCAAACAATAGACCGTTCAAACCCACACTATGTGCACTCGTCATTACTATTGCATCGCCAAACGCTACTCATAACGTCGGCACATCCACTTTGTTTGCAGCCTTAAGAACGAGAATCCGAAAGCGTTCATTTTAAAATGTGCACGAAACTCTCACATGGCCCTTACACGCGTCTGTAAAGTCTGTCAGTAGCACAGACTTCAAATGTCAAATTACTGACAACGAATTAAAATACATTTAGCGAACTGGCAGTCAGTGCATTTACACGAGTCTGTGTCAGCTCTACAGACGCGTGTAAGGGCCGGGTAATTTACATTAAGGGTATTCACTTTATATCGCAAAACCGTCGCACATTGGGTTTGCGACGGTTTTGCGAGATGGAATGAAAACACCTATTAAGAAAAAAAGTTTGTGCGTATTTCAAACGTACGCTATCGGAGCCCCTGCCAATTTCCTTGACTTTGTGACCGCGTTTGTTAAATCTATACTTTATTTCACAGAGAGGATTAATTTTCAACCCGAAACCACCGTGCGTTGCATCTGGCATTGATCCCAGATACAAGCTTGATTCCGATTGGCGGCAAAAAGTCCGGAAATTCATGGTCAAGAGGTAAAAAACTACTCAACGTTTTGTGAAAAAACGTTCATTGATTTTAATTTCCGATTTCAATAAATTCATGCGTTTAGTGATGTTTTGAAACTGCGAAGTATAACAAGGACAAAATTTTTCGCTTTCACGAATCGTGAAAGGGCATTAGAGAAAGAACGTGAAAAAGAATTTAATCGGGACATTTACGAAAGTGTTATGCAGTTTTATGAGGTAAGATTGTATCTATTTTTTTTTACTATCTCATACGAAGTAAGATTTCGACCCCTTGATTACACAAAAAAACATTTCCCGAGCATTTCCCGAGAGTCGATTGGAGCATTATTAAAAAAATGTTTTTCAGTCTGTCAATCGTTTGCTAGTCGTTTGTCGACCGTCTGTCAATCGTCTTTCAATCGTCTTTCAATCGTCGGTCAATCGTCTGTCAATCGTCGTTCAGTCGTCGGTCAATCGTCTGTCAATCGCTTTTCATTCGTCTGTCAATTGTATGTCAATCGTCTGTCAGTTGTCAATCGTCTAATGAGACTAGTATTTTTCACAATTATGTCTTTTACCGTTATTCGCTATCTTATGACGGATATTTTCATTAACATATTAAGAAGTCGGTTAAAAAATAGATTTTTGCTAACGGTTTTTCGAAGAAGAAGAAAAAAAAATCACTTAAAGGAAGAATTAACAAAATGTGGTGCTCTTAAAAGCTCCGAAATGGTAGCAGTAGAAAAGCTCACTCCCGCTCTCCCGCGATTCAATCGATCTCCATCTCTGTAGATTTTCATATGCGTCTGCGTACGTTTAAAATTCGGGTTAGAGACTAGAACGGTATTTTTTTTTAGTCAATTGTCGACGATTGTTGCCGTGAAAAGGATGTCTCGTCCCGTTTCGTGCTTAAATAATTATTCTTTGCTGCATTGATTCTCTCCATTTCGTATCGCGCTCTCTCGGTGTTCGCGTTGAATGCATATCCGGTCTCTGTCGGTCGGGATGCGTTGCGAGTTGAAAAGTGAACAAATTCGCATCTACGGATGCAGCAGTGGCTCCTGTGTATCCAGACAGGAGGATGTGTTGTTGTTTGACTTGCACACATGTGCAGGTATCGGAACTTGTTTGGTGCTGTTAATTGAGTGATAATAAAATTTATAAATAGTAGTAAGTTTTATTCCATCACCTGCAGTCCCTTCCCACAACCTTCAATTAACACAGAGTTTTGTTGTAGCAAAGAGGGTTGGTTTCAATTTTCATTTGTGATTGTGATTATATCTGCGCCAACAAGTCATAAATGCCGTCAGATTTCTCCCTAAAGTCCGTCCGATACAGATTTATTTAAGTCAGTGTATATTTGGTCCGTTGAAAATTATTTTGTCTTATAGACGTTGGTTTTACCACTCAAGGGACGAAATCTCTTGCCTCATGAGAAATTTAAGGGTGGCTTCATGTAACTTATTTTCAATCTTTAGTCGAAGGAAATCTTTAGTCGATCAAAACTCTTACACAGGCCAACAGTGATGATGTCGCACGCGTTGTAAGAGTCGTTTCTAAATATTTTGGATCGCTGAATCCAAATCTGGTAGCAATTTGGCTGGACAAGCTCTACTTTTTTAGATATGAAGGGTGACTTATCAATTCGTTTAAATATTTAAAATTTTTAAATCAACAGTTAGTTTTTGCTTCATATCTCAAAAAGTAGTGCTGACGCAGCCAAATCACGGCCAGATTCAAATTCAGCGATTCCAAATTATTTAGAAAAGACTCTTATATCACGTGTACCAAAATAAGTGTCAACCAGTGTAATAATTCTTGATTGACTAAAAATTTCCTTCGACTAAAGTCAGCCGGTCAAAAATACATTACACGACGCCACCCCAGACTAACAAAATATTAAAACAAATTTTTAACATAGCGAGTTTATAATTAATTGTTTTTTTTTTTTAACAATTTCTCGACAGTTTTGTTTCTATCGCTTACGACAAATGGAGAAAGTCGTTTTCCAGCAAATGCAAAATAAATACAGCCAACTTACAGAATTACAAGAGATCCGCTTGACTGACGAGAAACATGAGCTCGAATTATGACATCAAAATGCATTAACAAAAGTCATAGAGATCTATCGAAGGATGCGTTATTTATTGAAATTAATTGTAAACACTATTGAAATCGGTTATAACGATCTGAATGCGTCTGAAAGGTGGAGTGAGCATACGTCTCTTTTGTCCCGGAAATATGAAATCTAAAGTCGGAATTTCTTAATCACTTAAAAAATTAACATCGAAACCCAAAAATGTTCACTTGCGGCGCAATTTCTTCAGACATTACCGCTTCAAGCTGAATTTTCTTTAACAAAAAAAAAACGCTTGCGGCGCATTTTATTAAATGGTCTTTAATAGTAGAATGTTTGTTTCTAAAACTTTTAATATAATCACAAACAAAGAACAAAATGTAAAACAAACCCCTTTCCCTGTGATCGGGATTTCAAAACTTTTACGATTAATTCCAAAGCCATAAAAATTGCCTCACCCTTCGTCACCCCCTCCCCAGCTCCCACCGATAATCTGTCGTCGATTCACACAAAAAAAAAAGAAAAATGAAAACAAGCTTACCAGCTCAAATAAGCGTAATTTCTGGTCGTTATAACCGGTTCCGATTGCATCATCAACAAACAAACAAAAAACTTTATTTAATTCCTCCCCCCTCTATCCCCCGCCAATATTTTGCTATTCTTGCGGCGTATTATTTACAAAATGGGATTTCCTATTTCGGAATTCGCCCCAGGACTATTTCGACAATGTGAGCGAAAATTCCGACAACGTTCAAAAATTTAATGAACTGATCGAGAAGGAAATGTCATCATTTCTTGCGGAAGTACCCGATAAGCATGGGCCGCTTGAAACTTTCAAAATGCGATCGTATCTGGAAACTCTAATTCGTCCGTATTTACAAGGTAGAAACTATTTGAATGCAACTATTTGGATTAGCGGCTACAAGAATGTACAAAGGAAAATGTTTAATTACAATCGAAATCTAACGCGAATTGGACTCCTCAATCACATCATTACGATTATCTATGATAAATTTGTAAATATACACTATTTGAATTTAATTTTTGTAGGAAACGATTTTCAAGCGAGTACGCTTGTAGCGATTGTTCGCGCTTGTAAGCATGTACGCTGAAAGTGCACAATTGTTAGCCAATGCAAAGAATGTTGAAAATGTAAGTAACAAGCATAAAATATAATCATTTAAATTTCTGGCTTCTTTTTATGATTTACAATCGCACATGCCCGAATAATGCGACAAGCGTACACGCGTGAACCGTAGCAGATGTCTTACTGAATTTATTTTTATATGGATATTTGTGACCGTGTGTGTTTAGATAAAACATCATAATCAGCGGCTGAAAAGCAAAATCTTCCTCAAGGATCCGGAATTTCTAAAGAAACGAATCAAATATTTAAAATTGGGAACATTTGAAACATTAGCCGAATGGCAGGAGAGGCACAAGGATGAGTAAGTTTTATACTATATTTATTTAGTTTGAAGGGCAGGAAGAGTTCTTGTATTAGTTTGAAAGAACAGTGACTGAGATATCGGGAGGGTGACCATATTTTTTTTTCTGTGAATCCGGCACAGATTACGGGCGGTCAATGGACAGTAGGAGAGGGAGCGGCGAAGTATGAGGCGATTTTAAATGTTTTTAAATTAATCGTAAAAATTTTGTAAACCCGATCAGTAGAGGATTCGTTTCAATTTTTATACTCTATACAATATCGATCTGTCTGTCCGTCTGTCTGTCTGTCTGTATGTATGTCCAGCTATTCGTCTGTCTGTCTGTCTGTCGGTCCGCGAACACCATAACTTTCGAAAGGATTGAGCTAAAGACTTGGAATTTTGTACAGCTGCGTTTCCAGTAAATAACAAGGGAAAATTCCATTTTTAGTTACCTTCAACTTCCCTTTGGCCAATTTCCTGCTTTTTCTCCTAAGGCCCCACCTAACCCTGTAAAGATTCGATTTAAAAGGAAAAGGAAAGCCTAATTCGGTGTCCTTTTTTGTGAAAATTCAATTTTTCGCGGGACACCCCTCCCCCTCCACCGCCCAAACCATTAGTGATATCGAAAAACGGACAAAGGATTCTTAATAAGGAGCCCCCAAAAACCCTCCTATACCAAGTTTCAGCGAAATCGGAGACGTGTCAAAAAATTGAAAAAATCGCAGGGGGATCCCTTCACTTTTTTTAAGGACGAAAAATTCAAGTCCTCCGATTGGGCTGAAATTTAGAATCTAGAGGTTATCGGGGATGGAGAATCGATATCCGGTGTCCTTTTTGAGAGGGGCGGTACGGTTTGGGGGGTACAAGGCCGAGGTCCTTGAGAAATCCTTTTTTCCCCAAAAAGGACACCGGATATCGATTCCTCGTCCCCGAAAACTCTAAAATTCCAAATTTCATAAAAATCCATTGAGCCGTTTCCGAGATAAAAGGGTTCAATTTTTAAGGATTTAACATTCAGAAAACCGTTTGTCTCTCGCGTAATTTTTGGCCTATCGACTCGCGGAAAACGGTTTTTAATAGATAAAAGGATTCTGAAGAATGTGCGATTTTTGTTTTTCCTGAAACTGTAGAGCTTTTTTCCAAAAAAGATTTTTTTCTTCAGACTTGAAATTTTCTTGGATTTTTTTTTCAAAAAATTCGAAAATTTTACAAGATGAAATTAAAACAAAAAAATATTTCAAAATGTTGGGAAATGATCACAAAATAAGAAAATCCAACTAATTGTGCCATTTCTACCAGCATAAAGGCATAAAATCATTTATTCTATTCTGGTTTTTCCATTGATTGTGAAATGGAATCGGTAAGAAAAGGCACCGGAATTAAATCATTTCTTCCATCTCCCTCCTCCCTTTTGCTCGTCTCCAGCTCCGTCTGCCGACGTCCCGCCTAATCCTGTTAGGATTCGATTTAAAAAAGGAAGGGGAAAGCCTAATTCCGTGTTCTTTTTGTGAAAATTCCAAATGTATTTAGAATATGATTTCCATAACCGTTCCATACATCAAAATCCAAGCCTAAGTAATTTTGTTAATTAATTTCTAGTAAAACAACAGCAAAAATCAGTGCAATCGTTCCGACGATGGTGAAAAAATTGGCGCTGGATAGGAAATTACTACAATTTCCAAATATCGAAGATGACACCATTTTGGCGAAGATTGGCAAAGTTCAGGATTGTTTAATGGTAATTTGTTGTAAGAAAAAAAATGTCTTAGATTTTTGATGGCCCAACGAAAGTGACTTTTGAGACGTTTACAGCAGGCCCATTGAAAGGCTTTCTGTCTCGTTGTAAACGTATTGAATTTCAAAAACTCCTTGCCCACTTTTCTTACAAAAATGATTTTAATAAAGTTTTTTTTTGTCCTACCGCTAGGGCCTACTCTACAGATTGGACTCACAGCCACCGAGTTTTTGTAAATCGAACGAGAAGCGAGTTCGGCAACGTATCGCCGCGGAGCGTGAAAACGCGAAGCAATCGCTGATCATGCAGACACGCCTTAATAATTTGCTTAATCACTACAAAAATCACTACAAGAAGAAGTCAATTTCAGATCAGTATATCACGATTATTAGAAGGCCCCGCGATAAAAAGATGGCGACCAATCGAAATCCGTCGAAAGAAAATAAAAGAATTTAATTAAACGTTTATCTGTGTATGTGTTTGTTTGAAATAAAGATTTTTTTCTTAAAACTAGTTTTATTAAATATTTTAGCAACAATTCAATAATATACAGCGGAACCAGGATTTATGAATTGTGTTTCGCTTTATGAACAGTTTTTTTTTTTGGAATAGAGTACCTAAGTTTAAAAATCGGGGTTCCACTAATTTTTCTATTCGGAGAGCTTAAAAAGTGGTTCGTACTTGGTAAGGAATCGGAAAGCTAATGCAAAAACAGGTGAGGAGGCCCCCCTCCCCGGAAGGGGTGCCAAAATTGCCATTAGTCGGGTATAAATTTTAGACGAGTGTCGCACCATTATTTAGAATTTTCTTCCATGATTTGGGTTAACTTCTAATCGGGTAGACATTGGGCCAGATACTCGATTCTCTAGCAAATCGCAACTTGCTAGCTAGCAAAAATGGCGGGTTTTATCGCAAATTCTTCGTTGATTTATTCCTTGCTTGCCAGAGAAAATTGATCGAGTATTCCATTTCTTGCTATTCAGCAAAAAATCATTGCTTGCTTGCTTGCTAGGGTATCGAGTATCTGGCCCATTGAGGCATAAAAGCGCTAGACTGATCGGCTAAACATTGAGACATAAAAGATTCTAGGATAAAAGCGCCGAAACTAGGGCGTTATTTGTCTGAGGCGGTGCGCCGCAGCGCTTTAGGCGACATTTTAAAATATTTGGAAATTCGCTGCGTCAAATTCGGACCCGCCAAGTACAAAACATGAAGATATGCTTCTCTAGCAACTGTCAGGTCAGTTTAAGGTAGGATTGTCTTCCCGGACCCTTTTTTCTAGGACATTGTCCTCTATTTAAAGCGCCCGGGGGATTTTTTAAGGTGTCTGAGGCCCTGTTTTTCTAGGGCTGCATTTTACTGCCCCGGACGCATTCAAAAATAACAAAAATACCCCCCGGCCACCCATAAATAGCAGATAGGGCGGTGTGGAAACCCTATTTTAAGAGTATATTTATAATTAGCTATTAAAATTTTCACCTACGGTGCAAAAACACCTGCCTGTATGCAGTTTTTCCAGTAAAAGTTTTGCCTGCGGCGTAATTTTTGCTGCATACCGAAAAACTTGAACACCTTTTTCAAAACGTTGGATACCAAATTCGTGAAACTTGTTATTAGCCCGGCATGAATTTTAGGCAATTTTAACAAGTTTTGCAATTTTCAACATTGATGAATTTTGTATCCCATAAAACCTCACAAATGCTGCTGGGCGTTTTTTTTTCAAAATTCAGGAGATTTTAAAAAATAAAAAATAAGAAATCGCGGTTTTTTTTCAGTAGAAAATGCGATCTTCCAGCTGTCGATAATCTGTAAAAAACATCAATTTCTTGAAGAAATCGAAAGGAAAAATATTTTTGCAAAAGGAATCTGTTAACGTGTGGTAGAGGAATGGGAGTGGGAAGAAGTGGGCGATGAAAACAAAATGAAAAAAAAAACACCAAACTTTTCCTAATGGCATCGATAAATCTTGAATTGCAAAACAACCGTCATCACAGCTGGGATAATCGCATATCTTTCCAACATATCGACATGTAGTCCAGGTCTCCCTCCTATGTTCATCATCACCCACCCCACCCTCGACCTTTCCCTTTCTGCATGATGTCGGCAGTAGTCCAGAAATGCCCTGTAAAAGAAAATATCTCGATTGGGGATAACTACTAGCTACCATAAGTTGAACAATTTACCGTTAAACAAAAAAAAACATAACCTTCAGATCAGCACTTCCACTCTCGCCCGGCACTAGTCCAACTGACCACTATTTCCCCCCTTGTAATTCATTCCTGTTGTTACGCACCGGCTTCTAGTCAAAGGTGGACATTTAATTTTTTCCCTTCAACGTCTTTGAATGTTTCTTTTTTTTCATTTTTCACCCCGGGAAAAAATCCATTTTTCTTTTCAACGTATTTTAGATTGAGTGAGGGAAAAATGGAAATAGGCTTGGGTTGGTGATGGTAAAATGGCATGTCGGCTATTGACTAGGCTAAATGGCCACTTAAAAAAATGAATGAACGAACGAGACTGAAGTCTTTATTTATGGGTTTCAATACGCGAAGTTCTAGTATTGAATATTATTTAATATTTTTTTTTGTTTTCAGAAAGCCTTCATGACTAACAGACAGACTGACGGACAGACAGACACACGGCCGCCATAGAAGAACGCCATCTTGTGGAAAGCTAGTGCAGCTTCTTTTTTATTACTAAAAGTACCAGGAAGAACTAGCTGTGTTTGGTGACCTCAAAATTCTCCTTTTGTTGATTTTTTGGGGAAAAAAGTAGATTCACGTTGTCTTTGGTTTCGAATTTCGAAATTCCAGCATCAGATTGGTGATCAGTGACCAAAAAATAAACGCCAAATGCTAGTTTTTCCAAGGAAAATGGGAAAAAGATATTTGCGTTATCCTTACAGGACTTTTGGGTTCGAATTTTGAAATTCTAACACCAAATTCGTGATCAGCGACCCAAAGAACCCCCCAAATGCCAGGAAATTGGGAAAAAGGCTATTCTTTACAGGACTTTATCCTTACAGGACTTTATCCTTACAGGACTTTATCCTTACAGGACTTTATCCTTACAGGACTTTATCCTTACAGGACTTTGTCCTTACAGGACTTTATCCTTACAGGACTTTATCCTTACAGGACTTTATCCTTACAGGACTTTATCCTTATAGGGCTTTATCCTTACAGGACTTTATCCTTACAGGACCTTTGGTTTCAAATTTTTAAATTCCAGCATCAGATTCGTGATCAGCGACCCCGAAAACACCCGAGTGAGATTTCTCAGCCTCGAAATGGGCAGACTTCATGGCAAAAATCAATGTTTTAAAACACCAACCCCCTGCCCACCCCCCGTTTGTCACTTTAAGGGTGGAATTTCGAAAAACCGCGCTTTGGTAATTCCATAGATTGGTGAAGTGACTTACAGACAAGGAAGGGGTGGGAATTTTCCTTGAGGGCTGATATCTCTTATAAGGAAAACCGGATCCGAATTTCACCTGTAGTTCAAGCGATATCGTTATCGAAAAAGAGGGGTAGATCAATAAAAGTCTCCAATACTTTGCTCTGGAAGTGATTCCACCCGTGTGCAAAGTTTCATCGAAATCGGTTGAGCCGTTTTCGTGTGATGCCGGATCAAACATACAAATGCCGATTTCTTTTAAAAGAAAATTACACTTGAGGCAGAATCCTTTTAGATAACTACGCCGCTGGCTAAAGTCTTTGGGGTTAAAGACTAACAGCTCTATGCTGGCGACTGTGAATGACCAATGACTAGTCAAAGCTCGGTCACACGAGCGTCAGATTCTCCCACTTGTGACTTAAGTTTCGCAACGCTAGATTAGGGCGTTGTCTCGGGAGACAAACCGGGAGAAAAACCTAGTTTCCGGGACAATACCGGGTTGCATGATTTGCCAGTACTACAATAAAAATTTGAAATCAAAATGTGCTAGAATTTTTGCTTTTAATTTTTCTACGACCATAAAGGTCTGTGTCCACATGGAAGTTTATTTGCAGAAGTCGCTTCTAGCAGAGACTTCTGGAAGTTTTTCCCGTGGAAACACTAACTGCAAGTGAACTTCCAGAAGTTGTGACACCAGAAATCTCTTCTAGAAGCGACTTCTGCAAATAAACTTCCATGTGGACACAGGCCTTAACTAGTCATTAGTAGAAAAAAAACCTCGCAAGAAATCACATTTCAAACTCT
This sequence comes from Chrysopilus asiliformis, assembly GCA_964034945.1. Taxonomy (NCBI): domain Eukaryota; kingdom Metazoa; phylum Arthropoda; class Insecta; order Diptera; family Rhagionidae; genus Chrysopilus; species Chrysopilus asiliformis. Next base: position 4,825,859 of record OZ035964.1, read on the forward strand.
CCCTTACGATGGCTACTGTTTATGGCATTTCTTGACTGTTTATCAGTTCATAACTTCTTAGTTGGTTCACTATTTTACGCCATGTTGGCACTAATTCCATTCAATTCGCTAGGGATGAAAGTCTGTTATGTTATCATAGCTTCTTGCAGTCGATTAAGTCTTTTGTTTAGTATTTATGTTTAGTATTTCGTACCAAACACTAGCACACAATCTTAGCAAATGCGTAGGGAATCCGTTACAAGACGTCATACCCGCCTGTGTATTGAAGTTCCTTGGATTTCCAGTTTAACTCCCGTACCACCCAAGACTGTTGGTCAGATCCGACCACTGAATTCTTAGTGTAAATTACGACACCAGAAATTGTTCTAAAAGCAACATAAAAATGTTACAACAGTTAACACAGCCGGACAAGACTTTTATTTGGTGCAAGCGAAGTAAGGGTTTCTTTTTCAAGCAGGAAATTTTTTTTTGATTAAAGCTTTTTGTGAGCAGGAAAAATATTTCTGAGACCTTTTACATCCGGCGAATATTTTTTCGAATTTTTAGAGGCTTGTTCTGAGTAGGAAAAATATTTCCGAGACCTTTCCCATCCGGCAAATATTTTTTCGAATTTTTAGAGGCTTGTTCTGAGTAGTAAAAATATTTCCGAGACCTTTCCCATCCGGCGAATATTTTTTTCGAGTTTTTAGAGGCTTGTTCTTAGTAGAAAAAATATTTCCGAAACCTTTCCCATCCGGCGAATATTTTTTTCGAATTTTTAGAGGCTTGTTCTGATTAGGAAAAATATTTCCGAGACCTTTTACATCCGGCGAATATTTTTTTCGAGTTTATAGAGGCGTGTTCTTAGTAGGAAAAATATTTCCGGGACCTTTTCTACTCGGGAAATATTTTTTTCGAATTTTTAGAGGCGTGTTCTTAGTAGGAAACATATTTCCGGTACCTTTTTTAAGCAGAAATTTTTTTTTTTAATTATTTTAGGCTTTTTGTGAGCAGGAAAAAATATTTCTGGACCTTTGCGCAGCGGAAAATATTTTTTTCAATTTTTTAAAGGCTTTTGCTTAGCGGGAAAAATATTTCTGCGACATTTTTTAAGCAGGAATTTTTTTTCGAATTTTTAGAGGCTTGTTCTGAGTAGGAAAAATATTTCCGACACCTTTTCCATCCGGCGAATATTTTTTTCGAGTTTTTAGAGGCGTGTTCTTAGTAGGAAAAATATTTCCGGGACCTTTTCTACTCGGGAAATATTTTTTACGAATTTTTGGAGGGTTGTTCTGAGTAGGAAAAATGTTTCTGCGACATTTTTTAAGCAGGAAATTTTTTTTTCGAGTTTTTAGAGGCGTGTTCTTAGTAGGAAAAATATTTCCGGTACCTGTTTTAAAAAGGAAATATTTTTTTCGAATTTTGAGAGACTTTTTCTGACCAGGAAAAATATTTCTGAGGTCTTTTTTAAGATGGAATTTTTTTTTCGAATTTTCAGAGGATTTTTCTGCGCAGGAAAAATTTTTTTGGGACCTTTTTTAAGCGGGAAATATTTTTTTGAACTTTTAGAGGCCATTTTTATGCGGGAAAATATATAGAAATGGCCACTAAAATGGCGTAAATATTTTATGCAAAGAATATTTTTTTTCAATTTTTTTAGAAGCTATTTGTGAGCAGGAAAAATATTTCTGAAACATTTTCTAATCAGAAAATATGTTTTTGAATTTTTTAGTAGATTTTTCTGAACAGGAAAAATTTTTGTAAGGCTTTTCTAAGTCGGATTTTTTTTTTTGAGTTTTTGAAGCTATTTCTAAAAAGCGCCAAGAAAAATAAGAAAAACTAAAAAGCGCCAGAAAGTGAATAAATTTAAATTCAGCACGATATACTCACTGGATAATTAATGACTCTTCTGGTACTGTTCGAATAAGAATTTATTAAAATAAACACCCCCTCATCGTCCCCTTTCTGCCACGGCCTTACAAGAAAACACGGTAAATCTTTAACAACAACAAAAATGTGAATAACTTTGAAAATTCAACTCCAAATGAAAAATTCATACATTTTATACCTGAAGAGTGTCAAACAAATTGAAGAGCATCCCTTAATTTGATAAGAGTTTACACTTCAAATCAGTAAGGGTGGAATGAGAGGGAAATATACATTTGAAAATATAATCACGTATGCAAAAATTAACCCCCAAGTCGTCTAACTTGCCTAAAATTACATGCCTTCGATCACCTCCAGACGGATTTTTTTTGTCCAATTAAAACGTGGAAACGCGGCTTTCCCACTGAAACCAGTGACGTACTCAGGCGGGCGCAGAGCCGCCGAAGTTTCACACCGCTCTCAGAGGCCTGAACGGCTCACCGCAGATAAGAAGGTGTGTACAAAATACGTCATCCATCCAGGGCGCAGAGGAAGGGTTAACGATAGTGTGGTATTCAATTCCATACGTAACAGGGATGGGGTGGCGGAAAGAGGGCCGTTAAAAAGGCGAAAATATGTGAATGTGACTAATCTTATGGGTAGCTTAATACTCAGTTTTTACTTTCTTATACAAAGTATGTATTATAAGAAAGAATTGTGATTATGGAAACAATTCGAATCTTAATTTTGACTAAAGCACATTTCCGGCTTGACTGGAGTTATGTCACAATAAAAAATAAAAATAATTTAAAAGAAGCTGTTATAAGAAAAAATGAGATGAGAAACTAAAATTCCGCAGAGCCGAGTTGCCCAAAAACCGAGTTGTCCTGCACCGGACCAAAACATACTAATATAGGGTGTCTCATCATCCCGCGTGAATTTAACTTTTTCAAGAAATTCAGGAACGTTCGTTTAAATATGTTTTTTTTTGTTCAATCAGAAATAGAAAAAAGGAAAAATACAGCCAACCGGAGTGGAAATGTAAATATTTTTCAATGGTAGAATAAAAAATTTGAATTATCTCATTGTCAAATACATAAATGAATGGTAAATGTTGGTAAAAAGAAAATCTCTCCATTTACCCACTTTTATTTTGCTTTCTTGTGTGCAATTTATTTGCTTAATATTCCC